>JAKSZU010000001.1:32362510-32962510 GCA_026018925.1 Tupaia tana | reverse complement strand
AGATCTCTGAATTTTTATTTATTTATTTATTTATTCATTTATTTATTTATTTTAGAAGTTTTTGCCTTAGGGCATGTGCACTTGCTGGGAAGAGAGAGATTGACACAGTGAGAGGGAAAGTGAGAATGCCCCTGCCACATACCCTTGACTAGTGACCAAAAATTCTCCACGATGCTGAGACATGAGATGCTATAGGACCTTCTCTGAGCCCACACGTATGGATTCAGAGAGTGTGGAGGAACTAACATCCCCTAAGGAAAGCAGAGCCTCCAGAACTCTTCTGTTTTCCTTATAGGCACTCTTCCTGAAGAGCAATTGTGCTCAGAAGCAAGTTCCTGGATGACAGTTTCCAGGAAAAAAACACACAAACAAACAAACAAAAGCAATCAATTCCATTTTCTTCTTCTTTTATCCTTGTGTGATTTCTTAGCATACGGTATGGTTTTTCAAAGCATGCACGCAGTACATGTCAATAAAGTCAAAGATATTCCCATATCTATCTATATCATTATCAACAGGTATCTTTCCATTCTTAAATGTTTGTGTTTATTTCTTCCATAAAGAGGAAGGAGAGAGAGAGACAGAGAGAGAGAGAAGAGAGGGAGACAGACCAACAGACAAGCACTCCCAATAGAACCTTTCTGTTATGGCTCTACCTCTTACCCCAGGCCACCAGGATCGTGGGCATGCATGCACATCTGGCACAGGGACACCTCAAGGTACATTGTGAACTGAGACCTTCCATACGACCTCAGCATTGTATGCAACATGTTACCACTGCACCATCATGGCTGGCCAAAGAATTGCATTTGATACCAAGTAGTACTCAGTTCAGTAATGTGCTTCCTCACCTCCTCATTTTTCTTTATTCATACCCCCATTAAATTATATTCCTTAATAAGAAGGAACGCACACATAAGTCATTGTTTCAAGCCCTGCTTTTTGAGATGCTTGAACCAAGATAATATCCAAACATGTTTTCATTAAATTTTTATGCCTATACATATAGACTATATATATATATATATATATATATATATATATATATATATATGTTGTTTTACATATTTTAAACTTTTCTTTTCTTTTTTTTTTTTTTTTTTTGAGAGGTTTTCGCTATAGGGCGTGTGCGCTCGCCAGACAGACAGAGAGAGACAGAGAGACAGAAAGCGAGAAATCACCCCCCAGGGGGGATGGTCACGCCGCAATCCCTTCTCCTCCATTCTCCTCTTGGGATCTTGGGCACGTACGCACACGCGCCCGGCGTGAGTTCTAAGCCACCGGGTCCGGGACGCGAACCGCGGTCGACTACGTGGGAGTCCAGCGACATAGCCATTACGCTAACTGCTGGTTCCCTAAACTTTTCTTTTTATGGCTAAAGAGAAACAGAGAAAGAGAAAGGAAAAGGAATAAAGAACTTTCCAATGGCGTGTGTTCACATCATAATCCCTTATCCTCCATTTTTCCATCTTGTCAAGATTTCGGGCATGTGTGCCCACACTCAGCATGTTTTTCAGGCCCCTGGAGTTGAGTTTCGACCCACTGTTGGCTATGTGGGATCAGGCTACCTTAACCACTAGGCTACAGGCAAGCCCTATGTATTTGTTTGTTTGTTTGTTTGTTTTTTGGGGGTCTTTTCAGTTTCTTTTTTCTTTTTCTTTCTTTCTTTCTTTCTTATTTTTTAGATTTGCTGGAGTACACGTGCACTCACTGGAGAAAGACAGAAAGACAGGAAAATTGAGAAAACACTCCCCATAAAGGAGGTCATGCCTCAATTCTCTGTTCTCCATTTCTTCTTTCAGGACTTTGGGCATACATGTACACACACCCAGTATGTTTTTCAAGCTGCCAGATCCAGGAATTGGACTGAACAGTCTGTCATCTACACCTACTCATAGTACTCACCATGCCACTGGCTGACCTCCCACATACTTTAAACTTCTAAATATGCTGTGAGACCATTTTGCAAGTTGTCTGGTTCTCTAAACACTATGTTTTGAAAGTTTCCCCATATTAATGCATGGAGTTTTTTTTGTTTGTTTGTTTTTTAAATTATTTTACATGTTTTCACGCTTTCACTGGGTATCACCACAGCATACAAAATGTGATTTTCTAGCGAGAATACACTGTAGAGTGGCTTAAACATACATGTTATCATCAACAAATGTTAAATAGTAAATGTTATCCCATCCTATGGCTCTGTTGCAGATAATTTGTCCATTTTCCTGTGCATTGATGTGTATGTAATCCTTTGGATTTACAACTAAAATGTTAATGTGATGAATAATTGTTGTTATCGTTTTTGTGCATATATGTGAAAAGTATTCCAGGGTCTACTCAGAATGGAAATAGTGGAAGTGATTTCATATTTAAATTTTACTAGATATTGCCAGGTTAGTTTCAAATGATTTTTTAAATTACATCTTCATTGACAGTCCTCTATATTATTAATAACACTTGGGTTGTTTTGTTTGTTTGTTTCTCAAAAAATTAATTATTTGTTTTGAGAAAAAGGTGAACCCAGATCTATCTGCCAGTGAGCTTCAGACTCGTTCCATGGCATCAGATTTTTTTCCCCCTTAATATCCCTTCTGGGGACTTTCAGCCTTCAGCATCATCCTTCTCAGCATCCACATGCTTCTTGTTTGTTTTTTGGTTTGGTTTGTTCTTGCCATAGGGTGCCTGCACTCACCAGCAAGAGACAGAGAGAGGAGAAATGATAAATCACCACTCCCAGGAGAAATGATCACATCACAACCCCCTCCCCCCCATTCTCCTCCCAGAATTTTGGGCATGCATGTGCACATGACCAGTGTGATTCTCAAGACACCTGGACCAGGACTCAAATCACTGTCAGCTATATGGGAGTACAGTGCCTTAACCACCACGCCAACTGCTGTCCCCAGGTTGAACATATTGACAATCACTAAATTTATCAATGACATATGAGCATATTGCCATTTCTCAAATTTTCCATTTTTTGTCTTTGATTTTTTTATTTTTAAATAATTCTTAATATATTCTGAATCCTAATCCTTAAAATACATCCAAATATATTTTCCTGGTCTATGATATATACTTTCATTTTTATGCATCTTTTAAATTTTTCAATTATCTATATTTTCTTATATAGCTTTCTCTTTTTGAGTCTTTTATAAGAAAGGCTCAAAGTTTACTAGAAACTATGAGATAAAAAAAATCTGTCTTTTTTTAATTAAAAGTTTTACCATTTAGATCAACTTATTTTAAATTTATCTTTTGATAGCATTTTGGGTAGAAATCTCAATTTACTTTTTCCTCAATATTTACAACTTATCCCACTGTATTACATAATTTCCTCATATTGCATTTTTAAAACTTTTATTCTGTTATATTAGTTAATTTTCTATCCCTATTTAACATATCAGCATAGACATTAAATGTTAAGATAATAACATAGGGATAGACAAATTAGCTAGTATAACATTGCCTTAATGACTATATAGTCTCATGAACCCCCCAATCAGTTCCTTCTTTATCAAATCTATCATGGCTATTCTTGACTCTGTTCTTCCACACAAATTTTAAAAGCAGCTGTTTAAGGCTGTATGAAAAATCCTGAAATAACATTGGATTTAAAGAGCAACAATGTGTCTTTAATTAAAATGAGTCTTCCTATCTAGGAACATGATACTTTTGCAAGTCCTTATGTCTTTAAACAATTTGTTGTATTTTCCACAAAGATATTAAATACTTTTTGTTGGACTTACTACTTGTTACCTAGTGGGTTGTTTTGTTTTGCTATTATCCAGGTTGAACACAGTCAAATCTTAAAACAAACAAATGTGATCTATTCAGAGAATGATGCATTTTAGGAAGTAAAAAACAGAGGAATATGCAATGGTTTGAATGTGTCCCCCAGAAATTTATGTGCTGAAATTTGGTTGTGATTGATGGCATTGAGGCTGGAAACTTAATCTCACTATGGGATTAGGGAAGAGAGCCTTTGGGAAGTGGTTAGGATTAGTAAAAATCATAGAATGGGATTCCCATGATAGACTACTGGTTTGCTCATAAAGAGAAGGAGTGGGCCCAAAGCAGAGACACACAAATGCAAGCTCTCTTTGACTTGTCATGTAATGTCCTACACTGTCTCAGGACTCTGCAGGGAGTCCCCAGAAAAAGGAGAACTTGACTAGATGAGGCCCCTTGACCTTGGAACTCCAAAGCTATAAGCTGAATAAGCTTTTATTCTTTATAAATTACTCAGCATGTGATATACAGTTATTAAGCAACAAAGAACAGACTAAAATAGACAATAATAGAACATTTCTGGGACAGGATAGGGAGCATTATTTTAGGCAGGTTATAAGCATTTTTATATGAGGTGGTTATATTTGGGCAGGTGCCATACCACATGAAGATATAGAGGAGAAAAAATAGCAATAGAATGTGCTAGAAGGGCCAATGTGCCTCCAGCAAATGAGAGCAAGAAAAGCTATATGAAAGAAAGTCAGATCCTGGAAAGTCTTACCAGTGTAAGGAGCTTATTACATAGGTATGGACCATGGGACTTGTCTGGCCACTGAGAGACCACTGGAACTTCCCTCTCTGGACAGATCAGCTATTTGGAATAATGATGCCCAAAACACTTGAGGTATATCATGTATAGTAGAAGTGACCCTAAGATAAACGTCACTTTCCCCTCATACTCCAAAACTACAACATCAATGTAATCATTGTACACTTCTGGCTGATAGACATAACACGGTGGCCATGTTTCATTTTCAACTTCTAGTGGGTGGACATAGAGTAATGGCAACTTCAAAACACTTTGCTAATTCCTTTGAGTATTTATGTTATTACTAGCTCTCATATACAGCATTGTAGATTCTGTTTACTTCAGCAATCTTTTCCAAAACCCAGACAGAGTTCTCTTCTGCTCAGCATATCTGCCAAGAATGTTTATTTTTATCCACATCTGGCAACTTGGCATCTGGCACTATCAAAATGTATCTTTCCATTAATAGGAGAGAATAACCTTCAGGGCTGACATCCATTTAGCTACATCTGTCTGGATCTTGCAATTTCCTTTCCCATGCTTCCTAAGGTCCAGTAACCTGTTTTCTTTTCTGGCCCAAGGCCACTCCATTGCTGGGTACCATCCTTTGGAAAGTTTCCTATTTTATCCAATGTTTTGCATACTGAGATAGTAATAACATGCAGTGATTGTAATAGAGCCAGTTTATTGGCCATGATGAATTTAATTTTCCTCCAACAATATTCACCTGAATTGAAGAAAAATATGTGTGAAAGAAGGCAATATCAATAAAGCATTTAGAGAGGACAGGTTTCTTCCCAAAAGATAAAGAACTATTTGGCCCATCCTGGTAGCATGTATTAGATGTTGTTTCTTGACAGTTTGAGGCCACTTGGGAGGCCCAAACTCTGTTCTGGCCCACTCTAAAAAAAAAAAAAAAAAGAAAAAAAAGCCTAGAGCAGCAGGTGGTATAGTGGTTAAGGCACTGGACTCCCACATGGTCGACAGTTTGAGTCCCAGATCTAACAGCTGCGTGCCAGGTGCGTGTGCATGTGCGTGTGTGCCCAAAATTCTGAGAGGAGAATGGAGGAGAAGGGATTACAGCAATTACAGCATAAGCTTCCCCACTGGAGAGTGATTTCTTGCTTCTGTCTCTCTATTTATATCTGTCTCTCTGTTTATCTCTGTCTCTATGTTTCTCTCCACCTTTATGGTGAGTGGATGTGCTCTATATCAAAAATCTCTCTCTAAAAACAAAACAAAAAAAAGCCTAATACAGTGGCATGTGCCTGTGGTCCTAGTTACTTGGGAGTCTGAGACAGGTAAACAATGATACAGGAAGACCTTGTCTAAAACATCTCTCTCTCTCTCTCTCTCTCTCTCTCTCTCTCTCTCTCTCTCTCTCTCACACACACACACACACACACACACACACACACACCATACATGGAAACAGATTAAACTTATATGTATTGGAGTGGTTTTCAATGGTTGTATGAGAATTAGGCCATAATGGTAATACTTATTCTCCATTAAAATGTTATTTTGGAGACTGATCTTGACAGTGCTTATTATAAATTTCTTCTACCCCTAGATGAGTCATTGCCTCAAGGGCATTCAAGGATGGAAAGGGATATTAGCTCTCTGCGTCTTCCACCGTCAACAGAGAAATTTTTCCTTGTGTCCTTGAGCAGTTTCCATTTACATGGCTTAACAGCGTTCTTCCAAACTCTCACAACCACACAATATTTAGTATTATAGCAAAATATTGGGGCAGAACTTTGAAGCCAGACTTCAAAGTTTCCTTCATCATTTACTGTGGAACTGCAGGTAGTTATCTAACATTTCTGCATCTTGGTTTTTCCCCTTATTTAAATGTTGACTTTTGATCAATTGATTGATGCACTTAAGACAGACCTTGACATATAACAAGTATTTGACATACATTATCTGCTATTGACACTTTTCTGACAAATGCCTTACTTCTCCCCGTCAAATATTGCTCTTATATAATTACCTTACCTATTATTTCACAGCTTATATAGGTTATCAAGCCTGAACTCTCATATTCTCATACTTCCTTTTTTTCCTGCTAGCTTAACTCTGCTATTCTTCCTTTTAAATCTTCCATTGTAGGACTTATTCTTCCAGCTAAGGATAAAAACTCTAGCTATGCACCAGTCATAGTCTTCTTTCAGAATCTTGTTCATTAATGCTCTCCTCTCCTCTATATCCTCAATACTTCCTCCATTAATGACTTCTTAATTCTGTCCCATAAATATGTCCACATCTCTTTAAAAGATTCATGATAGAGCATATTTGGAAGACAGTTTGACAGATTTTTACAAAGATAATCACAGACTTATCATACAATCCACAAATTACACTGCTAGTTATTAAAATTCATGTTCACACAGAAACCTGCATGTAAATGTTTGGAGCAGCTTTATTTATAATTACCAGAAATTAGAAGCCACTAAGATGTCCTTCAACAGGTGAATGGATAAACAAACTCTGACACATCTGTAAAGTGAAATATTATTCAATGGTAAAAAGAAATGAGCTACCAGGCTAAAAAAAATAGAGGAATCTCAAAAGCATATTGCTAATGAAAAGAACTATCTGAAAAGACTGCATACTGTGATTCCAACTACATGATGTTTGACAAGACAAAACTTTAGAGATAGTGAAAAAAAATTAGTAGTTGCTAGGATTGGGGAGTGAAAAGAGAAACCAGAGAAATTAGAGAGAGCACAGTGTATTTTTACAGCAGCTAAACTATTCTGTACGATTCCATGATGAATATATGTCATTATCTGGCAAAACCTGTTGAATTGTATAACACAAGAGTTAAATCTAATGTAAACTGTGGGTTTAGTTAATAATAATGTATAAGCATTAGTTCATCAATAATTGCAAATATGCCTCCACCAAAGCAAAAAGTTATTAACAGGAGAAACTGGGGGCTGAGACAGGGGAAACATATGAGAATTTCGTACGCTATGTTCGATTTGTCTATAATCCTAAAGCTTCTCTAAGAAATAAAAAGGACTTCTCTATAAAGTCTATTAATAATGATCTCAAAACTCAAGAAGGTTTATATAAATAATTTCACAGCAGCTTTAAATTAGTATTTGATTAGATAACAGGGAGGAGTGTGTGTACACAAGAGGGTAGGGATGTTGGAAACACCTTAGACTTCTGTCTACTCCACTGTTATCTTATACTGTCACCTGTAAACAGCATCCTGTGTCATAACAGACTAAAATTGATGCCTTCTCTACTTCGAAATTGGGCCCTTTTTTCTTTCCACATATCTACATTGATTATTTTTATCTACTTCTTTAGTTTCAACTACTTTTTATACAGTGTTAATGAAAAAAATGTTAACTGTTCTAGACTATTTTCTAATTAACTGTTCTAGACTCTGTACGCAAACCCTTAGTTGCACGTTAGTGATATCCATTGGAATTCCCAATAGATATGCAAGTAAAACTGATTAATGCTCCAATGCATATATATAAAATAAGAACATGGTTCTCCCCGTCAACTTTTTCTCTTTTTGAATGAGCTCACCATTCACTCAGTTGCTCAAAACAGAAAACTTGAAGCATTGGTTGATACTCATTTAAGACACAGTAGAGACCAGGCACTCTCTTATATTCTTCATAAATACTGACATTTAGTTTTCACAATATCTCTTTGGACAAGGCACTATTAACTGGAAAGATGGACACAGAGCTTTTCACTTTCCCAAGGCATTACATCTAGTAAGTGGTAGGGCTAAAACTAAATCTCTAAGCTCTTAACCATTATGGTGTCTGTTATATTTTCCTTCACTACATCTATTTAATCAAGTCCTATTAGTTCTGCCTCTGCAATATCATCTGAACTCACATTATTATCACATTATTATCTGTGTCTCTGTTGTCATGATCTTAGTTTAGGATCTAATGGAATATCTCTCTGATCTATAAAGGGGTTCCTATCTATAGCTCTTGCTTATTTTGAACAACATTTACATTCTTGTGATATCAATCACTATTAAATGGAAATAGAGGGTTTTTTCTTTCCTTTTTTAAAAGCTTTCCACCTTTACTCCTTCTTATTCTGCCATGTAAAGTCTCTCTTCATCAGATTCCTGCCCATATTTTCTGCTGTCTCTTTGTCCATAACTGAATCTGCATTAAGACTCCCATAGCACTCTTTCCTCTACAGGTCTGTCTTCCCTTAACACTGTGAGTTCCTTATGAACTGGAGTCAATATAGCGTAGTGCCTAGTATGTAAATTACTGTCCATAAATATGAATGAAATAAGCTATATTTTAAAATCTATCTTCATTTTGAGATCAATATTTCGAGATTGTTATTCAAAGATTATTTCGAGGAAGTAAATGAAGAATTTATTTCCATAGCTAAAAAATTATAGGGATCCTCAAAGTGCTCAGAGAAAATGTATATTATGAAAGAATTATGTGTATAGTTAGAAAAGTGTTTTCACCCAAATAAAACTGAACTTTAATTCCATTTGTCTACAATTTTTCTTCTCATACCAATATATACAGTATAGTCATGCCAATATGGGGTAGACTCACGTGTTGTTAACTGTACAAAAATTATTTCTATTTGTTGAGATCAAGGCTTGGGGTCTGATCCTTCATTTCAAGAATATTAATGTTTTTATTCAAAAAAAGTGTATAACTATATTCTTTTTTATTGTTTGTTTGTTGTTTGCTGATAGCTGAATCCACAGCAGTAGTTTTCTATTCAGTCTGCTTTAATTCACCCCTCCACAGCTTGTTTTACTGCTAGATAACACATCTAACAGCAGTCCAACTGTAGACTGTATAGAGATGACTGCTACAACGGCAGGAAGATGACAGCTATCACTGGGGTGAACTGGATTACCAAACTGCACTAAAGGGCCACAATAAAACTCATTTCCTCACAGCATGATCTCATGTCTTTCCTCCATGTGCAGTTAACTGCCTCTGCAACTGGTTAGTTTGGGGACTTTGCATTTCTGCTTTGGCAAAACAAGCAAGGTTAATTTCTAGTGGTTACCATTTTTAAGTCTCACCTTTCAGAACTTTCAAGCTTCCTCCCACTTGCCAAGCTTGCCCCCCTTTGTTTTTTACACTTTTAATGATTTTCATGCGCTGCTTCTGCTAATCCCCAGGGGTGGACGGACTCCTGACCTCCTTGCTAGAGGTGCGAATGATGCCAGGGTTAGTGACTGCTCTGCAGTTCCCCAAAGCTCCTCCTCCCCAGACAGTGACAGTCCTTCCTTCCGATGCTGAGGTTGGGAAACAGGACAGGGAATACTCCTAGGGTGCAGCTTGGAGGGGACGAAACCGAATCCTGGGGATTGAAGAGGCCACGCAGGAGACTGGCGTGCCGTGCGATGCTCACCGTGGACTCTCTCCGCCATCCCTTTGCTGCCCAAGCTGCCCCCGACTCGCCTCTCGGCCTGGGCTGCCCGGCGCGGGCCGCTGTCCACAGTGGGAGGTGCTGAAAGCAAGGAGCGGGCGCGGGGGCGGCGAGGCGGACAGCTCCTCCGAGCGCCCCCCTCCTCGCTCCGCGGCTCCTCCAGCCCTCCCCTCCTCCCGCAGCCATGTTCCACGCGCGGGGAGGGGTGGAAAGAGGGGAGAGGGACGGGGGATCAGGGCGGAGAGAGCCGGCTCTGCCTCGGGGAAGGAGGGGATGAGAGTTGGGGGGAGCAGCGGGAGGAGGAGGAGGCGGCGGCGGCGGCCAGCGAGGAGCCAGCGCTGGGTCCTGCAGTAGGACTCCCGGGAGCCACCATCATGGTGAAGAGGAAGAGCTCCGAGGGCCAGGAGCAGGACAGCGGCCGCGGCATCCCCCTGCCCATCCAGACCTTCCTGTGGCGGCAAACCAGGTGAGGGGCGCTGAGAGCGCGCCGCGGGCCGCCCTGGGCTGGGGGCGCTCCTGGGGCGCCCGGGTCACCGCCGCCACCGCCGCCGCAGCTGCTGAGGCCGCGCCACTGCCTGCAGCTCCCTCTCTGGGGTTGTAAGCAAGCCCTCTGCACCCGCTTAAAAACACGCATTAGAAAATATTTCAGTGAAGTTTGTCGACAAGCAGATTGGCAGTTGTCGAATAAATATATACATTATTTAGGGGGTGGGAGGGCAGAGAGCCTGGGAAGAGGGGGCGGGGAGCTAGGAAAGATAATTAGGACTGGTGTGCTCCTGCGTCCGAATCCCCTCCATCTCCTGCTGTGAATCCAGCCCGGTGACCTGTTGTTTTTCCAGCTCTGTGTTTGACGAATATCTGCTATGCCCACTTGTTAACCGTTTTTGCTCAGATTCAGCCAACATAATCTCCCTGGTTAAAGCCCCTGAGGAGAATGACTTTTGATGAGAGATTTTTTTCCTCCTCTTGTGGAAAGGCAAAAAAACCTATTCCAATAAACACAAGGGGAAAAAGGTTTATTATTATTATCTTAGAGATTTATTAGATAAGAAAATCAATTCTGGAAGCCATGACCTACCTAAAGCCGTATTCCTTTTTCGGTTTTTAATATGGCTATACACATGAGTAATGCGTCACTTCTGACCACTGGCAGTGTAGACTCTAATTAGGTAAAAGTCTTCAGAATAAGAGTGGGTTGGAAAACCTTAGAGAGCTGCATCCCTTTTATATATGTAATTACACGTGTAAAAGCAAATGTCGTCAGCTGGTCAACACCTGCTCGTTAACAAGCTTCCTAAGGAAGCATGAAATTTGAGCTTCAAAGCACCATGTCTTATTCATTGAAAAATATATCATCGGGATACTTCAACAATAATTTTACTTATGTTTATAACAAATATCTCTATTAATTTTTCAGTGCATTTTTGAGGCCTAAACTGGGGAAGCAATATGAAGCCTCTTGTGTGGTATGTGATGTTTCATCATTTACTGATTAGTGCCCTCTTTTGTGGAATCATTTGAACCCAAAGAAAGGTATTAAATCACACTGACTATACTTATCAATGCACTTGGAAATATTATTGAGCACCTACTGTGTGCCAGGTATAATTCTACATGCTGGGATAGAGCAATAAAAAAACAAGTATAGCATTTACATTCTGGTGGGAGGAGGCAGGCCACAAGCAAGCAAAATACATAGCAAGCCAGATGGTGCTAAGGGCTGTGGAGAAAAATTAAGCAGGAAAGATTAGAAAGCACTAGGGTAGAGGGATTATTTTGTAAGTGGTGAGTGGGTAAGGCTTACCTACTAATATGACTCTGACGAAGATGTGAGGTAAGGGAAGGAGGGACAGGTAAAGGAAGAGCAGAGGGAATGTCAAGGTAAGGACCTTGGCATGGAGTGAAAGGGTGGGGAGGGATTGAGTAGCAAAAGAGAAGAGAGATAACAGAGAAGCAAATGGTAGGGGGCCTTTTGGGGTAAGTGAGATAACTTTGATCAATAAAATGGAGACTATTAAATTAGGTCATCAGGAAAGTCATGATTTTTTCTATGCAAAAATACGCCATGACTTTCCTGACAACCCGGTATATTGGGTTCATATAATGAATGCCTATGAACTAATCAAACAAAATTATGTGCAATTCTCTATTTTTGTGTCTTGCATATGTTCTGCAAGTCTGAAAATTGATAGTATAAATAATTATGAAAAGAATCCTATTTTTGCAAACTAAAGTGCACTTTTGGCTGAGACTCAGATGAACCCCATATTCATACAATTTTCCATTCAGTAAATTGAGAAAAAAAGAATGAAATAACGAAACAAGATTAAAATAAACATTTCACAAACTTCATTAAAGTTTGGAGTTGACATCAAGGTCTTTACATGGAATATATTATAACTTAAAGTAGGAACTTGCCAATTTGAATGCTGCTCATGCATATTTACAAATAACTACATGGATGACCATCTGATACAGAGTTCTGAAGCGTTAAGGCCACCAAGTATGATAGAAACCAACTAAAGAGTTAAACACACACACACACACAATCTAGTAGGAACTTGTTTCATTGAATCTTCTGTTCATCAAAGTTGTCACAAAGATATTTTTAAAACATAACTTTCAGATAAAAACTTTTTAATTGAATTTGTTGTTGTACTTAGCTAGTTGGGGTAATCTGACACTTGAAATCTGAGCATCCATTCCTTAAATCATTTTAATGGGACTAGCAGATGATGTAATCGTTACACCACTGGACTCCCACACGGCCAACTGCAGTTCAAGTAGCAGACCCAGTAGCTTGAAACTCATGCCAAGTACCCATGCATGTGTGTCCAAAATCCCAAGAGTAGAATGGCGGAGAAGGGATTGTGGAGTAGCCATTCCCCCTGGGGGGTGATTTCTCACTTTTGGTCTCTCTGTCTCTCTCTTGAGACATGCATCCTACGGTAAAAATCTCTCTCCCTAAAAAAAAAGAAGAAGGAAGAAGGAGAAGGAGAAGAAAAAAAAAAAAAAGAAAAGAAAACCATCCTGACAATTATACTAGCTTAAAATATTTCTGACTTTTCTCTATTCTCGGAAAAAAATATGTCTGACATTTTAAACACAGTCCCATAATATCAAATAGCTAAGTTATATTCATGAATAGAGATTGGAAAATAAGGATAGAGCTATATGGATATCAATACAGAAAATAATTTCTAAAGTTTAAAAAATTGTAAAAAAGTTGGACCAGCCCATAGCTGGTGATTAAGGGAGCTGGGTTCTGCATGGTTAACAGCCCCGTTTGAGCCTCAGACATTCCAGACACATGTGAATATATCTGCAGGCCCAAATCCCAAAAGAGAGGAAGAAACAAAGGAGTAGGACTCACAGTATGACCGTTCCCCATGAGGATTGTTTTCTCCCTCTCTTCTCTCTGTCTCTCTCTAGTGGGCACACCTACTCTCTGACAAATTAAGAAAACTTTAAAAAAATTTTAAAAAGTAATGTTACTAACATTTTATAAGAAAATGACATTAGCTACCCATCACTCTCTGAGATGATCAAGTATGTAACTCATCCTTGTATATTCATTAGTCTATATAATTTTGGGGGGGAGGGGAGAGGTTTTTGTTATAGGGCGCGTGTGCTCGCCAGAAAGACAGAGAGAGACAGAGACACAGAAAGTGAGAAATCACCCCCCAAAGTGGGATGGCCATGCCGCAATCTCTTCTCCTCCATTCTCCTCTTGGGATCCTGGGCATGCACACACATGCACCTGGCATAAGTTTAAGCCACCTGTTCTGAGACTTGAACCACAGTTGACTGTATGGGAGTCCAGCAACAGCCATTACGCCAACTGCTGGTCCTAGAAAATTACCTTAGCTACCCATCACTCACTAAGATGATCAAATATGTAACTCATCCTTGTATGTTCATTAGTATATATAATTTTTATAGTCTTGTAGTGTCTAACAAGCTCACCCTATACTTAATGAACACTTACATAGATAGATACCTGACGACAGAGGAATTTCAAAATATTTGCATCTGCATCACCAGCAAAGCTAAGAAGACTTTGTATTTAGCTTCTTGGAAAAATCAAAACAATAAAACCCCAAAGATTACATCTCTGATGGTACTACTTAACAAAACTCCAGTGTACCCTTCATTATGAAGGTGAATTTATTTTCCTTTTTTGACTCAAAACGAAAATTGTTTTCTTAGAATCTCCGTTTTCTTAGAATCTCCACGTCTTTTTCTTGAGTATACTAATTTCAATAAAGTTTGAAAACTTGGTACTTGTATTACGATGATTCTATAGGACACACAATTTTCTTGACATCAGGTACCAATCATGGCTTTACAAATCAAATGTTATTTATTTTATTCTAATATTTGATAGCAATGCTTTCCCCAACACCTTTTAGTGAAATTGTCCTCCCCCCTAAAAAAAATAAGAGAAAAGAAAGAGAAAGGAAGAAAGAGAGAGAGAGAAAGAAAAGAAGAAAAAGCAAAAAAAAAAAAAAAAAAAAAAAAGAAAGAAAGAAAAGAAAAGAACTGTCTAGGTCAAACTTGTTACTTTCTCAGGGATGCTTCACTTTCTGAAAAAAATAAAAATAAAAAACCCTATCTAGGATAGATTGTTTAAGAACTAACAGAGATGACTCATTTTTCTCCTCCATCCCTCCTTCTCTCCTTCCCTCTCTTTACTCCGTTGATGTATTTAGTATCTTTTATGGTTCCAGGAATTAGGTAAGGAGTGTTCTGTGCCAAATAATTGCTAGGTACATGAAATAAATCAGGCACCTCAATATCAGATTTCTTGAAAGTATTGTATCTTGGTTAACACCTAGCGAACAAATTGTCATGAATTCTGTCCCTGAAGACACTTGCGAAAGGCATTACATTTTGATTTGCCGTTGTGACAGCTCCTTTCTATGACTCAACATTTTTATAAAATATTACATTCAAAAATCTCATGAATTTAAATGCATTGTTATACTCTTTGTTAGAGGAGCTTATTTTGACAGAAATAAAAATAATGTAATACTTCAAGCCATATACTTGGGTTCAGTGGCCTGAAAATGGGTAGATTATAGAAAACGATCACTGACCCACTGCCAAGTCAATGTGTACATAAATGCAATGTGAGTGCATCCTCAAGAATTTGGTCCAATGATTTGTATCTTTTAGGATTCTCAGTATCTCGATGCCCATTTTCCATCCTATTTCTTATTTTATATGCTCTTTTAAAAAATCTGCAGTCCTTTGAACGTGTGCTGGTAGAAAACAAGCTGCATGGTCTCTCTCCGGCCCTCTCTGAAGCCATCCAGAGCATTTCCAGATGGGAGCTGGTGCAAGCCGCCTTGCCGCATGTCCTCCACTGCACGGCCACCCTGCTTTCAAACAGGAACAAGCTAGGTTGGTGCAGTTGCATTACTTGTTTATTGTGTATGACTATTCTTCATACTCAACATTTGTTCTGGTCTGCCCTGTTGCTAATAACAGAAATACCTAAGTCTAAGAAATTTAAGAGTGAAGAGGCTTATTCAGCTCATGCTTTGGAGATCTCGAGCAGAGCAGAGCACATCTGTCTTTATCTCACTCTCTCTCCTTAGAAACCCACCCAGGAAGACTCAATCAGGGCTCCTCCACCCTGATGCCTACTCCTTTCCCGAAGGCCTTACCTTTTAACACCATAATCATATTAGATTTCCTCTCAATACCTGTGCAATATAACCAAATTCCAACACATGAATTTTGGAGAGACATTGAAACCTTAGCATCACCCTAATAACAGAATGCATCAAGTAGTTCCGGTAGTCCCAGGTACTTTGCATGCATTACCTCATTTATTCTTAGAATCATTCTCACATTGGTACCACCATTATTTCCATTTTACTAGTGAGAGAACTTACTCTTTAGTTTTTACCTTTTTTTTTTAAAGAGAGATTTTTGCTATATGGCGCGTGTGTTCACTGAAGAGACAGAAAGCAAAAAATCACTCCACGAGGGGGATGGTCATGCTGCAATCTCTTCTTTTTCATTCTCCTCTCAGGATCTTGGGCACTCATGCACAAGCACCTGGCATGTTTTTAAGCCACCGGGTCTAGGACTCGAACCACAGTCGACTATGTGAGAGTCCAGTGACGTAACCATTACACCATCTGCTGGTCCCATGGTTTTTAATTTCTAATTTCACAAATGATATTCTCCTCTTAAAAATTAAAATATTATAGGTAAGCTAAAACTCAGACACCCAAAATGAGTCTTAACCAAGTTTGTCCTCTTTGCTCTCCCAAATCCTGAAGCAACCATTTTTATGAATTTTGCATATTCGCCTCAGAAATGTTCACAACTTTGTAGTACTCTGTGTATGTGTGTGTTTGTGTGTGCGTGTGCACACATGTGCATGTGCATATAGATTTTCAAAAATTATCTTGCAGATTGTTTTTCTCATCTGGCAATACGCCCCAGCTGTCTACCCCATATGCTTTTTCACATAATTTGCTCCCCTCATTTGATTCTCTGCTCACATGTTAGCTCCACAGAGGGATCTTTCCAAGTCACCTTGTCAAAAATAGAATGGTCGTTATCTTCAGAGCCTATACTTTACCACTATGGTGCCTATTTAGAAATCTATTTGAGTAACTGACTAAGAGACATGATTCATGCCGTTTCTACCCTGTGACAGCATGTTATTCTGCAGAGATTACAGCCAGTACAAAAGTCCAAAAAAAGAAGGATGAACCCTGCCAGTATTGGTTGTAAGAAGTACAGAGAAATGCTAGTGTCTCCTGGAAAGCTCAGGGATTTTTCCCCACCCCCAAGGTTGATATCCATTGCTATTGTTGCAGCATTGCCTTAACTTGGCTGTGCCTTTATCCCGTGCAGGCCATCAGGATAAATTGGGTGTTGCTGAGACAAAGCTCCTGCACACCCTTCACTGGATGCTTCTGGAGGCCCCCCAGGATTGTACCAGTGAACGATTTGGGGGCACAGACCGTGGCTCCAGCTGGGGTGGCAGCAGCAGTGCCTTCATCCACCAAGTTGAAAACCAGGGTTCTCCAGGGCAGCCTGGCCAAAGCAGTTCCAATGATGAAGAAGAGAACAACAGAAGGAAGATCTTCCAGAACTCCATGGCTACTGTGGAGCTCTTTGTGTTTCTGTTTGCTCCTCTGGTACACAGGATCAAGGTATGCAGAAAGCTATAGTTAGGGCTGGGTGTGATGCAAATGAGGTGAAGGTGGGCTTCAAATGACATTGCAATTTGGTCGTTCATGCCTTTGTATGATCTTACACAAGCCCAGGCATGAAGAGCTTTATTACTATATTAAGCTACTCAACATTACTTCTAAAATACAAATCTCATGGCTGGCCTCATAGCATGGTGGTTAAAAGCTATGCAAAGAAAACTACATGGCTGACCAGGGTTCAAGTCTAGGCCTTGCTTGGCATGCATGCACATACACAAAATCCTGATAGGATAGAGAACTGAAAAAAGGATAGCACCCTTACTAGGCCCCATTGGGAATCCTTTTCACTCTCTTCCTGCCCTCATTCTTGTTTGCATGCACACACATCCTCTGGCATAAACAAAACAAAACAAACAAAACCCCACAAATCTCTTCATATCTTAAATTTACTTAAAAATCTGCAATAGTTCTCCATCTACTTCAAGATAATTTCCACAGGTCTGGATAGTGGCACGGTGGTAAACATGATGCCCTTCAAGGGAGGCCGAAATAGGAAGGTTAAAGGTTTGTGTACAAGGACTTCCCTGGGTACAGGGCAAATGTATGCTGATGGTCCAGGCTGCTTGAGACTGGGAGTAGAGTGTGGTTATGAGAGCCTATTGGGGATATTATCTCTCTTTCTCATTTCTGGCCTTTTCCATGTAGACTTAGTCACTATCTCTTCTGTATTTCTATGATATTTTATAACTACCTCTCTTACAGGATCTAGAGCAGAAGCTTTAAATTTTTTATTTTTATGTGCTATGGACCTTTTGACGGTTGGGTATAGCCTAAGAATTGTTTTTTAAAATACTTTTGAGTACATCAGATACAAAACATAGGATTATGTAGAAACCAATTGTCTTAGAATACAATTATATCCGTTTGCCCCTTAGACCTGGAGGAGACAATAAAATTTGAAATCTCTATGCCATCACTTTATACTACTTGATCTTGGTATATTATTTAACCTCTCTGATCCTCAGTTACATAAAATCTTGAATCTCTATAATACAAGGTGAATATATATGAATATATATGGTACTAACACATGCGAAGAAATCAATAACTGTTTGTTACTTCTGTGAATAAATAAATTACCATAGTCCATCTAAGTATTGAAATTAGAGATAACAAGAAATTAATATGGTCGACTGCTATTCAGTAGAATATTATAACCCTAATGAATATTCATTTAAGTTAGCAACGTAGATATAAAGGTTGTGACCACTAGCAATCATTACAAGGGGACATTCTTTCCACTCATTTTAGCTTTCTAAAATATTCACTTTCTATACTGTCTCATATACTGGTAGGAATAGATTTAAAACTACCTGTAAATTCCCAAAATATAACACGTATATTGGCCACATTGCCCATCAAACATACTAAAATTTTTGCATGTCATTAAATCATATTAAATTGCTGTTTTAAAGCTTTAACTTTACAAGGACCAGCAGATGGCATGTAATGGTTACGTCACTGGACTCCCACAAGGCTGAACACGGTTCAAGTCCCAGACTGCTGAAACTCATGCTGGCTGTGTGTGTATGCACTCCAAAAATCCCAAGAGGAGAATGGAGGAGAAGGGATTGTGGTGTAATAATTACCCCCAAGGGGTTAATTTCTCACTTTCTTTCTTTTTTTTTTTTCTTTTTTTTTGGGGGGGGCCGGGGAGAGGTTTTTGCTATAGGGCACGTGCACTTGCCAGAAAGACAGAGAGAGACAGAGAAACAGAAAGTGAGAAATCACCCCCCAGGGGTAATGACCACACCACAATCCCTTCTCCTCCATTCTCCTCTCGGGATCTTGGGCACGCACGCACACGCGCCCGGCATGAGTTTAAGCCACCGGGTCCAGGACTCGAACCGTGGTCAACTACGTGGGAGTCCAGAAACATAGCCATTACACTAACTGCTGGTCCCCGAATTTCTCACTTTCTGTCTCTCTGGCAAGGACATGTGCCTTATAGCAAAAATCTCTCTCTTAAAAAAAATAAGTCTTTTATAAAGATTATACTTCATGGAAAGCATTGTTTTAGCCGAAATTGTCCATCTGGCCTGTGGAACCTGCAGGATTTGGTCCTGGTAACCTGTGGGGCCTCATTGCCCTCCCTATCACTGGTCTTCACCTTGTTCACAAACCTTCAGGCTTATTGGAGACTCATCCTCAAACTCAATAAGCACATTCTTGTTTTCAAATCTTTGCACTGGCTTTTTCCTTGTGCTTGGAACATTTACTCCCAGCCCCTATCCTCCAGATTTTCACATGGCCCTGTGTTTCTCACCAATTTTTGCATAATTCAAATGTCATCACCTCAGAAAATTCTTTCCTAGCTACTTTAGTTCCACTAGCACATTATCTTACGTGTTCCTGTTTGACACTTACCAGTACCTGGAATTACGTTATGTATTTATCTATATGCTTATTGTCCATCACACCCACTAGAACAGAAGTCCTTGGATGAAGGGATTCTGCCTGTTCAGGTCACAGCTGTTCCTCTAGTGTCTGCAATAATGTCTGGCATGTATGAGGCTCTTGATAAATGTTTAATGACTGACTCACAGAGTAAACCCTTTATTACCAGAATCTGATCCAAGCGCTAAAAGTAGCAGTTCTAGACAGGTACAGAATCCTTAAAATGGAGAAGACAAGAACAATGGCTCCTTAAAAATAGCCCAAAACATGTCTATATGTTGAAAAATATCATCTGGAACAGTAAAGTGTGGAAATATAGAAGTACTCAGAGTGGCTGTAATTTTATTTGCAAGACATAACTGAGAGTTCAGGTTTTGAAAGCAGGTAGAGTTACATTTGAACCCAGTGTCTGCTGATTCCTGCGTATCACAGTAAGAAACTAATTTCTTCTCTTCTTGTTCTTCTTTTTAGAGAGATTTTTGCTATAAGGAGCTCACCAGAGAGAAAGAAAGTGAGAAATCACCGCCCCCCAAGGGGAATGGCCACACTGCAATCCCTTCTCCTCCATTCTCCTCGTGGAATTTTAGGCATGTACGCACACACACTCAGTGTGAGTTTCAAGCCACCAGTTCTGGGACTTGAGCCCCGGTTGGCCATGTGGGAGTCCAGCAATGTAACCACTACACTATCTGCTGGTCCCAGCAATTAATTTCTTTAGGCCTTATTTTCCTCAAGTATGAACTGCATATAAGAATAAATGTATGGGGGGACCAGCCGATAGCATAATGGCTATGTCGCTGGACTCCCATGTAGTTGACTGTAGTTCAAGTCCTGGACCTGGTGGCTTAAACTCACACCGGCCGCATGTGCATGCGTGCCCAAGATCCCGCGAGGAGAATGGAGGCAAAGGGATTGCAACATGGCCATCCCCCCTGGGGGGGGGGCGATTTCTCACTTTCTGTCTCTCTGTCTCTCTCTGTCTTTCTGGCAAGCGCACACACCCTATAGCAAAAATCTCTCTGGAAAAAAAAGAAAAAAGAATAAATGTATGGGTGCCAGCAGGTGGTATCAAGATGAAGGCAGCTGGACCTCACATGGCCAACTGCACAGTTTGAGTCTCCAACCCTGTGGCTTGAAAAACACATGTGAGAGCATGTCCAAAATCCCAAGAGGAGAATGGAGGAGAAGAGATTGTGGTATAGTCATTCGCACTTGAGGGTGATTTTGATTTCTCACTTTTCAACTTTCTCTTTCTCTCTGTCTCTCTCCACTGAGCACACACACTCTATAGCAAAAACTGAAGACAAAAAGGAATAAATTGATGGGGTGTTGTAATGGTTGTAATGATTAATGTTATAGTACTCAATCTGATACATAGAAAGGCATTAACACCTGCTAGTTTTTAATGGTGGCCTTTTGTGGATATTGATATTGCATATCTTTAGCAGAAAGGGAGTGAGATCTTTCAGGACAGATTGCACAGGAAGTTGGGAAAGCTGGCCTCAGACCTCTAGTTTTTTCTGTGGTCCGAGGATGGGGCACTTATAAAAGAGTGAAGCAATGCTTATAAATCACAATGCACAGTGATTCATACACAGTAAACAATTACTGTTACTGACACTACTAGTATTCTTATTGTTTGCTCATTTTGTCATTGCTCTGAGAGAAGTATTATTCTAGATATTATAAGGAAGAAAAAGACCTTCCCCACAAGACCTTTTCCATTGCAGAGAGGTGCTTTCTTTTTTTCAAAATCATGGGAGAATGTACAATTTCTATCCCAGGGTTCGTCAGCCCCTGCACTTTCAGCATCTAGGCCAGATAATTATTTGCTGTAGGACATTGTCCCATGCCCTTTACAGTATTTAGTAGTATTTCTGGCCTCTGTTCACTAGATGCCAGTAACACTGCCCCCGAGTTGTGCTAACCACAAATGACTCCAAACATTGCCAAATGTCCCCAGGTGGGTGAGTAGAAGAGAACCGGCCCTAACAGAGCCACTGTCCTAGATCTTTCATTTGCTTTCTGGTTATCTTCTTCCCTACCCATCCTGTACACATGGGAACTGCCTCTTACCTACAACATTAATGTCCTTTTCTCCCTAGATTCTTTTGCATTTGCCCATCAAAATTCCAACCTTGGATCAAGACTTAAATCCATCTTTTCTATCCTTATCCCATGTGCTACTGGAAAAAACACACAGCCTTCCATACTGGTATTTCTTTCTTTCTTTTTTTCTTTTTTTTGAAGAGGTTTTGTTTTTCTTTGTTTGTTTCTTTTTGTGTGTGTGTGTGTGTGTGTGTTTTTTTTTGTTTGTTTGTTTGTTTTGCGACAGGGCGCGTGCACTCGCCAGAAAGAGAGAGACAGAAAGACAGGAAGTGAGAGATCACCCACCTGGGGGGATGGCTACACCAAAATTTCTTCTCCTCCATTCTTTTCTCGGGATCTTGGACATGCATGCACATGCACCTGGCATGAGTTTATGCCACCGGGTTCAGGACTTGAACCACAGTCGACTACATGGGAGTCCAGCGACATAGCCATTATGCTAACTGCTTCTCCCCCATACCAGTATTTCTACAATATTGTGGTTTCCAACCCCAGAGTCCACCCACTTGTCAATTGTTTCCTTGAATTTTTTCCAAGTCTCCACTCAGCACTTGCATACACAGTGTTGCAGGTTGAGGCTTGTACAGGACATGGTGTTGTAGGAGGTATGGGAGGCCAAAATTTCATCGCAGCATGAGCCTATGTCTACATATCCCCACCTCACACTTATTTTTCAACCTCTTATTCTTGCTTCTATTTGTGTTTATTACATAACAAAATTTCTGACTTTTACATTCACTCACAGGGACATGGATATCTTTGTATTGATTTTACCAAATAAAAACTAAGATTTATGGGACCAGCAATTGGCATAATGGCTATATCACTGGACACCCATGTAGTCGACCGCGGTTCAAGTCCTGGACCCAGTGGCTTAAACTCACACTGGACGCATGTGCATGCATGCCCAAGATCCCTAGAGGAGAATGGAGGAAAACGGATTGCAGCAAGGCCATCTCCCCTGGGGGGGGGGGGGGTGATTTCTTGCTGTCTGTCTCTCTAACTCTCTCTGTCTTTCGGGCGAGCGCACACACCCCATACCAAAAACCTCTCCAAAAAAAAAAAAAAAAAATCAGAAAACAAACAAACAAAATACAAAGAACTAAGATTTGGAAAGATAATAGTTAATTACCTTGCTCACAACTGAGCAAGGTGGAGTTCAAACCCAATTCCATCTGGCTTTCTACAAAACTACACTGTTTTTAAGTCTGTGCTGGAGCTCTTTTCATGAAGTTCATCAACAACTCTGAATGGTTGAACCTAATCTCTATTTCACAGTCCTCATTTTATTTATTTATTTATGTTTAAGGTTTTTTTGCCATAGGGCACATGCTCTCACCAGAGAGAGACAGAGAGAGACAGTGAGAGTGAAAGTGATAAGTCACCCTCCAAGAGGG
Source organism: Tupaia tana (assembly GCA_026018925.1). NCBI lineage: Eukaryota > Metazoa > Chordata > Mammalia > Scandentia > Tupaiidae > Tupaia > Tupaia tana. The sequence goes on along the minus strand of JAKSZU010000001.1, from coordinate 32,939,417 downwards.
ATGGCCATGATACAATTCCTTCTTCTCCATTCTCCTCTTGGGATTTTGGGCATGTGCACACATGTGCCCAGTGTGACTTTTAAGCCACCAGGTTCAAGGCTTGAACTACCGTTGGCCATGTGGGAGTCCAGCACCTTAGTCACCACACTACCTGCTAGCCCTAGTCCTCAATTAATTAAACCTCAGGTGTATTTTAAACCATCTTCATGCCGTCTTGAAACTTTCTGCTCTCTTGATGATACCATCCTCTACTGGTTCTCCTTGTAAGCTATTTCTTCTGTTGACGGCTTATCTTCTTTGCCTGCCCCTTGATCATTGGGGTTCCCCAGGGAGGTATCATGAACACTTTGCTCTTCTCACTCTGTCTTCTACTTTGAAGACCTCCTTCCAGCTTCCTTTACCATTTGTGTCTTATGGGCTGAGGTTACATAATTCTACATGTCCAGTCGAACTCCTTTCTTGGCCTCAAGACCAAATTGTCAACTGACTTCTCTAAATAGATGATCCATGGACCCACTCAACCTCCCCTGAAGTGAGCCCTTTCTTTTTATTCAGTATTTTAGATAATACCCTCGTTCTTACAAGCTCAAACTACCTCCAATTACTCCCTTATCTGTATTTGATCACTCCTTTCATCACAGAGTCCTACTCATTTTGTCTCCTGAATCTATCTTAAAATTATCACATCTTCTTTATCTCCATCTTTACTGCCTTAACCCAAGCTTTTCTCATTTCTTACTTGGACCATTTGCTAATCTGACTCACGATCTCCTGGCTTGCTCATAAAACCCAACCTCAACTCCAAAGTGATCTATCTAAAATGTAGATCTGACCATGTTACCAACATGCTTAAAATAGTAGGCCTCCTATGACCTATTTGACTACTTCTACTGTCCATGAGCTTCAGGTGCTTAGAGTATCTTCAAGAACATAACATGATTTTTTTCCAAGCTTTCCTCGTGCTGGTCCTGCTGCCTAGAATGCTCACATATAGTACCTTTCTGTCTAGAAAACTCCTGCTTATCCTTTAATACTTATTCAAGATCTATCCTCCTTCCTCCTCTATTTCCATAATACTGTATGCACATCTTTATTGTTATACTTCACTTTTTATCATCTCTTAATGTGCCTGTCTCTCCCACTAGATTCAGAATGGTTTGAGGGTAGAAATTATCATTATACCCATGGTAGCTGACATGGTATCTATGTTTATTACGTGCTTAATTAATATTTATTAAATGAATTAGTTCACTAATTAGTAAATAAATCTAAGTGACTCATCCTTTCATTAGACCATGTATTAGTCAATGCATATTGTCTATGCTTTTAATTTGTATTAAGCTCAAATATTTTAATAACATTAATAATCTGAAAACTCTGTCAAATACATTACTAATTTTAGACTGGATTTAATTTTATTAGTAAAAATGATGAGTACTTTTTAAACTAGGGATCCTCTTTAAATGGGTATCAATGTTGTCATTACTTTATCAGATTTACTTATTCCTTCCGTGAATCCTGTATGCTAAGCACTAATCAAAGTATTGGTGGCATCGTGGGAAATAAAACAAAATGCAAGCTCTCAAGGGTATTTTAACAAATCCATACATGTGAAGTAAACAAATTGAAAAAAAAAATGAAACTTAAAATAATAGTTGTTTAACTCAATCTCTCTAAGCTACTAGTAAATACATTTAGAATTGCTTCATGGTCTGGAGAGTGACTGGATTTAGCTGGTGTTATCCAGAGAAAGTAAAATATGCTTAATTAATTAACAATTATGTATTGATACTCAAGAAGGAATGCACAGAAAAAAGAGATCTCAATTCATTTTCAGGAAATATACACTGTAGTTGGGGTGTACCATATGAAAAAAAAATAATGACACTAACTGCCAGGGTTTCATGCAAGAGAACTCAAGTCCTATTGTAATTTCCATCAAAGCTTTACTTATATCAAGATTTTTATGAGAAAGATGGAAAAGAACTGAGCTCAGAGAGTAAAAAAATAATTGAAATCAGGTCAAGTAAGGTTTGGCTTCCTGCATTTCTTGAGAGAAATCTCATAAGCTTTGCTTAATATTAATTCTCTGTTTGCTGCATCTAATACCATGTGTAATACCATGCAGACATCCCCATTGTCCATTGCAAGGAATTCAGCTTACTCCCCTCTTAACTGTAAACCAGTCGGCCTAGATGCTTATTCAGGATCTCTAATTGAAATGTCTCACAGGCATCTATCAGGCAATCTGTTATCTGGTATTCTATCTTATTTTTCCCTACTCTTCCCTCACTTACTTGGCCACAGGCACAATCTCCTGGCTCTTTCAACACACTAGGCGTACACAGAGCTTTGCACTTATTGATCCTCCTTCATGACACCTTTCCTGGTGAGATCTACATGATAGTGCCTTCATTTCATTCAGATCTTTACTCCAAAGCCACCTTTGGAACAAACCCTTCCTTGGTCTTTCTGTCTAAAATGTCAACACCTTGCCTTCCTGTCCGTTTACCCACTTTCCTTCTCCCTTTCACTATGAGCAGGAACTTTTGTGTGCGTTGTTCACTGTTGTATTTAAGAACCCAGAATAGTACCAGGCACAAAGTAGGTTCCCTATAAATGTAGAATAAATGTTGAACGAATTAGGCTAAATGCTTTATGTGCATTCCGAGTACTTCTACAGAGAATCTTAAAGCCCTTCCCAAGTAAACACTGTCGTGGATACTTCGTTAAGTGGTGCCAAGATCCCAGTCTAGTCTTTAGCTTTACAGAAGAGCCCTCTCTGTGCCGATGTGTGAATTTACTCAGGGATTCCATCAACTTCTCAGATGAAGATTTCTTGACTTTTAGATTCATTGCTCAGCCATTTGCAAAACTTCTCTTCTTTTCTGTGTTTCCAGTGTCTTCCTAGCTCTTTTCCTTCTAACTCAGGCTTTCAACTATGGCTACACTTGAGAGTTACCAGGAGAAACTTTAGAAAACCTCACAGAGGTCTGAAGTTAATTGATCTGGGTAGGGGGAGGACCTGAGACTGGGTCTCTGATGTTCTAAAAGCCTCCCAGATCATTAAAATATGCAAGTCACAGTTGTAAGCCACTACCTTAAGTGAGTTTCTGAGTCTCAGATGTGTTTATTAATTTATGATCACATTCTCAGCTTCCATCTTAACATTGTTTTCAGAGGCTGAGTGGTTTTTTTTTTTAGAATTCTTTTTATTTAATTTTATTCACCATTATTATTATTATTTTTATATTTGACCTGAGACAAACCGAGAGAGAGGAAGAGAAAGTAAAAAGCAAGCCACTACTCAGACTGCAAAATTTCAGTTTGTCATATATTTGGGCTTAGACAATATGAGATTGCAATTTAAACACCCCAATCTCTCAAGATAATATGATAATGATAGAAAAATGTGCTCCTGAAAGAGACCTACAATTATAGGCAAATTTTGTGAGCATGAGTTGTGAAGTCAGTCCAATTCAGAAAGTATTGATTGTCTGTTGTGCATCCCATTCCTTTTTTTTTTTTAAGAGATTTTTGCTATAGGGCATGTATGCTTGCCAGACAGACAGAGAGACAGAGAGACAGAAAGCGAGAAATCATCCCCCAGGAGGGGATGGACACATCAAAATTCCTTCTCCATTTTCCTCTCGGGATTTTGGGCATGCATGCACACACATCTGGCATGGGTTTTAAGTCACCAGATCCAGGACTAGAACTGTGGTCGACTGTGTGGGAGTCCAGTGAGCAATGTAACCATTTCACCATCTGTTGGTCCCATTCTTAGCACTGCATTAAGTGCTGTGATGATCCTGGGTGCTGGGGGAAAACAGGGTGCTTGATCTATCCCAGTCCTCAAGGAATTAAAGTAGTTGAGAAAACAACATTACAAAATACATTATGAAGGATCAAAATAACATGTATGCAATTTCATGAAATGCAAATAAAAGAACTAGAGAATAAAACATTAGAATATCCAGATCTAAGAATATTGCCTTATAAGGGAGAAATAGGGATAATTAAATAATTAAGGGGAATGAAAATGGCAACCACAGTAAAGAGAGCTGCCAAGACTCTTGAAAGAAAACATTCACGATCTCTGCAAGCACAAAACAATAATTTGTGTGTTTCACAAAGCTAAATTTGGGTTAGTTATTAATTTTGCATAAAGCAAACGGTGATTTTGATAGTAATTACAGTGATAACTGGGTTCACTGGTTTATTATAAAAACACTCAAACTTCGGTTTGTTAGTTTATGGTACGAACACTCATCTGAGGGATGAGAGAGATTAGGCAGATCAACCTATTCTGAATATTTCCTCGTGAATGATGTCAATCCTTGTTTCTACTGGTCCCTTTAGCCAGTTCTTATGGGCCATACCTGACATAGATCTTCTCTTTCCCCAGGAATCGGACCTCACCTTCCGACTTGCCAGTGGGCTTGTTATATGGCAGCCAATGTGGGAGCACAGGCAGCCTGAAGTCTCTGGTTTCACAGCTCTGGTGAAGCCCATCAGGAACATCATTACAGGTTCGTGGCTTACACATCCATGGGTCAGTATTAGCAGATTTCCTTACAGTAGTAAGGATGATGGCATGATCTGTCCATAAGACGTCAAGATGCAACTAAACTCTCTGAGGAGTTATCTAGGTGTCCCAGGTACAGAGTTTATTCATGAGGAGAAAATCTGAACCAGCGGTACATGCCTTTCTGTTATGAGACTTGGGGTAAATCATTTAAACTTCTCATGCATCAGTTTTCTGTAAGATTGGAGTTGAGATATAGTATTGATGATATCTTAGTTATGTAATGTACAGGATTGTTATGAGGAATAAATAAGTTAATATCTGTGAAGCTGTTCAGCAGAATTCCTGGCATGCAATGAGAACATAGGAGGAAAGTATTGCTGTTATCACTGTCATTCATGCTTCACTTAATGATGGACCCCTGAAAACTGGCTTCTTATATGATTTCGTCATTGTGTAAATACCCTAGAATGTACTTACACAGACAAAGGTGTTATAGTCCACTGCACACCTGGGCCATATAGTATAGACCGCTACAACCATATATATTTTATCACTGGGTGCATGTGCTCACTGGAGAGAGACAGTGAGAGGGAAAGAGAGAAATTACCCTCCAGGGGTACTGGCCATGCTGTAATCCCTTCTCCTCCATTCCCCTTCTGGGATTTTGGGCACTCATGCACACACATCTGGCATGAGTTTTAAAGTCACTGTGTCTGGGACTCGAACTGTGGTCAGTCATGTGAGAGTTCAGCACCATAGTCATGACACCACCTGCTGGCCCTGCCTACTATAATATTATGGGACTGCCTTCAAATATGTGGTCTGTTGTTGACTGAAATGTTTTTATGTGTCACATGATGGTATTATTATTATTATTATAACATCATTATTCATGGTAGATGGAGTAGAGACTCTTTACCAATATCTTCTTAGATTTTATTGTAACTGAAGCATTTCACCTCAGGAGTTATACAATGAAATAATCCTATTGTTAAATTATAGAAAAAGTACAGCAAGATAGATTGAGAAATACATGAATGGATCGAAAAAGATGGCACATATACCCTATGGAATATTACTCAGCCATAAAAATCAATGAGACTTGACATTCGATAGAAAGTGGATGAATATGGAAGACTTACTGCTAAGTGAAGCAAGCCAGACTATGAAAGACAGGCATTGTATGTTCTCACTCAATACATACCACATGTCTACACTCTATGGCAAAAAACTGAAAGATTGGAAAGCATGAAAGCATACAGGCCAAATGCTATTCAAATAAAAACTGTTTTGTAATGAAACTAAAAAAAAAAAAGTCATGACAGGCTCAGGCTTCACTCCACATCTCTCTCTTACTGTATATGTAACTTAACTTCCCTGAACATTTCCATTTCTGTTAAAAAAGATAATAATGTAATCGCAAAGACCTTCTAACTAAGGAGTAAATGAGAATGTTCAAAAATTCCCATTTTAGGGAACCAGCAGTTTGCATAATGGCTATGTCACTGGACTCCCACGTAGTCGACCGTTGTTTGCGTCCTGGACCCGGTGGCTTAAAACTCACGCCGGGCGCGTGTGCGTGCGTGCCCAAGATCCCGAGAGGAGAATAGAGGAGAAGGGATTGCAGCGTGACCATCCCCCCTGGGGGGTGATTTCTCGCTTTCTGTCTCTATGTCTCTCTCTGTCTGTCTGGCAAGCGCACGCGCCCTATAGCGAAAACCTCTCAAAAAAAAAAAAAATTCCCATTTTATAGTAAATGCTTACTAAATTTCATCTTTCCACTCTCAATTTATTTTTTGTATCACAAGTAGAATTTTATAAGAGATAAATTATGCAGAAAATCTACAGAAGCATATATAGATATATAGATATATTTTTCTATACATACATATTTAAAAACAGATATATACATACAAATATATATGTATATAGTTTGCTTACTTGATGAGGATTTTGCAGAGGACAATGTATGCAAAAGGTTTTTATAAAGGGAAGGAAACTATAAGCACGTTTTCATAGACTTCCTCCATAACTTAACACAACCTTCTAAGGTATGTACTATGTTCCTAAACATATTAATTGTATAAACCAAAGGCTGTCTCATTATTCATATATTTGATAGGAGGCTTATAGTGACAAACATTCAAAAGGAGGGTAAAAAACTTTAATATCGTGAAAGTAGATTAAATCCCATGGGAGACAGAAGAGAATAAAATGTGCTAACATATAACAAAATTATTATGAAAAAAAAGCTTATTTTTACAAACGAATTAAAAAATTAAAATTTGTAATGTGTTAAAGTCTTTTCTAACACTTTTCTATATGAGTGGGGAAGTCACTTCAAATTTAGGGCTCCCTCTCTCCCTGATTAATATATAAACTCTCATTTAATAAATATATAAAAATTACTAAGAAACCATGTCTTTTCGTGGAAGCATCTGGGCTATTCATGAACCACCCCCCATACTTTGCTTCCAGATGATATTCACAGTGGGTTTCTTTTCCCTCTGCCTAATGCCTGAGGACTTGAAATGGTGCCCAGCATCTGAAGGAAAAATTAGACTCAGATTAACATCGCCAGGAAAAAAAGCAATGGTATATGATGACATTGATAAATCACCCTTCTTCTCTGCACCTGTTTACTCACAATTCAAATGATACACTGCCATCTTAGATTTCCACTGTGCCTGATCCTCAGGTCAAGATATAACTGATTTGGATCTGTCTTTAAGTGCCACCTATTATGGTGGCAATTAAAGCATAACTCTGGAGTCAGCCCCTGTTGGAACTGTATTGTAAGAGCCAAGGGACCTTGGCAAGTTAAGCTCTGTAAATCTTAACATCTTCAGTTGTAAAACAGTGATAATGATATAACAGTATGATATTGTTATTATATGGGTAAAATTAGTTGTATATGTAAACTTTTAGAAGAAGATTGGCATGTATTTAACACTAAGTAGATGGCAACTATTGTCATTTTTAAAGTTGCCAATTTTTGAGCACATTAACCTACTGAGTCAAAAAAATGGGTATCTATATTGATAACCTAAAAACGCTAAGAATTTTGAATTGCTTATTTGATTTCTCTTTTTTTTTTTTTTTTTTTTTTTTTTTTGGAGAGGTTTTTCGCTATAGGGCGCGTGCGCTCGCCAGACAGACAGAGAGAGACATAGAGACAGAAAGCGAGAAATCACCCCCCAGGGGGGATGGCCACGCCGCAATCCCTTCTCCTCCATTCTCCTCTCGGGATCTTGGGCACGCACGCACACGCGCCCAGCGTGAGTTGTAAGCCACCGGGTCCGAGACGCAAACCGCAGTCGACTACGTGGGAGTCCAGCGACATAGCCATTACACTAACTGCTGGTTCCCCTTATTTGATTTCTCTTAAAGCATGTATTATGAAATGTCTTCTGTTGAAGTAGTAACAATCTGTGAAAATGGTTTTCTATTTAAAAATAAAGTGAACTTATGAAATAAAATGAACTTGGGCTGACCTGGTAGCTTAGTGGTTAAAGAGAGTCAGATCCCACATGGTCAGCTGCAGACCTGTTCATGTATGCCCTAGATTCTGATAGGATGAAGAGATGGATGAGAGGGAACTGCAGCATGACCATGCCCACTTTCTCTTTCTTTCTCTGGCAAGCTCAGGTACTCCCTGACAATTTAAAAGAAAGAAAAGGAAAGAAAGAAAGAAAGAACGAACGAACGAATGAACGAAAGAAAGAAAGAAAGAAAGAAAGGAGGGAAAGAAAGAAAAAAGAAGAGAGAGAGAGAGAAAAAAGAGAGAAAGAAGAAAGAAAGAAAGAAAGAAAGAAAGAAAGAAAGAAAGAAAGAAAGAAAGAAAATGACCTTATAATCTTATCAAATTTGTGCTGAAATTTCTTCCATTTTTGCAGCCAAGAGAAGTTCTCCTATCAACAGTCAAAGTCAGACCTGTGAATCACCAAATCAAGACACAAGACATCGAGAGGTTTGTTTACTATAATCACAAGAAGAATAGAGGTGGTAATTCCTTAAATGTAGTGTAGTATGAAGGGTAAGAACTAAGTTCTAGAATCATACTGCCAGGCTAAATGCCAGCTCCTCCTCCCTGAATGTGCACCTAGTAACAGCCTCAAGTTTTCTGTCAGTCAAGTATAAAAATTAATTTTATGCATCTTTCAAAAGCATGGAGGTATTGGGACCAGCAGTTAGCATAATGGCTATGTCGCTAGACTCCCATATAGTCAACTGCGGTTGGAGTTGCTGACCTGGTGGCTTAAATTCACGCTGACGAGTGTGCATGCGTGCCCAAGATCCCAAGAGGAGAATGGAGGAGAAGGGATTGTGATGTGGCCATCACCCCTGCGGGGAGGTGGGGGGGGAGTGATTTCTCGCTTTCTGTTTCTCTGTCTCTCTCTGTCTTTCTGGCGAGCGCACGTGCCCTATAGCAAAAAAAAAAAAAAAAAAAAAAAAAAAAAAAAAAAAAAAGAAAGAAAGAAAAAAGAAAAAGAAAAAGAAAAAGCTCTCCAAAAAAAAAAGCACGGAGGTGTTGAAGCAAGACCGTCCATAGCTAGTGTTTTATCTTGATGATTAGCGTGTTGTAGGTAATGCTTATCTCCATGGCTAGCATGTAACTCTCAATAAATGTTAGTAATCAATATTCATTCCTTGTTAAATAAAGTATCGTCTTATTTTCATTCCATTTAGAATGCCCTGATATTTGTTAACTAACTCTAATGTAGGTAGGATTGTGCCAAAAGAGGTGGGGAGGAGGGTGTAGGAAGGAGGCCCAAATACCACCCTACCCCTTAAGGAATCTAAAGTTTAATGAGCTGTCAAGACTAACCCACATAAAACAACAGATGAAAAATAAAATGGAATATATTTAAATACAAGTTTGTCACATTTTAGATCAGAAAAGAAAAAAATGAAGGTCAGGATAGTTGAAAGCTATATGGAAATATATACTACTAGTCACTTGATATGTCATTAGCTGATCTGCCTTCATTTTCGTTTCAACATGTGCAAAATAAAACTTGCTGCCTTCTGTTAAAATTCGATCCTCTTTCCACCTGGTATATTACTGCCAGGAATATTATTATCCTTTTACCTGCCACACTGGAATTTTTGGAGTCTTGTCATTTGCTGAGCAATCGCTAAATACAGACACTGTGACTTAAATACTGTAAGATGTATTTATTATGTTTTTCACATTTAACATCTTTGAAACTGAGTGTCCTTGACAATCTGAATCCCTTCCAGGATCTTTGTCTGGTGTCACAACGAAGCTTCTTGGTGTCTTGTTGTGGTCATCATTCTTGTGCAGCATCAATTTATGGTGTTAGAACAAGTGTCTTAGAAGAGTATGTCAGAATAATAGTACAGAACTTTTAAAAAATGAATCTTTTAAAAAATACTATTCCTGGAGTGCCCTGTGGCCTGGTGGCTAGGGGAGCCGGAACCTGGATGGCTAATCACAGCTCACAGCCCGCTCCCCATGTGCATGCATGCCCCAATTCCCTGTGAGATGGAAGAGATGGAGAGAAGGTATTTCAGCATGACCACACACCACTGGTGGTGCTTCCTCCCCACTCCACCCCATTTTCTCTCTCTCTGTCTCTCCGGCAAGCACAAACACCCTCTCACAATGAGAAAAATAACATTCTTTACACAGAGGAAGTTTTTCTTCAGAAAAACTCAAATATTAACAACAGTGATTCAAAAATTCTAAATGTGAAGAAGTTTTAGGAAAACCCATACTAATTTGTTTTACTTGTACTTTCCTTTTACACATACATGGGATATTCAGTTGAGTCTAAAATAGCTCTTTCAATAAGTAAAATAAAATATCCTCATTAATAAGAACTGAAGTGTTCTAGTTTAATTAACATGTTTTTCTTTTAAAAAATACATAAAGTAATGGTAGTGACCACTTAGAGACAATGAAATACATAAATCTCTGTCCTTTTAGTCCTCTGTATTTAATTTCTTTCTCTCTCTCTCTCTTTCTCTGTCTCTCTGTCTCTTTTTAATGTCAGAGGACACATACACATGGCACAAAAGAGAGAAAGCACCCTTCAGTGGGTCCTGGTCTTGCTACAATCCTCTTTCCTCCAAATCTCCATTTCATCAGCACCTTGGGTATGTGTGTTGGCACACTGCATGAGCCAGTGGGGCCAGGACGCCAACCCCAGTCAGCCAAGTGGATTTGGTTTCCTCTGTGCAGGGCCTAGCTGCTCCACTTCAGGGCCACCCTTTGACTTCCATCTGAGACATATTGTTTTCTTTTTGTTATGTTGTTCTCTATTCTCTATGTCCATTTTTTTTTTCCTTTAGAGAGGTTTTTGCTATGGGGCGTGTGCGTTCACCAGAAAGACAGAGAGAGACAGAGACAGAAAGCGAGAAATCACTCCCCAGGGTGAATGGCCACATCGCAATCCCTTCTCCTCCATTCTCCTCTCGGGATCTTGGGTATGCACGCACATGGGCCCAGCATGAGTTTAAGTCACCGGGTCCAGGACTTGAACTGCAGTTGGCTACATGGGAGTCCAGCGACATAGCCATTACGCCAACTGCTGGTCCCATTCTATGTCCATTATTACTCTCTAAGTACAGAATCTCATTACTAGATTGCAGCTTGATTGACCTAATTGGATTTTCTACCTCTAGCTGTTCCTGCTTCAAATAAGTACCACTTAATAATGCTTCACTAATCTTTTGAATGCATCATTTATTTATTAACTCATCACTCCACAGAAGCTATTATATGCCAAGTCCCATCCTTGTATCATATCCTTTTCTTCTTAGAAACCTACAGTGAATCTCACTGACCATCACTTCAAACTCCTCTCCTTGGTTCTCTATGTCTTCCACCACCTGGCACCATTCTTTCTGAACTTCCCTATCTCTGTTTGCCCCTGCAGTCAGTTAAGCACTCCCTCCAACATTGCTAACATGTACATTTCAGCCTCTGAATCTTTGCATAGACTATTTCTTTAACGGAAACGCATTCCTTGTTGCTTGTCTGAATTTTATCCTTTTAAGGGCCAATTGCCATCTCAATTCCTCATGAATCCTTGTCTAGTTAGAATGCTTTAAATCTGCACACAGCAGTATGGTAGCCACTGGCCAGTATGGTAGATCCATGTGGTTATTGAACACTTGCAATATGGCTAGTCTGAATTGAGAGTATAAAATGTACACCAGGTTTTGAAAGCATAGTATAAAAAAAAGTAAACATCTTATTAATAATTTCGTATTGATTACATGTTGAAGTGATAATTTGGGGTTAAGTATAATATATTATTGAAGTGTATCTCACCCTGTTTCTTTTTACTTCTTTAAATGTAGCCTCTAAATTGTTTAAAATCAGATCTGTGGCCATTTGAGTCTTGCATTATATTTCTATTGGACTTGTTGCTCTAGAACACTTGCTGTCTTACAATTTACCTGTTAACTCTTTTTTTTTCTTTTTTTTTTGGAGAGGTTTTTGCTATAGGGCGCATGCGCTCGCCAGACAGACAGAGAGAGACAGAGAGATAGAAAGCAGGAAATCACCCCCCAAGGGGGATGGCCACGCCGCAGTCCCTTCTCCTCCATTCTCCTCTCGGGATCTTGGGCACGCACGCACACGCGCCCGGCGTGAGTTTAAGCCGCCGGGTCCGGGACTCGAACCGCGGTCGACTACGTGGGAGTCCAGCGACATAGCCATTACGCTAACTGCTGGTCCCCCTGTTAACTCTTGAGTTCAAGGTTCAAGTATATACATAGTCTCTCAAATCTTCTAATATGATACACACATAGTATACTATGTTACATATGGTATATATGCTAAAGAATTCTTTGATCAAGTACTAAAGACTCATTTCAGTACTAAATTGATAAATGAAATCAAACAAAAAAGCAAAAAAAGATTTATTTCTTGGAATTCTAGCTGTATTCAACCATATGTCATGGTTGAATACTGCTTTATTTGGGGTATGAAAATAGAAATTGAATTACTGTTATAGATTTTTGAGTATCTTCATACTTCAGTTAGAAATTTCATCTGTGATATCTATGGAAAAATATCTCACATATCTGGGAAGGAATACATTATCAACTAAATGCAGTTAAAATAAGCTACTCAGTAAAAGAATTACTGAATATATACATAAAAATCAGAATAAAAGTCATAGTGCCCACTTGGGAAAATGCGTTGCGTCCATCATCTAATTAATGATGAAATCACGTTTGACCCTTGCACTTTCATCCTCGTGGTTTTGCTTCAATTCGATTAGCTCCTGCAAACCTAAGGCTCATCTTTAGCTTTATGCCTCTATTCAGTTTATCCAAACACTGGCATATTGTTGGTGAATTGTGGGTTTGTAACTCTCCTATTGATGCTGGATATGGAAGCGAAAAGGAAAAGAATCACAGACAAAATGAAATAAAATGTATGAAAGTACTTAACCTAATGCTTGAAATGACACTCTAGAAGTGTTCTCTAGAAGTCTTTTAATTCTCTTTTAGATGAACGCAAAAATCCCTTGATCTATGACATTTTAATTAGTTACATTAAATATATTTATGTATATATGTTTGTGTGTGTGTATATATATATATATATATGTATGTAAGCATGTCTATGCTATAATATGTATAACAGAGAATATAATAAAAGGAAATTAAAAGAAACTAATCTGCTGTCTCCACCTCCAAAAGGGACTCCAGGTGGTCTGTGAAACATTCCAGTCTGATTCCATCTCACCCAAGGCCACCATTTCTGGCTGCCACCGAGGAAACTCCTTTGATGGAAGCCTATCCTCCCAAACATCCCAGGAACGAGGCCCATCACATTCCAGGTATATGACTGAAATATTAGAGATAAAATGTGTACCCTGTCTCCAAAACGTAAAGGTACATTTTTAAATACTTTTATAGCCTCTGTTCTTTAAAATGTGTATGTACATTTTTGGGCAAAGTATAATTGGGTTAATTAATTACAGAAATGTGCCATGAATGACTTTCATTTAAATAAAGGAGTGTGGAAGTGGGAAGACATGTCCAGTTTAATGAGATATCTTAATTGGACGGTACTTTGAAGTGCTAAGTATAGAAACTCAAACAATGCTATCTAAGTATTATGTTGCAGGGATGTTGAAGTATCTGCTTTAATATGTAAGAATGACAGCTGATCCTTATATTATAAACAGGTGCTTCTGTAGCACTTGGTAATTTGAAAGTCTGTTCTTTGGAACATTCCAACTCTATCCCCATTATTTTGAATTTGCTTACAAACACCTTCCTCAGACATTCAACTTAGTCTACTTCTTTCTGCTCCATGGTGAAATCACCGATATCTGAATTCATAAGGTTTGTCACTCCATCTATGCAACTTGAGTCCCTGAGATCATATGCATGTTTCTGCATTCAAATAACATGGCAATCTAGTAGATAGTATTTTAATAGAAGGTTTTTTAAGAAACAGATATATTGAGGTAAAATTTATATGCCATAAGAGTCATTTGTTTTAAGTACACAATTTAACAGATCAAAAAAACTGTAACTCTATCACCATAATACAATTTTAGAACAGTTCTTCTACCCCAAACATCCCTTTGTGCCTGTTTGCAGTCACTCTCACTCCGATACTATTTTTTTTTACCTAAATAAATAAATAAATTTGGATCTGAGGGAGGCAACAAGTCAGTCACTGGCATGCCAGGACAGGAGTGATAGAGGAGTTTGGTATGGTAGACACAGCCAGATTATGCAGATCTTGATGGCCACTGTAAGGAGCTTGCATTTTATTCTAAGGTGATTGAATAATATACTGGAAGGGTTTCAGTAGGGAAGTGGAGGGACTAGAGAAACAGCAATGAGACTACTTGTAAGTAATTACAATAAGCCCGAGGAGAGATATTTGTGACTAGGACCAAGGTGTTTGTATTGAATTATACTCCTAGACATTTCATATAAGTTGAATCACATGGGGTCAGCAGGTGGTATAGTTAGTAGTTAAGGCACTGACTCCCAGGTGGCCGATGACAGTTTTTGAGTCCCGGACACGGCAACATGAAACTCATGCTGGGTGCATGTGTGTAAATCCCAAGAGGAGAATAAAGGAGAAGAGATTGCAGTGTGGTCATCCACCCAGGGGGTGATTTCTCGCTTACTCTCTCTCTGTCTCCAGCAAGTGCATGCACCCTTATAGCAAAAATCTCTTAAAAAAAAAAATCAAAACTTGAATCAACTTGAATCATACAGTTTGTGGTTTTTCAGCTAGTATAATAATGTGAAGTTCATCCATGCCATAGAAGGTAGCAGTAAATCCTTCCTTTTTATTGCTGAATAGTATTCCATTATTTGGATCTATCACATTTTCTTTATATATTCATCAGTTAATAGATATTTGAATTGTTTCCACTTTTTCTCTTTCATAATGGTGCTATGAGCATTCACTTACAGATTTTTGTGTGAGCAAAGGCTTGCAATCCTAGAAGCAGAATTTCTAGATTGTATAGCAAATTTATGTTTAATTTTTAAAAAATTATTTTAAAAGAAATAAATCTTTTTATTAGTTTTATTTATTATTTTTTCATTAAAGATATTTTTATACACATTATCATCAGCATTTTTATACATAGCAATCACAGATGTATCTTTTTTTGTGGGGAGAGAGAGGTTTTTGCTATAGGGTTTGTGCACTCACCAGAAAGACAGAAAGAGAGAAATCACCCTCTTGGGGGATGGCCACTCTGCAATTCCTTCTCCTCCATTCTCCTCTTGGGATCTTGGGCATACACGCATATGTGCCTGGCATGAGTTTAAGCCACTGGGTCTGGGACTCAAACCATGATCAACTCTATAGGAGTACAGCAACATAGCCATTATGCCATCTGCTGGTCCCAGAGTTCACACATATATCTTAATGGCTATGTGAATTTGCGTGTATGAATTGTTAGTCAACTATCAATAATAAATTTTAAAGAAACTGCCAACCGTTTTCCGAAATGGCTGCACCATTTTACATTCTAACCAGCAACATATGAAGGTATGTTCCTTTATATCTTTGGAAAATTTGTTATTTTCTGCCTTTTTTATTATAGCAATCCTATTGAATGTGAAGTAGAATCTGCTTATAGATTTAATTTACTTTTTTTCACTGGCTCATGATGTTAAGTATTTTTTTATGTGTTTATTAGCTATTGAAATATCTTCTTTGATAAAATATTGCCATATTATTGAACTTTAAGGGCTTTTTATACAGTTTTGATACCACCCTCTTATTAAAACAAACAAACAAAAAAATCACAGATATTCCTTCCCAGTATCTGGCTTGCCTTTAATTTGATCATCTTTAAATTATCTACCTCTATCTGACAGAGAACCAAGCTGCATGGATCAGGTATTTTTGAAATATTTCTTAGAATGGTTGAAAGAATACAGCCATATAAACACAATTGTTGAAAATGCTACTATGTTGTGCTTTTAAAAACTGTGAAATATGGGAACCAGCAGTTAGCGTAATGGCTATGTCACTGGACTCCCATGTAGTCGACCGCGGTTCGCATCCTGGACCCAGTGGCTTAAAACTCACGCCGGGCGCATGTGCGTGCGTGCCCAAGATCCCGAGAGGAGAATGGAGGAGAAGGGATTGCAGCGTGACCATCCCCTCTGGGGAGGGGGGGGTGATTTCTCATTTTCTGTCTCTATGTCTCACTCTGTCTGTCTGGCGAGCGCACGCACCCTACAGCAAAAACCTCTCCCAAAAAAAAAGCAAAACAAACAAACAAAAAAAAAACCTGTAAAATATGTCTTTAACTCTGTCATCTTTTGAACCTTAAAAACAAGTGGCCCGATTGAATAAGCTTCTGTTGGTTGAGAAAATAAAAATTTTACAGGAACTTTGGTTGTATAAGCAGGGTTGTTAGTGTCTCTCCATCACTGTGATAATGAATAGGTAGAATCATATCATATATAGAAAATTTTTACAAGTTGAACTCATGGAAGGACAGTAGAATTGTGATTACAAAAGGCTGGGAGAAGGAGATGGATGAGAAAAGGGAAGATGTTGGTCAAAGGGCACAAAATTTCAGTTAGGGAGAATAAATTTCAGTGATGTATTACACAGAACAGCGACTATGATAGATTATAATGTACTTTATACTTCAAAATTATAACAAAGGTAGATTTAAAATGTTTTTATCAGGAAAAAATTATGTGAATCGCAGATTTGTTAAAAGCTTGATTTAATCATTCCACAGTGTAAAAATATCAAAGCAGCACCTTGTACCCCTTAAATATATAACAGGTGCAACTATTATTTATCAATCAAAAATAAAAATATAATATGGAAGGAACTCTATTAGGACAACTGTTCCAATCTCCTATCACCTAGTTGATGCACTAACCACATTTTAACCACTTCAACACTTTAGGCAATGAGAAATTTAGTACTCTCTAATGCTTATTTTAATTTTTAACTTCATTTAGTGGAATATCCTTCTTATATTTGACCAAAATTTACTTTTCTGTAGCTTATGTCTTGGATTAGTTCTTTTACTGCTATGTAACAAATTATGGCAAATCTAGTGATGTCCAACAATATACATTTATCATCTCACAATTTCTGTAGGGAGAAATCCAGGCACTAGCTGGATTTTCTGCTTCGAAGTGTTACCAGGCCAATGTCTGGGTACCAGGGTGGGCTACAGTCTTTCCCCAGGCTTGATCTGCCCTTTCCATGAGCTACCTCACAACATGGAGGCTGACATCTTCAAAATTAGCAAGAGAGAGAAATCCTCTCAAAGCCAGTTTACTAATACAGTCTTTTTAGTGTAACAGGACACAGCCATGTAATCTCATCACCTCTGCCTTATAAAATATCCTACTTATGGGAGTGACTTTCCATTATCTTTACCATATTCTATTGGCTACTAGGAAGTTCCAATCCTATGCTCAAGAGAAAAAAGTTATGAAGGGTGTGAACACCATCAGCTGGCAATCAAGGGTGAGTCCTTTATAGTCTGTCTGAACAGACAATATGGCCTTCCACCCTCACTCCAACAAAACTCTTATTTGATGATTCACAACATTATCAAGGGCATAATTAAACCAGATGTTGAGAAAGAGTGGTGATTTCCAGCACAGCTTAAAGAGAATAACAATAAGAACTACCTTTTGTGGGAAATCTTTCATGGTATTATTTAAATACTTATTTATTCATTCATTTTTATTTCAGTAGAGGATATCCCTACTGACCCTGACATCCTAATAAAAAAATCTGAAGTTTACTCCAGCCCAAGTCCTTTACATTATGTCTTTGTAATATCTCTCCAAACTCACAGTCACTGTCTTAGTTCAGGTCCTTATCATTTCCTACTTGGATGTTTTCATCACTTCTAATGGAATTTCTGCATTCAGTATTGCTTCCTTCTAATCCATTGCATATGTACTGATACCGGTGGTGATGTAATGATTTTAAATACCTGTGGTTTAAAAAACACTCAACACATTCAACATCCAGTAGTGAAATAGGCACAGGAAACCTGCTATGGTTCCTCTATAGAGGAAGAAAGTAGGAACCACTCACTGGTCCATAGCAGTTCTGAAATTAAGCTAGAGAAATGTTGAAGACTCAAATTAGAATTCAGTCCTCCTCTTGTCCATAGCTCTTAGCTCCATTTTTGGGGACTATTGATTCTATCCTGCAAGTCAACGTTCCTGTTTTCAAGAAAGGTGGTATGTGTTTACAGCTGAATAGTTTTATTAGCTTCCTTTTTCTCAGTAAAATTTGGGAGACCAACAGCCTTTTCATTTTGTAGTGTCTCTGAAAGTGTTTTCACTGGTATAATTCTTTTTAAAACTGTATGGGTATACTATGAAATGTATTCGAATCCACTAAAATGGACAGAATTTTCATCTACAAATCTCTTTGAGATAATCCTATCTCTATCTTAAGCTTCTGTTGAAAGACAACACCCTTAAATTTCTTAGAAGTCCTTTTGGCTTCATCTTTAGACCATTTTTTTTTTTTTTTTTTTTGGAGAGGTTTTTTGGTTTTTTTTGTTTTTTGGTTTTTTTTTGCTATAGGGCGCGTGCGCTCGCTAGACAGACAGAGAGAGACATGGAGACAGAAAGCGAGAAATCACCCCCCCAGGGAGGATGGTCACACCGCAATCCCTTCTCCCATTCTCCTCTCGGGATCTTGGGCACGCACGCACACACGCCTGGCGTGAGTTTTAAGCCACCGGGTCCAGGACGCGAACCGCGGTCGACTATGTGGGAGTCCAGCGACATAGCCATTACGCTAACTGCTGGTTCCCTAGACCATTTTTTTTAAACAAAAATATATGTGCTTGCCTGATAGAAACAAAGAAAGAGAGAGGGAAAGGGAGAAAGGATTCCCCATGGGGAATAGTCATGCCACAACCCCTTCTCCTTCATTGTTCCCTCATTTCAGGATTTTGAGCATGCATGTACGTTTGCCTGGCATGTTTTTCAAGCTGCCAGTCCAGTATTCTGTGATATCAACCATGTAGGAACCAACCACCTTGGCCACCATGTCACAGGCTGAACCATCATCTCTTAATTTTAGCATTATTTGCTACCTGGAGAGGCTGAGAATTTTCAGAATCATCAGTTGTAGCTTATTAATTTTAATAGTTCCATATTTCATATTTTCTTTCTCTCAACTTATTATAAGCACAAGAAAAAATCAGAAGGCACTTTTTTTTTTTTTTTTTTTTTTTTGGAGAGGTTTTTCGCTATAGGGCGCGTGAGCTCGCCAGACAGACAGAGAGAGACATAGAGACAGAAAGCGAGAAATCACCCCCCAGTGGGGATGGTCACGCCGCAATCCCTTCTCCTCCATTCTCCTCTCGGGATCCTGGGCATGCACGCACACGCGCCCGGCGTGAGTTGTAAGCCACCGGGTCCGAGATGCGAACTGCGGTCGACTACGTGGGAGTCCAGCGACATAGCCATTACGCTAACTGCTGGTTCCCCAGAAGGCACTTTTAACATTTTATTTTAAAATCTCCCTTGTGAGATTACCTAATTTGTTAAACACATTTTTTTAAACTTTCTCCAATGCAGAAAGCAACTTTCTGTTATTTTATAAAGAGTATCCTCCCCATTCTCTAATTCCCAATAACATGTTCCTTACTTTTCATTAAGCCCTTCTCACGGTTTAGGATTCTACTCACAATTTTCTCAAGTTAACTTATGTGTTTTTTTTGTTGTTGTTGTTTTGTTTGTTTGTTTGTTTTTAATACTCAAGAGTCTTTACTGCTTCTATTTACTGCCTGGCTCCACAATTACTCCCAAAATTTAGGATTCTGTCTTGGCACCCAAATCTGTATTGTTATTGACTGCTATATAACAAATTATTTGAAAACACAGTAGCTTAAAACAAAAGACATTTATTATCTCATTAAGCTTTTAAGGATCATTAATCCAGAACCAACTTATGTGAATGATTGTGACTCACATTCTCTCAGGATGTTGAGCAAGGCTGGTCATCACAAGGTCTGACTGGTCCACTTTCAAGCTCACTCAGATAGCCGTTGGCCAGAGGCCTCATTTCCTTACCATGTTGCTGTCTCTAAAGACCTGGTCAAGACATAGAAGCTGACTTTCTCCAAACCAATTTATCCAAGAAAGTGAGGGACCAAACAAGAAGGACACTTCAGTGCCTTTTTTTAAAAAAATTATTTATTTATTTAAGTAAATTTGTTGTTGTTGTTATTATTATTATTTATTTTGACTAGAGAGAAAGGGAAAGCAAGAAAGCAAGCTGCCAGGTCCATCACTCAAATAGTAGTTCCCATGATCAGCCCTGTGAAAATCCAGAGCCTTTAACCACCACGCCACCTGTCGACCCTGACTTCAGTGTCTTTTATGACCTAACCTCTTAAATGATATACTATCACTTCCACTATATTTTATGAATCATCACATCAGTCAACCCTGGAACAATGTGAGACATGTCTGCATAATCAGATGTGAATACCAGGAGGCAGGAATTGTTGGCAGCTTATCTTGGAGGCTAACTACAACAAATAAAGATGATAGCGTCATTATAATTTTATATAATTGTTATGACTATTTGTATACATGTTCTTTTTCCTTTTTAAAAAAATATTTTATTTAACTTTTATTTATTCACTTAGTTTTTAAATTTGACCAGAAAGGGACAGAGCAAGAGAGATAGGGAAAGTGAGAAAGCAAGCCACCAGGTCCGACACTCAAGCCACAGTTGGCCATGTGGGAGTCCAGCACCCTCAACCACCATGCCACCCACCGGCCTCTCTTCTTCTGTTTTTTAAAAAAAGTTTATTTATTTAACCTGTGAGTGAGGCAGAAAAAGAAAGGGAACACTATCAGTAGAGTCTTGACACAACAGTCCACCCCCAGCTTTCAACAAGTCTCAGATCTTGGGCAAGGATGTGCCAGATACACTCAGAGAGGTTTCCAGACTTGAACTGAGAACCTTCCCATTGGGATTGCCTTGCAGAGCATCATGTTTTACTATAGAACCACCAACTGGCCCAAATTTTAATACACTTTTTCTTCATATCAAGTATTGATTGCTTCTCCTTCCAATAATTCTCTTTATACAAATCTCAAAAAGTGTAAGAGTAATTAATTTATTATTTCAAAAATTAAGCATCTGCCAGACTTAAGAAAAATAATAAAAACTAATATCACACTAAGATCTTGAAGTCATGACATATCCATGAGTTTATATTTCTTACATAATTTTTCTTAGCTATACTAAGCTTTAGAAATTTATAAATTTAAACAGCAAATGATGTTTTATTTTTTTTCTGACGAATATAAAATGTTAATGGGTACATTCTGGTTTGCCCATAAAACCAAAGCCAACTATAAGGTCCAATATCCTTCTTTGTGGAAGGAACATTGTTGGCTTTTTTTTTTTCCACTTTCTGATATTATAACACTCGAACATTTTTATATTTGTGCATTCCTTGACACGTGTATGCACATAGTCACCTACAGAACATATACACCACCCACATGTGTGAATTAGACATAAATCAGTGATGCTTTGGGAAAATGAATTAGGTCTTCTCTCTGCCTAGCTGCAGTGGCTGGTTGCCATGGAAACAATGCACAAGGTAGACCTTTCAGAAAATGCTAATGGTAATGCGTCTTCATTGGAGAAGTTTGTGTATTAATCAGAAATGAAGAGAACATTAATAACAAAACAATGCAAATCGCCTCGCAACAATAGCTGTCTGCTTTTATCAGACAATCCAATTTATCTTCTCTTTTACTCTGACCTTGACTGAACTGAACATCTCTCTTCCTTGCACTCTGCAATCAGTGAACAGGTAGCTAGTTTTTACAATTAATGTGATATTTCATCTTTAATTATATGGATAGACTTAATTTATGCTTCATTAAATGCTGCATAGGGTCAAGACTGATTTCCACAGTTCTCTGCCTCCATAGCTTGTCTATTATTTCCAGAGGGCTTATCAAGCCTTCAGTGTACTCTATCATCATCTCTCGAACCTGCTTAACAATTCTTCATTTCCCAACACCACAGTGTCTTGAAAAGCATATTAAATTAATGCTTACTTTTTAAAAACGTTATTGCCATAATGTGGTGTTTCTTATATTCATAGAACTTTGTATAATGCTAGCTACAGAAAATTTTTAAATGCATAAAATATTGAAAAATAATTTAAAATAATTCATGAGCCTAATCATTAATCTTTTTTTTTTTTTTTTTGAGAAAGATTTTTTTGCTACAAGGCGTGTGTGTTTGCCAGAGAGATACAGACAGAGAAAATGAGAAATCACAGCCCAGGAGGATGGGCATGCTGTAGTCCCTTCTCCTCCATTCTCCTCCTGGGATCTTGGGCAAGCATACACACATGTGCCCAGTGTGATTTTTCAAGCCACTGGGTATGGGACTCAAATTGCTGTCAACCATTTGGGAGTCCGATCATGTAACTGCTACACCATCTGTTGGCCCCACTTTTCTTATTTTCTACAGAATGTCTTACAGAACCACACAATATTAGAGTTGAAAAGAATTTTTCTATTTAATCATAGAATGATCTTCCCCCATACTACTTTTACCTGATTATATAAAGTATATAAATTTATCTCTCAGATGTTAATTCATTTGCTTTTATTAGTTGGCTACAAGTTTATTACATCTAATAATGCTTTTCTATATAAAAAAATTTATTAAGCATTCTTGCTTTTTAGTGACTAGTGAGCCTATTACAGCTCACATTTTAAGTCAAATAAGCTAGTACTTAAATGGAAGTACTTCAAATTGGAAATGTTTGCAGAATGTCTTGTTAATTTATTGTTTCAAATGGTCTTCTTTAATATTTAACGGTTGAAATGTGAATTTATGGGACTAGCAGATGGCATAATGGTTACACGTTGGACTTTCACATGACCAACCACATTTTAAGTCTCAAACCGGACAGCTTAAAACTCACACTGGGTACATTTGCATGCATGCCCAGAATCCTGTGAGGAGAATAGAGGAGAAGGGATTGTGGCATGGCCATCCTCCTATAGGGTGATTTCTAACTTTCTGTCTCTCCATATCTCTGTGTCTTTCCAGTGAGCACATGCACCCTATAGAAAAAAAAATCTCTAAGTAAAAGAAAGAAATATGAATTTCCTTATCACATTTTGTTCATGTAAGCGACAGACGTGATATTAGTCTCTGATCACAGCCTTAAATTGGGGAGGGTCTCACAACCCTGCAGTCTACCATCAACAGTGTTGACATGCTCAGTTAGAAAACAGTTAATTATTATAAGACTCAGTTGTACAGTTAGTAATTACTTTCAATGATATAAATTTTGTATGTTCGGGAAGACATAAATTTAGTCATCTGGTGCCCTCAATATAAAAACTGTCAACATTTTGCCCCAGTTATGGTGTTTCCATGAAAGAACTATTTAGGATGTCAGTTTAAAAGTATAGAAACTAGGTACTACTTGTTTCTCTAGGGCAATTGTCCTCCAATATAAATAAGAATAATAGAAGAATACCTGAATCTATTGGTTAAAATAATTTCTGGGCCTTCAGAAATTCTGACTTAGTAAGTCTGGAGTAAGACTTGGATGTCTGCCTTTTTCTTTCTTTCTTCTCTTTTTTTTTTGGAGAGATTTTTGCTCCAGGGCATGTGCACTCACCCAAGAGACAGAAACAGAAAGTGAGAAATCACCTGGTGGGGCAGGTGCCCATTTCACAATCCCTTCTCCTCCATTTTCTTCTCATGACTTTTGGCACACGAGCACATGTACACAGCGTGAGGTTCAAGCCACTGGGTCCAGGACTCACACTGCAGCTGGCCCATGTGGGAGTCCAGCTCCTTAACTGTTATGCAACCTGCTGACCCCCAATGTCTGCATTTTCAATAACCTTCCTCTTCCTTGTCCTTGTTGGGATCCTCAGTGAAGTGGTCCATTGGTATCTCATGTGGTACACTACTCTAGGGTTTTGAAATAATTTATGAAACATCTTAATTTAATTTACTAATTAAGAATATTTGGGAACTCTATGGTATGTGGCAGAAAATAGTGTAAAGAATAACTACACTTAACCCAATGGGGGAGAAAATAGTTCTTTTGAGCTAATATCTGCTTTAATGACAACAGCTTAGTCGAGAAAACAACGGTGTTTGCAGGCTCTTACAATTAAAATAAAATGATCGTCACAAAGGTTTGAGGACCTAAAATTACCCAGCTGGCGGTCAGCCAAGCTTATCCTTTGCCTTTTCTATATATACATCCAAGAGTACAGAACTGGAAAAAAATCCTATTATCTTAGGTATAACTGATAAGCTGAGAGGAGTGGTGTAGGTCATGCTTCTTTAAGAACAAGAAATGAGATAGAATGGAGGAAAGGAAAGAGTGGGGATAGTCTCTTAGGAAATGGGTAGAAATACGAATCAAGGTGTTACTTTCCTTAAAACTGGGCCTAGGGGGTGTAACCAGTCAAGGTCTCAGTAGGCAACCTGGTTAATTTAAGACAATATTAAAATAGAGATTTTTTTAACCTAAATAAATAAACAAATTTGGAGCTGAGGAAGGAAGGAAGGAAATAAGTCAGTCACTGGCATGCCAGGACAGACATGATAGAGAAGTTTGGTATGGTAGACACAGCCAGATTATGCAGATCTTGATGGCCACTGTAAGGAGCTTGCATTTTACTCTAAGGTGATCGAATGATATACTGGAAGGGTTTCAGTAGGGAAGTGGAGGAATTAGAGAAAAAAGCAATGAGACTACTTGGAAGTAATTAAAATAAGCCTGAGGAAAGACGTTTGTGGCTTGGACCAGGGTGGTCTCTGTAGAGCTGATAAAAAGTTGGAAGAACTATGGAAAATTAGGATGGGTTGAAAGTTGTCATGTACCCATTGTTGAAAGAGTATTCCAGCTTTCTGGTAATAATATGTTCTGACATAAGATATATGGGAAATTAGAGGATTAGAGGAAGATTCTCTTCATATGACTGCCAACCCAGTTAGATAATTACTCTTGCAGCATTGTATGTGGTTGAGTTTTAACTTATATTTAGTTTCCTACTTATTAATTGCAATGTTCAAGAGTACTAGACCATAAGAGGAGCCAGCAAGTGGCATGGTGGTTAAGGGCACTGGACTCCCACAGTCCTGACTGGGGTTCAAGTCCTGGACCTGGCAGCTTGCTTTCTCTCTCTCTCAACCTTTGCTTGCTCACTCTGCCCCACTCTGGTCAAATTAAAATAAATAAAGTTTAAAAAACAGAGTATTAGACCATAAAATAGCACTGAAATTTAAAATCACTGTGTTTGTGGGAAATTGCCCCTAAACATACATGATAATACTATTCATGAGCATTGAAATAATAAGGTATGACATCTGCTTTGAAAGAGGGGTAAAAAGACTCCAATTACTCATGACCTGCCCCAATAGAAAGAAAATAATGCAGGGCACTAGACATGGTCTGGGTTTGTACTCTAAACTTTTTACTGCAACTTACAGTAAAAAATATATTTTATAATGACTCATGACAAATGTGTGAAACGAAACAAAAGTTTCAACAAATGTACAAGTCTTTACTCCATAGTTTTTATTCTGCTGTGTCATTGGAAAAGTCATGATGCATTTTTGCATAGAAAAACACATGACTTTTCTGATGACACAATAGTTGATAGGTTTATAGTAGCCATGCTCCATTGGACTAATTTCTTGGACAACTGCTAAGGCATAAATTTTCAGTTCAAAAAGTATGGACCTGGGAAATTGAGAGAAATTTCTTCTCACTCTCAGGGGCTGCAGTTTTTGCAAGAGCTCTCGGTGAGAGCAGGGCCATTTGCTAGTTGATAGCTGGATTAAAAAAAATTCTAACTTTTATCATCTAACTTGGAATGAAATTCTGCTTAGGGGTTAAGTTTAGACTTTAAATTTGAGATACGATCTTGGATTCCAGATGTTCTAAATTTATATTTTTATTGTCTATCATTCCTGCTGGACCATATATTCAAGGTGAAGAAGCATACCTTACCTTCATATCTATGAATATCTTAGTTTAGGCTGTTACAGTAAAATGCCATAGCTTGGGTGGCTTATGCACTATAGAAATTTATGGCCCACAGTTCTGGAAGCTGGAAGTCAGAGATCAGGGTGCAAGGGTCCTTCCAGTTAGTAGACTGGTATCTTCTCATTGTGTCCTTCACATGGTCAAAAGAGGGCAAATGACCTCTCTGGTTTTTTTGTTTGTTTGTTTTTAAATAATTATTTTATTTAACTTTATTTATTTATTTACCTATTTATTTTAATTTGACCAGGGAGGGACAGAGCGACAGTGAGAGAGAGAAAGCAAGAAAGCAAGCCGCCAGGTCTGGGACTCAAACCGCCGTTGGCCATGTGGGAGTTCACTGCCATTAACCGCCATACCACCTGTCAGTCCCTGTTTTGTTTTATTTTTGATGTTAACCCCATTCATA
The DNA here is from genome assembly GCA_026018925.1 of Tupaia tana. NCBI lineage: Eukaryota > Metazoa > Chordata > Mammalia > Scandentia > Tupaiidae > Tupaia > Tupaia tana. The sequence continues at coordinate 32,912,926 of JAKSZU010000001.1, read as the reverse complement.
ACAGAATCCACTTTCATGACTTAATTACCTTCCAAAGGACCTACCCTATAGTGCCATCACATTGAGGGTTAGGATTTCTCTGCATGCATTTTGACAGATATATTCAATCCATTGCACCTAAAATGTCTAAGATGATGTATTACTATGAGTAATTGCTTAAAACTGTTTTGTAGATTTAAATTAAACACTAAATAATGAACATGTTCAAATTGAATAATAGAATTCAAGAACCTTGAGATACTTTTCAATTAATTTACCTATTTTGCATACATATACAATTTTTTTCATCATAGTAAAACTTTTGTATGGTCAGCACTTTGCAGTTTCCTTAGTTATTTTACATAAAATGTTCACAACTGAAATTAAAATACCCCAATGAAGTAGGCAAGACAAATATCATTCCTATTTCTATTGGAGTAAAAGTCAAAACCGATAGCTTAGTATAAAAGAAACATCCTGATCTGAACCTCGTTCATCTCTGTAACGCTGACTTTTTCCATATCCACCACCCAAATTACTCACCAACTATACCAATTACTCACGACCTGCTCCAAACTGATGATTTTTAAAATCCATGCCTTTGTAAGCATCATTCCCTTTGAAATGCCAATCCATCTTCCTGTTGAACAAATTCACCTGGCTCTTTCTTGTCCATCTTGCCAAACTCTCTCAATGTCTCTACTTCTTCTTTTTTTTTTTTTAAAGAATTATTTTAATTTAACTTTATTTATCATTATATCATTATTATTTTTCAGTTTGATCAGAGAGAGAGAGAGAGAGCGAGAGGAAGTGAGAAAGCAAGCCACCAGGTCCGAGACTTGAACTGTGGTCGGCCATGGGGGAGTCCAGCGCCTTTAACCACCACGCCACTTGCCAGCCCCATCAATGTCTCTACTTCTATGAAATGTTTAATGAAAACGGAATAAGTAAAAAAAAAAAAAAAAAAAAAAAAAAAAAAAAAAAAAAAATTTAGGAGGATATTAGAGTAAACCAGACAAGAGATAAGTGAATAAATAAATGAACAAATGAGACAAGGAGAGTGATAAGCCATGCTGTACTACCCTTTGAAACACTTGATGGCTAGTATAACTAATTGCCTTCCTTCTGCCATTGGGTACAGGGCCTCTCTGGTGATACCTCCATGCCAAAGGTCCCGCTATGCCACCTACTTTGACGTTGCTGTTCTCCGCTGCCTACTTCAGCCGCATTGGTCAGAAGAAGGCACTCAGTGGTCTCTGATGTATTATCTGCAAAGGCTGCGACACATGCTGGAAGAGAAACCAGAAAAACCCCCAGAACCAGATATTCCTCTCCTGCCCAGACCCAGGAGTAGCTCAATGGTGGCAGCAGCTCCCTCACTAGTGAACACGCACAAAACCCAAGTAAGAGATACTCGTTTCACGTCATTTTTCCAACACCTTTGGCCATAAGATTTTCTTTTTCTCTTCTGTGCGTCCAGCTCTTATGTATACCAGTGTTGACTATTTGGCTTGTGAATTACTCTGTTGCAAATATGCTTTCGCTTCTACCTTTCTTTGTTGGACCCTTTTGCTATATTTTAGCAAAATATATTATATGTGAAGGATCTCACCATGAAGTGTAATGAAGGAAAATCTCCATCTGGAGAAGTAAACGTCTTACACATGCTAATTTAGTGTAAGCCCTTGGTTATCTAGAATAGTAGAAGACTGATTGTTCTGGATAGTAAAAAAGTACTAGGAAATAGAGAGTTCTGATATTTAATCTGTTGATTACAAATACCATCAAATTTGTGATGCTGGCATTTCACTGAATATGATTTAACCTCTTATAGAACTCAAAATTTTCCAGCATCTCAGTTAGCGTTAGGAATATTGCTTTTTGATATATGGTTTTGCTATTCAATAGAGAGGTTTGGTGGAGTAAACTTAATGTGTACTGTTGTAGTGACATTCTCATGAAAATTGCTTTTTGACAAATGGATGTCCTAATATCAGCTTCGATATTTGTCGGTCCCCTCTTTCTCCTCAACACCATGTGTATAAAATGTAGAGAAAAAAATGTCACTTGCAGTGTGTCTCAGTTGTTTGAGAGTTAAATGTTAGTTAACTGAATCTGGTGAATTCTTACGCATATTCTGAAAATACACATGAGCAGTATCAGAGTGAAAGAGAGATATACTCTGCTTTAATAGCAGACAGACTGTCCAAAATTTAATATCTCCTTTGATGAATCTTTAAATAGAAAAACTCCCTTTTTAATAAAATATAAAAAGATACCCATCAGCTCCCTAGATTCTTCACATTCCAGATCTCTAGCTCCTTGGCTTTACTGCTGGAACTCCTTAAACAGAAGTTACAATTCATACAAAATATATCTCCTCAGTAGCAAAACATGGATTCTGAAACTCCAGACATGCAAGTTAAATGCTACAGAGATATCAAAATGGTAGACATATCCCTATTAAAAAGTGACAACTCAATAAAAAGAGGATCTGTATTTTAATTAAAAAAAAAATCAAGTCCTTGATTATTATCTGCTTTTATTATATATGAAGGACCTCACCATGAAGTGTAATGAAGAGGAAAAATCTCTTAGCCCGGAGGCCTTTTCCAAGGTTTCATTGACCAATCTGCGTAGGTCTGCGGTTCCAGATCTTTCTTCAGACCTGGGCATGAACATTTTTAAGAAGGTGAGTATAACCTTATGCACTTTGATATTTTGGTAATTTTTTTAAAAAAAATCAGTGGAGCATGACATATTTCTGATCATATGGCAGTACTGGGGAAGGTGGGAAAGAGACCACAGAAACAAGGAAATCAGCTGCTAGTTATAATAATGGCTTGTAGCAAGACCGAATGTGTACGTGCACCTTCATCTTCTAAATGTCTTGAGGGACCAGCAGTTAGTGTAATGGCTATGTCGCTTGACTCCCACGTAGTCAAGCGTGGTTCGAGTCCCAGACCCGGTGGCTTAAACTCACGCTGGGCGCGTGTGCGTGCATGCCCAGGATCCTAAGAGGAGAATGGAGGAGAAGGGATTGCGGCGTGACCATCCCCCCTGGGGGGTGATTTCTCACTTTCTGTCTCTATGTCTCTCTCTGTCTGTCTGGCGAGAGCACGCGCCCTATAGCAAAAAGCTCTCCAATAAAAGAAAAAAAAAATGTCTCGAAGGATTGTGACAAATCTCAGTCCTGCTGATGTGCGCAAAGTATTTGCTGTAGTGTGGAGCTTGAGGGCATCGTGATACAATAATGGGAACTTATATTTGTAGAGTTCAACTCATTTTATCAAGTACTTTATATAAATAGATCTCATTTTTTTTGATGAGATCCTTACTGTCACCATTTCACAGACAAGAAATTGACCCTTAGAAACTTTAAGTGGCTTGCCAAAGATGAAGTTCTAACTCGAAGTCAACCTCATATTGAAATTCAATAAGTAGGTCTTCTAATGAAATAGTTTATGCTTTTCTGAATCTATCATTGCAGTTCCTTTTTTAAATGAGTATATAGATACTTAAATAAAAAATAATATGCATACACTAATATATGTAGTGACATTTTATCTTTATAAAATTATTAGTTTAATTACATTGATGAAGAATACAGAAAAAAAATATTAACTTATCTATGAGCTCAGAGTGTTGCTAAGTAAGCCATTATGCCTACTTTTATTAATAATGCAAAGATAGGCAATGGCCATTGTTTTGCGAAAAATACTGATCATTTGAGGAGGGAAGAGGTTTTTAATACTGGCTGCAAGAAAATTTTGGTTTTTAAGGTTTTTGTCATAGGGCACATGTACTTGCCAGAGAGAGAGAGAGAGACAGTGAGAGGGAATGTGAGAAATCACCCCCAGGGAGGATGGCCACACCCGAATCCCTTCTCCCCAGTTCTCCTGGAATTTGGGGCATGAGTTTTAAGCCACAAAACAACAACTGACTATGTGGGAGTCCAATGATGTAACCTTTATGCAATCTGCTGGTCCCAGTTTCTTTTACATTTTTAGCACATTGTGGAAATGTTTCCCATTTTCATTGCAAAACATTCCTTGACTTTCTGGGTTTCCTCTTCCTAGAATATGTCCATATTTACCACAGACCATTCAGTCTCTTACATAGTAAACTGTAACCTTTCCTTTGCCCTGTGCCTAATCCTTGGTCCCTCAACATTGTAGTTCAAGAGCCGCAAAGAAGACCGAGAGAGGAAAGGCTCCATCCCATTCCACCACACTGGGAAGAGGAGACCACGAAGAATGGGGGTGCCATTTCTGCTTCACGAGGACCACCTGGATGTGTCTCCCACCCGCAGCACATTCTCCTTTGGAAGTTTTTCTGGGCTTGGAGAAGACAAGCGAGGCATCGAAAAGGGAGGCTGGCAGACCACCATTTTAGGTGACCACAAAGTCCTTCCAAAGTAGAGCAGAACTTGAGTGACCTATGTAGGAATCTAGATCTAGGATTCCCAGACAAATCTGGATCTATCTTAAACAGCTCAGCCAAGAAATCTCCCAAATGCAGGTTGCCCACAAATAAGATAATGCTATGTCTTCACAGCTTAAAGAAATGCAGATAAGTGAATTAATTATGCTACAAATACTGTATAATTAGACAGGTGATGGCCCTATTTCTTAGATTGGTCTAGGCTTTAGAGGATTCTGTGCATTAAATTTCATGTTAAATCTAAAGACAGACTTTTATTTAACCCTGATATTTAAGAAGAGAAGAAACAAAGTAAAGAAAAAGAAACTTTTTTTTTTTTTTTCCCTTTCTGGATAGCATATTAGGAAGGCCAGCTTCAAACCAGGAGCTGACAGCTAGCAGGGCCATAACAGATGGCTTCTGACATTTGTCTTAGATCAGGGCTGACCTTACCATAGGCAACTACATCAATCATCTTGACCCTGAATATCCCCAAGGCAAGTTCAATTCTTGCTATTTTATCTGTACTTCATTTTCTCCTGAATAGACCCTTCACTCTCATCACCGCTCTTTGGAAAAATAAACTCTCAGCAGAGAATCTTTCAGATTTAAAAACTCTGTGGTGTTCTTGTCTATCTCAGGGAAATTGACCAGGCGGGGCAGTTCGGATGCAGCCACAGAAATGGAAAGTCTGAGTGCCAGACACTCTCACTCTCATCACACCCTGGTGAGTGACCTGCCGGACCACTCCAACAGCCACGGGGAAAATACGGTCAAGGAAGGTAAGCTGGAGGTGGGGGCTGTGGGCAAGGGTTCAGATTCCTTTTTGTTTCCTATTCTTACAGTATGTTGCATTTTCACTGTAATCTGCTTTATTTTTTAAAATTGCATTCTTGTATTGCTTGGTAATTTACTGGCTATCCATTTTTAGTGTATCCTTAGTAGCAAGAGTGATTTGACACCACACTATAAACACTGTACCTCTCAGGGAGAGGGCAGGAATGGATGAGCCATACAGGTTTGTGTTCAAAAGATTACAGCCTATAGGTCTGAGAGGACCCCGGAAGAGAACTAGATTCAGCCCTTCAAATACCTTTATGAAATCCCTCTGAAGAAGGGCGTGTCCACATTCAGTGGGAGGAAAGTCACTGCTTCCAAGGCCACTGATTTCTTTTCAGAGAGCTTTTATGTCGAGCAAAGGTGGGCTTCAGGACAGTTCTTATTCTGTACTCTTAATAAACTAATTCTTAATTCTTCTTCTTATGCTTTGATACGAGCATACATGTAATGCTTCTTTTCCTTGAACTGTGTTTCAAGTATCCTATGATATCTATTAGTTACCACCACAAATTTATGTTCCATTACTTTTAACCAAAGAAGAAAAACATTCCTATTGAAAAACTGTGGCACATATACTCTATGGAATACTACTCAGCCATAAAAACCAACAGAGCCCTGGCTTTTGACAGAAAGTGGAAGAATATGGAAGATGTACTGCTGAGTGAGGCAAGCCAGGCTATGAAGGAGAGACATTGTATGTCCCCACTTAACATATACCGTTTGTCTGCATTCTATGTCTGAAACTGATTGACTAACAGTTGAACAAACACAAGAGATGGGTGTGAATATCAGATGAGGTGTATGTGGAGGAGTGGGGCCTAACGAAGGACATTTGGAGAAGGGATACAGAGGTAGAGCATTGGCGGGATGGGGAGGTGTGGTGTTATCTGTTGAAGATATTTCGATCAACGGGTCTGGGGAGAAATGTTCACATATCGAAATGGTCTCATTGTAAGCCAAACAATATGATTGAAAGTATATACAAAAATAAATAAAGTAATAAAAAAAAATAAAATAAAATAAAATTAAAAAAAAAAAAAACATTCCTATTGTGTGTCATTCTTAAATACACTAGGTAAAATTGAACATTTTCGCACTGCATAACTTGTCGGGAGGTACTTTAGATAAACTAATTTATATCAATATGGTCTTTCATATAATTACCTTAAATTATTTACTATTAGACAAACGTGAAATCCTAACTTCAGTTTAAGGAAGCCATTTAGAATTCTCATTTTTCTATAACCTTCATTAGCTATTATATACTACATGGCCTGTAACAGCTTTGTCAATTCCATGGGAGTTGAAAATAGCTTTGAAATTGTAAGCCAAATATTTACAAAAGCTCTATCTATGATTGTGGTCATGGTTGAAATACAATAATGGCATGACCTTCTAACTTATGCTGCAGGTTCATTGGGAGAGACTAAGATATTGCTTCTATTTTCTTAGTGAGATCCCAGATCTCCACAATCACAGTTGCAACCTTCAATACCACATTGGCTTCATTCAACGTGGGCTATGCGGACTTTTTTAGTGAGCACATGAGGAAGCTCTGCAACCAGGTGCCTATTCCAGAAATGCCACATGAACCGCTGGCATGTGCTAACCTGCCTCGAAGCCTCACAGACTCCTGTATAAACTACAGCTACTTGGAAGACACAGAACATATCGATGGAACCAATAACTTTGTCCACAAGAATGGAATGCTCGATCTTTCTGTAAGGGGCAAGTTTTTTATTTCCTCCAAAGTTTGAAAGATACTGGGACAGCAAGTAGAGCAGAGGTTAAGGTGCTGGGTCCCAAATGGCCAACTTTGCAATTCAAGTCCTGGACTTGGCAGCTTGGAGATCACACTGGACACAAGTGCATACACGCCCAAAATCCCACAAGGATAATGGAGGATAAGAGACTGTGGAATGGACATCCCCCTTGGGGGGTGATTTCTCACTTTCTCTCTCTCTTTCTGTCTCCAGTGAGCACATACATCCTATAGAAAAATAACAACAAATGAATAAGCTACTCATATAAAAATTTCACGAATGTATCTACCATAATAAATGCAACTTTTTCCTTTTTATCACTGTATTAAATTTGATGTAATCTTATAATATTTTTATAATCCAAGAACCTATAGTTCAAATACACATATATAAATATACATACATGTGTATGTGTATAAAAAGTTCCTTTTATTCTAGAATTAGAGTAAAAAGTTATTTATTTTCTTGTTATGTAAGCAATAGAGCTACTTGGAAGCTACCTCCTGTGTAGTCAGAGAATGATGAATAGAAGGTTTTAAAAGATTTAGGTTTGCATTCTTAAGAGTGCCTGTCTTAAGCATAGTTATTAGCAAATCAAAAAGTTATTATATTTTATGATTATAATTCCCCAAAATTTTACTGCACATTAGGGAACTTGACTCAGTAAATAATTGAAAACATTAAAATCAATAAAGGGCCATAATTTAAATGTGAAAATATTTTGCATTTTAATTAAAGTGTAAGCAATGACATGATCCTTAATGCATACATAAATGTTCACCTATCATAAGCAGAAAGAAATTTTTTATCCATTTTGCAAGAACACAAAAGGTAGGGGATTCAAACAATTTGATTTAAAAAAATCAATGGAGCAACTTTCCATTTGGGCAATTGCTCTTCCATTGCTTCACTCTGTTTCTGTATCCCCATTAACTATTCACATCATGGCAAGTTTCGGAAGACTAAAGTGTGATAATACACATATACATATTTAATTCTACAGGCCAGTTATACTCTATATTAAGCACATACACCAAGTCTCAGTGCAACTTTGATATGAAAATTCAAGAATCGTCTAAATTATTCATGCCCAAGTACATAGAACACCCTAAGGATATGTACTAACTAGAATAACCACATCTGTTTAGGAAGAGGGAGTACAAGTAACTTTAATCATCTGTGTTTATCTTTCCTAGGTGGTTCTGAAAGCTGTTTATCTTGTCCTTAATCATGACATCAGCTCTCGCATCTGTGATGTGGCGCTAAACATTGTGGAATGCTTGCTTCAACTTGGTGTGGTGCCCTGTGTAGAAAAGAACAGAAAGAAGAGTGAAAACAAGGAAAATGAAACCATGGAGAAGAGACCAAGTGAGGGAACTTTTCAGTTCAAAGGAGTATCTGGAAGTTCCACCTGTGGATTTGTGGGCCCTTCAATTAGTGGAGCTGGAGATGGTGGAGGAGAAGAAGGAGGAGGAGGTGATGGAGGAGGTGGAGGAGGTGATGGAGGAGGAGGTGGAGGTGGCCCTTATGAGAAGAATAAGAACCAAGAGAAGGTATGACTAAACCATCTTCTGTGTGTTCATGGAATTTTGTCACTGATTTCTTTCCAGTGCATGTTTGTCAGCTATTTATTAACTCAGAACAGCAACTAGTAACTAAAGCAAAGTAGTGGTGAGTGTAGAAAATTCTTCACTAGGTTCTCAATAGCACTAATAGAAGTAGATGAAAGTGTATTCTACATTCCCAAACCATTGTCATCTAAACAATGTTAGAGCTAAGTAGAGAATGCTATTTATTAGAGCTACATTTTACCACCAAAGACATCCTCTTTCTCAAGGATGTCTGACCTAATTGAGTGTCTTGGTCTACTGAGGCTACCACAACAAAATACCATAGACTGGGCAATTTGAAAAACAAAAATGTATTTCTTGTGTTTTTTTCTTTTTTTTTTTTTTTTTTTGGAGAGGTTTTTGCCATAGGGCACGTGCGCTCGCCAGACAGACAGAGAGAGACAGAGAGACAGAAAGCGAGAATTCACCCCCCAGGGGGGATGGCCACACCGCAATCCCTTCTTCTCGGTTCTCCTCTCGGGATCTTGGGCACGCATGCACACGTGGCTGGCATGAGTTTTAAGACACCGGGTCCAGGACGGAACCATGGTCAACTACATGGGCGTCCAGCGACATAGACATTACGCTAACTGCTGGTCCCTCAGCAGAATGTTTTATTCTGAGGTCTCTTCTCTTGGCTTATGGATGACCATCATCTTACTGTGTCTTCACATGAGTTTTCTTTTGAGACAGAAAGTGAGAACTCTCTTGTGTCTCTTTTAGCAAGGGCCTAAACCCACTGGATCAGAGCCACATCACCATGATTTCAGTTAACCCTAACTAACTTTTGAAGATCCTATTTCCAAATACCATCAGATCAGGAGTTGAGATTTGACTACGAATTTTGGGATGCGAGGACCCAAACACTCAGTTCATAATTAGCAGCATAATTTTTCCTATTATAAATTTTTTTGTCTTAATTTAGATAGCACATTTTTAGCAGTCATCTTCAACCACAATTAAGGAGAAAGCCAGCGAATAATTTTGCTTCATTAATTGGTTGGTTTTTTGTTTGTTTATTTGTTTATTTGTTTGTTTTTTGTTTTTGAATTTTTATTATATTGGTTTGGAGCAGAAACACCTTGTCTAGCCTCAGCCCTCTCATATCTTTTAGTGCCCTTAGCCTTCTTGATACTGGTTGTTCCTGAAATTAATTCCTTGTGCCTTAGCAATAACTAGTTTAGGATCTCTGCTCTTTGGATCTAGCGTTAGTTTTCTTCCTTAATTAGAGTTTTAAATACAATAACTACAGTTTAAATTCACATTCTTTGGTTTAATGTGGGAGTTTTAGATTAAAGTTGCTCTTCAGAAATTGAAGTAAACAAGAGACTTGTATTTCTAGCAGGTAACAATCTGCACACTGGGTGAAGTGTTTGCAAGTGTAAGATACCACTCTGCAGAGTTCTATCACCTACATAAACCTTATATAAATTAGAAATTGTCTGTTTTTCCCCTACAGATATCAGATTTTTGCATCTTAGTGTTACAGAGCTCCTTCCTCTATTACATTTAATATCTTTCTCATCGCTCAGTCTCACTTGGTGCATATTTAATGTACATTTATCATCTGTGTTTCTTCACCTTACTGTTTACTTCTATCTACCCAATTTTCATGAACTCTGTGCCAAATATTACTGCCCCAGAATTCTTGGGTTCCTGAACCTTTTTTATTTATTTATTTATTTTGAGAGGTTTTTCGCTATAGGGCGTGTGCGCTCGCCAGTCAGACAGAGAGAGACATAGAGACAGAAAGTGAGATATCACCCCCCAGGGGGAATGGTCATGCCGCAATCCCTTCTCCTCCATTCTCCTCTTGGGATCTTGGGCACTCACGCACACGCGCCCGGCGTGAGTTTTAAGCCACCGGGTCAGGGACGCGAACCGCGGTCGACTACGTGGGAGTCCAGCGACATAGCCATTACGCTAACTGCTGGTTCCCAAGGATTCCTGAACCTTTTCTTCAGGATTTTCTTCTCCTGACTTAATCATATATATGTTGCTTTCTAATTATTTTCTTAATTTTTATATCTACATAGTATATTTATTTTTAAGTTAAAATTTTTTGCAATATCCAACACAGTTTTTCCCAGCATGAATACTGTGCGTATTAGTCAAGTTAAGGAAATTACCAAATACATTATCATCAGCAGATAATTTTTTATTTTTGTGTCTATTAAGTATTTTGTTTGTTTGATTGTTTGTCTTTTCCCAGATTCTCACACTCCCACTATGTATTACACATCCCCTATAAACCACCGTATATAACACACCCCTCCTATACTGTCTCTAGTATCTACAATTGCCCTGTCTGCTATCATACTTTTCAATCTTTCTGTTTCTACTATAGAGTACATTTGATATATATTAGGCAGGGAGATACAATGCCTGTCTTTCATAGTCTGCCTTTTTTTGGTTAGCATTAAATAGTCCATATTTGTCTGTTTTTCATCAAATGTTAAGGTATCATTGTTTTGTGTGGCTGAATAGTATTCTATAGTGTACATGTGTCACATCTTTGCAGTCCACTATCTATTCTTGGACATTTGGGTTGATTCCATGTCGTAACAGTTGTGAATAATGCTTTGAGCAGATACCTAAGAGAGGAATTAATGAGTTTTATGGTAGTTTTATTTGTAGGTTTCTGAGGAACCATCATATTGTTCATAGTGGCTGCACTTGGCTTGTTGGAAAAGTCATGATGCATTTTTGCATAGAAAAAAAATATATCATGACTTTCCTGCAACCCAATAATTAACATCCCCACCGTTTATGAAGATTCCCTTGGCACCACAACCTCAACAATACTTATCGTTCTTATTTATTTATTTATTTATTTAACAATTAAAATATGGATTTATTTTGGTACAAAAACTTTTTGAAATTCATACATAGTTTTCCTATTACATGTATTCCCATGAGCTTTTTTTCTGAAACATTTTTTTAAATTAATTAATTTACATTCATCCCCTAAGCATCATCACAGCATACAAAGTGTGATTTCCCATCCAGAATATACTGCATTGCATAGTGGCTTAATCATGCATGTTATCAATAATTTTCCATTTCTAGTTTCATATATATATACATATACATATTTTTAAATCTTAACCATGATTACTAGGGTTGATGGATAGCTCATTGTGGTTTTGATTTGTATTTCTCTTATGAAAAGAGATGTTGAACATTTTTTATATGCTTTTTGGCTGTTCACATGTCTTCCTTGGAGAGTTAGCTGTTCAGCTCGTTTGCCTACCTTTTACTTGGACTCATTTGTGTTTCTTTTGGTGTGCAGAAGCTTGTTAGCTTGCTATAGTCCCACTTGCCTGTTTTCAGATTTATTGTCTATGCTTTGGTGATCTTATTTAAGAAGTCTTTGCCCATTCCAATGCCTCCATGAGTTTCTTCTGTGTTTCCCACCAGTAGATTAATAGTTTGAGGTTTCATGTTTAGATCTTTGATACATTTTGAGTTGATTTTTGTTAATGGTGAGAAATGGGGGGGGGGGTGTCCAGATTTGTTTTTCTGCAGGTGGATATCCAGTTTTTCCAGCACCATTTGCTGAAGAGATTTTCTTTTCCCCATTGGGTTGTCTCACACCCTTTTTTGAAGATCAGTTGGTTATATGTTTGGGCAAGGAGCTATTTCTGGGTTCTTTATTCTGTTGCATTGGTCTACTTGCCTGCTTTTGTGCCAAAACCATGCTGATTTGATTATCACAGTTTTTTAATACATTTTGAGGTCAGGAAGTGAGATGCCTCCTACTTTATTCTTTTTGCACAATATTGCTTTGTTGATATAGGACTTTTTATGATCCCAGACAATTTTTTTTCTATTTCTGTGATGACTATCTCTGGTAGTTTGAACAAAATTTCATTGAATTTGTGGACTAATTTGGATACGATTGACAGTTTTATTATATTTACTCTACCAATCTAGAAACATAGGTTGTCTTTATACTATTATGCATCAATTTCAATTTCTTTCTTTCTTTTTTTTTTTTTTTCATAGTTTTTCTTGTAGAAGTCTTTCATTTCTTTGTCTAGGTTTGTTCCTAAGTATATTATTATTAGTAGTAGTAGTAGTAGTGGTTATTATAAATGGGATTGCTTTCTTCAAATCTACCTGTCTATTCACTGTTGGTGTATAAAAATGTTATTAATTTTTGAATGTTGATTTTGTATGCTGCCCCTTTATTCATGCATCACTTCAGGATTTTTTTGTGGATTCTTTCATTTTTATATGTATATAACCATGTCATCTGCAAATAGAGTTAATTTTACTTGTATTTTTCTCTTTGAATGCCTTTTATGTTACTCTTTATTCTGATTGCATTGGTTAGGACTTCCAGCACTATGTTGAAATACAGTGGAGAAAGTGGACAGCCTTTTCTTGTTCCTGTTTTTACTGGAAAAGCTTTCAGCTTTGCTCCATTCAGTATGATGTTAGCTATGAATTTGTCATATATGACTTTTATTGTGTTGAAGAATGTCCCTTCTATGCCAATTTTGCTGAGAGTTAATCATATAGGAATGTTGTATTTTATCGAATGTTTTCTCTGCATCGATTGACATGATCATATGGCTTTTATCTTTCCTTCTATTAATCTATCGTTTTGCATCTGTTGAACTGCCCTTGCATTCCTGGAATAAAACCTACCTCGTCCTGGTGTATAATCTTTTTAATGTGTTGTTGAATATATTTGCTTGTATCTTGTTCAGAATTTTAGCTTCTGTATTCATCAGGGATATTAGGCTGTAGTGTTTTGTCTTGTTTTGCTGTTATGTTCTCATCTATTTTGAGAATTAAGGTGATGGAGGCTTTATAGAATGAATTTGGGAGTTTCTTCCTTTTGTATATTTACAGTTTGAGGAGAATTGGGGTTAGTTCTTTTTAAAAGTTTTGTGGAATTTGGAAGTGAAGCCATCAGGACCTAGACTTATCTTCGTTGGGAGACTGTTTATTACTGATTCAATCCCATTGCTTGTTATTGGTCTATTCAGACTTTCTATTCCTTTCTGGTTCAATCTTGGTAAATTATATGTACTTAAAAATGTGTCCATCTCATCTAGATTTTCTTGTTTGCTGATGTATAATCTCTCATAGTACTCTCTCATTATCTTTTGTATTTCTGTCATGTCTGCTTGATTCCATTGTGGTAAGAAAAGATGCTGGATATAGTTTGTATATATTTGCATTTGTAAAGGCTTGTTTTATGCCTTATCCTGTGGTCGATCTTCATAAACATTCCATGTGGGGTGAGGAAATGTGTATTTTGTGTTTGTTGGGCTAAATGTTCTATAAAGGTCTGTCAAGTTTACTTGACTTATATCATTTAGACTTTGTATCTCTTTTTTTGATTTTTTTGTGTAGATGATGTGTTCACAAGAGACAGTAGGGTGTTGAGATCCCAAAGGATTATTGTGCTACAGTCTCTCTCCTTTACATCTAGCAGTCTCACTCATTTATTTGGGTGTCCCAGTCTTAGATGTATAGATATTTATAATGTTTTATCTTTTTGGCCCTTTTAGTACTATATAGTGTCCTTCTTTGTCTTTACTTACAGCTTTTGTCTTGAAGTCTATTTTGTCTGATATCAGTATCACAACTCTAAACTTTTTTTGCTTTCCACTGCATGGAATCTTTAGTCATCACTTTTAGTCTATGTATGTCTTTATCAGTGAGGTACTAATATAATCTTATGTTTCTCAACTTTCTATCCCCCCACACATCACTAAGGACAATCCAAGGAACCTCAGATCTCACATTACATGAAAGTTATCTGAATAATGGCACGGTTCACAAGAAAATTTACCTTGAATCCTAAGATTTAAGAAATCATTCAGGTAGCTGGCAGGTGATGTGGTGGTTAGGGGCACGGGACTCCCACATGGCCAACTGTGGTTTGAGTCCTGGACCTGGTGGTTTGCTTTCTCACTTTTCCTCTCTCCCTTTCTCTCTTGCTGTTGCTCACTCTGTTCCTCTCTGGTCAGATTAAAATAAATAAGTAAATAAAGTTAAATGAAATAATTATTTAAAAAATGAAATCATTCAGTCAGCAGTTCTATAGGAATTAGCAAATAAACATAAGTTATATGGACCAAATTTATAAACAGCAAATTGTGAGATTCCTGCTGACTTTTAATTCTTTACACATCAATTTTGACTGGCCATTCAAAGAGATAATAGATAATGTTATATCCTTTACAATATTCAAGGGAATATTGAATAGAAGGAACAAATAAGAGAAAATTATGAAATATTGATAAAATTTTAAATTAAAGCCTAGATTTCAACTAAATTAATGAGGTATTTGCTATATGCTAGGCATCTCTGAAGTTCATTATCAGCATTTTATTTACATTTTAGATCTAAAGTTTTACTTAAGTTATATTTTTGTTGACTTTTTGCTGAAAACTTGCTGTCTCTTGCCTTAAAATCTGGATGTTATTCTAAATACTATAGCCTGGTGTTATAAATGTTATAAATATCTACTTCTAATTTTGATCAAAGCTACTACTTTTTATCTGTATGGTATTTTTTAAAGTCAGATTATGTGGTCTCTTAAACAGTCACCAAGATGTGCCTAACTGTTTTATAGTTAGTACTCATAAATAAATATTCTTTTTAGTACAAAGAATTTATAAAATAAAACCTGGTATCACTAAAGGCCTTTTGTTTGCAAGGCCATCTGTTATTTTCATTGGAATCATAGAGTTTATATAATTTTACGACCTTATAATATCAGAGTCATGGGGAATTGATTAAAGTAGTAAGGAAGATCTAATTTCCATTTCTATATTTGCCACTAACTTGTATTGGAAGCTCAAAATGTTATTTAGAATCTGTGATTTTGCCTGCGACTTTATATGTCTTGCTGAATAGCCTATGAGAGCAACTCAAAGACATCCGAAAGTCTAAAGAAATAAAAAACTTGAATACAGACTTACACAGAGCTGTCAGAACTAGAGAAGTTTTAAAGGAGTACATATATAGCAATTTAAAATGTATGTAAGGTGGGACCAGCAGATGGTATAACGGTTAAGTCGTTGTACTCCGACGTAGTTGACTGCGATTTGAGTCCTGGATCTGGAGGCTTAAAACTCAAGCTGGGTGCATGTGCGTGGGTGCCCAAGGAGAGAAGAATAGAGAAGAGATTACTGTGTGGCCATCCCCCCTGGGAGATGATTTCTTGCTTTCTGTCTCTCTGTCTCTCCGGCTAGTGCACGTGCCGTATAGCAAAAATCTCTCTTAAAAAAAAAAAAATAGTATGTAAGCCAATATTCCAAATAACCCCTTGATCAGGGTGACCTTTTCTGAGGCACTACTGCATATGGCTGCAAAGTCTGACTAAAGGGAACCAAAGAAGATTGAATCCAATACAAGCTGGGCTCATCAAGTCATTCAACTAAAGTCTGCATCTGCCCAGAGGGCTCACCTTTTCTAATTCATCTACCCAGAGGAGTATCTTTACTAACGTTTATAAAGGTGCCCAGAGGATTAAGGTAGCCCACATCTAGAAATAATAATTAACATTAGTTTGCTATTATTTTGTGCCTTACATATTTTGACTCATTGAATTCTCACAACTCTGTAAGATAGGTATTATTACGATTTCCATTTTGTAGAGCATGGAGTGGTTAAGTAGCTTGTCCAGGGTTATAGAGTTAGCAAATAATTGTTGGAACAAGATTTGAATCCTAACTAACAGTCATTTCCGGATCACCACACACAAACACGTGTGGTAACTTCAAAAAGTTTATGAAAAAATAGAGTTAAAGTATGAATCTATTTTGGTGCAAGAACATTTTGGTATCAATAATACCCATCTTTGAGAAGACTGCATGTGTGTGTTTGTGTGTGTGTGTGTGTGTGTATGAGTGTTTATATAGAGAGAGAATATATGTATATTAACGTCTATTGTTAAATTTGAGTCTTCTATTTGAAACCTGCTGAGCTGTTTTATTAGGGTTTTCAGGAAGCAGAATCTTAAAAGCAAAAGGATCTTCCTTGGTGGCAAAGGAAATGGAGATACATATGCAGGAATTTTAGTGTGGCATCCTCTCAAAATCAACATCTGTGATATATAGAAGGATGATGGGGCAGAGATAGTCTCCAGGAGATTCAAAGGATTATAACACTTCCCTGCCTGTGCCCCTGGCCAGTCACTGGATATAGACTAGAGATAGACTTTGCCCCTGGCCAGCCACTGGAGATACCTTGCTCCAGGAAGAGAACAAGGTATTGGGGAACATAGGTACCTACCTAGCTGGAACAAGCCTAGAAAGGCATCCTGCTGAGGGCAGCCATTAATGTTTCCATCAGGTCAGGGAATTAATGTTTCAATTCTGAGCAGGGACTCTCTGGGATCCAGCACATCTCCTCTACATGAGCTTATAGAAAGGGAAGGACCAACTGTATAGCATTAGGAAAAGAGAGTCTACTCTACATGACGACGTCTAGATAATCCTTATCCCTTAGACACTTCACCCATGTTTGACTTTTTCTATGTCTGGCTCTGAAGTTTATATGTCAACCTGATCATGATCATGACTACGAAAAGTTCCTTACAATTCACAAGGCAATTTTTATTGTTTCTTTTGCTCTGCTAAGAATATCTATGAAGTAGGATGGGCAGCTATTAGTATCCTTAATTCACAAGTGAGGAAATTAAAACACAAAGAGGTTAACTTATCTAACATTATATGCAATTGAGGACCAGAAGCTGGAACCCTAGGTCCATGACAGTAGAATGTAGATAACAGGACTAAGGCAGGTTGTAATTTCCCAGAGATAATGGCTCTCCCACACCAAGCTCTGCACCATTTTTCAGCCAACAACTTCCTTATTGTACTTTGGAAATAATTCAAGGAAGTTCTTTTTTTTTTTTTTTTTTTTGAAAGCTATGTTCTCCGCTAACAAAAAAGATTAAATGTGGCAAATAAGAGCATGATAATAATTCTCATAATTCATTTCAGGAATGTTTCCTATTTAACTTCAAGAAGAAATCAAGCTGAATGTTTATAGTCCTGTATATTCTCACTTTGTACATATGTATTGAATACAGCAAAAAATGTACAATTAGAAAATCCCTCAAAAAATGTCAACATTTGCCATGAAATTTCAAGGTTATAATTAAGAGTTTCCATTGTCTCTGTAGGTAATTTTTCTGATAGTTTCTCCAGGATATAAAAGCATATATTCTAGGGAACCAGCAGTTAGCGTAATGGCTATGTCGCTGGACTCCCACGTAGTCGACCGCGGTTCACGTCTCGGACCCGGTGGCTTACAACTCACGCCGGGCGCGTGTGCGTGCGTGCCCAAGATCCCGAGAGGAGAATGGAGGAGAAGGGATTGCGGCGTGACCATCCCCCCTGGGGGTGATTTCTCGCTTTCTGTCTCTATGTCTCTCTCTGTCTGTCTGTCTGGCGAGCGCACGCGCCCTATAGCGAAAAACCTCTCCAAAAAAAAAAAAAAAAAAAAAAAAAAAAAGCATATATTCTAATAAAGAGGTATGTATTCACATTCTTTAGCACCAGAGGATGTTCAAATACAGAGATCTTTTACTTTCTTTTAAATAATGTAATAGATTTTGTTTGTTTGTTTTTTTGGAGAGGTTTTTGCTATAGGGCGTGTGCGCTCGCCAGAAAGACAAAGAGAGACAAAGAGACAGAAAGCAAGAAATCACCCCTCAGGGGAGATGGCACGCCGTAATCCCTTCTCCTCTGTTCTCCTCTCAGGATCTTGGGCACGCACACACACGTGCCTGGTGTGAGTTTAAGCCACCGGTCCGGGACTTGAACCGTGGTCAACTATATGGAAGTCCAGCAACATAGCCATTACACTAACTGCTGGTCCCTAGATTTTGTTTATTGAGCCCTTGATAAAATTATTTCCAAAATTGCAGGTACTCAGTATAAAACATATAAGCTTGATTTGATCATAAATATTATAGAATCTTAAAAGTAAAGGATCTTGGTGGCAAAGTAAATTCTCTTTCTTGTTCACGGGTGCTAGGATGAAAGTATACCAGTAAGCAACCATAGGCTTGCTCTAACCATGCTCATCAAAATAGTGAAATCTTTGGGATGTGCCTATGGTTGCGGAGAAGGACACCGAGGGCTCTCTGGAGATCGTCTGAGACACCAGGTATTCCGAGAGAATGTAAGAGAATTAAAGTAGATTCCATTTCCTTTCCCTCATCCCTCCCACCAGTTTAGGAATGAGTCCTTTGACAATGAGGGTCAGTGTTCCCTAAAAAAAAAATTGCATTTTTATGGGAGTAATTAATACAGTCTTGGGGTGGGGGAATTCCCACAACATATCTCAAGACATCTTAAATTTGGGCTTAGAAAACTTTAATTGGGAAAACAATTCTTCCTCCTGCCTAAGGCAGATCAACTCCCAATTGGTAAAAGGATATATAATTGGAATCTGTGAATTGTAGTTTGAAAGAACTTTGCACAGATGAATATTTTTAGCAAGCTTCTGGTGGCCTACGACAAATGGCTTTTCAGTCATCTGCCTGGGTCCTGTAGAAGTATCTGTTATATTAGAGAAAAGGATAAAAGTTTAGGACTTATTTGTTGTTCTTACTTAGATATGGAAAATGGCCCTTATTGGGACAATACAGGACTATAAAAGTAGCCAGTCACTTTCTGGCTGCTTTGTTTGAGAATGAATCTTCTAGATAGTTGGGATCATGTCCCTTTGAACTGTGTGAAACTTGAAACTCTGCCCTTGGGTTTGCCAAGCATTGTCTTGCAATGGAACATGGTCTCATTCCAGCTCATTTTCATTTGGCTCCACTGACTGCTACTTTTTTCTTTCAACTTGAACAATGACCCACCTCCATGGCAAGTTCAAACTGGACCATTGCCTCATTCTATGTTTGACTTAAATTGACAGGAAAATACTCCTTTAAAAATAAAATTTTGAGGGATCAACAAGTGGCATGGTGGTTAAGGTGCTGGATTCCCACATGGCCAACTATGGTTCAAGTTCCAGACCCAATGACTTTAAATTTATGCATGCATGCATAAAATCCCAGGAGAAGAATGGAGGAGAAGGGATTGTGGTGTGGCCATTCCCCCCAGGGGGAGATTTCTCACTTTCCCTCTCACTGTCTCTGTCTGTCTGGTGAGTGTAAGTGCCCTATAACAAAAACCTTAAAAATAAGGGCCTGATGCAAATTCAAGCCTGGGAAACCCTTCAGCATATCTTGGCAGAGTTTTAGGATCATGTCAAAATCTAATGCCCACCCACTTTTCTTTGGTATTAGGTTTTGTCCTGAAATGCTCACACAGTATCAGCATGCTGGTTTCTTAGTTCATCTATTGTCTACCTACCCATCTATTTGTCTTCTCTGCTTCTCTTTTATGTTCCACCATGTTATATTACTCTAGTTATTATATGTATCTGGGGGGTTATAGTCACAGTAATTAATTTTTAAATTCTGCAACTTGAACATTTTGACTGAAATCTAGATTTTGAGGCCCCAAATTAAAAAATGGTAATAGTTAATAAGACAATAAAAAGCCAGCATTGCCTCCATCTTTGCACGTATGTATGTGATTTGTTGATCTTTGATTTTTAATTCTATTGTGGTGCTAATAAACACCTTCAAGGCTAAATAAACAGCACCACTTACCATGCAGATTACTTTCATAAAATTAAATACTAAAAACATACTAAGAGGTGGCATGCTTTAGTTGGAGGTGTTTGCTGGCTCTGGCAACCAAAACCTATCTTTCTGGATTTGGAAAAGAGAGCTAGCCAGCTTAGATGCTGCTGAGAGGCTGCTATTGTTTAACCCACCAGGGCTTCCTCTACCAGAGTACTAAATACTTCCCAAGTGGACACCAGGCCAGTTTTCTACCTACTCTCTCAGCTTAATTTATGGAGCAATTCCCCTAATATCTTTTAGGTCTATTCAGTAATCATAAAAAGATTGCATATGCCTCTCCATATTCAGTAAAAACATGGTCCAAGAGATAGAACGTGGGCCCAGCTTCCAAATTCAGTAGGTTTTCCTGGGAAGCAGTTCGTCTCACTGTAAACTTCCTTGGACTGCTCGGATGGCCTCTGCTCAGTCCTTACCCAGACACAAGGGGCTAGCAGGGTTGGCTGGCTCCAGCCAGTGGGGATGCCTTTACCTTCAAAAGACTTGTCTTAGACTAACGATATCCATAGCTTAAGCTGGTACTTGTGACTTTTTCACTTTTCTTCCTTCATTGCAGGCCCAGAACTGCCTCACTAAACTATACAAGCTAGATAAGATGCAGTTCCGACAAACCATGAGGGACTATGTGAACAAAGACTCTCTCAATAATGTAGTGGACTTCTTGCATGCTTTGCTAGGATTTTGTATGGAGCCGGTCACGGACAGTAAGTAAAGCTGCACCTGAGTTCTGGGACAAAGCGCTGTGAGGTGAAGCAGGTAGTGTTCAGAGAAGCACTAAATGTGTGGATAAAGAATTTAGAAGAAAAGATATTGTGTGTGCATGTGTATGTGTGCATGCATGTACGTGCATGCGTGTACTAAACAAGAAAAGCTTATACATCATCTCTTATGATACATTTTTCTTCAAAGGACAACCTACCTCAGTGACTGAGAATTTGGTAATGCTGTGGCAACCTCACCTTACCCTCTAACCTTTATACTGCCACTCAAGGGGTGCTCTCATGTGGCCCCTTGTTGCATGACAACTGAGTGATCATGGGACAAAGGAATATGTTCACTTACTCAACAAATATGAAATGACTACCTGATATTGCCAGGCACAGTGGCTGGCAATTTTTTTCATAAAGTAAAAAAGAAAAAGAATAATAACATTTGATTACAAAGAGTATAGCAGTAAGTCTTAATTTAAAACAAAAACAAAAACAAAAAAACAGGCAAATGAATCCAAAGATAGGCCCACAAACTGTTTTATAGCTTCATGGCATTAAAAAATCTCCAGTGGGACCAGCAGTTAGAATAATGGCTATGTCGCCGGACTCCCATGTAGTTAACCGTGGTTCGCGTCCCGGACCCGGTAGCTTAAAACTCACGCCGGGCACGTGTGCATGTGTGCCCAAGATTCCGAGAGGAGAACAGAGGAGAAGGGATTACGGCATGGCCGCCCCCCCTGGGGGGTGATTTCTCGCTTTCTGTCTCTCTGTCTCTCTCTGTCTGGCGAGCACATGCGCCCTATAGCAAAAACCTCTCAAAAAAAAAAAAAAAAAATCTCCAGTATAAAGACCTAAGTTACATTTGGAGACAAGCAAAATGCCAGTGGTATTCATAGTAAACTAAATTCCTCTAGTACCATTTTAATGCAAATGCAGAATGCAATTGATGCATGAAGTTTGAATTGAATAAAATGTACTTCTTTTATTTTTTTAAGTGTACTTTATTTATTTATTATCATTTTTAAATTTGTTTTAGTGCATGCAGGCTCACCAGAGAGAGACAGCAAGAGAGAGAACACGAGAAAGCAAGCCACGAGGTCCAAGACTCAAACCGCAGCCAACCATGTGGGAGTCCAGCATCTTGACTACCCCACTACCTGCTGGCCCTGTGAAATGCACACTTTAATTACAGTCTGGAGAGATATAACTTCTTAATGTAGACTTTCATTGTTTGTATAATGCATGTACAATACTAGCTCATTCATTTATAGTGAGGATATATTTGATAGATTTAGAAGTAGTGTCCCTAGTTGTATCCCAGGCTTTGTTGTTATCACATTAAAAGAAAATATTGCTTTTCCAGAAACTTTGGAATAAACTATAAGAGCTGTTTTAAACAAGTCACATTATAACTTTTTTTTTTTTTTTTTTTTTTTTTTTTTTTTGGAGAGGTTTTTTTGCTATAGGGCGCGTGCGCTCGCCAGACAGACAGAGAGAGACATAGAGACAGAAAGCGAGAAATCACCCCCCAGGGGGGATGGTCACGCCGCAATCCCTTCTCCTCCATTCTCCTCTCGGGATCTTGGGCACACACGCACACGCGCCCGGTGTGAGTTGTAAGCCACCGGGTCCGAGACGCGAACCGCGGTCGACTACGTGGGAGTCCAGCGACATAGCCATTACGCTAACTGCTGGTTCCCACATTATAACTTTTATAAAAAAAAATGGAGTAAGGATTGTGATCGAGACACTGAAAGAGAAATTATTATTCACAAATCTATTTTTTTTCCTCTATTTTTAGGCTTAGATAGAAACTATAAGCATAGACTGAAATATTTCCTTCAGTAATGTAAAATCTAGAGATAAGCCCCTATCCATTAGCACAGATAGTGAAAGGTAGGGAGTTAAGTATATTCCTTTAAGGTAATAAATTGTTCCTGGGGTTCTTGAGCTGTAGAAGTGAGTCACAGTGTATCAACCAGACAGACCCATGTCCTCATCTGATCGATGCTGGAACTGGACGTGTCCTTCCCCATAGTCTACCATAGTCACGAACCATGAGGAATCCTCTGGCAAGGCCGAGAATACCTGTTTCTCATACAAAAGATCCATGGATATATGAAAAACTGGCATACAGAAATGTCATGGAGATTGACCACAGTTCACAGGCATTTCACAGGTGTATGAGTTAGAAGCAGGTGGCTCCAGGGGAGGTTGGAGATTTTCCCTTTCTATAGCTCAGGAAGCTTCTGGACGTGCTCTGCAAGATTCAGTTCTTTCCAGTATCTGTATGAGTTCCCTTGCAGGCTTCTACCCCCTTTCTTCTCCTTGCCCAGCTCACTTAATTAGCCCTACCTCATTCTATTCCTTACAGATATAATAGTCTCTACTAAGAAGCTAGCATTTCTCATCACCAAAAAGGTTAAATCAAATTAATAAAGAGCCACTTAGCAAAGCATTTATTTATGTTTGATTAAGCAATCAACCATTTAGAAACTACTCTAGGCCTAAAAATCTTACTTTTTTTTTTTTTTTTTTTTTTTTTTTTTTTTTGCTATAGAGTGCATGCATTCACCAGAGAGAGAAATCACCCCCAACCCCTGCAGAGAAGATTGTGGCTATGCCACAATTCCTCTTCTCCAGGCTCTTTAGGAATTTGCACACACATGCCCGGTGTGATTTCAAGCCACCAGGTTCAGGACTTCTACTGCAAATTTGGCCATGTGAGATCCAGTCCCTTAATCCCCGTACCACCTGCTGTCCCTAAAAGTCTTTCTTCAAGTCAACTGTTGGTTCCCTTCCCTTTGTTAAAAGTTATTAGCCAAAACGTTCTACAAGCAGGTCAGTCAGTAGCATGGTGGTTAAAGTGGCTGGATCCTATATGACTGGCTGCACAGCTTGAGCTCCAAACGCAGCAACTTGAAATCATGCTGTGTGTGTGTGTGTGTGTGTGTGTGCATGCCCAACATCTCAAAAGGAGAATGGAGGAGAAGGGATTGCAGTATGACTATCATCATTGGGGGATACTTTCTTTCCCCCTCTTTCTTGTTCTCTGTCCCTCCAGCAAGCATACATGCTCTATGGCAAATAAATAAGTAAATAAATCCACAAGCGCAGTTGGATATGTCATAGTCAAGTCCCTGAAGGAGACTATGATTAATTTATTCCCCGGTCTGCATAGATATTAACAAATCAGGGATACTTTTAATCCTCTCAGTATTTCATGTAGCCCCTAACTAATTCCTGAATGCCACACATGTCCTGTATTCTTTTAATTGTGTAGCTTAAAGGATACAATGCTTTCATTTTGTGACTTTGCATTTCAGATAAGGCTGGGTTTGGAAATAACTTCACCACGGTGGACAACAAATCCACAGCCCAAAATGTGGAAGGTATTATCGTCAGTGCCATGTTTAAATCCCTCATCACACGCTGCGCTTCAACTACACACGAACTGCACAGCCCTGAGAATCTGGTGAGGAGCACGCCTCTTCTTTCCACAGGAGTTCTTTCGCTGCTCTGGAAACAGTTCTCATGCCAGGGCCACGAGGAAGAGAAGCTGGGGTCTGAAAGTGCACATATTAAAGTTAAAATATCTATTTCCCCCCCAGAGTCACCAGTAGCACACCAATGGGCCTTAACCATACTTTTCTCCTCCTTCTTACTTATTATGTTATCTGCAAGTTGACTTATCTTCTTTTTCCATCTCAAAGATTATTTTGTTTGGTGAAATAGTAATAGTTGCAAAGTTCTTTGAGTCCTTCAGAAAGAACGTGCTAGAACAGTTTATTGTCTCATGAAAATATTAAAGAATGCTATGCCAAGCATTAAGTGATACCATATTTACTTTAAAAAATTAATGCAAATATGCTGCTGCTAGAATTGGTTTTGCTTTCTTTCATTGAGCACTGTGATATTTTAGATACCCTTCATAGAGGATTGTGTTAATTAAACCACTGAAGACACAAGTAATATGGGGGAGAACCAGGCTATAAAAGGTTAGTGCTAATTGCTACCAAGGAAATTGTGGTTTGAGATACTAAAATTAGATTATGATTGACAGATCTGACATGAATAGATGAATTGAATTCACTTCTCTTCAGAAAGCAGAGGAGCATTTTTCTAGCCCACCAGTCTATGTTAGCTAAGATTCCTTGCAGAAATGAGCCCATGTGTACATTTCTGTTAATCTACCTAAGGCAAAGAAATCA
Source organism: Tupaia tana (assembly GCA_026018925.1). Classification (NCBI taxonomy): domain Eukaryota; kingdom Metazoa; phylum Chordata; class Mammalia; order Scandentia; family Tupaiidae; genus Tupaia; species Tupaia tana. The sequence continues at coordinate 32,887,711 of JAKSZU010000001.1, read as the reverse complement.
TATTAAGCTATTCTAACTATTGAAACATTTCATTTAACTTGACATAAATAAGATAAAACCCCAAATAAAAGAAAATTAAACTTTACAAGCACTGTCTATACTTTCAATTTGGTCATGGCAAGAAGTAATGTAACAAGTTAACTGTAACCTATATGAATGCTTAAAGAACTTTCTTCATGAACTCATGTATAGAATAAATAACTGTATTTCCTAGTTTTCTTTAAATCATCTCAGTTTGATGCTCAAGGCATCACAGGGCAAGAGCCTGAACAGAGTTCAGCACAAGTCTATGCACATGTCCCTGTCTCCTTCTAAACCCACGAGTATCCAATCACGGGGAAACCCCACCCTGATCCTTATCATTTCCCAAAGGCTAGGGCCAAAGACTACCTTTTAATACTATAATTACATAAAGTCTCTATTTCTTAACACTATATAATGGCTCAACAGATTTCAATACATGAATTGGATGGGGTGGGAAACACATTTAGTTTTTCCCATTTCACAGAGCATGTCAAGATCTCCAAGTCTTAGGTAGCCTGGTGAGGCTCTGAGAATCTCAGTCATTGGTCTACACCTGTTATTTCACATAGTTTTGCATGCTTAGGGCTGTGCACCATCTGGTGAGTTTGGAATCCTTGCTTTTAGGAGTCTTGTCTCTTCTGTGGAGGAGCTACTGAAGAATAGAGTGAAGGGCGCAAAGCTTTGTAGCCCACAGGCACCAGAAGGCACCTTGTCCACATTCTCCTCAGAGCCTCTCCATTCTGCTTTCCTAAAGGTTATGGACATAATTGTCTCCTGCTTTAAGTTCTGGAAACTATAGCCATTGAGATAAATGTTCTGTAGGCTCCTACATTCTGCTTTGCCATGAACCTTTTCCTAGGCAAAGAATACAGCAACTATCTTCTTAAAAAGGGAAGAGAGAAGTGGAAATGTTGGGTTAAAAGTTTAATACAGACACTCTTTACTTAATGACTGAGTTCCATTCCCACAACTGGTCATTAAGCAAATTGGTCATTAAGCAAAGATGTTAAAGGCAGATATCTTATGGTGTGCTGTGGCACTTGTAGGGTATGTATTTTTCAATAGATAACACATGACACCACACTAGAATAATGTAATTCTAGTTATACAAAAAACATACCTTAGACAAGTGTCAGAAAGTGATGAGACACACCAAAACACAACAATATAAATCTGGTATAATTGTTTTATATATTCTGAATATTACTATGGGTGCACATTAAACTACAAATTTACAAACAAACTATGTAGTTTTGTGTGATTGTGACTGTTTTGTGTAATGAATACTAACCTCCCTGGCAATGAGACAAAGACTAAGAAGTGATTTACTGTGCTGGATCTAAATCCAAGGGGTCATTGAACAGGCAGGTCATCAAGTTAGGAATGGCTGTATCTCAAAAAATAAACATTAAAACGCCCTGCAAATATTTTAAATGTTGATTCACCAATACATTGGTTTTAATAGTCTTACATTATTTTAAGTTTACAGTTAGGTTCGTATTCAAATGAACTATAACATATGTATTACTTGATAAATCTGTCCAGCAAAATGTACCATCCTTTAAATAAACAGTCTTGGTTAAAAGTGTCTGGAAGACTTGACATATTTTGTCACAATAATACAGAAAATTTGGAGAAGCTGAGAAAGGACTGAAATTTCTAGTCTAAACAAAATTATCTGCTTTTTTTTATAAGTTCTCTTTAAAAGTCACAATTAAAAGAAAATTTAAACTTAGGAACCTGATGGTTAAAAAAAAGGTTTTTTTGGAGAGGTTTTTGCTATAGGGCACATGCACTTGCCAGAAAGACAGAGAAAGACAGTGAGATAGAAAGCAAGAAATCACCCCCCCAGGGGGGATGGCCAAGCCGCAATCCCTTCTCCTCCATTCTCCTCTCGGGATCTTGGGCACACATGCAAATGCACCAAGCGTGAGTTTAAGCCACCGGGTCCGGGACTTGAACCGCGGTCTACTACATGGGAGTTCAGCGACATAGCCATTAGGCTAACTGCTGGTCCCTGGTGGTTAAAATATAAGTTGATGCATGTCTAATGATATAGCCAACTTTCTGAATATTAAGCATGGTAACCATTGTTTTTCAAACTATGAATGACTGGCAAAGTCCTTGGTAATGTTTTGTAGGAAGACCACAAAAGGAGTATACCATTGGTTTCGACAGTTCTAAATTGTCTTCTCTTTATGATTCCAACTCTCATCTAAGCCTAAGAAATTACCTTCTCCATCTCATGCTGTGAAAACGATTGAATCACAAAAGTATTTTTCTTTCCACAAATGTCTTTTTTTCCTCCTCACAGGGACTGTATTGTGACATCCGTCAGTTGGTCCAGTTTATCAAAGAGGCTCATGGGAATGTCTTCAGGAGAGTGGCCCTCAGTGCTTTGCTTGACAGTGCCGAGAAGTTAGCACCAGGGAAAAAGGTGGAGGAGAATGAACAGGAACCTAAGCCTGCAGGCGGTAAAAGGTTGGAAGCTTGACCTCCCTGAATAGAAGTGTTTGTCTTATGTCAGTAGAACCTAATCTTTGTTGTACTGTCCATGTGGTTCCCAATGTAGTATATATAACGTCAGGGTAGGAATAGTATAATTAACTTGTAAAAGTATTACTGGTGTGATTCAGCTATGGCTTAGAAAAAGAATGAATGTACTGTCAAGTAAATGTTGCCTTTGTATGAACCAGAGCTCAATTGTTCTTGAACTTTGGTATACTTAAACTTTATGTTATAGTTGTTAATTATATGGTAGAATGCTATCTGTGGTTTAGTCTCTTCTATACATAATTTACATTTTTATTCAGAAAGGTAAAGCAATTACTGATACCACATCATCTTGTCTCAGAAAGTGATACTCTAAATGTGTGAAGACAAATTGCTCAGTGGTGCTTTGTCATTTTGCTTTCAAGCAAATGCACTTTTATTTTATGCCTATTATATATTCAATTCCATATACAAAGATTAAGAGGATCTCCAAACTTAAAATCCTGCTTGACTCTGCAGTAATGGTGGTATTGTTAAACAATAAGACAGCTAGGTCATGAGTTCAGTGGTAAGGTATAAATTCCATACGACATAGACTCACGACATAAGTTTTGTTGGCCATATTGGTTGTCTGTAATGAGGTATTTTGCTTTAAAAAGTATATGAAGTATTAAGAGGTGTTATCATCTGTTGTGACTGGTGGAATGCATCATTTGCATAGGTCAGAGGCAGGAAGCATTGTGGATAAAGGCCAGGTGTCCTCTGCACCTGAAGAATGTCGCAGCTTTATGTCTGGTCGTCCCTCACAGACTCCAGAGCAGTAAGTAACATTGGTTCTGTCTTCAGTGTGAAGGGTTAAGCACTTTACACAACAAGCAGCTCTATTTTCCAAGCTGCTGTTTTGTTTTTTGTTTGCTTGTTTGTTTTTCATTTCTTTTGAACTTTGTCTTGCTTTTGCCCTTTATATTTTATCCCCAACGGTATGGATTTCTCCAAGCCTAAATCACAATAACCAGCCTTGTTCCTACAGAAACTTCTCTCATTATATTTCTCATCTCCACTCCTTCCCCACTCCTGCCTTTCATGCATGTTCCTGTAGCTAAATCTTGAAAAAAGCATGCTGAGTAGAGTTGAAGAGTCATCTACCTGCTCGGTTACAATCACTGACAAATATTCTTTATTTAAATGTATGAATGGCTGTCAGTCAATATGTTCAATGAAGCTTTTCAAAAAAGAAGTAATTTAAACTTGTCTCTCCTGCTCAGGTTTAGCTGAAAAACCTTAGTCTTCCCCTGATATTCATTTCAATGTTTTTAAATTAGTGCTCCCAGGAAATGTAAGGGTTACTGTGGACACTGAATATATAGCCTAGTTCTATGCAAGGCTCACTTGTATTTATGCTTCTTTCGAGAACTATTTGTCCACAGGTGGAGTGATCAGTATTTAAAACACATACATCATTTTGATATACCATTCTACTTCGCAAAAGTCTTATTCAGTATTAAGTGGTTGTTCTTCCAGGATTTGTGCAACATAGGCCAGGTATAATGGTTTCCTTTCTCCATAATCAGGGAAATCAAAGCTGGGAAGGGTCCATGAAACAGGACCTTGATAATCCAAAACTAGCAAACAAAAACATAAAAACAAACAAACAAACAAACAAAAAAAACAAACAGAAAGCTCACGCAGTTTTTATACATCTTCAAAATCTTAGTGACTGCCTTTAAATAGGCAGAGAAAGGTAAGGAGAAAATAAATCAACTATGTGAATGTGGGAGCTGTGTAACTTTTTGCTTACTGTTGTAGCCTCAGTGCCAAGAGACTTGACTCATGGTAGGTACTTAATATATACTTCATGAGTAAATGAATGACTCCATCAGTAGATGAAAAGATAGAATTGTCAGATTATCATTAAGCATTTGTTTTAACTTCCATTATCAAAATTGAGTTTTGGGACCAGCAATTAGCGTAATGGCTATGTCGCTGGACTCCCATGTAGTTGACCGCGGTTTGCGTCCCAGACCCGGTGGCTTGAAACACACACCAGGCGTGTCTGCGTGCATGCCCAAGATCCCGAGAGAATGGAGGAGAAGGGATTGCGGCGTGGCCATCCCACCTGGTGGGTGAATTCTCACTTTCTGTCTCCCTGTCTCTCTCTGTCTGTATGTTGAGTGCACGTGCCCTATAGCAAAAAACCTCTCCAAAAAAAACAAAAATTGAGTTTTAGTTTTTCCTTTAAGAAAGATAATTAGAACAAAATAAAACTCCAAACATAAGCACTAAAAAAGAAAAAAAAAAAGTTTAATATGAAAGACAAAGTTCTGTGGGTGAATATCCACAGACTAGTTAAAAAGCTTTATACGCAGAAAGTCTTCCCACAAAAGAAGATAGGATTTTGTTTTCCCAAAATAACAGCAGGAACGGATCTGATCAATAAGAATGATCTCATAAGAAAATTGGGTTAAAAAATAAAGCACTTTGAGTTGGCAGGTGACGTAGTGGTTAAGGGTGCTTGACTTCCACATGGTTGATGGCAGTTCGAGTCCTAGATCTGGTGTCTTGCTTTCTCACTTTCCCTCTCTCTCTCTCTCTCTGTCCAAATTAAAAATAAATAGAGGGACCAGCAGTTAGCGTAATGGCTATGTCGCTGGACTCCCACATAGTCGACCGCGGTTCGAGTCCCGGACCCGGTGGCTTAAACTCACGCCGGGCGCGTGTGCGTGCGTGCCCAGGATCCCGAGAGGAGAATGGAGGAGAAGGGATTGCGGCGTGGCCATCCCCCCTGGGGGGTGATTTCCTTCTTTCTGTCTCTCTGTCTCTCTCTGTCTGTCTGGCGAGCGCACGCGCCCTATAGCAAAAAAAACCTCTCCAAAAAAAAGAAAAAATAAATAAATAAATAAATAAATAAATAAAGTTTAAAAAAAAAAAAAAACATATAATATTTTTTAAAAAAGCAATCTATTTTCAAAGGCGATTACATTTTCTATTTCAAAATATTCTCTCTTCAGTGTTTAGTAACAACACCTAGCTTCCTAGCACTTGCATATGTCAATTTTTCCTCCTTGCATGAAGACACATTTTTAAATATAGCTCTACATAAATCTTTTCGCTTGAAGATATGTTATAAAATGTCAAATATGAAGTTTTTTCTTGATCCAAGTGGGCCCTGGAGGTGAGTATGCCAATGGTTGAGTTTAGCACTGTAGGAGGTAGGTGGTTCTGTGTGTGATCTTGGCTTCTCTTCTACCTTCTCTTTCTCTTTCCTTCCCTCCTTTTGTTTCATCTTCCTTCTTAAGTAATAGTTACATTAACTGAGTCATATTAAAAATGGCTTTATGTGTTCATTCTCTATAACTCATTATTTTTTTTATTTTTGGAGAGTTTTTTGCTATAGGACACATGCGCTCGCCAGCCAGCCAGAGAGAGACAGAGAGAAAGAAAGTGAAAATCACCCCCCCCCCCCCAGGGAGATGGCCATGCCACAATCCCTTCTCCTCCATTCTCCTCTCGGGACCTTGGGCACGCATGCACATGTGCCCGGAGTGAGTTGTAAGCGACTGAGTCCGGGACGTGAACCACGGTTGACCACATGGGAGTCCAGTGACATAGCCATCATGCTAACTGCTGGTCCCTTTACAACTCATAATTAACACACACCCATTGGACAGAGCTGATGGAACATTTTACTAAGAAGGTTGATTGATTATTGCCTCCCTGGATGTTCCCACTCAAACCATGTAGTCCTAAACGCATCATCATGTCATACATGAAATGTTACATACACTGTGATCATTTGATAAAAAGTAACTGAGAAGTCAACTTCTGGAAAACTGATTTTAAATTCTTACCATATGTGATCAACAAAATGTCCTAGTTTAAAAATAAAAATTAAGAAGTATTTAGTATTCTGATGAGATTTTTAGAGACAAAATCTGGATCACCCTATAAATAACTCTAGAAAATGATTACCTTACACAGTACTGTTGAATTTTGGGTCAATTCAGCCCCAAAGCTTGTAGGCAAAACATTATATAAAACCCCATAAATAAATTTCATCACGTTGCAAGAGTATTTTCTATAACTTTTTCTTTCCCAGTGAAAAAAGTAATATGTGTTACTCAAGCTGAAAAATGTGGAAAACATAGAAAAGTATAAAGGGAACATAGTTTAAAAGTCGAAATACCACCAACTTGAGCTTTCCTCTGTAAATTTTTGGTGAATTATATTTGGTTCATTTTTGACATGTATAAATATAAACCCACACTCAGACACATGCTCATATTTGCATTTTCTTTTATTAACCTGGTATTATCTATAAAACCTAATCACCATCTTTAACTTTTTCATATATCATGAACATTTTCCATAAGGACAATCTTCTAAAGTAAGATTTTAATGACTATACAGTAACATCACCGTATCGATGTCCCATAACTTATTCAACTATTTCCATAGAGGTGACCATTTAGATTGCTTTCATGTTTTCATTGTTGACCAATAATATGTTGGTGAGTATTTGACTTTCTTGTATTTACATCTAATTATGTTGTCTCATCATTTCCTTGCGATTACTTCCTGGAAATTGAATTTCTCTGTCAAGGATGTTGCTATAGACTTTGGGTAATATATTACCAAATCACACTTCCAAACTGTGTGACCCATTCAATCTACCTCCTAGCAGTATGTATTTATCTACTGGTAGTATGATATCAATTATTGTTTTTTTCTTTTCTCCCTTCTTAATCTTTGCCAATTTAGTGAGTGAAAACAGGAAACTCCTTTCAGCTGACTTTTTAAATGATTATTATTTCTAATGAGATTAAACTCTTCATAGTACTGGCCACTTGTGTTTTTTCTCTCGTAGAATGCTCTAGTCAAAAATTCCTTTGCAGGTGTTCCTATTTGTCCTATTGAGTTGTGCTTATTTTTTACTTTCAAATCCTGCTTAAGTTTCTTGAACTTGTTGGTTATAGGATAATGTATTCCTTGGGTATGGAGATCATATTTAATTTATCTAGTACTTCAATTAATATTTTTTGTGTGAGAATTTAGTGTCAAATATATCATTCTAGAGGAAACAGTAGAAAGTGAGAAACAGCACTACACAGCCCCAGGAATATTTTTTAAAGGTTAAATATTTACTGACATTTTACATGCTTCTGCTATTATGACTCACACCTGTAGGTGAATACCTACAATAATATTTAGTTTTTATTAAAATTGGAGGTAAAAAGAACACCTCAGTTTGATAGCTAAGATATGACCGGTTTTTAAAAGAGTGCAGAGTCAATTTTAGTCTTTTTTTTCACTCTCATGCCTACTCTTCTCACATCCTAGCCCATCAAAAGTCATTCTGCATGATTTGCCTAAATATCACTGACAGGCAGTTGAAGGAAGCTCAGGAGAGTTTCTCAGGTGTTGTCAGGCAGTTACCATATCCTCTGCTTGTTTACAGTGATGAACAAATGCAAGGGGGCAACCTGGGGCGGAAAGATTTCTGGCGCAAGATGTTCAAATCCCAGAGTGCAGCAAGTGACACCAGCAGCCAGTCTGAGCAGGACACTTCAGAATGCACCACTGCTCACTCAGGGACCACCTCTGATCGGCGCGCCCGCTCTCGGTCACGCAGAATTTCCCTCCGAAAGAAGCTTAAACTCCCCATAGGTAAAAGTATGTCTGTATTTATGGATTCTCTTATTTCTTGCCATGTGCTCAAATCAGCTCACAATCAGAGCAGCACTTGGTAGGGTTGAGAAAAGCAAAGCTCTCAAGTCACAAAGCTTAGGTTTGCTGCTTTTATATTCATTCACTCATTCATTTTTTTCTCTGCAATTATTTCCCAAACTCTTCTATATGCCCTTACTGTGTACAAACACTACCTTAGGCATCAAGGATTAAGTAGTGAGCAGAAACACATAGCCCCTCGACTTTGCTGACCTTGCAATTGATGAAGAGTGTCAGTCACTAAAGCAGATAATGACACAACTTAGTTATAGTATATATTTTATAGTAAAAAAAAACAGGAATCAGGAAAAGCTTTGTGGAGACACTGATATTAATATATTCTGAATATTTAGGGGAAGGAGAAAGAGATCACTCCAGGTTGTTGTAATTGCTGAAGTACTAGGATGGAGGGAATTGGAAGAACAGACCCAAGGGGAGGCATGATTGCAGGACGGTAGTAGTACAGTAGAGGCTCTTTATCCCCCCTAGAGATGCAAGATGGGACATTGAACAGAAGAGTGACTCAAATAGGCAAATTTTTCTAAAAGATCACATGGAAATCATATTGGAAGGAGTGTGAGTAGCTGAGAGACACCAGATGGAAATCTGCCAAATAGTCCAAGTATAAGTCAATGGAAGCTTGGACTGGGTAGTGACCACGTCATGAGAGAGAAGCAGACAAATCTGAGAGGCATTTAGGAGTTAAAGTCAACAGGACTTAGAGATGTGAAAACACTCAAGGATAACTGGATAGATTACAGTTTCATGCGCTGAAGAGGATCAAGCTTTTTTTGTCCCAATCTTTGTTGTTCATGTAATCTTGCTGTCCAGCACTGAACATTGCTTTGAAGCACATACACTGAAAACTATTTGTTTTCACTGCTATTTTTATCAAGCCATGTGACTTTCATTGCTCGTTGGGTACACACTGGCATTTCTGTGTAATCTGCTTGAGAAAAGATGCTTTATTGTTCTAATTTTTTTAAAAAAATTATTAACTAGGAAACTGGCTGAAACGATCCTCCCTCTCGGGACTGGCAGATGGTGTAGAGGACTTAATGGACATCAGCTCTGTGGATCGTTTGTCTTTCATCAGGCAAAGCTCCAAGGTAAACAGGACGTGACTTGTGTAAGTGAATGTTAGAGTCACTGACAGAAAAATGTCAGGACTGAGACGTGCTAAACACCTGGAGGGGCCAAATAAGGAAATGTTGAAGAAACTCACAAGTTGAATGGATTTTGGAAATTTAGACAAATAGTAGAAACTAACATGTTTAAGTAGCAGACTGTCATAGTAAGGAAAAATATGGCAAAAATATATAAAATTATAATGCAGACATGGAGCTGTCCATTGGCATTATTATTCAGATATTTTTACTTTTAACAGACAAGAAATTACTGATACCTCAAGCTCTTGTCTACAGTCCAGTAATCTTATCTTAACTACTTTAACATGTTAATGCACACACACCATTCATCCTCTTTCTAATATTTTTTTTTTTGAGAGGTTTTTCGCTATAGGGCGCGTGCGCTCGCCGGACAGACAGAGAGAGACAGAGAGACAGAAAGCGAGAAATCACCCCCCAGGGGGGATGGTCACGCCGCAATCCCTTCTCCTCCATTCTCCTCTCGGGATCTTGGGCACGCACGCACACGCGCCCGGCGTGAGTTGTAAGCCACCGGGTCCGAGACGCGAACCGCGGTCGACTACGTGGGAGTCCAGCGACATAGCCATTACGCTAACTGCCGGTTCCCTTTCTAATATTTTTATCACCATCTAAATCATTCTCCTTACTGGAAGAGATAAAGAAATTTAGGATGGGACCAGCAGTTAGCGTAATGGCTGTGTCGTTGAACTCCCATGTAACCAACCACGGTTCGAGTCCCAGACCTGGTGACTTAAATGCACGCCGGGCGTGTGTGTGCGTGTGTGCCTGAGATCCTGAGAGAAGAATAGAGGAGAAGGGATTGCGGCGTGGCCATCCCCCCTAGGGGGTGATTTCTCGCTTTTTTTTTTTTTTTTTTATATTGTCATTTTTTTATTTACATTTTTTAATACATTCAATCACATTATTTAGCTTACAAGGTGATCATTTTAATATGTGAACATTTCTCCCCGGTCAAGTTGATCATAATATAACAACACTACCTCCCTGTCTTCGTCTGGCGAGAGCATGTGCTCTATAGCAAAAACCTCTCCAAAAAAAAAAGAAATTTAGGATGACTTTTACCACTGGATGCTTCATCATGTTAAGCATTATGGTAGCACATGGTTTGGAATATGCAAGGATTCTCAGTTAAACATGTTTCCTGTAAGAGTCTTCCCTGTGGGTGACTCATGGCCACCTAATTTTCAGCATATGGTAAAAGCTATGTTTTTGTATATACCAATTACTTGCTTGTATCCTTTCTTTTTCAAATCTCACTAAAACCAGCTCTCTTCTATCTAGTCTATTTTTAAAGTAATATTTTTTAAATGATCAAAGTAATACACTAAGGCTCTAGGACATTGAGAAAATATATTTAGAATATCTCTTTCTCCTCTTTGCAAAACAAAAACAAAAACCTGGTCAAGTACTTGAGAGTCTGTGGTCATAGCTTTCTTGCTATGCTGAAATTTTTGAGTACTTTTGACTTAAAGGCAAGATAAGTAACACATTTCAATTTTCAGGAAGAGAAACATGTCATTGTACTTTAATTATAGTGCCCTCCACAAATCATACTGGTGCTTTCACAAAGCTTTGAAATATTCTATTTAGCTATCTTTCACTTTGATCTGATTCTCAGCTGTGATATTTATAACAGAAAACTATGGTGGTTCATGAGTTTGAGTGGGACTTTATCATACTTAAACTCTAAGAATATTTCAATGGTTCACTAAATATTTTCATAGTGCCTTTCACGTGGCTTTCAATTTCTGACTGAATCTTGCTCTAACTCACAATAATGTCATTTTAGCATACGGAAATAAACTGCATTGACTAAATTAACCAAATATGCAAACAAGAAAAGCGAAGTAATCTTCATAATCTAAACAATTTATTTTTCAAATCAAGGATTAGTCTAGTCACAAGGATTTGCCTTTGAATTTAGTTATCTGACTACTTTTTTTCCCCCTCAGGTCAAATTCACCAGTGCTGTGAAGCTGTCAGAAGGTGGGCCAGGGAGTGGAATGGAAAATGGAAGAGATGAAGAGGAGAATTTCTTCAAGCGACTTGGTAAATAAATGTCCTGCAGCCTAAGAATTTCATTCAGCTTTAATCACATGTGACAAAAACAGATTAGATTAAACTGTCTGCTTGCTATTCCTTTTTTTTTTCTTTTTTATTTTTGTAGGTATAGCAAAGGGGGCGATTATTAAAGAAAAGGGAAGGAAAAACAGAGCTCCCAAGAAGAGAGGGGTCCCAGAAAATGGGTTGCCCGCTGCTTTCTATTTCCATGAGTTTTTCTTTCATTTGCTTCTCAGATATGTCTTTTACTATTATTGATAGATTATCTGCTTGTTATCAGTTTTGTTCAACATATATTTATGGAAACCTCATTTTATTCTTCACTCCATGGTAGGTACTGAGTTTGCAAAAAAAGAAGACACAGCTTCTTTTGCTGTTTTGTCCTTTATTAAAATGGCAGAGATTTGCAGAAACTTCAGAGATCTTTTTATCCACCCACCTATCTACTTGAGAATTCTGCTCATCACACCCCTGACAGGTGGCCAGCCACCCTCTACACACTTCCACTGAGGGGGAGTTTATAACCTTATAAAGTTTCAGAGCTGAGCAGTTTTAATTGTTAGAAAATTTTTCTTAACATTCGGAAAGTATATTTATCCATAAATTTAACTTGTTTTAATTATTACATTGGTAGCCACACACACATACTCAGACACACACTCACACACATATACAATGCTGATTCTATGGCTTATCCAATTCATGTAATCTCTTTTGATCACACTTTTTTACTTCTTTAGTTTTCCTTACATGGGAGTGTCTCTAATTCATATAATCATGATCCCATTTTACTAGTTAGATGTATTCTAGTTAGATAATATGCCTAACAAAGTGTGGAGCTTCATAGAAAACAATACTCTCTGTCTGAATTTCATCAGTATTGTAGATAGTGTAACTGTTAAGTTCTAGGGATATAGCAAATGTACAAATGCAATTGAAAATTGCACTATTTCAGATCATATAGTTGTTTTGTACTAACCTTTGCCAGCTCTTCTTCACAAAAATGAGTGTCATGTTATATTAATACTTTGATGTAACCCTTATAAGTTCTTCATTTTATAAATACACAAAATTTATTGTTTTATTAACTTAGAAGGTAGTTAAGTCTCATGCCTATGGAGGATATTAAGAGATAGAACTGAGACCAAGTATAATTCGGAATCCTTTTTTTTTTTTAATTTTAGTTGTCAGAGGGCATGCATGCTCACCTGAGGGGGCAGAGAGACAAAGAAAGAAAGCATTCTCTAATGGAGTAAGGTTATGCCTCAATCCCTTCTCCTTCATTTCTTTATGTTGTTAGGATTTGGGGCATACATACACATGTGTCTGGGTTGTTTTCAAGCTCCTAGGCTAGAATTCACACTGTAGTCAGCCATATGGCATTCACCTCCTTTAACCTCTAGACTACAGGGTCAGCCCATTTCTGAATATTTTATTCTGTATAATTGTACAATAGTGATCCATTCTTTAGAGACATATTCATTTCCTTGTTTTCATATTACTACTAAACAGGACAAAGATATAACTCCTACAGGACCAGCAGTTAGTTTAGCATAATGGCTATGTCGCTGGACTCCCATGTAGCCAACCACGGTTCAAGTCCCGGACCCGGTGGCTTAAAACTCACACCAGGCGTGTGTGCCCAAGATCCCGAGAGGAGAATGGAGGAGAAGGGATTGTGGCATGGCTATCCCCCCGGGAGGTGATTTTTTGCTTTCAGTCTCTCTGTCTCTGTCTGTCTGGCGAGTGCACACGCCCTATAACAAAAACCTCTCCCCACAAAAAAAAGAAAAAAAAAGATATAATTCCTAGAATACTTCTAGTTGACTTTAATTAATTAAGTACAATTGCCAAACAACTATACAATTAATTTACTAGTGATTAGAAAACACTTTACCATCTCCTTACAAAAATATGATCAGACTCCACCAAAACATGTCTCACTGATATCTTTATTACTCTTTCAAAAGGAGGGATGTATAATCTTCATAAAACTACAATGGTTCTTATGATTACTGCTGTATTTTTGAATGTTCCTATTGAGACCATCCGATGGCATGGTGGTTAAGGTGCTGGACTCCTAGGTGGTTGACCACAGTAAGAGTCCTGAACCTGGCAGCTTGCTTTCTCGCTTTCCTTTTCTGTCTCTCTCTGATGAGCACGTGTGCCCTATACCAAATTTTAAAAAAAAGTATTAACAATAATAAATAAAATTTAACAAATAAATAAGAAAGGAATGTTCTTACCCATTTAATTATCTTTTTACAGAATTTGGCTGGGGCAGACATTAAGCTTATTCATATTTGGTTTCAAGAATCTTCCCAACAATCAGGTCCTTTATCATTTTCAGTCCTTTTATACTCTTTCCACTCATGATATTTCAGAGGTGATATGTCTAGTGTTCAGGACCATCAGTATTATAAAGAAATTTTTGTTGTGGTTTTGAGAATGAAGCATTAAGCTAAAGTGTGTTCTTCAGCTAAGCAAACTAAGTCAGACTATGCAAGACAGGCATTGAATGTCCCCATTTAATATATTCTTAATATCTATACTCTGTAGCAGAAACTGAAAGGTTGGAAGTTGTAGTCGCAGGGAGGTCATCTGTAGACACTAGAGAACGTATAAAAAGGGATAGGTAATAGGAGGTGATTAGTAGGGAGTTGAACAGAGAGGATGGGGGGGATAAAACAAAACAAAATGTTTAATAGAAACAAAAAGAAGAGTTATCCATTGATGATAATGTATATAGTAATGTTTCTGACTTGACTAATATGCACTGTATTCATTCTGAGAAAACACTATGGTGTACACTGTAAAGATGTACATTGATTAAATGTAAATTTAAAAAAATTAACAGGGTAACAGGTAGTGTAGTGATTAAGGTGTTGGACTCCCACGTGGACAACCGTGGTTTGAGTTCCAGACCTGACAGCTTGAAAATCACACTGGGCACATGTGCATGCATCTGAAAAATCCCAGGAGGGGAATGGAGGAGAAGGGATTGGCCATCACCCCCCAGGGAATGATTTCTCATTTTGTCTCTCACTGTCTCTCTCTGGCAAGAGCATGCACACTATGGTAAAATCTTCCAAAAAATTAATTTAAAAAAATTTTAGTTATCAAAGACATAAAAGAAGAGCTAAATAAATACAATAATATACTATTGGGTCATTGGAAAAATCATGACACATTTTTGCAAAGAAAAACATAAATAAATATGTCATGACTTTTCTGGCAACCCAATAATATCTGAGGTGGAAAGATTAACCCCATAAAGATGTCAATACTTCTCAAATTTATCTATGACTTCAGTGAAATGCCAATAAAATTTATAATTAGACTTAATAAAGGGACCAGCAGTTAGTGTAATGGCTATGTCACTGGACTCCCATGTAGTCAACCGCGGTTTGCGTCCTGGACCCGATGACTTAAAACATGCCGGGCGCGTGTGCGTGCATGCCCAAGATCCCGAGAAGAGAATGGAGGAGAAGGGATTGTGGTGTGGCCATCCCCCCTGAGGGGTGATTTCTCACTTTCTGTCTCTCTGTCTCTCTCTGTCTGTCTGGCGAGCACATGCGCCCTTTAGCAAAAACCTCTCCATAAATAAATAAATAAATAAATAAATAAATAAATAAATAAATAAAGAGGGGGGCCAGCAGATGGTAGAATGATTATGTTACTGGACTCCCATGTAGTTGGTCGTGGTTCGAGTCCCAGACCCAGTGGCACAAAACACACCAAGCACACATGCATGTGAGCCCAAAATCCCAAGAGGAGAATGGAGGAAAAAGGATTACTGGGTGACCATACCCCATGGGGAGTGATTTCTCTCTTTCTGTCTCTTCAGTGAGTGCACAAACCCTATAGCAAAATCTCTGAAAAAAATAAATAAAATTAAAAAAAGAATAAATAAATAAGTGTATTCTTCAGGTCATGAGGGTAGCATCCATGGTGGGATGTGTTCATAATTAATTCATTAATGAATAAAATTATGAATTGTCATTTAAAAATAATAGCTATAATAATAATAATCCAAAAGTTCATTCTTATTTAAAGTTTACTTTAAAAAAAAAAAAAGAAGAACAACATTCTGGCCCAGCCACATTATATGGTATATGCTGCTAAAACACAGTTCTCTGCAGGCAGGGACTACATGGGAAGCATTGTTTGATTTCTTGTCTAACCTGAAGACCAAGCACAGTAGCATGTACCCTTGATCCCAGAGCTCTGGAGTCTGAGAAGGCATGAGCTTTAGGCTGGCCTGGGCAACATAGGCACAATCTAAAAACAAACAAACAAAAGAGCTGGGCATGATGGTACATGCCTGTGATGTCCCAGCTACTTGGGAATGCAAAGGCAGGAGGACCATGACAACAAGACTCTGTCTAAAAAATAAGTAAAACTTAATTAAAAAATTAAAATAATTCTATATAAACTATACCTCAATATAACAAATGTAAACATAAAATATATATGTTAATAAACAAAACTAATTGTACTGAAGCTAAAAAATTTATTACAACCAAGGAAGCCAAGAGGCATCCTTACATTCTACTCTGTTTATATAAAAGTTGATAAAGAAGAGTACATTTTACAGCCAAGTTGCTTTTTAACATTTCTTTTAGAATTACAATATGGGGGACCAGCAGTTAGCGTAACGGCTATGTCGCTGGACTCCCACGTAGTCGACCGTGGTTTGGGTCCCGGACCCGGTGGCTTAAAACTCACGCCCGGTGCGTGTGCGTGCGTGCCCAAGATCCTGAGAGGAGAATGGAGGAGAAGGGATTGCGGCGTGGCCATCCCCCCTGGGGGGTGATTTCTCGCTTTCTGTCTCTCTGTCTCTCTCTGTCTGTCTGGCAAGTGCACGCTCCCTATAGCAAAAACCTCTCCAAAAAAAAAAAAAAGAATTACAATATGGAATATCAGCAGGGTACACTTTTATAATCAATTTGTCATTAAGAATACAAGGAAAACCCCAATAAATACAACACATGCAAAGCTGAATTATTTCCTACAGTAAGTTTTCATAACACAATCACTATCTTTAGCCTAAGCTAAATGCTTGACTTTCTTAAACATGAAGTTGGTATTTTAGATTTGCACCATGGCACAGTGGTAACTGTACAGGCTGCGATCTGTAGGGCTGGGTTTGAATCCTGACTTTCTGACTTTCTAGTGTATGAATTTAGATTGGGATACTTAGCTTATTTTATCTCTCTCGTTCTCTATCTCTTCTCTTTTTCCCTCTCTCTCTTTATTTTTCTCCCTCTATCTCTTTGACCTTCACACACAGAGATATACACACACAGAGTTAGTTAGTCCTCTGTATGGTGGACTCGACCAACTGTAGATAAAAAATGTTACCGTTTTACTGAAGTATATCTTGTAGTTAGAGGCTATTACATATTATATACTACCTGTTCTAGTAGCTTTGGAAATACTCAGGGAGTAAATAGAGTAGCATTTTGAAACGGAGCTATCTGGAAACAAGGCTGTGCTGGAAATATTCGTTCCTTTTCTGTAGCTTTTACATACAGATTCATAAGGAATTTTTCTTGCCATTATTCCCTAAACAATATAGTATAAGAACTATCTACACATCATTTATATTCTCCATTAGGTATTATAAGTAATCTAGAGATGATTTAAAGTATGCAGGAAGATATGCCCAGGTTATATGCAAATACTATGCCATTTTATGCAAGTGACTTGAGTATCCTCAGACTTTTATATGGAAGGGGGAATGTCCCATCTCCCATGGACACTGAGGGACAACTGCATGTTCTCTTCTTTAATTATATTTTAAAATACACCTTACAGGGCTAGTACAAAAAATAAAGAAAACATTTCATAGAATATTTAGCATGTAGTAAAATGGTAGCAAAGTTTATATTGTTATCTATAATGCTATGTAGGTATAACAGAAATTTTCCATTACAAGTAGCTTTTTATTTATAGCATGATTCTTATGTTCTGGGATATGAGAGTCTGCTGATCTCACCTATAGTAAATGTACATCATTCTTTGAAGTAAAGACTGCAGTTTTTTCTTGTCAAAGATTGTTTTGATCTCTTCTCTCTTCATTATTTAACTTACACTCTTCCATAACAGCATTGTTTCTGAAGTTCTTTCAATCAAAATAACACTTTCTTTCATAATATTGAATACATTTCTTTTGGAATTAGTCAAATCAATATCAGAAAAAATGGTGAAATACTTATCCTTAATGCTCCCTTTAATAAAATCATGATGAATACCCTTAATAAATTGAATAAATAAGAATAACTTCATTGGTTCTATCCTGTCTTATGTACTACTCATATCACAAATTTGAGGAAGACATCATTTAATGTATTTTAAATCTTAACAAACAATAAAACAACTGAAATCACTTTAAAAATTCTATTTTGGGGTCTATCTTGAGTTCCAAGTTTAAAGGACTCTTAATGTTATATATCTTTTAATGAATAAAGATAATCTGATACATAAAAATATTAAAAATCTGTATATAAATGATTAATGAGACAATAGATAGTTGTGAAAAATTATAGGCAGTTACTTGTTCTGATAGCTTTGATAATGCTCAGAAAGTAAATAAGGTAGCATTTTGAAAGGGAGTTATCTGGAAATAAGACTGTCCTGAAAACGTTTGTTCCTTATTCTTTTCTTTTCTATATCATTTAATATAATTGTCTCATAATCTTTTCCAGCATCAGATTTTTGTGATGGTACTTCTTTTTATATTTGACACAAAATATGCTGCACTTGCTGGGTATAAAAAGCACTGAAGGCTCTGAATTTATATATGTATATATTTTAGTGTAGTATATTTGTATCTGAAAAGAAAACATACCCATAAAGAATGAAATACAGAAAATGTTGACCATGATAGTTTAACTATACTCAGAAGTATTTTTTATACATATGAAAATGTTCAAACAGACAAAGGTAAAGAGAATGGTCCAGTAGATCTCAAATGTCCATCATCTACTTGCAATAATTATCAGAATTTTGCCATATTTACTTCATCTATCTTTATGGTTTTGTAAATGAATTTTAAAACAAATCCCAGACATCATCTTATTTTGCAGCTTCATAGTTAAAAGTTATAGATCAAGAAATGGTCATTATTTTTATGCCATATCATAATTGTTTGATACTAAAGTTCAAAGGAATCTGTGTCTTGGACTTCTGTTGCTTCCAAAGGATGAGATTCTAGACGAAGTAGGTGCCCACCTTTTTCTTCTAGTGGATATGATGTCTAGCTTCCCTGTGTGACACACTGTCATGATATACCCAGACTTATAATTGTAAATACATCCTTTTTCTACCATAAATGTGAGTTATTAAAGGGATATCACTAACTGAATTTAGTTTTTAAAAAACAAATTTGCAAACATTAGTGTTTACTAATAGGGGTAATTTATTCACCACCATCTTGCAGTCGCCAGTAGTGATACACTTGTGTGTGGCATACCTTGGTGGAGAACTATGTGTACAAGAACCACTCTGGGGAACCAGCAGTTAGCATAATGGCTATGTCGCTGGACTCCCACATAGTCGACCGCGGTTCGCGTCTCGGACCCTGTGGCTTAAAACTCACACCGGGCGCATGTGCGTGCATGCCCAAGATCCCAAGAGGAGAATGGAGGAGAAGGGATTGCGGCGTGACCATCCCACCGGGGGGTGATTTCTCGCTTTCTGTCTCTATGTCTCTCTCTGTCTGGCGTGCACACGCGCCCTATAGCAAAAAAACCTCTCCAAAAAAAAAAAAAAAAAGAACCACTCTGGTGTTGAGGCAGTGGGTGAGGAAATGGGACAGTGAGGGGCAGAAGGATCAGGGTATTATTGACAAAGGAGTTGAGAAAGCCATTTTTGGAAATCAAATCTTTTAACTTCTCATGAGGAAAAGGAGTTAACATTTTAAATGAATGGTGATAGCACAATTAAGCTGACCTCTCAAGTAGTGATTCTCACTCTGAAGTATATTTATGAGTGTTCGAGAAATTCTTCAGACTCCTAAGAAGGGACTTCAGCCTGTTTTTAAAAGCTTTATTTAATATTATAATATTACATAAGAAAAATAAGAAATATGTATTCTATAATTTATAGAAAGTCATGCTACATTTAGATTTGTTTAAATGTGTATGGGCAAATGTATATTTTAGCTTACTATTTAAATACAGGGTCTGATCTGTATTACCAGATTCTCAAAATCTGTTCAAATCAAACATTGGGATAGAGGGAAATGAGAGAGAACATTTTCAGGCCTAAACTAAAGCAAACACACTGTTATATATTTGAGGTTCTTTTTAAATGTGTGACTCATTACACTCTCTCATTTGTTCCTCCACCATGGAACAACCCCTACAGGTTGCCACAGTTTTGATGACCATCTCTCCCCTAACCAAGATGGAGGAAAAAGCAAAAATGTAGTGAATCTTGGAGCAATCCGACAAGGAATGAGACGCTTCCAATTTCTGTTAAACTGCTGTGAGCCAGGCACGATTCCTGATGCATCCATCCTGGCAGCTGCCTTGGATCTCGTAAGTTATTAGAAGGTTTTGCCCACACTGTCCCCCATTTCAATTAATGCTATTAATTGAGGTAAGTCTGAATCCCTAATCCTAACCTTAACTATGGGGTTAGGTTTTGTTTTTAGAATTAGTGGTAAAAGGGAGAAGAAAGGTGGTGAGGTAAGAGAAGAAAAAAAAAACAGGCAAAATATCTCAATATATATGCCCTGGGAAGTATAATTTATAGCAACTTGATGAAAAGGCTCTGGAGTCAAACTGCCTGGGTTAAAATCACTGTGTCATTTACTAGCTGAACCTCTGTAAGCACTTTTTAAAAAATCATGTTTTTAAAAGGATTCATTTCAGCTCTAGGCTTATATAATCTGTAAGCACAAAAAGAAAAATAATTCAGACAAGATATTTCTGTCTCTGTTCTACATTAGCAGAGGAAATACTCCATGTACCCAACCGAATTAGTAACATATTCAGACAATGATATAATTTTTTCATAATTTATTAGCATTTAAACTATTAATAATATCAGTTTGCTTTGGAAACATCAGTGATTGGGCAGCCCATGGCCTGGTTGTTAAATGAGCTAGATTCCACATGGCCAGAGGTGTAGTTCAAGTCCCGGACCTGGTGGTTTGAAAATACATCAAGTGCATGTATGTGCATGCCCCAAATCCCAAAAGCAGAGAGAGATGGAAGAAGGGATTATGGCATGACCATCCCATTCCTCATAAGGGGTGTTTTCTCACTTTCTCTCTCTATCTCGCTTGCTCCAGTGAACGTACACACTCTTTGGCAAATTAAAAAAGAAAAGAGAGAGAGAGAGACAGAAGAACATCAATGGAATCATAGAATTCTCCCTAGTATGTAAATGAAGAAAATCTAATTCATATTAAATTATTTAGCCTCATAAATAGAAAGCTTTAGGAGGAATGAATATATCCTTTTTATCCGAACTAGCACACTTTCAGAGCAAAAAGGAGTGGCATCAATAATTGTGTGAAGGAAAGAGACACAAACCAGGACTACCCTTGGAAAATCATGTTGTCAACATGGGTATAATTCATATTTACTTTCATATTCATTGCATCAAATCTAATTCACATTGGGGCTTAACATTACAAGGCTCTCTGGTAAACAGTGTACATTAGCTTCTTTAAAGGATATAGCAAAATATGTGTAAAAGAAAATACTAAAGCAAAATAGTGGTGTGTTTTCTTCTGTATTTATTTAGTTATTTGTAATTTGCTATAGGGCACATGAGCTCACCAGAGAAGGAGAGAGAGAAAAAGTGAGAAAGCATCCCTCGGGGTGGGGGGATGGCCATGTCACAATCCTTTCTCTCCCTACTCCTCTCAGGATTTTGGGCATAGATGCACATGCGCCCAGTGTGTTTTTCAGGTGACTGGTCTAGGACTCAAATCACATAGTTAGATATGTGGGATCCAGCCGCCTTAACCACAATGCCATCTATTCAATAGTTGGCCCTATATTTTCTTTTAAACCATAAGGAAAATTAGACTAATTCAGTAATAGCCAGAACTAAACTATCAAACTATCTCCTTAATTCTACAATTAAAGTATTACATTAATAATATTTATATTATTAAATTTTTAAAAAGATTTTTTGTGAAATGTTGCATACAAAGAATGTATATCATAAATATATAGAGTTTAAAGAAAAAACTAAAAGTTACATAGCTGTTGCACACTTTTTTTTTTTTTTAATTTATCAAAAAGAGATAAGAGGGAACAGAGGCGAGGAAAAAGGCACTCCTCCAATGGGGCAGAGTCAAAGCACAGTCCCTTCTCTCCCATTACTCCATCCTTTTGGGATTTTGTGCATGTACACACATGTGCCCAGATATTTTTGAAGCTGCAGGGGCTAAGACTTGAACTATGGTCAACAATGTGGCTTCCTGAACCACAGGTCATGGGGCCAGCCTAATATACTTTTTGAATTAGAACATTTCCAGTATTTTCAAAGTCCCCTGTATTCCCCACCTCCCAGAAGATATTGCTCTTCTCAACTTTATTTTAATCTTTCCTCTACTCTCTTTATTTTACCACGTAGATGTGTATTACCAGAGAATGCATTGTCTTATTTTGTTTTGTTTTATCTGGTTTTGAAATTCACTTAAGTAGAGTCATTTTATCCATTTGCTGTTGTTATATCCATCCTATGGTATGAGGACATTTTTTGGGGAAAAAAATCCATTTTCTGTGCTTTACATTGAATCCTCTTCCAGTTTGTGGCTATTTTTTTTTTTCCTTTGTGGTCTATTTCAATGGAGAGAAAAAATTTAACTTACTGTAATTAAATTTTCCTTTGTGGCTAGCACATTTTGTGTTTTTAAAGAAAGCGCTGAAGCAATAAAAAATATATTTATATTTTCCTCTAAAAGTTTTAAATGTTAATTTTCTCTGCTTAAGTTTTTAACTAGAATATACTATGTGAATGGTATAAGATAGAAATTCATTTTATTTTCTATTTTTCACATAGAAAACTAATTATCCTAACACAATATGCCACTGTGAATCCTTCTCTGATGTGAAATGTCATCTTAATAATATGTCAGATCTCATACGTGTATGATTCTGAGTATTGTTCTATTCCATTTCCTATCTATTCTTGCTCTGTCTTAATAGTTCGAACTTTAAACATCACCTAGACTATTTTGAGTTCTTTGCTCTTCCTTGTGAATTTTATAATTAGCTTTTCAAATTCCAGGAAAACCTTTTTATTTTTGGAATTGCATTGAGTCTAAAGATCAATTTAGAGATCATTATAATTCAAACTAAAATTCAGATCTGAAGTGATTATTCAAAAGTTCTGTTTCTTCCTGAGACAATTTAAGTAATTTTATTTTTTCATTAATTTGTTAAATTTACTTATATTTTCATAGAATTTATCAGAGTATTTTGTAGTTCTTTTGTATTTATTTACTTAGGTAGTTAGTTGGCAGGTATGCTCACCAGAGACAAATACAGAGACAAAGAGAGAAAAGACAGAGAAAGAAAGCACCCCAATGGGGCACAGCCAGCCTCAGTCCCTTTTTCTCCATCTTTATCCTATCAAGATTTGGGGCACAAACTCACACCCAGCATACATTTCAAACTGCCAGGCCTGTGATTTGAACCACAGTCAACCCTGTGAGATCTGGCTTCCTTAACAACAAAGTCACAGGACAAACCCCTTATTCATGCTTAATCCTTGAAGCATCTATAGTAATTTGACTTATTTTTACTTCTAGACTTGTTTCCATTTTTCTTGATCAAACACAAACATTTGTTGATTTGTTTTTTTTTAAGATCTTCCTATTATATCTTTGTTATCTAACTTATAAATTCCTACTCATATTTTTATTATTTCTTGTTTCTTGCTTTAGACTAATTGTATTGTTCTTTAGTTTATCGATTGATTTTTCTCAGTAATTCTCTTTTCTTAACTATTTAGATATTAATTTCCCTATAAGTATAATTGAACTGCATGCTATAAATTTTGATGAGTAACATTTTGTTATAATTTACTTTTAAGTAATTTCAGTATTTTTAAAAATGTTTTTTGATCATGGGTGTGTATGTATTATAAATTTCAAGGGTTTTGTTAGATATCAATTTGTTACTTATTTCTAACTTCATTTTTAGATACTATTCTTAAGAATTAATTTAGACTTCTTTTATGAATTACAACATTATCAATTTTCATAAATGTCCCATGTGTGGTTGAAAAGAATCTGTAGGGAACCAGCAGTTAGTGTAATGGCTATGTCACTGGACTCCCATGTAGTCGACTGCGGTTCACGTCCGGGACCCGGTGGCTTAAAACTCATGCCGGGCGCGTGTGCGTGCGTGCCCAAGATCCCGAGAGGAGAATGGAGGAGAAGGGATTGCGGTGCGACCATCCCCCCTGGGGGGTGATTTCTCGCTTTCTGTCTCTATGTCTCTCTCTGTCTGTCTGGCGAGTGCACGCGCCCTATAGTGAAAACCTCTCCAAAAAAAAAAAAAAGAAAAGAAAAGAATGTGTATTCTCAAGACATTATATTGGATTGTTGGGAAAGTTATGATACATTTTTGCATAGAAAACCTAATATACAGTGATTTTATTATATATATATATGTGTGTGTGTAATATATGTATGTGTGTGTATATATATATATATTAGGTTTTCTATGCAAAAATGTATCATAACTTTCCCAACAATCCATATATATATATATATATATATATATATATATATATATATAAAGTTTGTAATTGGGTTATTCAAATCTATTTTCTTAGCTTTTTACACTTTTGATGTCCAAATTACTGAGTTAGTTTTGTTATAATCCACAACAATAATGTCAAATATGTCCATTTATATTTGTAACACAGACAGTTTTTATTTATTTATATAGAAGCAGACAGGTTTAGAAATGTTGAATGTTTCTTATAATTTGAATCTTTTGTCACTATCAAGTGGCTGAGTTTATTTCCAGCAATGCTTCCTACCTTAAGATATATTGTTCTCTAATACTAATAAAACTACAACACTTTCCATAGGTTACCATTGTCCTGATACACCTTTGTGCCAATCCTTTACTTTTTCTATATTTGTGTTTTAGGTGTGTCTCTTGTAAAAATCATCTCTTTAAATGTTTTATGCACTTTGACGAATTTTTCCCAGAAAATTTGGTCAATTTATGCCAATTGTGGTTACTGCTATGTTTAGATTCACTTCTCCCATATTTTGTCTACCACATTTTTCACTATTGCATTGTATGTGCATTCTCATTTCCATTTCACGCCCTCTTTTAGACTATGTTGCAGTTTTATTTTTCTTGATTTTTGTATGGTTTAACATTATAAATTGATTTATCTTTACTAGTTTAGAGACTATTATACTTTTTGGCAATTGTATATACATTTGAATAAACAAAGGTTAAAATGAATAAATCTCTTTTCTCTCAAAAAATAAGTTTTAACACCAACTGTTGTTCAAGATTTAGTCCCATTTTTGTTTTAACAGAAATTTGACCTTCTGTTATTGAGATTTAGGCAAATAATTTTTTAATTTACCCAAAAGCTTAACATATTCTTTGTTCACCAGTTCTCCTTGCATTTCATATCGTCCTTCTAAGATCATTTTCCTTTGAAGTATGCCTTTCAGAATGTTTTTAGTGATGATCAATTGACAGTAGCTCTGTTAGCTACAGTTTTCTTGAAGATGTCTTTATTTTGAAGTATTTTGAAGATATTTTTGATGGAATTGTAATTATATGCTGACATCTTTCTGTACTTCAAAGATACCATCCCTTTCTGTTCTGGTTTAATCTACATTCCTTTATAGGCAACCTGCCTCTCCCCACCCCCAGTCACCTTTAATAGTTTCTCTCCTTTTTTTATATTTTGGAGTTTCACTAAAATGTTTCTAACATATTTTTTCCCTTGATGTTCATTAGGCCTTTAAGTCAGATTATACATAGTCCAGAAAATTTTCAACTATTATTTCTTCATTATTGTATTTTACACATTTTTTCTATATTTTCCTTCTAGAAATTGAAAATATATATGATAAGGCTCATTTTACTCTCTCTTTTGTGTAATCTCTCTTCCATGTTTTCTCTCTTTGCTCTTCCCTGTGCTATATCCTGGTAATTTTCTAAGATTTCTGTATCATGTTTGGTTTTCTCTTTTCCACTGTGTCTGAACCCGTATTTCTTAACTAGGATCATTTTGTCCACAAGGAAACATTTTTCAATGTTTGGAGGAATATTTGATTTTAACTACCTGGGGATTGCTACAGGCATCTAGTGAGTAGATACCAAAGACGCTGAACAGAATCCTAAAATCCATAGGGCACACTCCTTCAAAAACTTTTCTGGCCCAAATGGTCAACAGTATTGAAGAAAGAAAATCTTGATCCAATCTATGTTTTATTCTGTCCATTTAGGTTTTTTGCTGTTTGTTTTGTTGTTTTTTTTAAGGTGTTTGTTTGTTTTTGTCATAAGGCACGTGCACTTGCTGGAGAGAGACACCCTTCAGGGGTGATGACCATGCCTCAGTCCCTTCTCCTCCATTCTTCTCCTGGGATTTTGATCATGGGTGCACATGCACCCTGCATGATTTTTAAGCTGCCGGCTCCCAGACTCAGATAGCGGTCAGCCGTGTAGGAATCCAGCACCTTAACCACTATACTACCTGCTGGCCCCTGTTCATTTAGTTTTCGATGTCAAATACTACATTTTATATTTGTAAAAGTTGTATTCAATTTTTGTTTTAAAAATGCCTGGTCAGCTTTGATAGTAAATACATTTGATACACTATGATTCTAATAACTGCCACCTTTGTGAATTTGATTCTGTATTTTTTTTATTTTTGTAACTCTTGCTTATAATGAATTTTTTTTTTTTTTTTTGGTAATCTCAGTGCGAGGTTGCTCTTTGAGACTTTGACTATGGGAATTTGTTAGCACCTGGGTTAAAAAGAATGTTATTCAATGGATCAGCAACATCAGCCTCCCTTTGACAATGACAGAAGTGCAAATTTTCAGGCCTTACCACAGATCTACTGAATTATAATCTTTGCAGAAAAGGTCAACAAATTTATTTTTAAAGGATTATTTATCTAATTTTATTTATTACTATTATTTTAAAAATTTGTTATAGGGCATGTGTGCTCACCAGAAAGGGAGAGAGAGAGAGAGAGAGAGGGAGTGAAAAACAAGCCACCAGGTCCAGGACTTGAACTGCAGTCGGCCCTGTAGGAGTCTAGTGCCTTAGCCATTATGCCAGTGTTATTCCTATGCACATTTAAGTGTGAAGGCTCAAGAAATACTGGTTTAAACATTTCTCCAGAAAGGGCTTCTATGTCTTTCATCAGATACATGGAACCAATCTCAGATTATTATTATTTTTTTAAGGTTTTTGCTTTAGGGCGTATGCACTCACCAGAGAGAGAGAAACACATAGAGAGAAAATGAGAAATCACCCCCTAGAAGGGAAGGCCATATCACAACTCCTTCTCCTCCGTTTTCCTTCTGAGATCTTGGGCACACACACACACACACACACACACACACACACACACACGTGAGTTTCAAGCCATCAGTTCCAGGATTCAAACACAGTGGGCCATGCGGGAGTCAAACAACATAACCACTATGCCATATGATGGCCCCTTTTAAACTATTTTTCTTGTGGCCGGGGAACAGGTATGGAAAGAGTATCTATTCTTATTTTTAAATATGGGATTTGAGTTAGGAGTTTTCATAAAAGACTTTTTGCCTTCCCACTTTCACTCTACCCCAAGACAAGCCTAGTCAGGCAATCCAACTTCTGAGGGGTAGATTTTTTTCTCAGTCATTTACTGAGGTTGTCTTCTACTGAAATCCTGGTTTTATGGAGGAGTCTATGACCTGAACTCTCACCTGCTCCAGCCAATGTGTTTTACTTGTGGCCCATCGAAAACCCATGCTCTGGTCTTCTCACAGTAAACAGAAACCTTCAAGGCAAATATTCCTAAACTATCTCATTTCTATCCCCAACCTCCACCTCTAGAATTGTACTTTTTTTTTTTTTTTTTGGAGAGATTTTCGCTATAGGGCACGTGTGCTCACCAGACAGACAGAGAGAGACAGAGAGACAGAAAGCGAGAAATCATGCCCCAGGGGAGATGGTCATGCCACAATCCCTTCTCCTCCATTCTCCTCTCGGGATCTTGGGCATGTACGCACACGCGCCCGGCATGAGTTTTAAGCCACCGGGTCCGGGACGTGAACCGCGGTCGACTATGTGGGAGTCCAGCGACATAGCCATTACGCTAACTGCTGGTTCCCTAGAATTGTACTTTTTAATCATTTCTGCCCTCCAGTGGTCTTTTATCATACCTTCGAAATAAGAGCACAGGGGCCAGCAGGTGGTGTGGTGGTTAAAGAGCACAACTCTCATGTTGCCAAACATGGTTTGAGTCCTGGACCAGAGGCTTGAAAATCATGCCTGGCATGTGTGCAGGTGTGCCCAAAATCCCAGGAGGAGAATGGAGAAGGGATTGTGGTCATCTCCCTGCAGGGGTTTCTCACTTTCTATCTCACTGCCTCTCTTTGTCTCTCCAGTGAGTACATACACCCTCTGGAAAAAAAAACTTAAAAAAACAAACAAGAAAAAGATCTAAAACAAAATTAACTTTTGGATATTTTATTCAGCATTTTAAAGTCTTCTAAACCAAAGAAAGATTATCTCCATACCTAATCCATCAAATTGTTCAAAATGTGGGTCCTCAATTGCTTTTTAAAATATGCAACCAAAAAATCTGAGTGAGTGCTAAAGTGACTAGCCATCCAGACCACCTGCTAAATAACAATGCCTTCCTTCAGCCTACCCACAGTCACGGTAGAAATGGGTTGGGGCAGAGGCAGCCTGTCAGCTTATCAATCAGTTACTTAATGATTTCAGTTAGGCAGAGTGTTCGACAACTATTTATTACCCCAAGACCAAGTAATACATTCTGCCTTCACAAGCATATGCCCTCTAGCAAAGAAGGTTTCAATGCATATTACAACCCACAGAAAACCACCTATTCCCATTGGTTTTAAGTAAACAGGTATCCTGCACCAACAAGAACTTCGCATTTTCTTGTGAGACAAGAAAAAAAAAATTACATAATTCTCCAAGGGCCAACATAAAATATTTAGTCTTCAAAAACAGTTAGTTACTGTTCAGTGTTATATGAGTTTTCAGGATCAGTTAAGGTTTCTTCTCCTATAATAAGTTAAGAAATAGTCCCTCAGGGAAAGAAATGTATTGCAATTATAACCTTCAATTAACCATCCTATCCTAGTAAAAATAATTTCTAAGTCCCTAGGCGAAATAAGCCCCAGCTGTTGAATTAGTATCCCAATTCTCTGCCTCACTTTTGTAAAGGAAACATTCACTATATAATGATCTTATAAAAGTGAGTGGAAAAAAATGGCAAAGGAAGTCAAAGAAAGTAGACGAATGCTGGAAGCTTTCTAGCTGTAGAATGTTGAGAAATCTATACTGCATAACGACATTCTCATGACTTTTTATAATTTTAACTAGACAGTTCTGCAAGAACTGTGGAGAATGCCTTATATAAGATCGAGTCACATGAAATATTTGGATATTTGAATATGTTGGGCCTTCACATTTAGATATCCCGTGTGGTTCAGCCTAATAGTTTGTCTTCCCAGTCGAAGTTGATTCTCACCTGTCTGGAAGCTATCAAGTTATGATATAATGGAATGGAAGCTATTCTGTGTCCTTAAGGAACATAACAAGGTGATATAGATAGGCAGAAGAAACTGAAATATGTCTGCTGTTTTTCCAGGACCAACAGCAAAATTCTCTGAGGTGTACCAATGGTGTCACATTTTGCTTAGAATCTTACTTACAACTATGCCTCTGACACTCCAGTTCTTTTCAGTAAGCCACATTCTTCTAATTCATTTTACTTCTTTCATGCTGTTTTTCTCTGTTGTATGAATCCATTCCTATCCAAAAAGAAAATAATTCTTCACAACTCATTGACATTAGAACATCTCATATATTGTGGTATACACATTATGCACTGAGTACTTGTTGCTAACTAAAGGTCTCCTACTAGGACACACATTAAAATCCTTAGCTTTGTACCTCAACATCTCCATCCAGTTTCTGTACATCAATATGCACACTCTGACACCCCAAAATTAGTATTATTCACTGCCATCTTGAATATAGAATCCCCAAGCCCACTTTTATCCACCAGGCTCCTGAGGATTATAATAAGAAGGAACTATTCGAACGTTGGGATATAACTCTATGTCATTATTCTTAATGCTAACAGTGACATTCCCAACTGTGACTACATTGGCTATTAACACAGATTAAATTCATCAGGTAATAGCCAATCATCCTCTTAACATTGTGCTATGTATTTAATGGGAATTATTTTCATATTGATCTCAATTTTATTTCTCAATTTAGATTAGAATTTCCCAGGGCTAATAACCTATAATAATGAAAAGTTATCATGAGAAGTTTTTGAGAGCAGAAAATTGAAATTACTTTCATTCAAAAATGTCTTGAACTTCCTAGCAACTAAAACTATTTTTAGCAGTATCTTTTAAGAACACTTTTTTGTATTTACAGAAACCAAGCCAATATACAAAGAAAACCTCACATTCTATAATCTGGATTGTTCAGCCATCTATTATTAATATTCTCTCTTACCAACTTTTATTTTATTTTATTTTTGGAGAGGTTTTTGCTATAGGGCATGTGCGCTCACCAGAAAGAGAGAGACAGAGAGACAGAAAACGAGAAATCTCTCCCCAGGGGGATGGCCACGCCACAATCCCTTCTCCTCCATTCTCCTCTCAGGATCTTGGGCATGCACACACACGCTCTGGGTGTGAGTTTAAGCCACCAGGTCTGGGACTTGAACTGCGGTCGACTACATGGGAGTCCAGTGACATAGCCATTACGCTACCCGTTGGTCCCAATATTCTCTCTTACCATCTAATAGGAGGAATAAAAAGGCCCTCTACTCCATTTATATGATCTGGGTTAAGTTCCACCCTTGTTAAGCCTGAAGAAGCAAGAGTTCCCAACATAATGTGATTCCAGCAGTATTATTTCTGTCTTTCTGTAATAAAGTGTTGAATCTGCTTTATGTTGGGAATATGTTGTAATGTAGCAGGCTGAGAATAAATTTGTATCACTCATTTTGCCCTCCAGATTGACATTCTTTTTAGATACAGGTGCTCCAACCTTTTGTAGACACAGATTAGCATATCGAAGATGTTTAGTAAAATACTTAGTAGAAGGCAAAGTGTAGATATTTATTCCATCTGGTATGGCACAGAAAATCATCTGACTCTGCAATCTCGTGTTTCTATTCTTGAGACCTGCATCTGCATCTTGGCCCCCTATACAGTTGATGATAGAGTTACATCATTATTTTCTACCTTGTGCTAGTGATAGATTCCCACAATTAGTGTTTATCTGTATTGTGTCTTTTTACATAGGTTGACTTTTTGTTATAGAAATACATCATATGCTTTGGAAAATGTAGTCCTTACATAAGTGTATTTCTTATTGGAATACTTAATGGCTGCATTTAAGGTGTTGATAATGAAGAAGTGTTTAATGGGCTAACTTACTTGAATCCTCCAGTATGTTTAAGATACTGTGGTATTCCGTAGTTGACTGCAGTTCGAGTCCCAGATGCGGTGGCTTAAACTATTGCCGGGCACGTGTGCGTGTGTGCCCAAGATCCTGAGAGAAGAATGGAGGAGAAGGGATTGTGGCATGGCCATCCACCCTGGGGGGTGATTTCTCGCTTTCTGTCTCTCTCTCTCTCTCTCTCTGTCTGGCGAGCGCACACGCCCTATAGCAAAAACCTCTCCAAAAAAAAGATACTGTGGTATTCAAAAGTATGCAGTAACCAACTCCACCCAAAAGAAGGTATTACTAATGGCTTCTCAGAGAAGAAATTACGCTGAATCTTAGAAGTGGGGATTTTCTGGAAGGAAATGAAGTTGAATTGTTCTGCAAGCTATGGAAACAACATACGGAAAGGAATGAGATGTCATATTTGGGAGACTTCAGCTAGTTTTATCATTGAATCATAGAGCCTTTGAAATGGGGATAGAAAGGAAGATGATCAAAAACACAAAGTTGGGTATCTTTATTCCTTATATGATTGAGGTGGATGGAACCTGTAATAGATTTTAAATGAGGCAATGATATGATTGTATATGTGCATTTTAGAAAACAATATTAAGGGCCAAATGGTGACCTAGTGGTTAAGACAGCTGGATTGCACATAGCTGACTGCAAGGTTCGAGTTCCGGACCTGATGGCTCAGAAAACATGCTGCTACGTGTACATGCATGACTAAAATCCCAAGAGGAAAATGGAGAAGGAATTGCAGCATTGCTATCCTGCTTGGGGGTGAGGGGGGCGTGATTTCTCACTTTCGCTTTCACTGACTCTCTCTCTCTTTCTCTGTGTCTCATTCCACGACAAGTGCATGTGCCCTATAGCAAATTTAAAAAACAGAAACAAAAAAAATTACATGAGACTAATGTCTATATTTTAAATAATTTTTATTTATATTCTAGATATTATCTTTTGCTAAGATTTATATGAGTATGAATTAAGATAATGTGAATAGTGAATAGGAACTAGCATAGGCCTAGACATCAATGAGATCAGGTTGACTCCTTTGCCCACCCCTTCCCTGCCGTACCATATCTTATTTATTAAATCTTAAAATGGGGATATTATGTCTAGATTGCAGGGTTTGTTTTTGTTTTGAGATGTTTTTGCTATAGGGTGTGTACGCTCACTAGAAAGACAGAGAGAGACAGAGAGATGGAAAGCGAGAAATCACCCCCGGGGGGGGATGGCCACGCCACAATCCCTTCTCCTCCACTCTCCTCTTGGGATCTTGGGCATGTACGCACACACACCCAGCGTAAGATTAAGCCACGGGTCTGGGACTCAAACCATGGTCAACTACATGGGAGTCCAGCAACATAGCCATTATGCCTTCTACTGGTCCCTGTCAGTTTTTAATTTTTTTAATGAATTACAACTTATAAAAGTTAACTGGCACATAATTCCTTTTTTTTTTTTTTTTTTTTTTTTTTTTTTTTTTTTTTTTTTTTTTTTTTTTTGCTATCAGGCCCTTGCATTTGCCAGAGACAGAAAATGTGAAAGCATTTTCTGGGGCATGACTGACACTGCAATCCTTTCTCCTCCATTTTCCTCTTGGGATTTTGAGCATGCGTGCACATGTGCCCAGTGTGTTTTTTAAGCCACTGAGTCTGGGACTCAAACCTCACAACCGGCCACAGGGTATCCAGCCATCCTAACCACCACACAACCAACTAGCTCTCTTAGACTTTATTTGAACATTAAAGATAAATGCATTGTTAAGAATACTATTTCTTGAAATTACGAAAATTATTTTAATTTGAAAATTTGGGGTTATTAAGTAACCTGATTATTAAGTAACTCTAAGATGGTGGCCACTACTGTGAGGTATTTTTAAAAATCTTACGTAAGTCAAAACACACGTTGATAGTTTATTTCTTATTATTTGTTTACCTTCTGCAGGAAATGTCACTCTTTGTTTTTTCATTCTTTTAAAGGATTCGGTAGAATGCTTACAAGTTTCTGTATTTATAAAAAGTTGGTTCTTTTATTATTTTTTTTTATGTGAGAGAGAAAGTGTATGGGAGAAGAAGAGAGAGAGAATGAGATAGATATTTTTTTTTGACAATGTCTCTCCATGTAGAGATTCTCCTTCTTAGCCTCCCAGGACCATAGACTCATTCCCCACCCAATATATATCCCCACATGTAGGGTCTCTGGCTGGACCCTGAACCTAGGCCACCCCTGCAGCCCCAGCCACCACACGCTGGTACTTGCCTCACTGGAAGTGGGCTTCTTTCTTCCTTTTTTTTTGGCCTTAGGGCACATGTACTCTCAGGAGAGAGAGAGACAGAAACAGTGAGAGAGAAAGTAAGAAATTAACCCCCAGGGGAAATGGCCACACCACAATCCCTTCTCTATTGTCCTCCCGGGATCTTGGGCACATATGCACATGCACCAGCTTAATTTTTAGACCACCAAGTCCAGGACTCGAACTGCAGTCAGCTATGTGGGAGTCCAGCCATCTGCTAGTCCCTCTTTTACTTTTCAAGCACATCTTGACATGACAAGATGAAATAATTTTTTCCTGAAAAAACACTGTTTCTCTTTGATTAATTCAATAATTTCCTTTTTTGGGGAAACACCATGCCTATTCAAGTGAATCTGGTCTGTTATTCATGACAAAATAGAAAGGAAAAAGAGACTTATTCAATATAATCTAATAAGCACTTCC
This sequence comes from Tupaia tana, assembly GCA_026018925.1. Taxonomy (NCBI): domain Eukaryota; kingdom Metazoa; phylum Chordata; class Mammalia; order Scandentia; family Tupaiidae; genus Tupaia; species Tupaia tana. The sequence continues at coordinate 32,853,830 of JAKSZU010000001.1, read as the reverse complement.
TTTTCTTAGTAGCCAAAATGTGCAGGAGCATCGCACCTCCATGGAACGTGTGGATGGTCATAGATAACAGACTGTTGTTGGTATAAAGTCACTGTTGACACCCTTGGTTAAAATAAGACTAGTTCTAGAAATGTGATATTTGTTTGCTTCACGTTAAAAATTCAAGTTTCAAAAAATAGCTTCATATTTAAAAGCTTAGGTAAAGCTTTTCACTCTCATACATTCAAATCTCAGATGGAGAAGTAACACTTGTGATTCCTGAGAAGGAGAAAACAATACAGAAACCTGTGTGACATGTCTAATTCCTCAATGTCAGATTTGCCTAGGAGGTTTCATTTTCTGGATTTCTCTCTACTGTATAGGCCATGCTGACAGCATCCTGGGAAATACAGCCATACTAAATCAAAACATGGAAATTAAACTATAAGAACATAGTAATTTCCTTTAGGACCAATTTAAAATTATCTTTATGAATCCCGTCTTATTCTTTCCTCCCATCTCTACACAGGAAGCCCCTGTGGTGGCCAGAGCTGCCCTGTTTCTGGAGTGTGCCCGTTTTGTTCATCGCTGTAATCGTGGCAACTGGCCCGAGTGGATGAAAGGGCATCACGTGAACATCACCAAGAAAGGCCTTTCCCGGGGTCGGTCTCCCATCGTGGGCAACAAGCGGAACCAGAAACTGCAATGGAATGCCGCCAAGCTCTTCTACCAATGGGGAGACGTGAGCTTTTGATTTTCTTCTATAAAAATTATGGTGCTTCCGTGACGTGGAGCAATGTTTTGATTAATTATGTTTGTTTTGAAGACAATGTATGGAGTGTCTGTTATTTACCGAGAACTAAATGAAACACTCTAGGGGGAAAAAAACTCACTTAATCTTCCCGATAAATCCATGCATTTAGACATTACTATGTCTATTGTGCAATTAAGAGAACTAAGGTTTATACAGGCCAAGTGACTTGCCAAAGTTTACATATCCAGTAAGTAAAGGAACCAATATTTCATCTCCTAGGTTAAAGTCCGAAGTCTATGGTTTAATTGCTGTGTTCATTAAGAATCATCTTTGTGAATATTATTGTAGTGATAGTTAAATAGTCATGTCCTTGTTTTTGGCTTTCTACTCTAATTTTTATTAGAAAAATCATTCCCCGCCCCCCCAACTTTTTTCATTTCTTTTATCCTTCCTTTTGTTGCTATAGGGCATGTGCATTCACTGGGGAGAGAGAGAGAGAGAAGGAAAGTGAGAAATCACCCCTCAGGGAGTATGACCACACCACAATCCCTTCTCCTCCATTTTCCTCTCAGGATTTTGGGCACACATGCACACATGCCCAGTATGTTTTTCAAGCCACTGGGTCCAAGATTCCAACCACAAATTTGGCCATGTGGGATCCTGCTGGCCCAATTGTTTTCTCTCTTGTTTCTTAATAGAGTTTTTCTTTTTTGTTAATGTGCTTCCTGTAAGATGCCTGAAGCCTTTGGAAATGACTACACATACACACACGCGCGCACACACACACACACACACAGAGAGAGAGAGAGAAAGAGAGAGAGAGAGAGAGGCACACTCATATGTATATATATGAATAACTGATGAATAAAAAATAAATGAATGAATCTTCCTTAAGGATTCTACTGAAATGGGCCTTTAAAATAATTACAACTTCTTCATCATAGAGGGACAAAGGGTGATAAATCAACGAAGGTTTTTCTACTAATTTTAGAAAGAGCCAAACCCAAATACATGTTAAAGAAGGTTCCATGTGTTGCTCTTGCCTTAAAGATCATTTGATGTCACCATTTTAATTTCCCTTTAATTCAACTGAGTGTTGTCTACTACTGTGCCTACTAATTCAGAAAATTCTTCCTCAAGTTTTATCCATGTCTCTTTCTCAAAGTGCCAAAGTAATTCAAAAGATATGAATTACCTCCAGAGTGTGTGCAATCTGCCTGTAAGAGTGTTGTTAACCCTTCTTTAACTACTGTCCTTTGGGTTTTCTTTCTTATGTAAAGATAGCTTAGGCTAAAAAAACTAAGAGTGTTTTATAAATACCATGTAGAACTCTTTATTAATGCTAACGTTGGTGATCAGAGCTTGGCACTGCCCTTTTTAAGTTTCTACTGCCTATTATATGTGAGAAGACATGGTTTCCCATGTAATACCCATTTTTTTAAATCAGTGAACCAAGTTACTGTATGATTCTCCTATATTTATCATGCATTTTGTTATGTTTGGATTTAATATTAAGTTCAAGAGTTTATACAGATTAAGCAGTGTAAGTGAAATAAATATCATGAGATACATAGATATACCAGTAATCATAGAAGCAGAAGGGTGAAAATCCACTATCAAAAGTCTGCTTTCATAATGTCTTCAATTATTTCAAAGCTCATAAGTTAGAGAAGAAGATTCACCAAGTTAGAAACCAAAATACTGAGCTTCAATTGTGAACTCCTGTCTTTTTTTTTTCACTGAAACCATAACTTTGTGCACATTTCATAAATTCATTTCATAAATCTCCATATACTGAATTGTAGAATAACCAGCTAAATGGATTTTAAATAGATTACTAATATAAAGATTCATTTTACTGTAAGAATATTAGAATTACCTTGGCATACAGTAAGAATGTCTGACAAGTTAAAGTGTTCCATAAATAAATGCAAGTTAAGAGCCGGTTCTATGACCTTGTGTTTAAGGGAGCTGCATCCACATTACTGACCATGCTTTGAATTCCAGCCTTGGCAGGTTGAAAAACACACGCAGCATGTGTGTGTGTGTGTGTGTGTGTGTGTGTGTGTGTGTGTTCTAAATCCCAACAGAATAGAGAAATGCAGGAGAAAGTATTGTGGCATGACCACACCCAGTTGGAGAGTGCTTTCTCCCACTCTCTCTGTCTCTCTCAGTCTTTCTTTCTCTCTCTGGTGAGTGCACACACCTCTGGCAATTAAAGATAATAAAGCAGAGGCCAGCATATGGTAGTGGTGGTTAAGGCACTGGTCTCCCATATGTTCAATTGTCGTTCGAGCCCCAGACCCCAGGCAGCTTGAAAGTCACACTGGGTGCATGTGCATGGCATGCCTGACATCTCCAAAAGAGACTGAAAAAGGGATTGCAGCATGACCATGACCCCTGAGGGGGTGGTTTCTCACTTTCCCTCTCTCTGTCCTTTTCTGTCTCTCTCCAGCAAGCACATGCATCCGTCAGAAAAAAAAAAAAAAAAAAAAAAAAACTAAAAAGAAAAGAAATGTAAGTTATTAAACTCATCTCAGGGCCTTGATGCATGAACATTTGGATATTAGATTTTCTTGTTAATTGTTTGTTACATTCGATTAGGAAGGTTTGTGCCAAACAGTTAGTTTTTTTGGCACTCATATTTGAGAGGAGGAAAGTTATGCCCCTGATTCACCTGAAACTACATTTTCTACAATAATAAATTCTTAATTAATAAATTATTAATACGTACCATTGTCTTTCTTACAGCAAGGGTAAAAAAATACATAAATCTTTATGTAAACATTATAATTTTGTCACAGTGTTTTGTTTATCTGAAAGACTATTATCTTCCTCCAAAATTATGTCCAAATCAAACTTTAATCTTTCTTGATTCTTGTCACCAGTGTTTCAACTTGGTCCTAGATGTTCAGAATAATGGTGTTAATTACTCTCAATGCCTTACTGTTACTTTGTGAAGGAGGAATTTTTTAAAAAAGGTTTTCCTTGGCCTATGTACAAAGATTCCAAAAACAATCTGTTTTCCTACAAGCTATATTTTTTTTTCCTAAATTTGCTTCATGAGCAGCTGTGTTAACAAGAAATATTAGAATCATATGTCATAGTGGACAAAACATGGGCTTGGAAAAATGAACATATTTGAGCTGGCAGGGGTCAGGGCAGAGAAGGTAGAGGGTGGCTGTCCCGAAGCACATTGTTCAAAGGTATTACCTTATAAAATAATTTCTGAAGCATGTTTACATGATTGTTGAAAGGCTGAGTTAAGGTGTTAAGAGAAATGTGAATGCAAGATTATGGGGAAGGTAGGGCAGGTAGTTAGAGGATGCAATGTATTTTGGCTCTGAGCTCTTCCTTCAACTAATTGTGCATGAACCCTTACCTCCACCACCCCTACAATGATTCCAAGGCTCACTCACCCCTGAATGTTAGAACCTTGGTCATTACTCTGGTTGGAAAATGAGTAATAAGTTATAGCCTAGACCTTCCTGCTGACTAAGCATGATTATAAATCTCAGTTTAAATCTTTCAAATGTGATGTTTTTATTATTGAACTAGCAAGTAATGTTTTCCAACTATCTAGTGTCATGGATGTATGGCCTTGCTAATTTTCTAGGAGAGCCCCAATTTGTTTTTTCTTAAAATACTCAGAGGGCCAGCTAGGTGGTGTGGTGATTAGGGCAGCTGGACCCCACATGGCTGACTGTGGTTTGAGTTCAATTATTCTAGTTTATTTATACATTTAATCATTGTACATCACTAAAGCTTGTAAAATGAATTACAACATGAATACACTTCATACCAGTCCAGTTGAAGATATCATACACATTATCATCAACAGTGAATTTTCCATTTCTGTGTCCCCTGAATGTCTTCCCTCTGTATTTTTCTCCTTGATTCCTTTCTTCTCACTCTTCCCCATCTCCACACCCCTTCTCATACTGTCTCCAGTATCTGCAACTATTCTCCATGCTTCTATATCCTGCAGTCTTTCAGTTTCTGCCGTAGAGTGTGGAGAGTCAGTATATATTAAGTGGAGACATACAATATCTCTCCTTCATGGCCTGGCTTGCTTCATACAGCAGTAAATTTTCCCTATTAGTCCACTTTCTATCAAATGGCAAGGTCTTGTTTTTTCTGGCTGAGTAGTGTTCCATAGGGTATATGTACCACACTTTTACAATCCATTCATTTGTTCATGGACATTTGGGTTGGTTCCATGTCATAGCAATTATGAATAATGCCACAATAAACAGATATGCAAGCACTTTTCCATCTGAGCATTTTCTTATCCTTTGGATAGATACTCAGGAGTGGAATTGCTGGATCATATGGTAGTTCTATTTGTAGATCTTTGAGAAACCTCCATATTGATCTCCACAGTGGCTATACTAATTTCCATTCCCACCAACAGCGCAGGAGACTTCCCTTTCACCTCACCCTTGCCAACACTTATAATTTTTTGTTTGTTTAATCTTCACCATTCTGACTGGGGTTAAGTGATATCTCATTGTGGTTTTGATTTGCATCTCCTTTATGATGAGGGATGTTGAGCATTTTTTCATATTTTTTTGACTGTTCATATATCTTCCTTAAAGCGTTGTTTGTTCAGTTCATTTTTCCATCTTTTAATTGAATTGATTTTTTTTTTCAGGTAACTCACTCGAGTTCCCTGTGTATTCTGATTATCAATCCTTTATCTGAGGCACAGTTTACAAAAATATTCTCCCATTCTGAGGGTTGTTGATTCACACTAATCACTATGTCTTTTGCTATGCAGAAACTTCTGATGTAATCTGATGTAATCTCACTTCTCTATTTTGGGAATTATTGTCTGTGCTTTGGGGGGTCTTATTTAAGAAGTCTTTGCCTATTCTGATGTTTCCCAGAATTTCCCCAGTATTTTCCACCAGTAGTATTATTGTTTGAGGTCTTAGGTTTAGATCTTGGATCCACTTTGAGTCAATTTTTGTTAATGGTGAGAAATATGGGTCCAGATTCTTCACACTATTCTTTCATTCCACTACCTCTAGAAATGCAAAAATCTTCCAAGCAAGCCTTGTAGCTCAGACAGCTCAGTCTACAAGGATTCTGAATCCTTCTCTTCATATCTCCCATCCTCCCACAGACACCTGTCAGAACCTGACTGAAATCAGCAATGACTCACTTTGCTGAGTGATCTTTTAAAACAAACAATGAGATTTATAGTCACTAAGGTAGATAACTAACCAGTTGTTAGAATTTTCTACTTTATTTTCCCTTCAGAATATTCTCTTTATTCTCTCTAAAATAAAGTAATATCAAAGAAATATCTGGAACAACACATACTACTTTTAGTCTTCAAATGGTAAGGTGTCTTTCTTTATCTTTTCTCTTTCAATTTTCTAACAGCCTGATCAATTTTGATTTCCCCAATTTTTTGTGAGTTTGCATAAAACTTATCAAATTCTTCAGTGTGGGGAGATGTTTTTGATTGTTTTTATTACTATTTCACTTGACAAGTGTTTTATTGAGAGACCTCTCTAAAATAACAGTCACAATTGCTAATCCCATTGTCTTCCCACAAGAAGGGAAAAACCATTAGTGCATAGTATTAGAGAGTTTCAGATTTATAAGAAGGTTTTGAGTAGAGGATTTCTAGAGCAGATGCTTTCAGGGCAAATAATACCTTCTGATTTCCTTGCATGATTTGATGCTACTGACTGGCCCCACCTTTCTCTTCTGTTCTGTGTGCTGTGACCAGTAAGCTCTGGACTCCCCTCACATCTCTACCCAGTCTTCTATCTCCTTTCCTGGTCCTCTACCTCTCCACTCCCCATAAATGTAGATATTCCCCATAATCTCCCATAATTTCTTCCTATATAATTTTCCCTATGCTTACATTTTTGTCTGTATATCTGAACATTGTATGTCTGTAGGACAGACTATCCATCGCACTTTTCTGATCCAAGCCTGCATTGCCAACTGCAATACTTAATACTTATTCGCTTAATATCCTGAAATATCAATCTAACCAAAACCAAAACCCCTCTCCATATGTAAACACACCCTCACTTGAAACACTGCCTGAGCTGTCTAGCCTTAATGGTATCACCATCATCTGAGATTACAACCTATGCGTATATCTCAAACTTCCTTTCCATATTGATTCTACTTCTGCCATGTCACTGAAGTCCTTTGGTGAGACCTTCATTACTTCTTATCTGGATGATTAAAGTGTTTTCATGGGAACCAGCAGATAATGTAATGGTTACATCACTGGACTCCCACATGGCAAACCATGATTCAAGTCCCAGACCCAGCAGCTTCAAATTCATGTCAGGTGCATGTGCCTATGTACCCAAAATCCCAAGAGGAGAATGGAGGAGAAGGGATTTCAGCATGGCCATTCCTCCTAGGGTGTGATTTCTGGATTTCTATCTATCTGTCTCTCCAGTGAGCACACATGTCCTATAGCAAAAATATCTCTCTTAAAAAAAAAAAAAAGTATTTTGGTCTCCTGCCCTCAGGCCTCCCTCAGTTAATTCAGCCTACGTACTGTCAGTAAAATGATCTCCAATAGCACCACCCACCCAGAACAGAACACTCTTACTGATCTCTCAGCCTCCAGACTTGACCCCTAAAATTCATTATCTAAACTACTGTCAGAATGAATAAACTAAAATGAAATCAGATTGCATTTCTTTCTCACTTAAAATACTTCAGTGACCCTTCTCTTCTCTCAGGATAAACCCAGATCCTGAACCTAATATCACTGCCTTGTTCACAACTTTTGCTCAAACCTTTCCAAAATTATAGATGATGAAGTCAAACGAGCTGTTATACCTAAAAATTACTTACGTCAATTCTTTGCACCTAAGGTGTGTTCAAAATAATAGATTATTACAATCATTTTTGAAGCCAGGCCCAAAGCTTCTCTGTATTCCTGGGCAGTGAACACACTGTCCCTTGAATGAATCATGAGGTCACTCTCCTGGACAAAAACTACCTTTTCATCCTTCTTACAAATGCAAAATGAAGTTCAATGTCAAGAACTGTAGGATCCATTTTCAATCTACCTGTCCAGTATTCCTGCATTTTATTTTCTCTCACAAAATTGTGCTTCAGCCAGGTAACTTACCTGTCAGTCTCTGAATACGTGGCGCATTCACCTGAATACACAGCTTTGAGAGTCTTCATCTGAATCTCTAATTCTCTCCATTCTCCATCAGCTAAAATACCTGTTTCTCACGTTTTTGATTCTCTGAATCTCCTTATCTTCTGTACTAATAAAGTACTTTCCCTCTTTTGCCACTTAATATGTTGCTTTGGCATTTTATTGCCTCTTTATATAAACTGTGAGCTCATTGAGGGAAAGAACACAAGACTTAGTCAGACAACCTGTTTTGGAATCCCAGTTCACAGCCTGCCAAGTGACTTCGAGCAAGTCTCAACCTCTAATCTCCTCATTTGTCAAGTAGTATTTATGAGGGTTTATAATCCACTAGGGCATATTTAAAAAGGAATTGGTGCATGATTCTACTTTGTGTTCTATTTAATACCTAGCAAATGACCTTGCTTAATATTTGATGAAAGCATGAAGAAAGGAATAAATATAGCCTTAAGGCATTTTTCTAGCCTTGGAAGAGATATAGAAATCTGAATAATTATTTAGACAATTTTATACCAGACAAGTTCTTTTTTTTTTTTTTTTTTGAGCAACCCTTAGTTTAAACTTTATAAACTGTGGTTTTAATTAAAATTGCTTAGTTACAATATTCTAGAGGAATAGCTACAAAAATTTTTTTTCATTTGAGCCTCTGTATTCAGTTTATTGGCTCCACTCCTGACTTACAATTGCATATCTACTCTTTTAGAGAGGATCTCCAAAATAGTGGCATCAGGACAAAGCTTTCTATTGTAGTAATGGTTTTGTTTTGATGGTTTCTCTTGTTTCCTTAAAACTGCTCAGGTGAGCAGATAAAATGTTAGGATCATGACATATTATTCTATGTTGTTTTCTCATAGGTGTGATTTTGCTTCCTGGTTTTTAGTTTCTCACCTAATTCCTTAGCTTAAGGAGACTTCTTTGTTTCCAGATATCTAAGTCATTCCAAAATGTCTTTTTTTTTTTTTTTTTTTTTTTTTTGAGAGCTTTTTGCTATAGGGCGCGTGCACTCGCCAGACAGACAGAGACAGAGAGACAGAAAGCGAGAAATCACCCCCCAGGGGGGATGGCCACGCCGCAATCCCTTCTCCTCCATTCTCCTCTTGGGATCTTGGGCACACACGCACACGTGCCTGGCGTGAGTTTTAAGCCAACCGGGTCCGAGACTCGAACCGCGGTCGACTACGTGGGAGTCCAGCGACATAGCCATTACACTAACTGCTGGTCCCCCAAATGTCTTTTTATTTAAAGAGTTCCGAGGGTATCTGTGCATGTTGGTTTCCGATTGTGCGTCTATTTTCATACATGCTCAGAATTTAGTCACTTTTAAAAGCATTTTATTTGCCGAGAATGATACAGGAAGAAAGAAGAAAATCAGCTGGAATGATGCTCTTACTAATGCACAAAATAACAAAATTGTCAGATTCCAAGTTTAGAGCTCAGTTTAACTTTTCCCCTGACTCACCTCCCTAAACCTGTATCTCTTTTCTTGTTGTACATAGTATATAACTGGAATCTAAAAGGAACTAGATAGAGGTAGGTTTTTTTTAATTTCTTCTTGTGGAAAAATTTTTGACAAATCAGACCATAGTTCATGATGATTCAGAAGAAGAGAAAGGGTATGAATACCATGTAAAAGTCAGTATTTTCCATGTGCTAAGTTATTAAAAGTCATATTTTTAATATTGTCATTAAGTACTTTACGAAAAGAAAAGTTAACATTTTGGGCCAGCAGGTGGCATGGAGGTTAAGGTATTGGATCCTACATCACTGACTCACAGTCCAAGTCCTGAACCTGGTAACTTGGAAATCTTACTGGGCACATGTCCCTGCATGCCCAAAATCCCAAGAGGAGAATAGAAGAGAAGGGATTGCAGCATGGCTATCACCCTTGGGAGGTGATTTGTCACTTTCCCTCTCCCGCTTTGTCTCTCTAGAGAGCACATGTGCCCTGTAACAAAAAGCTAAAAAGAAAAGTTAACATTTCTTATCAATTTATAGAGCATCACAAAAGGAGAAACAAATTCTTTAAAAGAGGCCAATAAATGCATATATAATGGCAGATAGAAATAAAATTTCAGTAAGGGAATTCTTGCCAACCTCCAAACTCATTAACATGACGGTGACATTCTCATAAAACAGCATACTCCAAAACAGTCTCTTCTTTTTTTTTTATGGCAATAGAATCATCTATTAAAAACAACTGCATAAAGCCTTATATAAGACCTATAAAATAAATGACCTTGAGTAAATAGAAATACTTTCAGAAAAACTTTTATATGAGTACACCAAGGTAACATTCCAGTTTGTAAGTCTTTAGATTAAATGACCCTGGAAATAGCATCAGTGCCTTTCATCTGGGTCTCCATTTTGGCAAACGTCACGTAACAACATTGTGGTATACAAAAGAGGCTATGCTGGAGCCATTCCCTTACTTACTGCTAAGTGACTTTGAACAAGTCGAGTTAATTACCTTGTCAGCAATGCGAGAACCTGTTTCAGAATCTCTGACACACTTTATTGCTGTTTCATTCTTCTTCTCCCCATGGTAGGCAATCGGCGTCCGATTGAATGAGCTATGCCATGGGGAAAGTGAGAGTCCAGCCAACCTACTGGGTCTCATTTATGACGAAGAGACCAAGAGAAGACTGAGAAAGGAGGATGAGGAGGAAGACTTTTTAGATGACAGTAAGGAGACTCCCTTTACTACAAGAACCCCTGCTTGTAAGAACCTCTGCTTTAGGAGCACTTAATATTTCTCTTTCCTCTTTCATAACTTTTCACCTTCCCATGTCTCCCACTAAGCCTTCTCCTCCTTTCCCTGTGCATGGATGTAAAGCATGTACATAGAGCTACACAAGTGAAGGCAAAACCCAGAACAAGAAGACAAACAGGCATGGAACTGCAGGCATTATGGACTGCCCGGTACTTTTTAGTCTCTGGCTCTTGACATTACACTAAGATTATAAGTAGACCTAAGAGAATCTCTCTGAACAAATATATTTGTGAAAAATAACTGTCCCAAAAAAGGATATACCCAGTTTTGTGTTTAATCAGAGTATACTACAGTATGTAAGTTGAAATTGAAATACTAAACATATTCTGAGGTTGCTAGAACTGCGAATGTCTGCTGTACTGTATTTATTTATTACATTTAGAGTTGATTCCCATTATAGAAAAGTAGAAACAAAGAAATTCCAGTTACAATCCCCTCCAACACCATTGTGTGCATATGTGTGTTCTGTACCATGCAAGCTTGTGCGTATGTGTAATACTGCCTTTTATGGAGTATAAAGTCCCAGTGATGGCTATGGAATTAGTATCTCTATATGATAAAAAGAGTGAAGTTTCTTCTTCTTGACTTTCCATAGTAAATCAAAATTCAGTCTCTCTGGTTATAAGTCTTGTCCGTAGTTAATTCGTGTCAAACCTACTGCATCCTAGTAGTCATGAAATGTAAAAAGATGGTTAGAATGTGACATTGTATAAAACGAAATAGTTCCATCTAAATGAGAGAAAACATGATCTTCCTCTCTACTCTCACATAAAGATTTTTTTCACTATTTTGCCTCTTGTACTATCTTATCAAATCACAGCATATTTTCTTGAGTTAGTTGACAAAATACCAAATTCTCACCTTAGTGTTTCAATCTAATGGTGAAAATTAGCCCCTAAAATTCTCTCAAGTTCACAGTAGACTAGACTAATCTAGAATGACTCATGGAATTGGGCCTGATTCATAGGAAGACTTGAGATGATTTCGACACTATGAACTAGTGAAGGCCTGCCATGAGGCCCATCCAGTTGGAAGGCATCTCCAAACTACCCTGACATTCTAGGGTCTCTTCAGAATAGAGAGAAGCTTAGGTGGTGTTAAAGGATGCATCTTCATACACCAAAACAAACTGAAATCTCCACTTACCACATAAATATCATTTACCCATATGTTATGCCTGGTGAATTAGCTTTTGGTCGAAATTGTGTAGATTCAATTTTTCCTCATTGTAACAGCATAGTTCAGATGATAGTCATGAAAGGGCCTGGATTAAGACTGAGTTCACTGTCTACAAGACTGATAGGAATCTGGATGATAATGTTTAGAGTAAACTAGAGACAAATCTAGAAGTTTATACTGAATGTCTAATGTTTAATTATTTTTTTAAGTACTGGACATCCAGGCAAAGTCATAGTGCCTCATTGAATGTAAGATTGATATATCTGGTTTTGTTCCACTTTCAAGCCATATACAGTCCATCTTGCATTTAAAAGCTAATTATTGTGCAAACAAGTTACAATCTGGAAGTTCTACAGGAGCTTGTCTTCTCTATTCTTAATGGTAGGCTAAGTCTCCAGCCACATATTAACTCTGGAAAGACGATTATGGTTTTCATGAGGAAGTAACAGCCCAGTTTTCCTCAGAAGACCATAATTACTACCTTCTGTCAAGAGAAATTATGAAGTGTGTGTTCTATTTATTTAAGGAAGTCTAAGACCCAGGAAACATTTTAGAGATATTTTTAGGAACCTTGATATGTAATGATAACTACTTTATCTATTTTATGAGAGGCAGAACGCTACAAGACTTGGGTCCTCTTTTCTGAACACTATTAGGTAATAAGTACATGTCTTCATGATTTGTGATGACACATACCTAAGAACTCATCTTGAGAATTTTAAGTCTCTCTGGTATCACTGTGGACATTATCCGTCTTTAGAGCAAAATCTATTCTTTGGTTGATGATGATTACAATGTTTTGTTAATTCAAAGACCAGTATTCTTCAGAACAAAAGAGAATGTGTACATACTTTTAATGTAACTATGCCTTACAATGACAAATATCTTGTACGAGTTGTATGACATAGGTTTGTCTGTTTTGCAAAACACATTTGGACTAGAGCTTAAACAATTTGACTACCCTTAGAGCATCAAGGCATACATTTCTTCATAAAATGAGCTGACAGGATTTTTGTAGTTCCAAATCTAACTCACTCCCATTATATCATTCAATCTGAGTGACTAGCCGTGTGGAAATCATACAAGGATACTTTCCATTTCTGTTTTCATTTAAAGGCTTTCTAGTTTAGTTGAAGCTGAATTTTGTTATTCTATCAATATAATTAAGGATAATAATTAGTTCTGCTTGTCCAAAATTTTACTGCTGAAGTACTCAGTGTAGAATCACAAAATGAAGGCAGGGAGAAGTATGTAAGGCGATCTTCAAAAAGTTCATGGAAATGCATAATCATAAGGAAAAAACTGTGCATGGATTTCAAAAGTTTTGGTACTGAAATGAATTCATACTTTAATTTTCCATTGACTTTTTGAAGTCTCTTCATATGGTAATGTATAGATTATGCTAAAGGCATTAGGTAACTTGGATTTGCTTACATCATGTTCTCATACACAATCTAATTTTGGGCATGTATAAGTAACATTCTCATATACAATTTGATTTTGCATATGTATAACTATGTCCATCAAACTGTGCCTCTGTAATTTTATTTGGTTGTCTCCTTATTAAAGAACTCCCATTCCATAGGTACTGTGAACCCTTCCAAGTGTGGCTGTCCCTTTGCCTTGAAGATGGCAGCATGCCAGCTCCTCCTGGAAATTACCACCTTCCTGCGAGAGACCTTCTCTTGCCTGCCCAGACCTCGCACTGAACCTCTGGTGGTAAGTCAAAGCAAGCATGTTAAAACTCAGGTTGCTTGGAAAGACTAGACTTGAGGCTAGCTTACCAGTATTCATAATTTCCTTCAATGCCCAATAGCCAAATATACCACATAATTTAAAATTTCAACCAAGGGGTTTTCATACAGAAAAGGATGAAATACTCTTTTCTCTATCACAAATAACTCCAGAGTTGATCTAGAAAAGCACTAAAGATAGCACTCTGTGTACAATGTTGGATTGATCGCTCTTGGTTATGCTTGGAATATCAATAACCTTTAGGTTCCTTTACTCTGGAAACTGCAAGGAGTTTTATGGCCAACATCTTGTAAAATCACCAACAGACATTTTTGTACTAACAATTCATAAGTTCATATAGAAATGTACTGCCAATAAGTTTTCTCATTTAAATTTTTAGTGAAGAGTTTAGTGTATAGTATCTAAACATCCCCACACATACATTGTTATTTCTGTAGTACTTCTTATGGATTATGGGTAAAATTAAAACACACACACGCATGCACACACACACACACACACACAGTCATGCGCCAGGTACCAACAGAGCCTGATTTACCTAACTGAGGATACCATACAATGCAAGAACCAGGAGTCTTTGCAGAGCGTGCATGCAGGTGATTCTCCTCGGTCTTTAGTTCCCTATTAAGCATCAAGTTCCCAGTAGTTTTCCATCATTTCAAATTCTTTTTTTTAATGTTCTTTTACCCAAGGCTTATGCTACTCTTCCAGAAAAAATTGTTACACTAAAAATCTATGTGCTTCCACTTAAGCTATTTTTACAATTACCAGCTGTCCTGTTTTTTAGAACAAATTCCCCATGTGCAGAGCCATGCCCCAATCCAAGGACAGGCAGGAATAGCAGAGGGAATAACAGAATCAGTGCCCTAGTGTCACTGTGCGGTCTCTGCCTCTGGTTTTCCAGTGCTCTAGGAAGCCCATTTTCCCACTCTCTAAAACAAAAAAATAAGTATTCTTGGAAACATGAGTAAAATGAATATTTTCAAGAAAAACATACCCACATTTGAACTATGAAACTACCATTTGGATATTAGAAGATATTCTTTCTATTGAGTTTATGTAATTTCATTTTAACCTGGAACTTTAATTTTCTGAATTATCACTTTCACTGTTTAATGAGACTAACTCTATAAAATAAAATTAAGGCCACGACTCACCACATATGTTTGAAATCAAGTGTGATAAAATATCTGATCTATAAGCCTCCATCAATGTGATCTCTATCAATATTCTAATTACACTGAAGTCTTCATAGAAACACAGAGCACATTCAGTTTTAAGTTTTCAGATATTTTCTGGTCATTTTGATCCACTGTGATAAAAAATATACTTAAAATTTGACTTGGTTATTTATATTCTTCTTTTCAATTCTATAAAACTATAGTTTGATGTCTCATCTTATAAAAAAATTTCATTTTTTTAAAAAATATCAATCAAATCTTTAAAAAATTATAACTAACTAGTAGACTATTATGGAATGCCAAGAAATGAGACTGAAAGAAGACCTACAGTTATTAAGTCACTAAGAGGAAAATTTTTACTTCTATATTACTTTTCACTGGGTCTTAGAAATCATTTATCCATTACACTAGGATTTTCATTGTAGATTTATGTATTGGCTTGGGATGTGACTTTTTATAAAATAAAGGGGGAAAGAATTTTTTGCTCCTGTTTAAGCCATCTAACTATAGTTGATAGTAAAGAAAAGTCGGGACCAGCAGTTAGTGTTATAGCTGTGTCGCTGGACTCCCACGTAGTCAACCACAGTTCGCGTCCCAGACCCGGTGGCTTAAAATTCACGCCGGGTGTGTGTGTGTGCATGCCCAAGATCCCGAGAGGAGGATGGAGGAGAAGGGATTGCGGCATGATTTCTCGCTTTCCGTCTCTCTGTCTCTCTCTGTCTGTCTGGCGAGCACACGCACCCTATAGCAAAAACCTCTTCAAAGAAAACTCAAGCCACATTCTAATTTACTGTAGTGTGAGGAAAAACATTAAGGAGAAATATACAGAGGTAATATATTTATGGGACTCAGAAATGGATTGTTGTCTATTGATGATAACATATATAGTATCCTCAACTGGACTGGTGTGAGGTGTATTAATGTTGGGTAAATTCACTTTACAAGCTAAGTAATATATTATGATGAAGTATACAAAATAAATTGAAAAAAAAAGTGTGAAAAAGCTCTTACCAGTACATAAGTGTTTGAAACAAATTTTTTTGATTTGTTTTTTAAATTTTTTTAAAATTTGATTAGAACACCTAATGAGAGATTCATTTTTTTCTTTGTTTGTTGTTTGTCCATAGAGTGAGATTTTTTTGCTATAGGGGTCACAAGAGAGAGAATGTGAGAAAGCACTCCCCCCAGGGGGGGATGGCCATGCCACAATCCCCTCTTCTCCATTCTCTTCTCAGGGTTTTGGGCACACATGCATGCATGCCCGGTGCAAGTTTCACGCCAGGGGGTCAGGGACTCTAACAGCTGTAAACAACATGAGAATCCAATGTCCCAACCACCATACTACATGCTGGCTCTGAGATCTATCCTTTTAACAAAGTAATAAATGCATAATACATTATTGTTAGCTATAGGTACCATGTTATAAAGCAGATCCCTACAGATCTTTAACGTTTTTGAGAGAGAGAATTTTGCTATAGGGCACATGAGCTTGCCAAAGACACAGAAAGAGACGGACAGAAAGTGAGAAATCGGCCAGTCCTCCGTCCTCCTGGGGGTGGCATGCAGCAATCCCTTCTCCTCCATTCTCCTCTTAGGAATTTGGGCACACACAAATGTGCCTGGCATGAGTTTTATACTGCCGGGTCTGAACCTCAAACTGCAGTTGACTGCATGGAAGTCGTAACCATTATGTAATATAACTATTACGCCATCTGCTCGTTCTGATCTATAACTTTTTTTACTGAATTTTGATGTCCATCATTAGTATTTCCCCATTTCTCCCTCCCTCTAGCCTCTCACAGTCATCATTCCACTCTAAATCTTCTGTTTATCCATGTTGTCACATTTGACAGAATTTCATTCTCTTTTAAGGGTGGATAGTTTTGTAAAGAAATTGTACTAAAGAATGACTCTAAAGACTAAGCATGGGGACCAGCAGACGGCATAATGGTTAGGTTGCTGGACTCCCACTTAATCAACAGCAGCTCGAGTCCCAGACCCAGCGGCTTAAAACTCACACCAGATGCATGTGTGTCCATCCCCAAAATCCTGAGAGGAGAATGCAAGAGAAGGGATTGTGGTGTGGCCATCCCCCAAGAGGTGATTTCTCACTTTCTGTCTCTCCATCTCCCTCTGTCTCTTTGTCAAGCACGTGGACCCTATAGCAAACGTCTCTCCAAAAAGAAAAAGACGAAGCATAGGAGCCAGCAGGTGGCATGCTGGTTACAATGCTGGAGCCCCACATGGCCAACCATTGTTCGAGTCTTGGACCTAGTAGCTTGCTTTCTCACTTCCCTTTCTTTCGCTCTTTTTCTCTCTCTTGTGAGCATATGTTCCCTATGACAAATTAAAAAATAGTAATAGTAAGTAAAATTAAATTAATTCATTTATTTTGGAGAGGGTTTTTGTTTGTTTTTTTGTTTTTGCTATAGGGCACCTGTGCTTGCCAGACAGAGAGAGACAGAGAGACAGAAAGCAAGAAGTCACACCCCAGGGGGGATGGTCATACCTTAATCCCTTCTCCTCCATTCTCCTCTCGGGATCTTGGGCACGCACGCACATGCACCTTGCATGAGTTTAAGCCACCGGGTCCAGGACTCAAACCATGGTCGACTACATGGGAGTACATAGCCATTACGCCAACTGCTGGTCCCAAATTAATTAATTAATTATTTTGAAAAAGACTAAGTATAAATATAGCCAAAATGAAGTAACCTAAAGTTTTATAAAACATTTACTGCAATGATACTTATAGATTTCTAGAGTATATTGTTTGTTCAGTATGATTTTAGTGCAGTAAAAATAATTAGCTACTTAATGTATAAAATATAAAGTTGTATAATAATTCTATTAGAAGTTATAAATACTCTGGAACCTGAGGTTTGGGGATTGGAGAGGAAATTTCTATCAAGAAAAAGTTTGATAGAAGTGCATAAAGACATTTTTTAAATAGCAGAAAATTTCCATGTGAAAAATCTACTTGAAAAGGCTTTAATTATAACAAAATGTGAAAGAAAAAACAAAAGAACCTTTAATATCATAATTAAAACAAATGTTAATTTGTTTACCACAGTTATTTTTAGATGGATTTGGGAAAATCTAGGAAGCCATTGAATTGGTGAAGAACAGAGTAAAAGAAAAGACCAAATGCAGTAAAATGTTTTTAAATTATTTTTTACTAACTTAATTTTTTTTCCCTGGTATGTCCCTAGAATTAACTTAATCAGTATGCTTTTTATTTCCTCCTCCTAAGAAGCAAATTTTGGTAGCTTTATTTATTTTTTTTTCAGTTTTATGGTAAGCCACACAAATAATGTCTAAAAAAAAAAACATTTTAGTAAGATCCATAATCTAAAAGAGTATAGTAATCAAATTTTTCTCTAAATATTATCTTCCAAACTTCAGAACAATAAAGAAGTGTTTTTATTAAAGAATTTTGCTCTGTTATTTTCTTTTAAAAATATTTTATAATTTCTTGTTAATATTTAGTTGTTCTACATTTTTGTAAGGCATAATATGGATTTTCAAAGCATGTATGGAGTATATTTAAATATAGAATACATCTAGTCTATTAAAATGATCTCAATTGAATTTGTGAAACCAATAGGGAATGACCAAGCAGTATGAAATTAAAGCAAATAATTTTGATCAAATGCAAATGTAAGTCCATTATGATACATAAATAATAAAGAAAAAGACAGGAAGAAGATCCTAAATGTCTACAGTTGTTCATGGGGAAACAGCACACTGATGTTTTTGTGCAAGACTGTGCTAAATGTTCTACCACCTATGCCAACCAACTGGGTTTAACAAGTCGGGTTATAAAAAATATGTTGATGAGTTCTAAATGTTCTTAAAGTTAGAAAATCAAAATCAAAGCACAGTTTTTACATAGCAACACTGAACTTTTGGGTATTTAGTGAGAGCAGTTTCTGGGCAAGATGGTGTGATAGTTTCAAAGGTTAAGGAGGAGAGTCACAGAAGTGACCATACTCTACCAGAGGATCAAGAGATAAAAAAATTATTGCAGAACACAAAATATGAATGGCCCTGAGAAAGTAGCAGAGGGTCATTGCTGGCCAAAGAAGGGGCTGGAAAAATACAAGGAACCTTTTTGGAACAGTACATATTTAAAAGTAGCTTTGAAATATTAGGAAGAATTTTGACATTAAAGTATATTTAAAAGAAAAAAAGAAGTCAAAAAGGATGACTACTTTTGAGGATTAGAATTGTTGTATTATTACTTTTACGTCAACTGAGAAATTTCTCTAATTAAATTTGGCTACCAAAATGGAAAGAAAATTAGATGACCCTTTTTCTCCAAAAGGGGACTAATTTCACAGAAACAACTTTACTTCTAGAATATCTCTGACAATGTTAAAATAGATTCCATGTAGTTTCATTATTTTTCTAAACATAATGTAATTTTCTTAGCACAAGAGTATAAGTTCATAATTCAAAGGGAAAAGAAGAAATAAGAGTCTAAAATTTCATCTTATTTATGCTAATCAAAAAGTATAAGATCTTGGTGAAAACTGGGTTCTAAAAAAATTTTTTGTTTCCCACATCTATATTTTTTATGCCAGAGAGCTCATGTATATGCATGAAAGAAAGCACTCTTGTCAGGGGTCTGGTCTCACTACAATCTTTTTTTTCCTCAAATTCTCCATCCTCATCCCATCCTGGGGAAGGGTGTATGTCTAGTGTGTTTCTCAAGCGGATTGGGATGGGACTCAAACCTTAGCTGACCATGTAGGATCTGGCTCTTCCTCTACCTAGCTCCTAACTATTGTGCTATGGAGACCAGCTTCCATTATCTATTATAATCTGGGAACTCATGTATGTGTGTGCCCAAAATCCTGAGAGGGTTTGCAGAGTGTCCATACCCCCTCAGGGGTGATCTCTCGCTTTCTGTCTCTCTGACACTCTCGGTCTCTCCAGTGAGCACACATGCCCTATAGCAAAAATCTCTCTTTAAAAAAAAAAATACTGTAATCTGTAAGTTTACATTATGTTATCATTAGAAAAAAAGTGTCGAAATCAAGTTAGCATTGTATACATTTTTCATTCTTCAGCTTCAGTTCCTGCAAAAGTGCTTCACAGATTAATAATTGAATATGATCTTTAGGGTGAACAAGTTGCTATTCATAGTACAGGTGAAATATTCCATCATAGACCAAGCTCTTATTGAATAATTATACTCTCCAAGGCTCACTTTAAGCTGTGGGATCATTTCTGTTCATCATCAGACAGTGATGGAATCTCTCTTATGCTTAGGTCTTCCTAGAGAGTAAGAAATTCCCACAGTGCATGATCCTGTTTTGGGCTTCTTGCCTTCCCACCAAGTCTCGCATGAGGTTTCCTAAACCCAAACTCCATTTCCCTGCTTATTTGTCAAACTGACTTTACTTAATCTCAAGACTTAACTTGAATATCACTTCTATATTCGTTTTGTATTTCTTCTATAATAAACTACTATAAATTAATTTTTTTTACAACACAAACATATTAGAGTTTTAGAGGGAAGTCAGAAGTCCAAGACAGGTCTTACTGGGCTAGTATCAAAGAACCAGCATGCCTGCATTCCTATCTGGGGTCCTAGGGAAGTCTGTTTCCTTGTTCTGTTTTTCATCTTCTAGAGGTCACCCACATCCATTCAATCCTGACCCCTTCTTCCAACTTCAAAGCCAGAAACAGCATCTCTCCCATCCTTCCTCCTTTGAACGTAGCCAGGAAAGGTTCTCCACATTCAAGCCTTCATGTAATTAGATTGAACCCATTTAGCTAATACAGGATAATCTCCTAATTTTAAGGTCCTTAACCTAATTGCATCTACAAAGTCCGTGTTGCCATGTAAGTCAACACATACATGTACAGGTCCCAGAAGCATAGACACCTTGGTGGCCATCATTCTGCCAATTAGTCTTCAAGTCTGTTTTCTACGTTCCTACTCTTTCAGTCTTGGAATTTATCACTTGCTTGCCTTCTCAGTTTCTATTTTAGTATTCTGAGTTCCTTTAGGGAAAGAGTCACTTCTTATTTATCCTTTAGTACCTAACATGGTCATACTCGATATATGATTATGTAATAAACAGATAAAATGTCAAAGATGAAGCCAAAATTGTGGGCAAAGATTTAGAAGATGAGGAAGCTATAATAGTTCTGCAGTTGGAACAATGTCTATGCTTTGGTAAGATAAAGCATGTGATGAAAAGGGAAAAACTGTAAGTTAGGAAGACATTTATTTTTAAATTCAAAAATGGTTTTTCATGACCACAATATAAAATTGATATTAGATCAAAGGATTTGACTGTTTAAATGCAGTCGTATATTATTTAAAATGAAGGTTTACACAAGATCAATGTGTTGACATTTCAGGACTTGGAGAGCTGCCGACTTCGTCTGGATCCCGAGTTAGATCGCCACAGATATGAAAGAAAGATCAGCTTTGCTGGGGTCCTGGATGAAAATGAAGATTCAAAAGATTCTCTCCACAGCAGCAGCCATACCCTCAAATCAGATGCAGGGGTGGAGGAGAAGAAAGGTATGGAAAAATAAGAATTATACCATGACCCAGAGTTTCTCATAGGATATTTGGTTGGAGTACCCGAAATTTTGTGCCCACATTTTGATTCTATACTGTACTGTGAAAGCTGAATGAGGTGGGGACCATACTAGTTAGAGGTTGGATTCTGCAGTCAGAGAGGCCTGGATATTATCTACAGCTTAGCAACTCTATGTATCCCATTGAATCTATGGCACTGTCAGCTGTCAGATGAACTATTAGGTCGTCAGGAAAGTCATGATGTATTTTTCTATGCAAAACTGTATCATGACTTTCCCAATGAAGCAATAGTATTTTATTTATCAAAAGAAAGGAAAACCACTCCATTCAATTCTTACACAATACTGGCTTATCACTTAGCATTTTATTCCTTTGTTTGTTTGTTTCTTAGTTTGCTGTAGGGCTCATGCTCTTGCCAGAGAGACACAGAGAAAGCGAGAAAGCACTCCCTAGAAGGGATGGCCACTCTGTATTCTTTTCTCATCTATTCTCCTCTTAGGATTTTGCCCAGCATGTTTTTCAAGTTATTCAGTGCAGGACTCAAACTACTCACTTAGACATATGGCATCCAGTTTTCCTACCCATCACACCACTAGCTGGCCCACGTTGTGCTTTATTCTTATTTTAAAAAGGAATTTCAGGGACCAGCGGTAGCATAATGGTTATGTTGCTGGACTCCCACATAGTTGACCGTGGTTCGAGTCTCAGACCCAGCAGCTTCAAACTTACATTGGGCGTGTGTGTGTACATGCCCAAAATTCTGAGAGGAGAATGGAAGAGAAGGGATTGTGGTGTGGCCATCCCCCCTGAGGTGTGATTTCTCGCTTTCTGTCTCTGTCTCCCCAGAAAGCGCCCATGGCCTATAGCAAAATCTCTCTCTTAAAAAAAAAGGAGGGGGGGGGGGAATTTCAGACTTAATCAGACATACTTTTTTTTATAACTTTATAATTTTTGTGCAGCCCCAAAGAAAGTATAAATAAAATAAATTGGTTAAAGTTATTTTCAATTGAGAGTTCATATTTCTTAATCACTTTTCACCTCCAAGTTGTCAGTGTCCATGTTTTTTTATATGGTAAGGAAACATTCTCTGTGCCATCAGAATGTCAGTGACACTTCATTTCTGAAATGAATCCATAAATGAAAGTGGTTTGTACCAGTTACATAAGCCAGCTGGAGCTAACCTCCCTCCATGTCCTCTTCATGAATGTTACTAAACATATCTGACTTATTACTTCATCCACTCTATCAGCCCTCACTACCACTTGGCTCCTTGAGATTAAATGACACTGGCACCCATTCTGTTCATTTCATGACTGGTGATTTAGCTTCTCGCCTTGTGTTTTAGTCCATTGTGTTGCTAATAACAGAAATATTAGAGTCTGGATACTTTATAAAGAATAAGGGCTTATTTATGGTTTCTACCCTCTTAATCTCATCACAACCAAGTTTTATCATGCAAATATTTGAGGGACATTCAAACCACGTCACATAAACAAAGCAGTAACAAATGTATCACAACCATTATCTGGCACTGGGAATTGTAAGATGTCATCAATTATATGACAAATTCCAATTTCAGATTGTTAAAATGTGAAAAAGTACATCTTACAATGGGTAAAATATAGTGATACGCTATGTGATCATATACATTTTTAAACTACAGTTTTCTGTAAGATTGGATTAGTAGCATTCACTGCATTTATAATGCTAACAACTTTAAATGCTTTATTTTTTGCAAGTAAGGAATAAACTTAGTATCTATAAATCATAGGTGCACAATAAACAAATGCCATTTTTATGAATATATAATTTAGAATTCACACAGGAAATCCTTTGAACTAAAGATTGCAAAGTTGCTCTCTAGAAGCTTAAAAAAAAAGTCAAGTCAGATTTATTATCTGATTTTGCTGTTTCTTAAATTCCATGGCTGCTTTTCTTATAAACTCCAATTAAAAAAACTGCATGGGGCCAACAGGTTGTGTAGGGATTAAGGTGCTGGATTCCCACATGGTCAACCAGTGTTAGTCCCAGACCAAGTGACTTGAAAATCACATTGGACATGTGTACATGCATGCTCAAAATCCCAGGAGGAGAATGGAGGATTGAGGCATGGCCTTCTCCCTGGAGGGTAATTTCATCCCTCTCTCTGTCTCTGTTTCTCTCCAGTGAGCACACGTACCTTATGGCAAAACCGAAAAAAAAAAAAAAATCAGCATATGTGATATGTTCAGTTAAAGATTATTTTATAAATTGAAGTAATTTTATATTGTTTTAAAAACAATGACTCAATGAAAGCTGTATAACATAATGTATGAATAATTCTCAGAAAAAAATAGCTCTACAGAAAACGCAAAATATTTGAGATCTTCTAAAGAATAGATATACACTAGAAAAAATTAGAATATTTCAAGAACAGAATGTTAGCAGAATGCATATTTTTAAAATACAAATAATCGAGGGACCAGCAGGTGGCGTGGTGGTTAAGGCGCTGGACACTCCCACATGGCCGACTACGGTTCAAGTCCCAGACCTAGTGGCTTGCTTTCTCACTTTCTCTCTCTCTCTCTCTCTGTATCTCTCTATGATCAAATTAAAATAAATCAATGAATAAATAAAATTAAGTCTTTAAAAAAAAACGAATAATCGAGGTGCCAACAGATGGCGTAGTAGTTGAATCATTATAGCTGACTGAGGTTTTAGTCCCAGACCCGGTGGCTGAAACTCATGCCAGGTGTATGTGTGTGCATGCCTAAGATCCCAGAAGGAGAATACAGGAGAGAGATTGCAGCACAGACACCCCACCCCTACTCAAGGGGGATGTGATTTCTCACTTTCCTTCTCACTGTCTCTGTCTCTGTCTCTCTCTCCCTCTCTGGCAAGAGCACGTCCTAAAGCAAAAATCTTCGCACTTCGAAAGAAAGAAAGAAAGAAAGAAAGAAAGAAAGAAAGAAAGAAAGAAAGAAAGAAAGAAAGAAAAGAAAAGGAAAATAGTCATTATAGGGCTATCCAGGTGACATAATGGTAAGGCAGCTAGATCCCACATGGCCAACTGCATGGTTCAGTGCTGGATCTGGCCACTTAGAAAATATGCTGGGCACATTTCCCAAGAGGAAAATGAAGGAGGAGGGGTTACAACATGGCTATCCCTCCTGGGAAATGATTTCTCTTTTTCTTTCTTTCCCTCTGTCTCTCTCCAGCAGGTGCACACACCCTATAGCAAAAAGTAAGATAAAATAAAATATAATTATATTATTTTATATTGTATTATATTGAATTTGTGGTAAACAGAGGTCATGTTATAGACAGTCTTGAGCAATTTCTGAGTATGAAAAAGTATTGTCAATATTTTTTCAAATATTACTATTTCAGGTGAGGATAACTGCATATGATTAAAACAAAACGAAACAAACAAAAAACTTCCATTTTTAAACATATGCCAAGGGGGCTAGCAGGTGTCATGGTGGTTAAGGTGCTAGACCCCCACATGGCCAACCGTGGTTTGAATCCCTGACTTGGCAGCTTGTTTTCTCCTTTCCTTCTCTCTTAATCTCTCCCTGAATCTCCCTCTGATGAACACATGTACCCTATAGCAAATTAAAAATAATAATAATAATTAATAAAATTAAATAAATATATATTTTTAAAAGTACGCCAAAGGAATTTGAACTTAGAAGGCACTTTTGTTTTTCTTATGTAAAGTTATGCTAATTATTGTTTAAATTAGTTGAACAAAAATTTCTAATACTGAGATGGCTATATGTGAGGAGTCAAATTCTACAACATTTAAACTATATGGTTAATTTAATACTTTAATTTCATGATTATTTGTGTAAATTGCCTTTAATGTTCAAATATTCTGATGTTTAGATTTTTTTCTCACAGAATGATCATGTTAATATATGAAACTTATTTAATAAATGAAGAACAGAAAAAAGAAGCTGTAAATAAAATAAGAGTATATTCATAAAATGTCCTTAACTAGTTGGCAAAAGTCTTCCCAAAGATTCCTATATATCCTGTGATCCATTTGACAAACAGTTACCAGCTTCTAAAGTCAATGTGAATAAAGACGATAAGGGCTCTGCTGAGATGATTAAAATTTTATTTAAAATTTTCTACTATTTCTTTTAATAAGAATTAATAATGTCAGTTTCTGAGATAAACAACCTGAGGGCAGTTCAGTCTGTGAAGGAAGACTAACATGCAATAATTCTTGTAACTAAAAATATCGTTCTAAATTCTCTAAGCAGAGTCTGTCAATGTTATCTATATTCCAAACACAAACAGAACTTGACCTTCTGAAGTACAGATGCCAAGAATAGTCTGATCATTCAACAACCATCTATTGAGTACCTACTGTGTGCTGGGAAATATCTTAATTTGTATTGACTAGTAATTTATAACTAATAGTTATTCACATAATAATGAATAGCATAAAGCAGCAGATTCTCAGATGGAGACAAGTACTAGGAAGAAAAGCAAATTAAGGGGTGTGAGGTGGAGTGGGAGGAGCTACAGTCAGAGAAGGGCCCCATAATTGATACTGACCTGCTAGATGTGAAGGATCCAGTCATGCAGAGGGTTGAAGGAGGCAGTAGTGAGTACAAGGTTCTGATGTAGGCATGAACTCGAGCACCTGAAGAAGGGCAAAAGACCGAGGTTGCAACAGGACGAGTCAAGGGAAGGATAGTAGGAGATGGGTCAGAAAGTTAAGCAAAGGGCAAATAGGGTTTGGTAGATAAGTTTAGAAATTTAATTCTATAATTCTACCTTTTCTGTTGTTGTTTCTTCATTTATTTCTACCATGAGTAAAAGAGAGGAGAGAGAGAGATAATTTTCCCAACAGGGTCTTGACACTAAAATACACCCCCAGCCTCAGGTATCCCTGGATCCTAGGTCCACATGCCTAGCAAGTTCAGAGAGTTCCCTGGATGCAAACTCAGTACCTTCCATGTGGGTCAGCCTCATAAGGTATCACTTTACTGCTAAGACACCATCTGGTCCCCCATTCTACGTCAGAGAATTGGTGGTAGGTTTGACCAGCAAAGTGATATAATGTGTGTATTTATCATTTATGCATGTACTAAGTGCATTCCACATTTAAACAATGACTCTGCTATGAGAGTAGGAGGAAGACAGACTAGTTAGGTAGTTACATCAGCCCAGAGAAGAGGTGATGGGACCTTCAAAATGCTATGAAACTTTGAAGTGTAGAGCCAGCAGGACTTGTAAATAGATACTTTGTGGGGTGAGCGAAAAAGGAAAAGAGATCTTTTAACTCATTGAAATGAATTCATTTCATTTTCATACTAGTTCTCATTGTCATGGCAATAAAGACTAAAATTCAGTTCTGTAAAATATCAACTAATGTTTGTCATAGTCAATATCAAATCTAAATTCTAACTACTGTGTCCCTTATAAATAACCATTGGCATAATTCAGAACCTTTTTTCAGTGCGACAGGATGTTTGGATGTCTCCAATTATTTTTGATGGTAGAAAAAGTGCTCAAAATTAATTTTTTTTTCAGATCACATTCATTTGGAGTTATTTTTCTGTGTTCATAACTGAAAGTTCCATAATATTAGGCAAAGAATGTAAGTGTATGCCTCTGTAAAAATCTAAATTCTCCCTCTAATCTATTTTTCTACTCCCCAATCTACTTGGAAATGAAATTGCACTAATAGCCATTAAAACGATAATTATATTCCATTTCAAACATATTTCAGATGGGTCATAAAATCTCCATTAAGTCTAAAAATATTACTACAAAATAGAATGGGTGAGCTCAGTTCTATAATTAAAATACAGCATTACAGTCTATTGTCTTTGTGAAACTCATCCAAGTATTCTGCAAGAAATTCCATCTAGTTGTGAAGTTTTATCCAGATGTGTTTAGGGATCCCCATGAAGACATTACCAGCTGAGTAGTGATAATTTTAGTCTTTCTTAATTACAAGGGTAAGCCAGAGATTAAACATTTACATTATTCAACAAGGATTCTTCGGTGTTCCTATATACGGCATTAAAAGTGTATATTTAACTAGCATTTTAAACTTACACAACTTTTTTTCAGCTTTTTTTTTATCTTATTTTATTTCAGGTATTTTATATATTCAAACACATCATTTAGTTTGGAAAGTGAATATTCCAACAATCAATATTAACTCTCCTGTGGAGAGAAACCTGAAACTAATGTGTAGTCCTAATTGGGATGTTAAAAATCATTAATAGTACCCCTTAAAATAAATAAGTAAAGGGACCTGCAGATGGCGTAGCAGTTATGTCACTGGATTACCACATGGCCATCCCTGGTTCAAATCCTGGAGCCAGTGGCCTGAAACTCACACTGGGTACATATGTGTGTGTGCCCAAGATCTCAGGAGGAAAATGGAAGAGAGAGGATTGTGGTGTGGCCATCTCCCCTTGGGCGGTAATTTCTTACTTTCCTTCTCACTGTCTCTGTCTCTGTCTCTCTCTACCTCTAGGGAGCACACATACCTTAAGGCAAAAACCCCTATAATTTTTAAAAATATAAGTAAATAAATAGATAAATCAGTAAAATATTTTCTTCATGTCTTAACAAGGTAAGCTTATAAGTCCTGAAAACTTTCTTTACTCCACCCTTAAAAAAAAAAAAATCAATACATGTTAACACCAAATGTTCAAAAGAAAAGGAAGGGAGTAAGTATATGATTATGGAAGATAAAAAATGTTTTTGCTAAAAATAAAAACAAAAAAATTCAAGTAAGTTTCAAGTTTAAACTACTTTTTTTAGAGAGAGAGATTTCTGCTATGGGGCATGTGCATTTGCCGGAGACACAGAGAGAAACAGAAAGCGAGAAATCACCCCACCCCCCGGGGGAGATGGCCACACCACAATCCTTTCTCCTCCATTCTTCTCTTGGGATTTTGACACACGCACACAAGTACCTGGCATGAATTTAAGCCACCAGGTCCAGGACTCAAATCACTGTTGACTATGTGAGAGTCCAGAGATGTTATCATTACATCATCTGCTGGTCCCAAGCATGTTCCTTTCACTCTTTTATTTTCTTCACGGATGGTTGTTTCTTCTAGAACACTAAAGATGACTAATGCATGTTCTTCTTGGTGCACATAGACTGTAAGGCTGGCTCAGGGTGTTGCCACATTTGGACTAAGATCTCACCCAGCCTTTGACTGAAAAAGTGATGCTAGGAAATCACTATGTGCACTGAAAAGGAAACCACTTCACACTCATGCTCACTCAAAGCACCCCAGTGAAAACAGATTCTTAAGTGCCTTGAAATATTCCAAGATGAAGAGAGTTACATGACAGCTCATAGCATTCTCTAAGTCCCATTTCAAAACAAAAACAAATGGTTGTGGTTCAGCTGAATCAAGTAGTAATATGGTGTAAATGTACTAACAGTTCAAGTTGATGCTACTGCAAAAGTACTCATGCTTGTGAACCCTGGGCCAGAGGAGAGCAGATTGTTCCCAGCCCGATGAGCTTTGTGTCCATTGGCCCTTCCTGGTGGCTCCAGCCTCCTGCCTGTGTAGCAAAGTCTGCGTGATGGGGGACTTGGGAGAAGCTCCCTGCCCAGAAATGCAGCTCATCCAGGCCAGCAGAGAGGAGGTGGATCAAGAACAAGTTGGGGAGATCTTGGATATAACACGGATTGGGGAAAACTAAGGGGGAAAAAGCCCTATTTTATTCTTTCAATACAGTTCCCAGCAGGAAGATCAGGATAGGAGGTTCTCGTCTGCTCCAGATTAAAGGAACCCGCAGTTTCCAGGTGAAGAAGGGGGGTTCCTTGTCCAGCATTCGCCGGGTCGGCAGCTTAAAGAGCAGCAAGTTATCACGGCAGGACTCAGAGTCTGAGGCTGAGGAGCTGCAGCTGTCCCAGAGCAGGGACACTGTCACTGATCTAGGTAACATAGAGGAGTGGGGTGCGCAGGGACGTGGGGGGCAGGAAGACAGGGCCCAGGTCTGGAAACAGCTCAAGCCCACTTTCTAACACGTAAACAGAAGGCAGAGCCATAGGTAGACAACTCATTCAGTCTGAAAACCATGCTCCCCTCTAGAGTAGGCCTGCTCCACCCGAAATGTGCACACAGGTCACCTGAGAGTTTTGTTAAAAGGTAGATTTTGACTCAGTAGTTTTGGGCTGAAGGAGTTTGAGTTTCTCCATTTTTAACAAACATCCTGCTGAAGCTGATACTGCTGATTCGAGGACCACATTTTGAGCAATGAGGAGTGCACACTTTAGGGAAGGAAAGCATTTAATGATGACAAAGACACTGTTTTCAAAGCCAGATGTTTGTGCGACTGTTGTTCTGGTCAGGATTTTCAACGTCAAATATAGAAATTCCCTTGAAGAGGGTCACCTAAGTAAAAGTCCTCTGTATTTTAAAATATCTATTTCACAGTTAAAAAAAAAATCAGACAGGGAAGATTTATTTAGACCTGCCCAATAGTGATCTTCATCAATGATCTTTATTTAATTTCTCAGGGATTTGTTTTCTCCACTATCCAATAAGAATAATTCTAGTTACTTTTTGCCTACCCTGCGGGGATGCTTTAAAGATAAATGAAGATGTAACTATAAAATGTGTTAAAGACCTTAGAATGAGTTACATGCACAATTAAGATATTAGAGTTGTATTAATAGATTGTCGCTGTAGGATCCAAAGAGACTCCAGATCTCAAGATGTGTTAGTCCAAAATATAGGCCCTGAGTAGTGTCTTAATAGACAAGAAAAAGATTAAGTAGGCATGCAACTGGAACTTACCAGGAGCCTAGCGTTAACTATCAGGCTAAAGTCAAAGAATATTCTCATTAACATTGAATCTCTGCATGAAAGGCAAATAGAAAACTCCTTTCTAAGTAAGTAGTTTCAGAAATCAGCAGTAAATGTGAATAAATTATTGACCAAGTCTGCTGAAATAGAAGCTGAATGTATCTAATCAAAGAAAGTTTAAAATAGGAAATGTTTCTACATCTACCCACCCTTGCCTTTCAAAATAGCTAATTTATGCATTACTTAAGATTCAGCTTATTTTTTAGGGATAAGGAAACCTTGTGACTTCTTTTGTTACTAGTCTAGAGCTATAACAGTACCGTCAGTTTGGGAAGAAACTATTGCTACTAATCATTACAACTGATCAATTTATCCTGACCAAATTGAGTCAAAGGAGACAGGTTAGAGACATTGTTTTGCCATCACAGAGATCCATGAAATGTTTTAGCTTTGAGGGCAAAGGCTTGTTGTGTCATATAGCAAGGAGTGAACTCAAGGGCAGTATCTCCATACTTTCCCACAGAGAGGAGTTTGGATGCAAAGGTTGCTCACAGTTAGACAGAATTGCTTCCAGATTCTTGTTTTTCTAAAACAGTTGTTCATCGTTGAAAGACAAGGTGGCTTCAACAAGTTTGTGGACAGTAATCAAATTAAAGCATGATTTTATTTTGGTGCCAAAAAAAATTGAAATCCATGCATAGCTTTTTCATAATAAACTTTTCCATGAACTTTTTAAAGCCCTACCCCCCCCCCCCCATAGTTCTGATAGCAAAGGCTAGTGGCTGAGCAACAGCACTAGAGTCACAGCAACATGGAAGGTAGCAGCACACTGAGGCCACTGGTTGGTTAGTGTTCCTACTTAACTACCCCAGGAGGGTCTGGTCAATCTGGAAGAGATTTGGTTATAATTAACCAATAATTGGTTCATCTCGGCAATTTAAGGACTAGATATATTTTTCTCTGCTCCCATCTCTCAAAATGGAAGCCACCACAACAGAGATCTTACGTGTTTTTGCAATCGCCAGTTCAGCTGGTGGGGCAAGAACAGCGCTTATTAATATTCCTCCAATAAAGTCAATGCTATGCCCTATAACCTACTGGGCCTTGATAGTCTGCCCTGGGATTCAAAAGCATGGTCAATTGTACCACACCCATGTGCTCTCCAGGAAGATTGCACACTGAAACCTTTTTTTGATTTTTTTTGAAGAAGGGAGTCCCTGGAGTGCAAGTGAGCCCAGTATTGAGCCAGAGGGAATGAGCACTGCCGGCACAGAGGAAAACTACCACAGGAACATGTCATGGCTTCATGTAAGTATGAGCTCGAAAAGAGCCCTGAGAGCAATTTCTTTTGGCATTGAGGAAAATCTGTGGAGGGAGGACCAAAAATTATACTAAAACCATCAAGTTAATTTTGGCTCCAAGAAAAAGAAGTGTCGCATATTTCTGCGGACTCTCTCAGCACTCACTAGGATTGGTAATCTGCTGAACTGTACTCATTTTAAGTTTACCTAAGGCCAAAGGTCTTTTGTTATGGCTGGTGTTGGGGGAGCATCATAAGTTAGGTAAAACTGTGAGGGACCAGACCAGTTGGTGGTCAAGACAGCCTAATGACACTAACTAAACGCTGAGAGCAAGATCATGGTGTCAGTGTTGGATCTGTCTTAGGTCAAGTTTTATATGAGGATAAGGAAACTATAAGATGATCAAGGTCATACCTGAAAGGGCCATCAAAAAGGTGTAGGCAGCAGGGGATCCCAGGAGACTGCACGCATAGGTTAGAGTTCAAGATCTGAGCTGGGCATGAAGAAAGACGTGAGGAGAAAGGTAAGGAAAGATAACCTCCGCTATAGCCCAGCACCATTGTTGGTAGTAGATGTGCACTTTCACCAGCCACCTTAATTTTTATCTAACTTACTAGCACGGTCAAAAAAGAGCTAGTTGATGTATAGTGCTCCTCAGTTTAAAGTGCTATACATTCACTGTGGAAGTAATCCCAGAACTGGCTGAATTTGTGAATCTCTGAGGCAGCTATTTTTTTCAAGTACACTTTTTATTGAAGTTTAACCTCCATATTGAAAAGCATGTGAAACCTATGTGTACAGCTCAATAAATTCTCACAAAGTAAACACATCTGTGTAAACACTATTGAACTAAAAAGAATGGTATCAACACCTCAGAAACCCTACATGGACTCTATCAGTCTCTACCTTCCCCTAACAGTGACCACCACTCCACCTTTTAACACCTTAGCTTAGATTAGTCCATTTGAAATGCACACAATTGGCATCATATACTATTTACTCTGTAGTGTCTGTGTGGGGACGAGGTGTATAAAGAAACTCTCTGTACTCTCTGCTTAATTTTACTGTGAATCTAAAACTGCCCCAAAGCACAAAGTTTTACTAATTTTAAAAAATTTGAGAGGCTTTAAATGTTAGTACCTTCCTCCCAAGAGGAGTCACCTTACCCTCTGGAAGACAACAAAGAAGCAGATCACTTTAGTCCAGTCAGGGACTAAGCTAACTTGACTTGCACTATTTCTAGTTCATTTTCCCTTTTTCTCCCCTGTCCCTTACTCTCCTTTCATGTATACATTTTATTAAGAAACCTTCCAAGGTTTCCAGTGAGAGTCTAGGATATACCCTAGAGCCTCTTATTTTTTTTTTTTTTTTTTTTTGGGGGGGGGAGGTTTTTGCTATAGGGCACATACGCTCGCCAGACAGAGAGAGACATAGAGACAGAAAGCGAGAAATCACCCCCCAGAGGGATGGTCACGCCGCAATCCCTTCTCCTCCATTCTCTCGGGATTTTGGGCATGCACACACATGCGCCCAGTGTGAGTTTTAAGCCACTGGGTCCGGGACTCTAACCGCGGTCGACTACGTGGGAGTCCAGTGACATAGCCATTATGCTAACTGCTGGTTCCCAGAGCCTCTTATTCTTGATAGATCAGAAACCCCAATTTTTATTTCCCCATTATAATAAAATTTCCAAAATCTCCACTCTGTCTGCCAGCTCATTTCTGCCTGGCCTCTTATCCACTCAATCAGCAAATGTCTAGAAGAGTAACAGTTGCCCAGTCTGACTTCTCTGAACCTCCCCTTCTTTTTAAAATCTTGGCCTCTTAGTTCCTCTTTTCTTTGGCAATTCTGAATTCCAGTTCTTATCTCTCAGTTGCTTTGAAATTGCCTAAAGCTCTGACTGCCTTCTTGACCACTGGTGCCTAGGAAGTAACAAATGCCGCAAGCAGAAATATGTCATGCATTCATGTTGCTCTCACTTCATTGAATGCCCTTTCTCTCCACATTATATTCTCATGTTTCAATTGCTTCACTCTCATATGAATTCAGATGCATATATTATATTCAAATATAGATGAATATATCTGTATATATACATATGTGTGTGGGGGGGGTAATGTATGCACATGTGTGTATGCATGTGTGTGTGTAACTGTATTTTACTTGGCTTTTCTAATTATTCAACAGTAACTGTAAACTACTTCATCAAGGTTATAAGGGAAATGTATTAGTTTTCTGTTGCTGAATAAAAAATTACCACAAGCTTAGTGACTCAAAATAATACAATTTTATTATCTTACCATCATACAGTTTCTGTGGGTTGGAAATCCTGGCACAGCTTAACTGGGTCCTCTGCTTCAAGACCTCTCATAGGCTACAATCAAAGTATTTGCTAGAGTTAGTGTGTTATCTGAAGGCCTGGCTGGGGAAGGATTTTCTTCTAAGCTCACATCGTTATTGACAGAACTGCATTTCCTCAATGATTATTGGATTAAAGGCCCCAGTCCCTAGTTAACCATTGGTCAGAGCTCACCCTTGTTTTCTCTCCAACTTATTTCATCAAAGCTATCAAGAAAGAGTCTTCTAACAGAGAAATCATAGTCTCACACCACCAAATCATGGAAATGGTATCTCATAACCTTTGCTGCATTCCCTTGGTTAGAAGCAGGTCATTAGGGCAGGACATAACTCGGTTGGAGGAAGTTACACAAAGGCATAAATACCAGAAAATGTAGATCATTGGCAACCGTCTTAGAAATATGCTTATCTAAATGATATCCTTGGGCAGGAATTTTTAAATTATGCATTTCTTAGCCAACTCTACCCCTTCCCTCAGGACTACTAAATTTGATTTCCTGAAGCAAAGTTGAGTAATACATTAATTTGTGTGTTTATTTGCTTAAATTTTCTTAGTATTTCTCTTGATCGGCCAGATTTGAAAATAACAAAGGAAACCTTATAGTTCTTACTGTCTTCTACCATATCCCAAGATAAGGACAGATATCAGGAATATGCTGTTGATCTTGAAATATCTGGATATTCTGCTCTAACAACATTTAAACTTGCTAAACTTTGAAGAGTACGAAGTTGTTAGCTGCGTTTGATAGGGATATGGAGTTGATTGTTGTTTCTTTGCTTCAAAATTAGTATGGCCTCTCATTCCTAAGGGGATGTATGGCAGCCTTGCCTGGCAGGTTGGGAGATCTCTGTCATGTAGACTTGCTTTGTGTCTCCCCTCAATGTGTCACATGGTCCCTTGAAGGCTGGGTATCAAGATGGGAACTAGTTTTGTGAACAATGGAAACTCAGAAGATTATGCATGTTTGACTAATCTTGTAGCTTGGGTATGCTATTGCCTTTTTAGTAAAGCTACTTAAGAAGTTACAAATTCAAATGCCTTCGTTCCTCATCTTAAAGTAACCACATCCTTTAAGTCAACTGAGTTCTCTTCTGGAATCTTAATGGGGAATTCTAGATGTGAAGATTTGAGCTGTATCAAGCTAGAAGAGATGAGCTAAAATAGTCTAAATGCCATAAGAGGAAAATGATTGCCTTATAGAAAGTGGAAACGAGGCTCTACAGGGGGTTCAAGTTCTGTTTAAAGGTTATTGGCCAGAGTGGAAAATGCAGAAGTGTTTCAAGTTCCACATAGGTGGGCTGGAGTTAAAGGCGTCGCACATCTGTCAATGCTCAGCCAGATCCTCAGAGACAGAACTCACCAGCTTATGTTTTCCCATTTGGCTCCTTCTACAACATTAAAGTATATTTTTTTTGAATTCAGAATTTCCACTTGAAAATATTTGGAAACCAAACACTCCACAATTATTGTTCTAAATTTTTGAAGATCTGTTAACCTTCTGTTTTGTTGTTTTTGTTTTGTTTTGTTTTGTTTTTTGAAGAAATCTTTCTATGAAGTATGAATAGAGGGAGAACCAAAGGCCAAGTGCTTGTCATATGCTTGTCATATGCTTGTCACTGTTTTCCTGTGAGAATTATTAAATAACTATGGTTTCAAGACTATCAAGGAAGGTTGACATTTTGACTTTCCATTTTCCACTCTACGGAAATGTTCCATTTGTCTCTACCCTTGTTGCCTGGTTGAATCTCAGAGATACTTTGTATTCCAGGTCATGATCTTGCTGTGCAATCAGCAGAGTTTCATCTGCACTCACGTTGACTACTGCCATCCTCACTGCTACCTGCACCATAGCCGGTCCTGTGCCCGCCTGGTCAGGGCCATCAAGCTCCTCTATGGAGACAGCATGGACTCCCTCCGAGAGAGCAACAACACCAGCAACGTGGCTCTCCGAGGCAAGAAACAGAAAGAGGTCAGTGAATAATCACTGGGTAATATGACAACGATAAAGAAAATGATGTCATAACCATCTTTCCTCTGAAAATAAGAAAATTTCAGTTAACTGCAGTTGTGTAAACCAGGCTACAGGTCTGCCTCATTCTGAATGAAGGAAGAAGATGAGTGCAAGAAAGATAAATCTGTGAGTAAACATGGACTCTTTCCTGAGATTTTGTCTTATTTCTGTGAAATAAAATATAAACTCAGAGGTGCTGGTAATGATTTAGTGATAGTGTTAGGCAGAATAATGCCTTCCTCACAAGGATGTTCACTTCCTAATACACCAACTCTATGATTATGTTACTTCACATCAGAAGAGACTGTGGCTAAGAATTTCATAATGCAGAGATTAGTCTGGATTATCCAGGCGGACCCAATGTAATAAGGGTCCCTATGAATGAAAAAAAATAGTCAGAAAAGGCAGAGACAGAGACAAAGGTATGATAACAGAAGCTGAGCTGAGAATGATAAAGCGCTATGAGCCAAAGAATGCAGGCAGCCTCTAGACACTGGAAGAGACAAGGAAATGGATTATCCCCTAGAGCTTCCAGAAGGAACACGCTGCCAATCCATTTTAGTATTCTGACCTCCAGAGCTGTAAGTAAATAAATTTGTGTTGGTTTAGGCCACGAAAGTTGTGGTAATTCATTACAGAAACAATAGGAAACTAATCATTAAGAAATAAACAACAAATGCCCCCACCCCCCAAAAAATGCAGAACAATCTAGATCAGACTAAAGAAAATTCCTTCAAGAAATTATTATATTTTTTTAAGCATTCTACTGCACTTCCCTGACAACTACCCTGAGCAGCTGAGCTGGCAGAAGATGATTTCGGAATTACCCACCTGGCCCTGACAGGCTTGATAGCCAGGACACCCACCTGAATGCTGCAGGCTACCCTGCAGCTGCTTTTCCCAACTGATTTCGCAGAGATTTTTATATACTACCTATACATTTCAAGAAGCATTCACAGTGCATGTGCAGATGGCACAATATTAGACCAGATAGTCTATTAAAAAAAACAACAACAACCAAAAAAGAACAGAGGATCTTTCCAGTAAATAACTTGCAAGCCAAGTTTGGGCTGGGTGGGGCCACTAATATGTTCATCAAACAACTTGAGAATCTGAGCGATAACAACAAGAATGCACGGTTGAGTTGTGTAGCAAGTTGTAATGCTTTAGCACTAGCAAAGGGATATTTTTATTATAATTTTTCTCTCACAAATCTAATATATGTTCATTAAAGAAATTTTGAATAATATAAGAGGTCCTTTAAAAGCAGGTATCTCATGTATCTCATAAGTATGCTAGCTCACCTTTTGGGATATAATCCTTACGTGTTTTTCCTAAACATATTGAGAGGGTAAAATGTAAGTACATGGTATTGACAAAGTGCTTTTTGCTTCTTAGAAACCTTGTACAAAAGATACTTTTCTCCCATTTTCATAGGTGAAAAAACTGTGGCAAGTAAAATTGAGATTTTTTTTTATAGTTCATATCTGCAATATATTTGGCTAGACTTTAACTTAGAAATATAGACTATCAAGGTCAAGGATTTTAAGTTTGCTCTTGCATCCCACATTATTGAAACTATAAAAATTGTGATGGGGATTATCAGATGGTATAATGGTTACATCGATGGACTCCCATGTAGTCAACTGTGGTTTGAGTCCTGGATTTGGTAGTTTAAAACTCACACCAGATGCATGTGCATGTGTGCCCAAAAAATCCCAAGAGGAGAATGAAGGAGAAGAGATTGTCGCATGGCCATATCCCTTGGGGGATACTTTCTCACTTTCTATCTCTCTGTCACTGTCTGTCTCTCTGCAGGTACACATATCCTATAGTAAAAATCTCTCTTAAAAAATTGTGATGGAGGGACCAGCAGGTGGTGTGGTGGTTAAGGTGTTGGACACTCCCACATGGCCGACTAGGGTTCGAGTCCTGCATCTGGTGGCTTGCTTTCTCACTTCCTCTCTCTCTCACTCTCACCCTCTGTCTCCCTCTGGTCAAATTAAAAAATAAATGAATGAATACATAAAATAAAATAAATAATTATTTTTTAAAAATTGTGATGGGAATGAAAGTGGGGAATAAAATGGGTTATAAATAAACCATTGCCCTTAAATGATAATACAAAATAAAAGAATATATATAATGTTTTGTGTAAACATGTATATATGTTGTATATATACATGTATTTCAAGCATAAATGACATTCAGAGAAAGCCTAATTTCATTCATGTAAATTCTCGCTTCAAATAAAAGCTCTCTTAGCTTTAGAAGAACATGATTTATGTTGGAATCTGCAAAAAAATACACAGACCTTGTTCTTCATACACATGACAAAATTACTTACTGCCATGCCTTTGTTCAAACTATACCTTTATGTCTAATTTATACATGGCCAAATGCAAACATCCTTTTTGCAAACTTAAATACCAAGATTCTTTCTTGAACCCTTTTCTAATTTCCCCAGAGTACTACAGGTAAATGATAAATGTTATTTTCCTTCTTTACTTGTCTAAATCAAATGGCATTTTACTTGCACTTTTTTTCATTCTTCACTCAATTATGTATTCATTCATTCATCCATCCATGTGCCTATCTGTCTACTTAACAAAATTTTAAAGAATCTATGGATCATACTGAGCCTACTTTGTGCTGAGCATAATAATGGGCAATGGTCCCGACCCACAGTGGTACATATGGTCTAACTGGAGAAGCAGATATGAATCAAATAAACCTCCCAAACTGATGTAAAATTGTAATAGTAACAAGTACAAGAAAGGAAAGGCACACTATGCTGAGGGAACTTGTGAATGAGGCTTTGAACTTGTTGGAGGAAATAGGAAACAGCCTTTCCTATAAAGTGACAGATGAACTTTGACTGAAGGATACATAGATGTTAATTTGATGCAGGATTTCTCAACCCGAGAGAAGATGTGAGTATGAAGGGCCATGTCTGGAGCACAAAGGACCATGGTACATGATGAGGCTGTAAAACCATGTTGAGATCAGACCATATAGGGCCATGTGAAGGCTGTTATTCTATCCTATGAGTAGTGGCAAGCATCCCCTGTCACTTAATTATATTTTCATTCAAAACTAAGGTAGCCTTTCACATTTCTTTGTGATCTGAAGGATACCTAACAGTACTCACTTATATCACAGGAACAAAAATTAAAGAATGACTGAGTGTTAATGACAGTTCTAGGGTGTTTCACAAGTGTCTTCTAACCTCCGGCTCAGCTGGGACGGTGGCCAACCAGCACAAGTGACTTACCAACCTTCTGCTATTGCTTACATTTCTGAATAGGAAAGGAAAAGTAAAGCAAGGATAAGTGGTTTCTAACCTAAACACATTTAAAGTAGTCATCAGGTGGAGAGCTGAAAAGGTGTATGTGTCTTCAGTGGTAAACATTTTATTGCCAAAATTCTAGTCTCCTGCTCAAGCTCTTTTCCCCCCTCGTGATGTTTTCCCTTTGCCTGTTCTGAATCTGTCACATAAATGAACAATGCCCACATTTCCAGAGCAAAAATGAAAACAGAGGAAATAAATCAAGAGTAAAAGCACTGTTCCGATTAGAATTGAGTTTTATGAGCCATCGCTATTTCATTCCTGTTTTCTTTTTAATTGGTTTTTATGGAAGAATATATTTGTGGCAGCCAGTACATTTTGTAACCCATCTAATTCTGATCAATCTGCTAATCTCCATTTCAATGTTTGGGGACTCACTGTACATTCTGTCAGTCTATTTTAGGGTACTTCCAAACTTGAGGGAGTTTTTATAAACTAGTATTCTACATGGATATGGCACTTTCACCAAACAATTCTTCAATTTTTTTTTCTCTTTGACTTCACCTTACCTAATGCTATGTTCTATGTAAACTAAATGGTCAGGTAGTGCTTGCTAATGAAAAAGGAGTAGGTAAAACATTTCTTTTTCTTTCTGTCAGGAAAGAGAAGAGTAAATAATGATACATGCTGCCCAAAAGAAAGGGCACAGTGTGGGTAAATGTTGTAATGTGATGCAAATGGCTAGAGGTCACCTGATTTCCTACAGAACTAATGGTTTTCAAAAAGTTATGGATAACAACATCATGAGGCCAAGACCAGGCCCTGAGACTTGACTTCATTGGGCAGAATGACTCCCCGTTATAATGTCCATAGTTAATGTGCCAAAGAAGGGTAAAGCACAGCTGGTCTAGACTATCTTGGGGGAGTATTGTGCTTCATTAGGATGATGTTATTCCCCCAAATAGGAAGAAATCCCTTTCTCAGAGAGCCCAGAAGCTGACTTTAACTTCTCCAAATGTTAAATACTTTATTTTTACAGTGACTAATCCATCATGGTATGCATCTACTTTTCTACTTATCTAGACTTTTCATTCATTTTCTTGTTTTTCATCTAGCTCTCCTAATAAGATACACGCTCCAGGAGGGCACGCATCATGGATGTTTTGCTCCTCAGCTTATCTTTAGAAGTTAGCCAGTTTCTTACAGATGGTTACTTCAGTAAGCACCTTTTTTTTTTCTTTTTTTTTTTTTTTTGGTTGGTCTATTTTTTCCAGATATTCTGCAATATGTATTTATAAATAGAAAGAATAAAAGCCAAGACATGCCAATTTTAAATATCTTGACTCTTTTTGTAAATTTCAAACATACCTCTACATTTACCTGAAAAACTACACCATATATGATTTTAGACATTTTCAAGTTATACAGAATAGGCCATGTATGCTATAAACATTACTTTTATTATACATTGAGAGGAAAAAGAGAAAAGCAATATTTCTCTCCCCAAATAATAGTGTTCCCAAGTAGGTGCCTCCATTTTTTTTTTCTTTAGGAAACACATTAAAAGCTCTGATTCACTGTTTCCAAGTGAGTTCATTTTAAAAGTTTGTTTTATGTTAATAATCACATAACAGATACATTATCTTGGGTCTTTTAGTCAGAGTTTGGAAAGATGTTCTTGAAATATACATGTACTCTTAGACTAGCTATTTCTTTCAAAATATCTCTCTCTATAACACTGTGAAAGCTCTATTCAATAATTCTTAAAGATTTCCATTTTTTTGCCTTGGCATGGAAGGAGAAAGTGTTTTATTGACAAGATACTGGGAAAACAAATGAGCACTTATTTGTGCAAGAAGTTGCACAGCCTGGAGCATTAAAATAGGAAGAATCAGCGTGCAGGATAAATAAACAAGGGTCTGTCCCCACTAAGACCCATCTTTCTCTAGCTTCTCTGTTTACTCCGTTCCTTGGCATGTAGGGAGTCAGAGTGAAAAATTCTCGTCTGTGTTTATGCAGATCAGTCAAGCATATTCTGGATGCTGGTTGAGGGGGCAACTTGAAAGAAGAGCTGCCATTTCCTGTAGATGACTATGTGTTCTTTTTTTTTTTTTATTTACATTTAATCATTGTACATCTTTACAGCATACAGCGTGGTTTCTCAGTGTACATGTTACAATGCATATTAGTCAAGTCATGGATATTGCCATGAACATTATCATCGTCAGATAACTTTCATTTTTGTTTCTGTTCTTTTATTTTTCCTTTTATCCCTTCCCTCCCACTGTAACCCATCCCCTCCTATACTATCTCTGGTATATACATCTTTACAATATACTTTGAGATCAGGAAGTGAGATGACTCCTACTTATTCTTTTTGCACAGTATTGCTTTGGCAACATGGGCCCTATATGTTCTTTTTTTTTGGAGAGATTTTCGCTATAGGGCGCGTGCGCTCGCCAGACAGACAGAGAGAGACATAGAGACAGAAAGCGAGAAATCACCCCCCAGGGGGGATGGTCACGCCGCAGTCCCTTCTTCTCCATTCTCCTCTCGGGATCTTGGGCACGCACACACACGCACCCGGCGTGAGTTTTAAGCCACCGGGTCTGGGACGTGAACCGCGGTCGATTACGTGGGAGTCCAGCGACATAGCCATTACGCTAACTGCTGGTTCCCAGCCCTATATGTTCTTAAAGAAACCATTTCACCTATACAGTTCAGGCCTCAGTGATAGATGCTAAAAACTGGTACTTTATTGATGACCTCTGTCCTTGACTTTTTAAAGTTTATTTTATACATTCAACCACTATACATTATTACAACTTGTAAAGTGAGTTTGGGGAGGGTTTTTTTGTTGTTGTTTTGTTTTTTGTTTTTTTTTTGTTTTTTTTTGTTTTTTTTTTTTTTTTTTTTGCTATACGGCATGTGCGCTCACCAGCCAGCCAGAGAGAGACAGAGAGACAGAAAGTGAGAAATCACCCCCCGGGGGGATGGCCACACTGCAATCCCTTCTCCTCCATTCTCCTCTCGGGATCTTGGGCACACACGCACACGCACCCAACGTGAGTTTAAGCCACTGGGTCCAGGACTTGAACCGCAGTAGACTACATGGGAGTCCAGTGACATAGCCATTACGCTAACTGCTGGTCCCACAACTTGTAAAGTGAATTTACCCACAATGAATATACTTTACACCAGTCCATTTAAATTTTATATTTTTTTCTCTATAACCCAATGCTTCAGCTTATACCATTCAACTCTATATAAAGACTATTGAATAAAGTGAATTTTATCTGATTTAATATTTTAAGATATTTGTGTTTTTAACAGCTCAATGAAATATAATTAGCACTGAAGTGGAAGTTAGGAGATCTTTGTCATTTCCTTTTTCTGCTAATTTCTAGCTTTGCAACTTGGTTAAATTACTCCACCTCTCTGTAATCCATTTTCCTCAGGGGTTTGGCCGTAATTCCAAATGACACAATCATGAATGCCATATTCCTGAATGTTGAAATCTCAAAAGATTAAAATACCCAGTCTAAATTGCCCAAAGATCCATATCCTGAAATAAAATTCTATAAAAGATAATATAAAAAAATTTAAAGACTTATTTACATTTTTAAAAGGTGACTGATTTGAGAAATATGTAAAAAAAACACAACAAAACACTCAATAGACCACTCTACACAGTAAAATAAGAAGTAATTACGTATACATTTTATTTTATTTATGTTTTAAAAAAAAATTCCAGAGTGTGCATGTGCCCCCCCCCCCCCCGAGAAAAAGGAGAAAGGGAAAGAGAGAAAGCATCTCTCATGGGAAACAGTCATGCTACAATCCCTTCTCCTCCATTTCTCCCTCCTCCTGGGATTTTAAGCATGCATACACATGCACTTGACATGTGTTTTTAAGCTGTCAGGTCCAGGAGTGAAACCATGTTGTTGACTATTTGGGATCTAGCTATCTTAACAATTAGGCCATGCAGTGACCCTATTTTATTTTTTATTGGCATATAATAATTGTACATTTTTGTGGGGGTATATCTTTTTTTAATACAAGGTGTGTTGATCAAATCTGTGTAACTAGTATATCCATTATCTCAAACATTTATTATTATTTTGTGTTGAGGACATTAAAAAATCTCTCTTTTAGCTAGTCTAAAATATTATAAACTGTTGTTAACTATATCCTGCTGTACTAATATAATAACAGTAACTTATTATTAAATATAATTACATTACTATAGTAATAACACTGGGACTTGTTTCTCTTACCTAACTGTAGTTTTATTTTAATATACATGTTTTTGTAAGCATAAGCACTTAATGATAGGTACGTGAGTATAACAATTATGAACAGATAAACCAAATTCGCAAAGAAATAGATCAAAAAACAAAATGAGTAAATGCATACATTGTAGTTAGCTGTGTTTACCCGGGTTTATTACCATGGTTACCTGAAATACATCGACTGACATCCTAAGTCTTTTGACAAGATCAAAGAAAAACCATGATGGGTCACGCCCATGTGTGCAATCACTCAAGCCAAGATACTGAAAAATTGTACCTTTTACCAATGCAGATATACGAAAAGCATATCTCTTTGTTCACTGAGGAAGTTTTAATGTTCTATGTGCCTTCACAAAGCTTGTACACCAAGTCAATGTTATGATAATGCACTTTGTGGAGTCCAATTTGCAAAAAATGCCTAAAATGAATTAGAACATGCTGAAAGTTTTTGCATAATTTATAATTCCAGCATTGAAAAAGATGCAAAGATGAAATAGATAGCATAGCAAATTGTAAAAAACTAATGCTGACTACTTAAATTTTATGTTTCAATTTGACATATGAAAAAGTGTATTATACGTATAGAATACAGGCATTTGCTTAGAGGTAGTCTATACGGTGGTCAACTTCCATAATCTTGCCTTGCAGGATTCTAGTATTCAGAATTTTGATCTTTTATGGTTCTGACTTTGAAGATTTTAGGCACTAGAGGCTTTAGATTTTAGGGATTTTGATCTTACAGAACTTTAATATTTGGTATTACAGCATTTGGCTTTGTGTCTGTCAATATTATAACTGGCACTAGTTTCTTCCAAGGTACAAGAGAGGTTTTTACTAAATATCGCTAAGTTCCCTTCTCACTACAAAATTAACTGCTTTTATAGATTTCAGATTGTGTGGGTTCACGAAAAAGCCTTAAATCTTTTCTTCCATTAGGAGATATTTGTTTGGAGAATTTAGGAGAAACATAGTACTGTTGGTTTTCGAGAAAGCACAACACTGTTCATC
This sequence comes from Tupaia tana, assembly GCA_026018925.1. Taxonomy (NCBI): domain Eukaryota; kingdom Metazoa; phylum Chordata; class Mammalia; order Scandentia; family Tupaiidae; genus Tupaia; species Tupaia tana. The sequence continues at coordinate 32,809,448 of JAKSZU010000001.1, read as the reverse complement.
ACCTCCCACGTTCTCTTTAGTGTTCAGATAAGTCATGCCTCAGGACGCCTTCCCTGAAGAAGAGAGTTTCAGATGCCAACCTGGAAGGGAAGAAGGATTCCGGAATGCTGAAGTACATCAGACTTCAGGTACTGCCACCTGGGTCAGAATCATTTGTGGAATATTAGCAAAGAAGGGGCAATAGACAGACTGTCCCCTAGTGTTTGGGGTATACAGTGTCGGCTGGCACAGAGCTGGCCTAAGGACCCATTAGTGGGTGAGTGAGAATGCTGCCAAGTGTGCAAAGAAAAAAATCCTTCCTGCTAGACAGTCACTTTTCAGACAAGTCTTCAGAGTTAGCGGTTATGATGCTAGATCTGTCTCAAAGTTTATTCGTGGATTAAATAAAATAGTTCATTTACCTACTTATCCAGAACATTACACATTGCTAAAATACTATTACAATTAAAGCTCTATCTTTCCCTAGGGGGACAATAAAAAGGTGTTTTTTTGTTTTTGTTTTTTTTCTAAAATGTGTTTAAAATGATGACTAGTCCAGGAACTACATGTATCCCTTAAATTATCTGAAATAATGGATTAAATAGGATTTTGTAGGCTACTCTGGATCAATAACCACCGTGTGTAATGTTGTTTCAAAGGCAAATGCCGCCCAAGTTCACATTGGCTTAGAAAACCAGCTTCCGAGCTGGACTTCTTTATAAATTAGAGACTGTTTATCATTTTCAGTGGAAATCTACTAATAGGAAGAAAAATAGGATGGTTTAAAAGTCTATTTGGCCTTTTAACACAAAAATATGCTTTCTGCGGTCTTTCACTTCTCATCCTTTTTATCCCACAGTTTATTCTCTGGGTAGTTACAAAACAATTTTTGCAATGAAAGATTACAAAATTAGTATTTTTTTTTCTAGTTATGCTTCAACAAGTAAAGTATAAAGCTTGTTATATACCATGCCAACTAAACATGCCCCCATTTTAGAAAATATCACAAATTCCTTTAAAAGAAAGAGAGGGGAGAAGTGCCTCTTAAGCTTCAAGAAGAGTACTATAACCACTGTCTTAAAGATTTTACAAGGTGATTTCCATCTTTTCCCAGGTGATGAGCTTGTCGCCTGCTCCCTTGTCTCTGTTAATCAAGGCGGCACCGATTCTGACAGAGGAGATGTACGGAGACATCCAGCCGGCTGCCTGGGAGCTCCTGCTCAGCATGGATGAGCACATGGCGGGAGCGGCAGGTACAGGAAGCTCACGTGGGACTGGCTCCTGCAGCCGCAGCCGCACCTGGCCGGGAAGTGTAAATGGGAGAGACATGCATTCAGCATTCATTCCAGTTTCACTTCCGGGTCAGGTTGACGGCAGTTGTTAGACCTCCAGACAGAGCTGTACACTACAGGAAAGCAGACCCAGGTTTTACGTACTCCCACTTCTTCCTTTTTTTTTGGATAGAGATTTTTGCTAAAGGCATGTGTACTCGCTGGAGAAACGGAGAGAGAAAGAAAGACAGAAAGTGAGAAATCACTCTTCAGGGAGTGTGGTCACACTGCAATCCTCTCTTCTTCATTCTTCTCTTGGGATCTTGGCCATGCACGCACACATGCCCAGTGTGAGTTTTAAACCACCAGGTCTGGGACTTGAACCATAGTCAACAATGTGGGAATCCAGCAACATAACCATTACACCATCTGCTGGTCCCTATATGCTTCCATTTTTACTGTGCGGTTTGCATAGAGCACTATTCCTCTCTTGGGGGTTACCAAATTATAGAAAATTATTTCCTCCAGGAGCTACATTTTCATTATGTTTCACAAAAGTTAAAATCCTATTTTGTGTGTTATTTCCAAAATTTACCATGAATTAATATCATTAACTTTTTTATATGTGAGTCATGTTATGTGTCCAAATTGCAGTATCAAAACAAAAGTTGAAATTTAAATGACTTGTCCAAAGCCACATTTCTAGTCAGTAGGAATGTAAAATATGGGTTCATTTATTCCTATTTTTTGTCCATATCCCTTTATTTTTACATATTATTTTAATTCTGAAATACACATGCTAAAAAATTAAATAGCACAAAAGTGTATGAAGATTATCATTCTGGGACCAGCAGTTAGTGTAATGGCTATGTCGCTGGACTCCCACGTAGTCGACTGCGGTTCACGTTCTGGACCCGGTGGCTTAAAACTCACACCGGGCGCGTGTGCGTGCGTGCCCAAGATCCCGAGAGGAGAATGGAGGAGAAGGGATTGCGGCATGGCCATCCCCCCTGAGGGGTGATTTCTCGCTTTCTGTCTCTCTGTCTCTCTCTGTCTGGCGAGCGCACACGCCCTACAGCAAAAAAAAAAAAAAAAAAAAAAAAAAAAAATCTCTTTCCTATGACCCTTCCCATCCCCTTCTCCAGGGCAACAATTTGAAATTTCTTAGAAATTCTTCTAGTATAGACTATGCATTCATACTTACATTAGTAAGTATGTAAAATGTTGCATGTTTCCTTTTTACACAAAAAAGACATACTAGAAAGGCTTTTGAACTTTGCAGTTGTTCATTCATATCTAGAAGACCATTTTTAAACACCAGTTTATAGTTTTATTCCTCTTTTTTTAATGGTTTTAAAATATTCCATTGAATGAATGGATATACTATCATTTATTTAGCCAGGACCTATTAATGGAAGTTTAGTTTGATTCCAACATTTTGCTCTTTTATGCTGTAATGCAACAAAATCATTGTGAAATATCTATTTGCATTAAAATTCTGGTTTCATGTCTCTACTACAAGCTTCCCAGAGACAGGGAAGTTTAGGGAAGGATATGCTTTCCCAAATATGGGATAGTAATGGAAACTTCCATGGAAAATACAAACAGGCTGACTGGGGTGGGTTTCTTTGTAAGAATTATTTATTTCATTTTGTTTAATATTACTATTTTTTAATTTGCTATAGGGCACTTGCACTCACCAGAGAGAGGGAAAGAGAGAAAACAAGCCACCAGATCTGAGATTCGAACCACAGTTGACCATGTGGGAGTCTAGTGCCGTAACCAACATACCACCTTCTGTCCTGTAGGTTGACTGAGTTTTAACAGAGATTAACCAAGCTGAGAAAATGGTGTATATAAATCACATGGCTATGGAAATGCATGGGGTTATCTGGATAGCCAAGGGACTGATTTGACAGGTGAAGTGGGTTTTTTTAAGTGTGTCACCAGTTCATAATATTAGAGAGGTGAATGGGCTTCAGACTGCAAGCCTCAAATGACAGGCTTAGGAGTCTAGACTTCCTACTAACCTGTAAAAAGCTACTCAAGAATTCTAAGCCAAAGAGTAACATTGTATATATAGTAAGAATGTCACCAAGTTTAATGTGTCAGCAATGACTAAAACAGTTTGGTTTTAAACATATTGCTTTTTATATGAAAGGGGGCTGGTGATGACACACAGTTGGTGACATGACACTGAAGCTGATAAGAAAAGTCCAAACTAGAGGTAAAATTAGGAGTGAGTTGATAAAACTGCCAACTGAAGCAATGAGAGTGGATGAGATCTCTCAAGAGAATCGGAAGAAAAGAGAGAGCAGAGAGATGACCACTGTGTCTTCTCTACTTTCAGAGAACGAGAAGAAGAAGCCAGGCCAGCAGAAGACCTAGAAAAGGTGATCAGGATAGAGAGCTCAGTTAACACCAGACATGGAAGCAAAGGAGAATAGCTCGTCAAGGAGATTGTTATAAAGGTGTTAAAAACTGAAGGGAAATTAGTGCTATACAAATACCACTGAGTCTGCTGAACATTACAAGAAACTGTTTCAGTAAAGAGATTAAGGTAGAACTCTACAATGATTTAGAGTGAGCAGGATATTTAAAAATTGAGAGAATAGAGTACATCTTACAGAACAGTAAAGAAAGGAGAAAGAGTAGAGATTTAGGCAGCTGGTAGGATAAAGAAAAGGATTATCTAAAGGTAATGATGACGGTAACTTTTTTTGTGACAGAGCTAGGTCACATATTGTCTTATTAAAGTTACTGTAGGGGTCAACAGGTGGTGTGGTAGTTAAGGTACTAGACTCCCGTAAGACCAACTATGGTTCGAGTCCCGGACCTGGCAGCTTGCTTTCTGACTTTCCTCTCTTACTCTCTCTCTCTGTCTCTCTTTGGTGAGCATGTGTACCCTATAGCAAATTTTTTAAATATTCATAATAATAAATAAAATTAAATAGTTCTTTAATAAATGTTGTCTAGGTGAGCAACATAAGTCAGAGTTGAAAGGACTTATCCAAGTTCACTAGCTCAGAATTAGAGAACCGGAAAACCAAGTCTTCTGGCTGCATATATGGATGCTCTTCCCATTACTCCATGTCACTTCTAAAAATTAAAATACACTTCAGAAGTATGTAGCACTTTTCACTTCACAAATCACTTGCCATGTATTATTTTATTCTAACAAATTTGGAGGCTGGTATTATCATCTAACGATAAATTTGGAATCAGATATCATTTTCTTCATCATTGTCACTATGGTTCTTGACAGCTTACCAGCGAAGAAATGGGGGCTAAGAGAATTTAGGAGACTTAACCAGAACGGAACCCCAGTTCTCACACAACTGCCTGAGCATATTTTGAGGCTCTAGGGAAGAGAAATTCTAGATTGTGTTTTTAGAATTGCCACTAGCTCTTCTATCTATGGGATACAGTTTATTTATGTCTTACTAATTATTACCTTTATAATGTATCATGGCACCTGATCTTTATCTTATTAATAGTTAGTTTTTCCCAAAGTTAAAAAAAAAAGAAACCAACTGTATTATGAGTCACGTAATCTCTTGATATCTCAGTCTCTTTTATCTCTGAAAAGGGTAAAAGAGTCTAATAAAACACAATGTACATTTTGTTTTTAATATACCTAATGTAAATAAGATAGTTTTTAATGGATATCTTTATGTATCATCCTTGGGTTACTATGAAATTAGGTTACTATGACGGTATCATCATTTCCTAAAAAGTATAATTCAGTATGTAATTTTCTTTTTTCATTTACTTCCCCTGACATTCACTTTTCACTGTGAGCCAAGGGAAGTTTTGCTTAGAATGAGCTATTCTACTAAAATGTTATGCTGTCATTGCCCTCAAACCAGCTATTGAAAGACTGTGGGTGGTTGCCAGTGGCTGAAAGGCCTGCTTTTGTTAGTGCTGTTAGCCTGGCTCCATTAGCTCGGGAGTCACTTTCAGGAGCTAGGAGCAGTTACCACTTCTCCCCAACTCCAAGAATCAAGCAGTATTTAAAAATGTGTTGCTGATAAATTATTGACTGTCTCTAGCTGCCATGTTCCTGCTGTGTGCGGTGAAGGTCCCTGAGGCCGTGTCTGACATGCTGATGTCAGAGTTTCATCACCCAGAGACTGTGCAGCGGCTGAATGCTGTCCTCAAGTTCCACACACTCTGGAGGTTTCGATATCAGGTCTGGCCCCGCATGGAGGAGGGAGCACAGCAGATCTTTAAGGTGAGGGATACTTCCCGCATGGAAATTATATAGGCAAACCCGACCCAAGTCTTAAACCCTTGAACCTTCAAGACATATACGGTCAATGAAATGTCTCTCTCTCTCTCTCTCTCTCTTTCTCTCTCATAGTAAACCTAAATCATACATGAATGAATGTATGTTATTTAAAATTTTGAAATATAGAGGAATGAAAAGTAAAACCACAAACTCTCTATAAACCTCAAAATCTCACTATCATGTGCCAAGGTATAAAACATAAAAATTTGGGATATGATCTTCCAGACATTTTGCTATACACACACACACACAAGGGAACTTCAAAAGGTTGCAGAAAAATGGAAATTAAATGCAAGTTTATTTCGGTGCAAGACAATCTTTGAAATGTATGCCTAGCTTTTTCATAATATGCATTTGCTTTTTAAAGACCCCTCATATTGATTTTTTGGGGGAATATGTGGCAATTAAGCAAATAGAAATCATGTGATTGAAAGACTTCATCTTAAAATCAGTAAGTGAGGCTCAGAGAAATCCACCGTATGCTCTATTACAGAAAAATATTCAAAAATTGCCTTTTTCTGTGATGTTTCCTCCATGAGGATTCACTTAGACCCAAACAATTCACTTAGATTATATCATAATTATACTTCAGACTCATTCTAGCTTGTATTCTATCTTACATTATTTTTCTGATATCGATAACAGATCCCACCTCCCAGTATAAACTTCACCCTGCCCTCGCCAGTGCTTGGAATGCCATCGGTCCCAATGTTTGACCCTCCATGGGTCCCTCAGTGCAGTGGGAGTGTCCAAGACCCCATTAATGAAGACCAGTCTGTGAGTAATGGGCACTTACTTTCCACTATTTCTAGATTCCATGGTGTATATGTGAAAAAGAGTCATGAATTGTGAGACAATTTGTTCATTCTTGTCATAAGAATAGAATAACCACGAAGAGTCATTGTTCTTGTGCTTAAAGTGGAAGGAACTAATATCTGCAAATAATGAGTATTTACACACCTCCAAGCCAACACAGTTTTGTTCTATAATCAAAGCATGGGATACTTTATAAAGTTACTAAAAGCATTAGGCACTGATTTCTCGGCCAAAGGTAGCACCTTTGCCTTTATCTGTTAGAAAGCATATTCATTCAATCTATTAGGTTGTCAGAAAATTCATGACATATTTTTCTCTTTTTCGATGCAAAAATGTGTTATGACATTTCCTACAACCCAGTGTAATAAGCAAGCAACCTGAAGGTAACACTATTGACTCTAGAAAAGTAAGGGCCAGTAGCTCTTACTTCTTTGTTCAGACTTCAGATTGTCCTTTATATGTTGATCAGCATCATCATCACAAACATCACTCAGACCTTGGTTTTAGCACTGCTGTATGTAAACTATAACTCACAATCAAGCTTAGAGCTTAGTCCATACATAGATAAAAATAAAAAGTATACACCTTTTGAAAAAAATGTATATTTATAATATGATGCACAGGTAGTGCCACCAATATGGGGGAATGAAAACTACATGGGAGGCCTGGATCCAGTTCGTAGGCCAACCTAAATAAGCCAGGTGCAATTACAAATACCTGTAATCCTAGCTAATTGAGAGACAGGAGAATCCTGACAGAGTGAGACCGTGTCAAGAATACGTATCTCTTGGGCCAGCAGATGGCATAGCGGTTATGTCACGAGATTTCCACATGACCAGCCACAGTTCAAGTCCCAGACTCAGCGGCTTGAAAATCATGCCAACACATGTGCATGTGTACCCAAGATCCTTGGAAGAGAATGGAAAAGAGACTGTGGCATACCAACCCCCCTGGAGGGGTGATTTTTCACTTTCCCTCTCACTGTCTCTGTCTCTCTGTCTCTCTCTCTCTCTCTCCATTGAGCACACACACCCTATGGCAAAAACTCTAAAAAAAAAAGTATACCTATCTCTGACTCTCTTCCTTTCCCTCTCTCACTCTCTTTCTCTCATTCATAAATGACATATATATTGGGTTGTTGGAAAAATTGTGATGCATTTTTGTATAGAAAAAAATATATCATTACTTTTCTGATAATCCAACACACACACAAACACACACACACACTTTTATTTGCCTGTCAAATACCATTTTTTTAATGTATAAGAATAATGTAAAAAATTTTGAAGACAAAAAACACATCTCCACACAAATCCATCATTATTTTCTTGCATAAGTTTCCATGGAATTTGTGACAATTGGCATATAACTATTAAAGGCTATTGATATGTCTCAAAAATATCCCCAGAAAGGTTATATCATTTTACTCTTACATAATAGAATAGGAAAGTGTCCTCCATTCAAATTAACTCATTTTTTAAAATTTCCTTTTATTTACTTACTATAATTACTTATTTACATTTAATTTTTGTATGTTTTTATGGTATACAATATGGTTTTTCAAACTGTGCATGTGGTATGTGATAATCAAATCAAGTATATTCATCATTTGCAACAAAGAATATTACATGATGTATCTCTCAAAAAAATAAAGTAACTAATATTTTAAATTGCTTATTTGAATGGCTCAAAATGTAACTGTTTAATGTCACCAACTTTTTAATAAATTAATTAATCATATGAGGATACCTCAAAAAGTTCATGGAAAATGAGTTAAAGTATGAGTTTATTTTGGTATAAAAATTTGAAATCCATAGTTTTTTAAAAATACATATTGTCCATGAACATTTTGAAGATAATTCACATGAAGTTAGATTGATCATTTATGCATACCCTACATAGATTTTCTAGGCATTTGTAGTTTTCTTTAAAAAATTGTTTGAACTCTTTACCCCTCATAATATGCCTATTTAATTTTTCTGCATGTGGTACCTTCATATCTTACTGCTCCTTGCCAATGGGAAAAATATGCCTGGTTCTACTCCCATATTGCAGTAATTCCAGCATCTGGACCACCAATATAAGGATCTTCGATTTTTCTCCCACAGAGGTGATGGGTTTATTTGGACCAACTGCACTCTCTATTCCAAGTTTACAGTGGATTTGAAACCACATCTCCTGATTCTGTATTTAATATCTTTCTTATTCCATAATTCTTATCTTTTGTCTTATTATAATATACCAGCATAGTGACCTAGCTCTGAAAATGAGTTTGATCTACCAATGAATATTAACTGCTGTTATGCCATGCATCATAGGAAAACATTTTTTAATGATCTGCATCTTTTTTTATTAATTGTACTTATCATTTCTTATTTACATTTAATTGTTGTACATCTTTGGGGGTACAATATGGTTTTTCAAAGCATGCATGTAGTGTATGATAATCAAATCAAAGATATTCCCATATCCATCATCTTTAACAAAGAGTATTACAATATTACGCATTGGAGAACTTTCATTATATGTTAAGATCCTGCATGAGAGAATCATCCATGAATGCAGCCCTATAGAAGAGTGACCAATACCCCCTGGCCGTCTCTAGAGCTCCGTGTGACTATAGGCCATAGGGAGGTGTGGAATTGCTGGTGTACATAGACATTACCTCAAGTTGGTAGGGAAGAACTCCAGTGATCACTTTCCTGCTCTCTGACAGCATATCTGTTCCCAATGCTCTTGAAATTTAGCGTAAGCAGCATGTTTATGGCATAAATAGAACGCCATTCTGCAGAGAAAAGTTGTCTCTTCTGTCGTGCCTTATCTCTCACCTGGGGAAGAAAGGGTTGTTCTTAATAGTATTGTGTTATGCCTCGGATGCTAGTAAACAGAGTCAACTGCTACATATAGTGTTAGTAACACTATAAATTCATCATTTCATTCAGTAACTTTGTCTCCAGTAATATTGTTAAGCATGTACAGTGCACCACTGTGCTTTTCTGCAAATATTAATTATTCACAGTATGGTAGAGACTTGAGCTGTGAAAATTAAATAAATCACATAACAAACTGCTTTATATAAGATATACCCCTCTCCTTCTCCTTTCGATAGTCTGACTTTCTATTTGATTAGCCTCATGAAATAAATATCCTTTTTTAAAAACCAGTTCAAAAAAATTCGGAAATAGAATACCCGATTTTTTTAATTCGGTCTAAATATTTGGACAGTAAATCATTGATATCCTTTCCAAAAAAATCCTAAACATTAAATAACATTCTTTGCAGAAATTACAAATATTCTTAAAGAATTGTTCTGATTGAGGTCAAAGAAAAAAATAGCTTTTTTTTTAAGAGAGATTTTTGCTATAGGACATGTACTCTCACCAGAGAGACAGAGACAGAAAGCAAGAAATCACCCTCCTGGGAGATGGCCATGCCACAATTCCTTCTTCCCCATTTTCCTTTCAGTATTCTGGTCATGCATTCACACAGGCCGGCATGAGTTTTGAGCCACTAGGTCCGGAACTTGAACTGCAGTTGACTCTATGAGAGTCCGGTGACATAACCATTACACCATCTGCTGGTCGTGGGGAAAATAAAAAGCTTTTTAATCTCTAGCTGTACAGAACCTGGAAACCTAATTTTAAAAGGAAACTAATGAGTAGCCATCCATGAAACTAGATCATGGATTTCCTAACATTTCCTGAGGGAAAACTACCACGTTTATGTAACTATTGCCCGTGACCTTGCAGAAGAATTGCTATTAAAGACACTTGCCTTCATGTCACTGCAGAAATCCTTTTCAGCAAGAGCTGTGTCCCGCTCCCATCAAAGGGCAGAGCACATCCTCAAGAACTTGCAGCAGGAGGAAGAGAAGAAACGTCTCGGGCGAGAGGCCAGCCTCATCACCGCCATCCCCATCACCCAGGAGGCTTGCTACGAACCCACCTGCACACCCAACTCAGAGCCAGAAGAAGAAGGTGCCCCTTACTCATGGGATTCTGGGGGTGGGAGGCTAAGTCCCAGGGAAAGAAATTGCTCTGAAATATACATCGATAATTTTATGGAACGTAAGATAAAATACCCCCTTCCATCTCTCTTGATAAAGTTGTTGTTTTCTGAAGTTTAGAGTTGGCCTGTTTCCAGAGGAAGATCTTAGCCTCATTAAATGAAGCAATCTAACAGTGCATCGCACAGTGGTTGTAATTCAGGAACTGCTAAATGCACAATGTGTATAAAGTAAATGCAGTCATTGTGCCATCATTAAAAATGAGATTAACCCATGAACTACTTTCAACCTTCATAATGGCAGTCTGTTGGTTGATATAAGAAAATGATTTATGAACCATTCTAAATTCAGTGGTTCTCTATCCTGTTCTTATGGAAACTTCAGGAGAAATGTTATTTCTATAAGGTTTTTTTTGTTTGTTTTACATTGTTTTGTTTTCCTTAGTACACTCCAAACTAAGCTTTATGGTCAAAAAGTTCATGGACCACTGAGATTAAAGTTTGAGTTTATTTTAGTACAAAAACATTTTTTAACTTTATGTTTGTGCTGTAGGGCATGTACACTTGCCACAGAGAGAGAGGGAAAGTGAAAAATCACCTCCCTGGGGGATTGACCAACCCGCAATTCCTTCTCCTCTCAGGACTTTTTTTTTTTTTTTTTTTTTTGGAGAGGTTTTTGCTATAGGGCGTGTGCGCTCGCCAGACAGACAGAGAGAGACAGAGAGATAGAAAGCGAGAAATCACCCCCCAGGAGGGATGGCCACGCCACAATCCCTTCTCCTCCATTCTCCTCTTGGGATCTTGGGCACGCACGCAGACGCGCCCAGCGTGAGTTTTAAGTCACCAGGTCTGGGACGCGAACCGCGGTCAACTACGTGGGAGTCCAGCGACATAGCCATTATGCTAACTGCTGGTCCCCTCTTCTCAGGATTTTGAGTGTGTGCACACATTCCGCTAGGCCCAGGACTCGAGCTGCAGTCAGCAATGTGGGAGTCCAGCACCTTACACCACACTACCTACTGGGCCCAGTACAAATTTTTTTTTTTTGAAATACATTTGTAGTTTTTCCATAATGAGCATTTTCCATGAATTTTTGAAGAACTCCTCATATGATTGTGATGATATCCTTTTTGTTATAAAACCAAAATTCACATTCCCCATTCTGTTTGCCAGTAGAAGAAGTCACCAACCTGGCATCCAGGCGATTGTCTGTGAGTCCGTCCTGTACCTCCAGCACTTCCCACAGAAATTACTCCTTCCGCCGCGGGTCTGTCTGGTCAGTGCGTTCTGCCGTCAGTGCCGAAGGTATGTCCTCTTGCAATTGTGTTTTCATTCCTCGTGGTTTTGGAGTGTTTTGAAACCTTATCTACTTAACATTATTATCTCAATTGATTGCATAGTCTATATTAAATAGCTTACTTCAAACGTAAAGCTTTTAAAAAATCAGAGTGGCATCTAACCAATATTACTGTGGATTTAACTTAGCAATTGTCATTTTAAATATGGATTTTTTAAAAAGATTTATTTATTTATTATCATTATTTTTCAATTTGACCAGATAGAGACATACACAGAGAGAGAAAGAGAGAGAAAAAGCAAATCACCAAGTCCGGGACTCGAACTGTGGTCAGCCATGTGGGAGTCCAGCTTCTTTAACCACCATGCCACCAGCTGGCCCCTTAAATATGGCTTTATTTTAAACACTACATGTAATTATATTGCTGAAGGTTTAGAGGACATTGTTCTAGGGAGTTAGCAGTTTTCTACTCTGAGTATGAGTCATAGTAAACTGGGAAGCTTTAAAAAGTGCCCAGGCTATATCCAGGACTAAATCAGTGGTGGGTGGGACCCATGCATCAGTATTTTAAAACATTCTAAGGCAATTCCAGTGTGTGGCCATAGGCTACTTTAGGATACTGTTCTGGGATAATGTAACAGTCAAAGAAACCTAACACATACTATTCCTTAACAAAGTCTCATTCCTGTGTGAGGGTCTGGGGGACAGAATACAATGTCCTTCAGTGCCAAGAATTTTATTTATTTTATTTATTTATTAATTTTTTGGAGAGGTTTTTGCTATAGAGTGCATGCGCTCGCCAGAAAGACAGAGAGAGACAGAGACAGAAAGACAGAAATCACCCCCCTGGATGGATGGCCACGCCATAATCCCTTCTCCTCCATTCTCCTATCAGGATCTTGGGCACGCATGCACATGCTCCCTGTGTGAATTTAAGCCACTGGGTCCAGGACTCGAACCACAGTCAGCTACATGGGAGTCCAACGACATAGCCATTATGCTAACTGCTGGTCCCAATTTTCTTTTCCTTCTTCTTTTTTTTTTGGAGAGGTTTTTGCTCCAGAGCATGTGCGCTCACCAGAAAGACAGAGAGAGACAGAGAGACAGAACATGAGAAATCACCCCCCAGGGGGGATGGCCACACCGCAATTCCTTCTCCTCCATTCTCCTCTTGGGATCTTAAGCACCCACACACACCCCCGGCATGAGTTTAAGCCACTGGGTCCAGGACTCGAACTGTGGTCTACTACATGAGAGTCCAGCAACATAGCCATTTCATCAACTGCTGGTCCCAAGAATTTTAAAATATACTCCTCTATTTTCTGTTTTTATGATATGGATTTGCCTACTCCACACATTTATCTAAATGTAATCATATACTATATAGCCTTTTGTGACTAGATTCTTTCAATTAGCATAATGTTTTTCAAATTCATCCACTTGGAGCATTTAGTTTTTTGTTCCTGTTAATTGCCAAATAGCATGCCATTATAAGGTTATACTATATTTATCGATTCATCAGTTAATGAACTGACACTTAATAATTGTACATATTTATGGTATACAGTATGATTTTTTAGTATATGATTATAATGTGTAATAATAAAATTGGGGTATTTAGCATGTTCATCATCTCCTTACTTTATGCTGGGAATGTTGAAAATCCTCTCTTTTAGCTATTTTAACATATTCGATAAATTGTTATTAACTATTATTACCTGTTGTGCTATAGAATACCAGAAGATGTATACAGATATTTACAGAAGAAATTGTCAAAATATTTTTCAAAGTGACTGTGCCAATTTACATCTTACCAAAAATATGAAAGTTCCAATTCTTCCACGTCCTTCCCAACACTTGATATTGTTTTGTTTTGCTTTTAATTTATTTTTTTTTCTTTTTTAAGTTTTGCTAGAGGGCGCATGCATTAGCTGGAGAGAGACAAAGAGTGAGAGAGAGAGAGAGAAAGTGAGAAAGCACCCCCTCCCTAGGAGATATGACCACAATAATCCCTTCTCTTCCATTTTCCTCTCAGGCACACATGTCCATTATGTTCTTCAAGTCACTAGGTCCAGTACTCGAACCACTCATTGGCCATGTGGAATTCAGCCACCTTCACCCCCACAGCACTGGCTGGCTTCCTTTTATTTGCATATTTTAATTCTATGAGAGAAAGAGAGAGAAAGAGAGTACACCCCCCACAAGGTCTTTACACTGTGATCCACTCCCAGCCTCAGACAGTCACAGATCTCAGGCATGCACATGTGTGGCGTATGTACGAAGGTCTATGGACAAGAACTCGGAACTTTCCCACATGGATCAGCTTTGCAGAGCATCACATTTTACTACTGTGCCTCTATTGTCTAGCCTTGTTTAAATTTTTTCATTTTGGCCATCCTTGGGGGTTAAAAGTGCTAGCTCAAGGGAACCAGCAGTTAGCGTAATGGCTATGTCGCTGGACTCCCATGTAGTCGACCGCGGTTCATGTCCCGGACCCAGTGGCTTAGAACTCACGCTGGGCGCATGTGCGTGCGTGCCCAAGATCCCAAGAGGAGAATGGAGGAGAAGGGATTGCGGCGTGACCATCCCCTCTGGGGGGTGATTTCTCACTTTCTGTCTCTATGTCTCTGTCTGGCAAGCACACGCACCCTATAGCGAAAAACCTCTCCAAAAAAATAAATAAATAAAACTAAAAAGTGCTAGCTCATAGTAATTTTGATTTGCATTTCCCTAATGACAAATGATTTGAAACACTTTTCATACACTTATCGGCCATTTATATATAGTCTTGAAAAGAGTGTTCACTCAAATCTTTTGCCTCTTTTAAATTGGGTGATTTGTTTTTTCATTATTGAGCTGTAAGAATTATTTATGTATTCTGAATATATGTCACTTATCAAATGTATGATTTGCAAATATTTTCTCCCATTCTGTGATTTGTCTTTGTCTACTTTCTTAATGGTAACCTTGAAGCATAGAAGTTTTTAGTTTTTTTTTGTTTTTTTTTTTTTTTTTTTAAGAGGTTTTTGCCTTAGGGCACGTGCACTTGCCAGAGAGAGAGAGAGACAGAGACACTGAGAGAGAAAGTGAGAAATCACTCCAAGGAATGGGGTAATGGCCATGCTGCAATCCCTTCTCCTTCATTCTCCTCCCGGGACCTTGGACACACACATACATTTGCCTGACTTGAGTTTCAAGCCACCAGGTCTGGGATTTGAACCACGATTGGCTATGTGGGAGTCCAGTGATATAACAGCTACTCCATCTTCTGGTCTCAAAAGTTTTTAGTTTACATAAGTCCAATATATGTACTTTTTTTTGTCACTTGTACTTTAAGTTCATACTTAAATTAGAAAAAATTGCCTAGCGTCAAGTCACAGATTTACTCCTATATTTTCTGCTAAGAGTTTTACCATTTTAGCACTTAGGTTTTAGATGTACAATTAATTTTTTAATCAATTTTTTTTTTTTTTTTTTTTTTTTTTTTTTTTTTTTTTTTTTTTTTTTTTTGCTTTAGGATATGTGTGCTTGCTGGAGAGAGAATGTGAAAGAGAGAAAGAAAGTGAGAAAGCAACCCCAGGGGGATGGCCACACTGTAATCCCTTCTTCTTCATTCTCCTCTTAGGAATTTGAACATCCATTCATTCATGTCCAAGTTGTTTATCAGTCTACTAGTTCTATGACTCAAACCATATAGTCTGCCATGTGGGATTCAGCTGTCTTCACCACCACACACTGGCTGGCTTGTATATTCAATTTTGAGGGGATTTGGGTTTTTGTTTTTGCTGTTACTATGTTAGTTAGGATTCAACTTCAATATTTTGTTATATCTTGATATCTAATTGTTCCAGCATCACTTATTGAAAAGACTATATCTCCATTGATTTTCTTGATAGTCTTGTGAATGGGAATTTCCCAGGGAGCTGCAAGGTAGATCAAGTAATAACAATTCTCCAGTGATGAGGCTTTTAGGGAGCTTCAAACTTGTTTCATTCCTCCAGTGACTACTAGGCTTTTGGCTTCCACAACTGTCATGGTGGTATGGTTGTGGGACCATTCATTTTTAAGACTACTGAGGAGCTAAGGGAAGAAGTAGGTAAATAGAAAAAGTTACAATGCCAGAAATCTTTATATATGTATTATATGTATATAATGCATATATAATTATATATGATATATAATGAATTTAGAGGTTTTTTTGCCTTAGGGTGCATGTGGTCACTGGAGAGAGAGACAGAGACTCTGGGGAGGAAAGTGGGAAAGCACCCCCAGGGGGGATGGCCATGCCACAATCCCTTCTCCTCCATTCTCCTCCTGAGACCTTGGGCATGCACATGTGCCTGGCATGAGTTTCAAGCCGCCCAGTCTGGGACTCAAACTATAGCCAGCCATGTGGGAGTCTAGTGACTTAACTACTACACCATCTGTTGGTCCCCAAATGCTGAAAATATTAATGCCACTGATATTGTAAGAGTCTACCATTTTTTCTTTAAATAAATACTGCTTAAATTGTTACAAGCTTTTGGTAATTTCAAAAGTTCTGAAAAAGTTTATTTTAACTATATTTGTCAATGATCCTATTGATTTTATGGAGTGACAGATTTCAGAGATCTTTGCTCCACGAATCCGAAAGTGCTTCCCCACTGTATCCATGTATTTTTTAAAGAGTTTTACATGCATCTAGTGTGAAGGAGGATTGAAAATAACTAAATCTCTTATCCTCTAGTCCTTTATAAGTCCTCTAAGATCACAAATAGTACATAAGTTGTAATGCGAGAACCAAAGATTTAAAATGCTTTAGAAAATTAACATACACATTTTCACATCAAGAAGTTTTAATGGGATCAGCAGTTGGCATAATGGCTGTCGCTGGACTCTCATGTAGTTGACCGCAGTTCAAATCCCAGACCCAGTGGCTTAAACTCAAGCCAGGCGCATGTGTGTGTTTGCCCAAGATCCCAAGAGGAGAATGGAGGAGAAGAGATTGAGGTGTGGATATCCCCCCTGGGGGGTGATTTCTCACTTTCTGTCTCTCTGTCTCTCTCTTTCTGGCGAGTACAAGTGCCCTATAGCAAAAAGCACCCTGCCCCCCCCCCAAAAAAGAACCTTTAATGACTTTCCTACCTTCTTTGCCTACTAAATCTAAACCCTTTCCCATGTGAAATTATATTTATTATTAATGTCTTATTGATAATATATATCAATGAAGATGAGACCATTAATATGAGTAGGCTGCCATTCTTTCAATACACATAAATATATATGCATGTGTGTGTGTGTGTGTTCTGCTACTCTGTATTAGTGTTTATCATCTTTCATGCATTTGCATGCAAACTACAAGCTGCATCTATGAAAAATATCTTAATCTCTACTTGGGATTTTGTCTTCTCTAATTTAATGTTATGGTGATTCACTTCCCAAAATGTCTGTGTTTCTCTTTCTCTACAAATAAGGACAGTTCTTAGGAGGTGGATTGATGTGTGTGTGTGTGTGTGTGTGTGTGTGTGTTTGTGTGTATGTTTTCACAGAGGTGGCACTTTGTATGTAACACCTTTTTTCCAAGTTCTGGCTTTTCTTGTTACTGAGGTTATACTGCTGACTAGATAGTCTTGGATCTTAAAAATGTTTCATTGGAATTACATTATAAGAAAAACACCTTAATTTTGCCTTCCCCTTTAGATGAGGAACACACCACTGAACACACGCCAAACCACCATGTGCCTCAGCCCCCACAAGCAGTGTTCCCAGCATGCATCTGTGCAGCAGTACTTCCCATTGTTCATCTAATGGAGGATGGTGAGGTGCGGGAAGATGGAGTAGCAGGTACAGTTTTGACCAAACTATGAGCAATGTTCATAAGCTCTTCATCTGATAAGGGACAACAGGCTGCTATTGAATAAAGTATCTACTGACCACATGTTGAATTGTTTTGTGCACGTATTACAGTTTAGACTTATAGCATACCTCACTATCACTTTCTCTACGTCCTCCTTCCACTACCTTTAAGTCCAAGAAATTGCATTTGTAATACATAGTTGGTTCCAGGAATATTGTTTATGACCAGAGAACAAAATAACACTTATTCGGCCACATGGAAATTGGACAGTAAATCTGACCACCTTAAAATTCTTGGTTATTAGTTTGACACCATTAATGCCATCTTTTCTACTTAATTGCATTTCCAGAGAATAATTGCAAAGTGAAATGATAAACTAGGGGTAAGAACAAGTTATGTTTGTGACACCAAATGGTTAATATTCTTAATGTATATTTTTAAAAAGCTCTTATAGCTCAATAACATTTTGTAAAACCCCAAGAGAAAAATTGGCAAAGGATATAGATGGAAAAACCAATAGCACTCATAAACAACGCTGTTGTTTAAAACACCAATGAGATCCTTCATTTCAGTTACAAAATTAGTAAAGAATAGTTTAAATGGAAACACCCATAGTTTGTGAAAAAATAGAAAAAAGAGCATTCCCATACCTTGCTTATAAAGTATATACGTCAGTACAAGAATTCTACTGGAGAATAAGATTTCACAAGATGCATCAAAAAATGTAAAAGTGTGGGAACCAACAGTTAGCGTAATGGCTATGTCGCTGGACTCCCATGTAGTCGACCATGGTTCAAGTCCTGGACCCAGCGGCTTAAACTCACGCCGGGCACGTGTGCGTGTGTGCCCAAGATCCCAAGAGGAGAATGGAGGAGAAGGGATTGCGGCGTGACCATCCCCCCTGGGGGGTGATTTCTCGCTTTCTGTCTCTCTGTCTCTCTCTGTCTGTCTGGCGAGCGCACGTGCCCTATAGCAAAAACCTCTCCAAAAAAAAAAAAAAAAGTAAAAGTGTGAAAACCCTTTGACATGGATTTGACATCTAGTTATTTCCTAAGGCAGTACTAAGGATTGTATAAAAGTATGTATAGGACATTGTACACAGAACCTTATTTAAAATAACAAACATTTGGAAAGAGTTTAAATGTCTGAAAATAGGCAACTAATCATAGTACCTCTATATGATAGCATTCTGTGCACATTAAAAGTCACATTCCAGAATATTAACATGAAAAGTATTTGATACATTTCTAAATAACAAACTGAGTATTAAAAATATTTTTTTGAGGAAAGAAATTATGGTGAAAAACAGAGAGGCAAGGCATTTATGGAACACAGAAATGGACTGTTACCTGTTGATGATAATGTGTATATGTCCTCACCTGGACTTGTGTGAGCTGTATTGCATATTGGGTAAATTCACTTTACAAGCTAAGTAATGGATAGTGATTGAGTGTATAAAATAAATTAAAATAAATTTTAAAAATACTTTTTATGTGCCATTTAAAAATATATGTAAGTATACATATATGAAAAACATATGCCAAACTTAATCATTGTTTTTATGATTGGAGAACTTACCTGCCTTATTTTTCCTTTTGTGGTTTTTTTGATACTTTCCATGTGTTCAACTGCCTTATTTAAGCAACTTAAATAAAAATCACTTGTAAATTTAAACCAATTTCAACCCAAGAGAAATTCACACCTATTTTAATTATTTATAAGAACACAGAAACAATAAAGCTTATATTCATATATTCCTTGTTAACATTATTTATTTATAGAGTTCTTTTTTAAAAAAATTTATTTAATTTTATTTATTATCATTATTTTTTTAAATTTGCTACAGAGCATGTGTGCTCACCAGAGAGAGAGAGAGAGAGAGAGAGAAAGCGAGAAAGCAATCTGCCTGATCTGGGACTTGAACCATAGTCAGTCATGTGGGAGTTCAGTGCTTTAACGACCATGCCACCTGCTGGCCTCCTTTTATAGATTTCTTACTTTTATTTGGATGGTTAGTTTCTGAAACAAAAACTGATATAATTTGCCCAAAGTATAGGTTGAATAATACATTCATGCTCAATTCTATATTCTTAGTTTAGAAAATTAAGAACTAGAAAACACTGTTTGGATTAAAGATCATCCAATATTTGTTTACCACTGCTTTTTAGCCTAGGCACTTCCAGGCAATTACTTTACCCAAAGAAGTATTTTATTTCTTATTAGGATTTAATTATTTATTCCTAAGACTTCCTCATTAGAAGTGGAAACCTACTTACTACTAGCTCAACTGCTTAATCTTGCTGAAGAAGAAGCCATTTAAAGTATTTATGCAGACAGTGAAAGATCATCTCTAATTTATGTGCATGTAAAACCAAAACCTATTTTCAAAAGCCAAATAATTATTTTAGGAACTTCTCCATTCAATAAGCAATGAAATATGACTTTAATTTAATAAATACTTAACACTGCTAATATTAGGGTGATTTTTACAATAAAGACAATTGCATATATTCACAATGGTATTCTTTGCAAAAGCTTTGCATCTTAAATACTGAAAGACCATTCTACACTTTTTTTCTTATCTTTTCTTTCCATATGAAAATGTTCAGTGACAATGACAAAGAAACAAATATCTATCTTTCAGTATATAATAGAGTTCGTAGGACACTTTTAAGGCAAAATGAATGAAGCTTATAAATTATTACATACTTTACCTCATAAACTTAGCTCTATGTGAAACAAATATTCAATTTCCTTTCCTTTCTAAAGTGAGTGCTGTGGCCCAACAAGTCTTGTGGAATTGTCTAATTGAAGATCCATCAACAGTTCTTCGACATTTTCTGGAAAAACTGACCATCAGCAACCGACAAGTAAATTCTTCTTCCTTTATGGTGTAGCTATGTAGCTAAGAGGGTGAACATTGTTAAAAGCAAGAGAAGGACTTTATAGTACTGCCTGTGCAACATCAATGTGTTCTTTTTTTTACAGGTTCTGCCTTAGGGCATACACTAGCTGGAGAGAGAGACTATGAGAGGGAAAGTGGAGAAATCACTCCCTGGGGGGATGGCCTCATCACAATCCCTTCTCCTCCATTGTCCTCCTGGCACCTTGGGCACACTTGCACGTGCACCTAGAATGATTTTCAAGCCACCGAGTCTGGGACTTGAACCACAGTCAGCCAGTGGGAGTCCAGCAATGTAACCACTACGCCATCTTTTGGCCCCATCAATGTGTTCTTTTTTATTTTTTATTTTTTTTGGAGATGTTTTCGCTATAGGGCGCGTGTGCGCTCGCCAGAAAGACAGAGAGATAGAAAGAGAGAAATCACCCCCCCGGGGGGATAGCCACACCGCAATCCCTTCTCCTCCATTCTCCTCTTGGGATCTTGGGCATACACGCACACGTGCCCGGCGTGAGTTTAAGCCGCTGGGTCCAGGACTTGAACCATGGTCGACTACATGGGAGTCCAGCAACATAGCCATTACACTAACTGCTGGTCCCACCATCAGTGTGTTCTAATCCATGGCCAATAAGTAAAATACATTTTAAATAATAATGTTGATAAGCAGTATTAAACTTTGTTGATTTCTTTTTATTTTTCATTGACTAATGGCTCCATAGGTACATGGTACATTGTTGGACATAACTGCTAAGTTATTGTAAGATTCTCAGTCTTTTAAAAGAAGAATAAATTTAGTATAATATTCTTAGCATTGGGTGTATTTATTGAATTCTGATTGTTTGGCAGTCTGTGATAAGTTAAGACTATTAGGATATGTGAAAAACTTTTCATCTATCAAAAATTGTAATTTGCCATACCACCTTGTAAGGAGATTAATCCAAATGAAAGTAGTTTTCTAAGCGATGGCAAAATACATTTTTGATTAAAATAATTCATGCATTTACATCTTATGATCATATTCACTGGATGGTTAAGTTTACTTTCTGAAAGAAAAGATTAATTATACACATCTAAATTTATCCTCTCATAGCCCCTCTTTATCTCATTCACTCGAAATCTAGAAATCAAAACATGCTCTGTTTAATGGTTTCTCAACATAAGTCCTCCTCACATTCCCATCACACCTAGCAGCCATGGTAAATTGAGGCAACTAAATACGCAGCTTTGTTGTAATTTTCCTGTAACCTATACCCACAGTGTAAAATTTTTTAAAATATTTTTTGCCACAAGGGCACATATGCTGTCCGGGAAGAGACAGACAGAAGAGAGAGGGAATCTGAGAACTTATCCCCCCAGAGGAGATGGCCATACTGTAATCCTTTCGCCTCCATTCTCCTCACAGGATTTTGGGCATGCACACACATGTTTCTAGTGTGCTTTTCAAGCCACCAGGTCCAGGACTCGAACCACAGCCTTGTGGGACTCCAGTATCTTAACTAAAACACCACCTGCTGGCCCACAACATAAATGTTTATTTTTTAAAAAGAAAGTTTTTTTGGCTATTGTTCAGTGAGTTTTATAATCTATTTCATAGGGGAAAGTTGTTCTAAGTTTTTCAATTATTTAGCAAGTGTTACATATATTAAAATGTTAAATATAATTAAAATTAATATGTGGGCAACAATGAAAAATATATTTCCCGTGTTTTTCAAGAAGTCAGTTTTATTTTCTACACCATGAAAGCTGAATGAGACATTGAAATTTTGCTCTTCTTTCAGGATGAGTTAATGTACATGCTGCGTAAACTTCTCTTGAATATTGGAGACTTTCCTGCTCAGACATCTCACATCTTATTCAACTACTTGGTGAGTTTCAAAAGCTAGTAGGTCATAAATGTTCATTTCCAGTAGAAATCAGCAACATGAGAAAAAAGTCTTAGGGAGTTTTTGTTTCTTAAAGCATATCTATTAATTATGTGACTGATGATGATTCAAGGTTGACTAAATTCAACATTTTTGAGGGACCAGCAAATAGCATAGAGGTTATGTCTCTGGACTCCCGCTTAGCTGACTGTGGTTCGAGTCCCAGACCCAGTGACTTGAAGCTTACACTGGACACGTGTGTGCACATGTCCAAGATCCTGGGAGGAGAACAAAGAAGATATTGCAGCATGGCCATCCCCCCTCGGGGGTGATTTCTCTCTTTACCTCTCACTCACTATCTCTGTCTCTTTCTCTGGCAAGTGCACCTACCTTAAGGCAAAAACCCCTTAAAGATAAATAAATATTCACCATTTTTTATATAAGAAAGTCCCTGCCTGGCACAATTTTGACATATGATGGGTAGTTAATATGTTTGTTTTTTCTGTCTTTCTTTAGCAGTATGCAACTTCCTTATATTAGTTTTTGCTTTTCTGTTTATTTGTTTGGTTTTGTTATGTTTTGCCATAGGAGAGAGACAGAGAACGCGAAAGTGAGAAATAACCCCTCCTCCCCAGAAAAGAAGGCTACCCTGCAATCCCTTCTGCTCCATTCTCATCTCAGGATTTTGGGCACACAAACACACACTCCTGGTGTGATTTTCAAACCACCACATTTGGGACTTGAACTTGGTCATCCATGTGAGAGTCAAGCACCTTAACCACCATACCACCTGCAAGACCCCTTATATTATTTCTTAATTTTAGTTTCTATTGAGAAATTTTGTGTATTATTTTTAGTTATTATTTTTCTTTCTGATCTTGCTCTTTACATACACAGACATGCATGCGCACTCATAGTTGCCTTAGAAAGAGTTTGTGTGTTCATTTTTCCATGGCAACTATCAGCTATGTGTTAAACTGCCTTGACAGTTCTTTCCTGAATTCTCCAAGATTCCCCAGTAACTTCACATTCTTCTCCTTACACCCCAAATAAATATACAGTTTGAAGACTAGGACATGATGACTACTTTTTGAAGTTGCCCCTTTATCCAGACAAACAAAGCCAAATTAATGTCTGTGTCAGAACTCCTCCTTTCTCCCTTATTATTGTCAGGACAATAGCTATCTACATGCATATGGATTCCTAGCAGTATGGTACATTTAACTTATACCACAACTCTGATGTGCAAAGAAAATTTGTATATATGTTTTCTTTCTTCATGACTAATTTGGTTGCTTTCTCCTGGGTGCCTATTTTCCTGTTGGCATGGAAAAACATTTAAATGTGTCTAGTCCAGATTTAAGTTCAGAGTAATAGAAAAACATAAACAGGGGCCAGATGGAGCAGAGCAGTAAAACCCACTGTTCTGTGAGGCTGGATCTACATAGCAGACCTGTGCCTGAGATCTTGGCCGGCTGAGGCTGGGGGTGGATCACTCATGCAGACCCTGCTGGGAGTGTCTCTCTCTCTTACTCTTTCTCTTGGATGATTGAAATGAATTAATGAAATACAGGTATCCACACAAACATACACAGGCATACATACATGGCCAGTACTTTGGGCTAGTGTTCAGTCTCTCTTGGACAAAAACGCTTAGTCTCCGAGTCTTCTCTCTTCCCACTGCATTTGTCTCTAGAGCTGTGTGGAGTTGAGGGAAAAAAAAGGCATTTGTTCTACTTTATCCCTGTATTTCTTCTGTCTTCTCTGCATGTGAGACAATGTTCCTCATCTGGTAGGTTGATAGCTACCTAGCTAGAACTAAAAGTTGAAGTCCATGGTAGCTCAAGACCCATCTGCTCCCAGAGGTGTTTTCAGGGAAACTCAACCTCACCTCAGTTCTTGCTGGTGCTGTAGGCCCCCTGAGTTCTGACCCTGAATCCCATATGGCTCTAGCACAGGAAGCCCCCTGGCCAGTGCATCCTACTCAGTGACACCATTCTACAGTGATTTTTATCTGGAAAGCTCTGTAGCCAAGCGTTCCACCACTTTTGTCCTAGGGTCCTGTCTACTCCATACAAAAATCACCTGTTGATTAGCAAATCCAGTGTCAGGACCCTATTCAGTATAAGTATGCCAACTCTACATGTCATCCCTGCCAACTTTACATGTCATCCATGTTTGTATGGGAAGGTTCTGGGGTGAGCCCCTGTCGCAGATCTAAACAGGGACTGATAGTCCCTCCAGTGTCATCCTCTAATCAGTTACCACTGGGTACACTTGCTGATATACCCACCCATTTCCCAAGGTCACTGGAGAGGGAAATGCATACCCAGACTATTGTTCTCCTTTATCCTTTATCCCTGCAACAAGATTTTCAAAGAGGTTTGATGCCCATGTAGTTTTAAGGGGATAAATCTTCAACTTACAAATATGAATTAACACTTCTTGAGCCTGTCTACCATCTCAGTCTCCTACTATACACAGGAAGACCCATCCCTACCATCCCAGACATTGAAGATCAAAGGCTACATTGACAGGCATGTAAAACAGAGAAATAATCTGGGGCCCAGCAGGTGGTGAAGAAGTTCAGGTTGGACTCCTATGTGACTGACCATGGTTTGGGTCCCGGACCAGTGGCTTGAAACTCATGCCAGGTGCATGTGCACGTGTGGCCAGAAACCCAAGAGATGAATGAAAGAGAAGTGACTGCGGTATGGCCAATCCCCCTGGGGGAGTGACTTCTAGTTTTTTCGTCTTTCTCTTCAGCAAGCACACACACCCTAAGGAAAAAAAAAAAAAAAATTAAGAAAAAAAAAAAAAAAAAAAGAATCTGAAGTGCTGTATTTATTTTAAGGGAAAAAGCCTACTTAGACTTCTCACCATTCCTAGAGTTTATATATCTTTCATAGATTTCTGCTAGGAGTGAAGTTTGGTCTTCCTCAGGATGTGTAGCATTTAGAATCACCAAAGCAGATTAGGAAAATAATACTGATTTTTTTTTTCAATGTAACTGGAAAGTTTTCTAAGACTACTAATTTTTTTTTCTTTTTCTTTTTCTTTTTTCTTTTTGGACATGAGCTCACTAGTGAGAGAGAAAGATCACTCCCTAGGGAGGATGGTCACATCACAATCCCTTCTTCATTCTTTTCTAGCAATTTAGGACAATACTCACAAGTTTTTCAAGTCATTAGGTCAAGGACTCAAATCATGCAGTCTGCCACGTGAGATCTAGATACCTTAACCACCTGCTGGCCAAGACTACCACATTTTTAAAGAAATAATTGCTAAGACCCATGGGAAGTGGAAATCTTTTACATTACTTCTTTCTGATTTGTTGTGCATTATTGAAAAAGATGGTTAAAAGTTATCTCAGCAAAAATTCCAATTATGGTCAGCTCTCATCTTATTTCAACATATAGAATGTTCAACATATTCTACCTTCCACTAACAAAGATTAAACTTACGATGAGACATTTTAAATGTCAACATATTTTTAAAGTTTATGTATTTCTTGCTTCTGTGACAGAGATAGACATAGAAAAAGAAAGATAGCAAAAGAGAGGAGGGAGAAAGAGGGAGAGAGATACCCCTGACAGGATCTCATTACCCCACAATCCTCCCCTCAGCTTCCCAGCCAGCCAGGACCATAGATACAGCACATTCAGATTGACCCTGATCTGAATCCTGTGTGCCCCAGTATCACACAGCAGAGACCTACCACCCCTGCCACAGCAATTGTGTCTTAAAATTCCACTTTAAGATGAGCAAAAGAGCACACAGTTTTTCAAAATTATTTTAGAGGACACTTAAAAATTTTGAAGTTCAGCAACTTGGCACAGTGCTGGTAGGTTCAGACTGTTAGACATAACCTAAGTGGCAAATAAGAGAGGGCATCACAAAGGTCACAGAAAATACATCCTCAAAAAAAAAAAAAATGTGAATTTTAAAATATTTTGGCCCAAAATAAACCTATAGTTTAATGTCATGTTTTCCATAAACTTTCTGAAGTATTCTTGGAGCATTTGGAAAAATTGCTCACACACATTAATTTTGAACGGCCAAAGGAGCTAAGCTACCAAGTGATAAAATATACCTGCAGAAAATGCTCTTTTACTTTTTCCTTAAAAATTAAACATCTTAGTGACACATAGCATTGCACAGTAGCCTGCTTGGTCAGTTCTCCAATAATACTCCCTCCAGTTTACTGCCATCGAAAGTGTTAGAGAAGCATTTGAACAGATGAAGGTGGAGAAGATTTAAAAGAAAAGCCAAGGAAATGAGTTTGTGAGCTCAGGATGGTCGTGACTGTGCGAGCTCTTCTTATTCTGACTTTCAGGTGGGATTAATCATGTACTTTGTGCGGACGCCCTGCGAATGGGGGATGGACGCCATTTCAGCCACGCTGACATTCCTGTGGGAGGTGGTGGGTTATGTGGAAGGCCTCTTCTTCAAGGATCTCAAGCAGACTATGAAGAAAGAGCAGTGTGAGGTAAAGCTCCTGGTGACAGCTTCAATGCCAGGTAATCCACTACTGCATTTAGGTGACATTACTGGTTTTATAACATTATAAATAGAGCCCTTTGAAAGACCAAGAGGCTCTTCCATTCATGAGAAAAATCATGAGAGTTCTGACTCTGAGCACTGAGTGCTTCCAAGAATTTTTGTTTAATACAATCAGAAGAAATACAATAGGCCCTTTAAAAAGTCAGCAGTTGTCAGATGAAAAGGGAGACATCAGAACAGAGATCCGCGTGAATCAGTCCTTGAAGCGCTGCCAAGGTTGGAGATTTATTTAAGTCTATCACAGAGGGCCAGCTGAACTGAAAGCCTTTTTGAGTGAATTTTTGGCACTGCAAGGAGAATGATATTGTTTGCATGGCATGGACCCCAGTTCTTTGTAAACTCAATGAGAGACGGCTTTATGAAAAATTGGAAAACGGAAAAGCAGGAAGAAGGAGAATTACAAAGGAACATGAAGTGTGATATAAACTCTAGATACAGTTTCTTTCATTCCAGATAGCTCATTTTCCCTTAAGATGAGGATTTGACCAAGACTTTATGTTTGTGCACTGAATAAGAAAGTATGAGGTAATACATGTATTGGAATAAAGGGAAAGATAAATTATCTATAGAGGAGAATGCAGGTTCTGGTAACAAAGAAGCCTATATTAAAAACCAACACTGACATTCATTAACTATATGATTAGCAGTGAAAAAGAGCATCATCTTTTCAGATTTTTTCCCTTATGTCTAAAGTAGAAATATAATTCATATGTCATAATCATGAGGAATAATTGAGCCGAGGTATATAAAATAATTGCCTCCATATCTGACTCATGGTAAATATTTGTTAAATGATAATTGTATATTTATATCTTCTGCAGCTTATCAAAATTGATTCATTTATAGTATAACAAAAACATTTACATTGTCACTCATATACTTAAAAACAACTCATTAAGTATCAAGGTACATTTTAATGTTCACGAAGATCTGTTATTAGTGAATGAAACAGAATAAATATGGCCTCGATCATTGAGGGGTTTTTCCTAGATGTTCTAAAAAGAGAACACTGGGCTTTTTTATTTTCCTTCAGTAGGTCAAAGGAAGCCTCCAAAATAATGATTTCTAACCTTTTCAGCATTGCAACTCTGAATATGCCCTCCACAGTATAAGAATTTTACTTGTCACCTTTTGTGTGTATGTGTTGCAACAGCCTCTAAGGTCATGTGGGACAATGGATGCTACAAGGAGTAGGAGCTGCTGGTCTAAGTGCTAAGTGATTATTAAGTCTTCACATAGTTCACTGGGCTGCCAAGCTGTCATGCTTCCACTGACAGTTTGATGGCACCACAACTGGGTTCCATCGTTCAGTGGGCACAGAACTGTAAACTATTTATCTTTACCTACGTGTTAAATAATTTGAGAAAATTAAAATGATACTGGAAGGAAAGCCTGTGCAAGGTCAGTTAATAATCACTGTACAGCAAACAGTATCCTTTTTTTATCTCCCCTTAGCTTAGGGGAGGGCTAGGTAGATAAGTGGAGTGTTCTTAAATCAAGGATTTTTAGCAGTTTGTGGGAGTAGGTATGGATGGAGCATGAAAGAGTTTGGAAGGGGGACTATATTATCAGCATAGCAAATGCAAGAATGAAATGAGTATTTCTTTTTAAATTTCAAATCCAGCAACCAGCTATTTTGAAAAGTGTTTCTAACGTTTTCCCCCAAAGTAAACTTAAGATCAGGGATTGTCTAGTAAGAAATCTAGTAACTTTTTGTTCCTTCATTTTTCAGTAATCATTGTTAAACCCAAAGTCTGGGTTTAAGTCTTGGCTCTGGTATTATTATCTGTGCCGGCCTGGGCAGGTGCAATCTTACGTCTTTAGTTCCCTGGTCTGTAAAATGACTATTGTAATTCTTGCCTCTCCCTTCCTCAGTGTTGTCATGAAGATCAGCTATGTAGGAATGTGTCAATAAACAAAAAACTAAGTTTTAACTACCATTGCCTCATTGAATTTGACATAGCAAAGGAAAAGAATATTCTTGTATTGTGAACAGGCTAAGACTGAGAGAAGGATCTCTGAAGTTACTCTCTTATCTAAGACCAAAAGTCTCCTCCGTATGTTTTCATTTATGCTCACAACAGCCATGTGGTATGTGATGAACCTCATCTTAAAGATAAGAAAACTGAGGCAGAGCAGTAAGTTCATACAGTTAGTATATGAATTTAAAGCCAGACAGCATTGGGTCAGTCCTTCTTAACTTTTATGCCGTACCGTCTCCAGGATAGTTCCAGCAGGTATTGCTCATCTCTCAGTAGCTGGTTCCCCTATAGAGGTTCTAAAGACTAAACCAATTTAATTTTTGAAAAAACACTTTTTAAATGTATTTTCTCTGTGGTAAAGGGTGACTTCCTCAAATTTCTCCAAAGTAAGTCTGTTCATAGCAATGTGCACAAAATGGAATAATTATGAGTCACTAGACAACCTAGTGTGGTTTACTGCATAAAGTAAAATTAACTGGAATGATCTTTATTTACTATACTTAAATAATCAACTTTTCAAACCATGAAATTAATTACACTTTTTTTGTTTGTTTTTGTTGCATGCCTAAGATGTTTTCTATAAATTTTTATAAAGGCCCTGTCAGATAAAATGGAGTAATTACTCCAGACACTGCATAACCTTTTATCTTGAAGTCAAGTTGTGTTTGTATAAAAAATAATTGTTTACTAAAAGCATTTAATAATGTACAAAGTAGTCTATAATGACACCATTAGTACATTTTAATATTTTTTGCTACATCTCACTTTTTGTAAATATCCTCAAAGAAGTTTGATAATAAAATGTATTTCTGTATCACCAAAAAAAAAAAAAAGGCAGAAACCCTAAAAACTACTGCCTCAACAAGCCAAGTAGAATACAAAAGAAATGTAAAATTTAAACTCCATTTAAGGTACTTAGTATGGTTTTGCCAATAACTGATGAAATTTTCTCAAGCATTATTGCCTGGTAATCTCATTTAAAACATAAGGATACAGTTCTTGTTGGAATGCTTGAAATTTGAATTCTGACTCTTCCACTAACGAAATGCATGTCAGGACCAGCAGTTAGCATAATGGCTATGTCGCTGGACTCCCATGTAGTCAACTGCGGTTCAAGTCCCGGACCCGGTGGCTTAAACTCATGCCAGGCGCATGTGTGTGCAGGCCCAATGTCCCGAGAGGAGAATGGAGGAGAAGGGATTGCATCATGGCCATCCCCCTGGGGGATGATTTCTCACTTTCTGTCTCTCTGTCTGTCTCTGTCTGGCGAGCGCACGCGCCCTACAGCAAAAACCTCTTCAAAAGAAAAAAAAAAAAGGAAATGCATGTCTTTGAAAAAGTTACTTAATTTCTATCTGTTTCTTCATTTGTAAGATACAAATAATTAGTAAGACCCATTTCATAGGGTTGCTATGAGACTTACATAAAACTTTGTATGTAAAAGTCAGGTAATAATATTGGGAACTCTATAAATAGTAGCTGTCTTTATTTTAATAAGTACATCTATGTCTAGAACATACATTTAATTATAAATTAAGGAGTGCAATTAGTATAATCCATAGCTCACATTAAAGGCTTAATAACAATCACAGTAAAAATGTCAGCTTATTCATAACATGTCAATATGCTTTAAATACAAACTCTCTTCTAGTAAAAGTCAGTTTATTGTGTTTCTTTTTCCTTCTGTAGGTACCAAAACCTTGGTAGTTCATGGACAGAATGAATGTGACATCCCAACCCAGTTACCAGTCCATGAAGACACTCAATTTGAAGCCCTGTTGAAGGTAGAAATGACTTTTGATAGCAATGAATTTTTATGGACAATGGTTATGACCACTTCACTAAATGTCCATTTTAGAATTAAATGCATGTTGGGGAGCAGTAGATGGTGTGTTTGCTAAGGGTGTTGAACTCCCACATGGCTGACCACAATTCGAGTCCCAGACCTGGCAGCTTGCTTTCTCACTCTCTCTCTCTCTCTTTCTCTCTCTCTCTCTGTCCCTCTCTGGTCAAATTAAACAAGTAAATAAGGTTAAATGAAATAATTCTTTAAAAAAAGGAATTAAATGTATTTTCATCTTCAAATGAATGTGTGCATTTCTTTACTCTTCTGAAATTGCTCCACTATTTTCCCCATGTTTACTTCCATATTATCTCCACCTTGAAGTAGCCAAATCTGTTGGGCCTACAGAAGAAGCCTGGCACCCTGGTGTTATTACTAACTTCTGCTGGCATGCTGTGACTTTTTGCCTAGTAGCTTTTTCTGGCATCACTGTGGTCATTCTGGGGTACCCTGGGTTTGGGACAGACTCTAGTTATTAGCAGATGATCCATGCCAGAGACCCTTTTGGTGGGCATGTAGATGAACTACACACAGTTGTCTTGTGACTGGTAGAAATTATTAAGACAAGCAGAAAATATGTACCTTAGTAAAGACCAAAGGACATAATGCATTGAAAATTGTTATGGACACTAGAGACAAAGTGGAAGGAGAGTGTGGGAGGGGAAAAGCATAGAAAAGGAAATTCGGGGCAAAAATAGAGAGGTAAGACATTTGTGGGACACAGATATGGTTTATTATCTGTTGATGAGGATCTGTAGAGCATTCTCAAGTGAGCTGGACTGAGGTGTATATCGTGCTGGGTAAAGTCTCTTTACAATCTAAATAATGTATATTGATTTAATGTATAAATAATAATAAGTAAATTTTTAAAAAGATAAATCAGATGAGTCAAGAAAGTATTTTATAATAATTATAGCAATGATTCCCCTCCAAAAGACTCCATTAGGTTTTTGAGGTAAAGTAATAAGTGAATGAGTACAGTGATTGGCCTGGAATCCAAACTTTTAGTAATTCTGTTTGCTGGAACACAGCTCTGGGCCCAGCTGTAAGTGTTAGAGAAAAGGCCTCTAAAACATTTGCTTTGTCAAGCTTGTAATATTTTTTCAGTAGAAGGGCTTATTATTCCTCTTTCAGGCTTCACTCAGACATCTCTAGAGAATTTCTAAGGCCCAGTGAAGCACACTTCAAGTCATTCCATTCTTATACTCACGTTGAACAAAAGGATAGCATGCAGGTAGTGTGTTCAAACCCAGGCTCCACCATACCAGTGCAACCTAAATCAAATGCTAAGACCTCTCTAGTCTCAATTTCCTTCTCAACCAGGCTGGAATATTACAGGGAAAGCACTGAATCTGCCATATAGTATATAACGCTCAATGCAGTGTAGTTTGTATTGGTCTTAATATTACTAAACATGCTTTCTTCCTGAGATTGAGAGTAGGAGATGCCACTGTACCTCCATAGTCCATCACTAAGGCTCAATTAAAATTGTAAATCCTTGGACTCTATGAGAGCAGTTTAAATGACATTATCAGCCTTTATTATATTAGTCTATGGATAAATCTGTGTTCATATATATATTCATATATATACATTTATAATATAAAAAATATTGAGTTATCCAAAATGTCATGACTATTTTTAATGTCTTTCTGTGCAAAAATGCATCATGACTTTTCTGACAACCCAATACATAGAAGATATAAATATCTTTGTAAGAAGTTACCTTTTAATATATATAATATATATATTTATAGCTTTCAACTTTCTAGTACATACTATGTTCTTGATAAACATGTATTAAACTTGTTGTCATTGTTCTAGGAGTGTCTGGAGTTTTTTAATATCCCAGAATCTCAGTCAACACATTACTTTCTCATGGATAAACGATGGAACCTTATCCACTACAATAAGGTGAGACTGTGGGAACAGCAGTTAGCATAATGGCTATGTCGCTGGACTCCCACATAGTCGACCATGGTTCGAGTCCCGGACCCAGTGGCTTAAACTCACGCCAGGTGTGTGTGTGTGCATGCCCAAGATCCCAAGAGGAGAATGAAGGAGAAGGGATTGTGGTGTGGCAATCCCTTCTGGGGGGTGATTTCTCGCTTTCTGTCTCTCTGTCTCTCTGTCTTTCTGGCGAGCGCTCGTGCCCTATAGCAAAAAAAACCTCTCCAAAAAAAAAGAGAAAAGAAAAAAAAAAAAAAGAAACTCATGCTGAGTCTCCTAAAGGCTCGTCATACCTTTCCTGAGGGTCGTTTGCTATCAGGGAGGTGTCATTATCTAGAGGTTAGTAGCCTGGCCACTTGGGTCACATCACTTTCCTGCCTACTGGCTTTGGACAATCTATTTTTCCTTCCTATCCTCTAATTTCCTTGTCTATAAAATAAAGTGATGATGATAGTATTAATATCTAAACTAGGCTAAATGTAATAATTGAAGAAGATAAGCCAGGTGAATCAGTGCATAATTCATCATTACACTGAAGTGAAAAATTCTGTTGCCCGTATCTTGGGTCTTTAGAAAAGTCACGACATATTCATTCATGTTTTTCTAAGCAAAAATGCATCACGACTTTTCCGATGACCCAATGCTAACTGTTTCTACTTGGAAGTCTAATGAAGTACTGATTCTCTTTTGCAATATGTGATGCATGACCACAATGACCTTACTTAATGAGCACAGGGCACCTCAGGATAACCACTGACATCACTTTACAGTGACATCTTTCTTCCAATGTTGTTTGGTAAACTGCCCTGATACAGCACCCTATGTTTGGAAAGGGTGCTAAGCCTGGTTGGTTTGAAGTTTTCCTGTGTGGGGGGGGGGAGGGGTTGGGGGGTTCACATTTTCTAGGTTTCTGTGGAATTAGGGACCATGAAAATAGAAAAATCAAAACCATTAGAAAACAAATGAAAAGTTTTGTCTGTTTAATCTTTGAGTAATGAGGAAATGAGAATAAAAGTGTAATAATTTGCACTCTTTCTCTCTTTGTGCAACCCACCACAGACCTATGTTCGAGATATCTATCCTTTCCGGAGGTCAGTGTCTCCACAGCTGAACCTTGTACACATGCACCCAGAGAAGGGACAGGAGCTCATTCAGAAACAGGTGCCTGATTGCCGCTTTACAGTTTGGACATGTTGTTGGGGGAGATTGTGATGTGTTGTCAAGCCCGAGAGCCTGTGATTCCATTTTGATACTCTCTGAAGAGAGTGGATGGATGGCCCTCTCTCAGTAGACTGTTCCCCAAAATAGTGTGTTAAGTTTTATAAAAACAGATCATAGAGTAAAGGTATTGAAAAACATGCACTTGGGACCCAGCAGATGGTATAGTGGTTACATCGCTGTATTCCCACATGGTTGACCATGGTTTGAGTCCCCGACACAGTGACTTGAAAAATCACACCAGGCATATGTGCATACATGCCCAAGATCCTAGGAGGAAAATGCAAGAGAAAGAATTGCAGCATGGCCATACCTGCTGGGAGGTGATTTCTCACTTTCCTTCTCACTGCTCTGTCTCTGTCTCTATCTCTCTGGAGAGTGCATATGCCCTATAGCAAAAACCTCTAAATAAAAACAAAAAAAAAATTCACTTGGAGTAATGCTATGAATCATTAGGTATAATTTTAGAAATCTTCTAATTTACTTACCCACCAGTTTCTAAGTATAGGCTTTCACTTCACATCTTTGTAAAGCAGGAATAGAAGTACACATCACATACTTGTTGGAGAGTGATACCAGAAGTTTACATTAGATGGAAAAAAGTTAAAGGAATAAATGTAGTATGCTCTAAATCAATGCATTGTATGAAGGTCTGGAAACTTGGACTCCATCCCAGCACTGCCACTGACCAGAATCTGACCTTGGGAATGTTACTAATTGCCTTTAAAACAGGAAGAGACATAATCAGGCAGTTGTACTTTGAGATCGAAGACCAGAACAATGTTCACCTATCTAAGCTCAAATCAGACTTCGAGCTTAAAGAGAATCTGCGTGCAAAATATACCTTAATTAAGTACACAATTCTAAAAATGAAACAATTTTAATAATGTCAATGTATTATATTCATTTTTAAATAAAATCTCTAAACTGATTGTAAAGAATTTCAGTATACTCAGTTATTTCCATTTTTCTGTACCTATCAGGAGTACAAATTTGTGGTCATGCTGCAATCCTCTCTCCTCCATTTTAATCCCGTCAATATCTTGGGCACACATGCATAGATCCTGTATATTTTTCAAGCTGCTGGCCTGGATTCCAACCATAGCTGGCCACATGGGATCCAGCTTCCAATACATAGCACCTAACCAGTACGGGGCTGGTCCACCATCAGTCTTTTTTAAAGAGATAAACCCAGAAAACAGCTTAAAGCATAACAGAAATGGTAGAAGCAATTGGAGCTGACCGATCAGCTGTTAGAGAGGATACTACACTATGACATCCAAATAAATGGACTGTATTTAATAATGAACAGTTCTTAACAATGCTGGCCCTGTGCTCATCCATCCTACAAACCCCAGAAGAAACACTTCTGTAGAACAGGCAGAAGCAGGAAGCAAGAGTCAATTAAGTATTGCTTTCTCTTTTGATGTTAAAAGCAAAAAGAGATTTATTCTCTTTCACCTCCTCCCTTTTATTTTGACCGTTTGCCATTGAAGATTGCACTTCAGTTTCTTCATGTGTATTAATTTCACAGTTCCTGACTCTGCTTTTTGTCTGCTCCTGTCTTCGTTTTCTGCTAGGTGTTCACTCGGAAGCTAGAGGAAGTAGGACGGGTGCTGTTTCTCATTTCCTTAACCCAGAAGATCCCCACAGCCCACAAACAGTCCCATGTCTCCATGCTTCAGGAAGACCTCCTCCGACTGCCCTCATTCCCTCGAAGTGCTATTGATGCTGAGTTTTCACTTTTCAGTGATCCTCAAGGTAACCAACAAGAAATTTCCTCTCTTGTGCTTTTGGCTCTTGCTTCATTCTCAACTGGAAAATAGCTTAATTTAACCCCTAGCCAGTTCCATAAACCAGAAGTTGTCAAACCTGAGTGTGTGTTAGAATTACCTAGAGAATTTGTTAAAACACAGATT
Source organism: Tupaia tana (assembly GCA_026018925.1). Taxonomy (NCBI): domain Eukaryota; kingdom Metazoa; phylum Chordata; class Mammalia; order Scandentia; family Tupaiidae; genus Tupaia; species Tupaia tana. The sequence goes on along the minus strand of JAKSZU010000001.1, from coordinate 32,773,714 downwards.
GCTGGGCCCCACCTTCCACCTGCAAGTTTCAGGGCATTTTTAAAAATGTATATTTTATTAACATATAACAATTGTACATATTCATAGAGGTACAATGTAATTTTTCAATACATGAATACAGTGGACAATGATTAAATCAGAGTCATCTCAACCATTGGTCATTACTTTGTGTTGAGAACACTTAAAATCTTCTTTTTTAGCTCCTCAGATATACGCCATTTTCCAGCAGAAATAACTTATTCTCCAAGCTACCACTTAATAACAGCAAAATGATGAAAATGCCTGCCTTGTCTTGCCCACAGTTAAATCAAAGAGGTGATGAAAGTCCTTTGGGAACTAGTGAGTGTTATACCAATGCCAACAATATTGCACCGAGAAGCATTTCAGCAGTAGGTCTTCACCACGCAGAGCTGGAGTGGTAGAAAAACAGCAGCACCCTCGGGTTTGATTGTCCTCTCATGCTGACATCATTGGTGTGGGGATAATTCTTGTCTCTGCTGTTTCATGTTCTCACAGCTGGGAAGGAACTGTTTGGCCTTGACACACTTCAGAAAAGCTTGTGGATCCAGCTCCTGGAGGAGATGTTCCTAGGCATGCCAAGCGAGTTTCCCTGGGGAGATGAAATCATGCTTTTTCTCAATGTTTTTAACGGAGCTCTGATCCTGCACCCAGAAGACAGTGCCTTGCTTAGGCAGTATGCTGCCACGGTTATCAACACTGCTGTGCACTTCAATCACCTCTTCTCTCTCAGTGGCTACCAGTGGATTCTTCCCACCATGTTGCAGGTGCCTGGAATCTCCTCTTCAGCCAGAAAATTAATCTGAGTACTGCTGACATCTAGTAGATAAACAGTATTTTCACTGAAACCTTTTAACAATGAAATTATCTCTTTTGTAATAAGAGATGGCACTAAATGAAATCCCCCTATAAATTTCCAAGAGTTCATAATATTCTCACTGGTTCTGGGATATACTTTTACATTTTTTATACAATAATTATTATTTTTATTTATATTTAATCACTGTACATCTTTATACCACACAAAATGGTCTTTACTCAGTGTAAATGGATCTTTAGAAATAGTTTAAAGAGAATTGGGGTAAACTCTTCTTTAAAAGCTTTGTAGAATTCAGAAGTGAAGCCATCGAGATCTGCGCTCTTTTTTCTTTCCTTCTTTCATTTTTTGTTTTTACAGGTTTTTACCTCAGTGTACTTGCACCCCCAGGAGAGAGAGACAGACACAGTGAGAGGAATCACCCCCCTGGGGAGATAGCCACTCTGCAATCTCTTCTTTATTCTCCTCCCAGGATCTGCATTTGCTTGCTAAAGCATGCACACTCACATTTTCAAGCCTCTGGGTCCAGGACTGTGGTCGGCCATGTGGGGAGTCCAGTGACATAACTGCTATGCCATCTGCTGGTCCCTGGGCTCTTCTTTCTTAGGAGGCTATTTATTACTGATTCGATCTCATTGCTTGTTTTGGTCTATTCAAGCTTTCTGTTTCTTCCTGGGTCAGTCTTGGTAGATTATATGTGTCCATAAATTTGTCCATCTCATCTAGGTATTTTTGTTTGTTTGCATATAGTCACTCAAAGTATTCTTTCATGGTCTTTTGTGTTTGTGTTATAGCTTTTGTAATAATGCCTGATTCATTGCTGATTTTATTATCTCTTTCCTCTCTGTGTTATTGATTGGTCTAGCTAATGGTGTGTAAATTTTGTTAATCTTCTTAAGAACCAGCTTTTGGTTTCATTTTCTGTATTTTCTTTTGTTCTCTATTTCATTTATTTCTGCTTGAATCTATTAGTTCTTTCCTCCTTGTGTTTTTGGGCTTCTTTTGTTGTTGTTTTTCTAGATCTCTGAGATGTGTTTTTGGGTTGTCTATCTGCAGCCTTTCTTTCATATATTTGGGTTCTCTAATGTTGGGTGCATAGATATTTATACGTGTTATATCTTCTTGGTGAATTTTCCCTTTTAGTACTATATAGTGTCTTTCTTTGTCTCTTCTGATAGGTTTTGTCTTGAGCTCTATTTTGTCTGGCATCAGTATTGCAACTTCAGTCTTTTTCTGGTTTCTGTTTGCATCGAATATCTTTTTCCAGCTCTTTCCTTTCAGTCTATGTATATCTTTATTAGAACGGTGTGTTTCTTAGAGGCAGCAGATAAGAGGGCTCCTGTTTTTTGTTTATTTGTTTTTTTTTTTTTGTGGGTTTTTAGATTTTTTTGAGGTTTTCTTTTTTTTTTTTTTTTTTTTTTTTTTTTGCTAGGGTGCATTTGCTTGTTAGAGAGACAGAAAGAGTCAGAGAGACAGAAAATGAGAAATCGCACACACATACCACACACACTCCCAGGGAGGAATGGCCATATCACAATCCCTTCACCTTCTCTCAGGATTTTGGCCATGCACGTACACACACCCAGTATGAGTTTCAAGATTCAAGTCTGGGTTTCAAACCACAGTGACCACATGGGAGTCCATCACCTTAACCACCTGGGCCCCAGGGCTCCTGGTTTTATATCCATTCAGACAATCTGTGTCTTTTCATTGGAGAATTTAATCCATTAACGTTCAGTGTTATTATCAATATTTGCAGATTTATTCTTGTCATTTTGCTAGCCATTTTCTTGGTTGTTTTGTATTATCTTATTTCTATTTGTCTCTTTAGTTTTCCTGATATAGTACTCCCTTAAATACTTTTTGAAGAGATGGTCCAGCTTTCATAAACTATTGAAGTTTTTATTATCTGAGACTGTTTTTATTTGTTTTTCCCACTTGAAGGATAATCTTGCTGGCTATAGCATGCTTGGTTTAAATTGTTTTTTCTTTTAGAGTTTTGAATATGTCTTCCCATTCTTTCTTTGCCTGCATCATTCAGTTGAGAAATCTGATGTTAGCGTGATAGGATAGCCTTGGTAAGTAACTTGATGCTTCTCTCTTGCCATTTTTAGAATCTTGCCTTTGTCTTTGATTTTTACCAATCTGTCATAAGCTACAGAGAGGATCTTCTTATGTTGATTCTATTTGGTGTCCTTTGTGCTTCCTGGATTTGTAGGCTTCATGTTTCTCTGTGTTTCTTTATATTTGGAAAGTTTTCAGGCAGTATTTCATGAAAGAGGCTTTCTATGCTTTTTTCATCTTCCTCACCTTCTGGAATTTCCATTATTCAGATATTTGGGGTTTTAGTGGTGTCTAGTATTTCGGGTATTATCCTCATCTTTTTGGGTTATTTGTTCATTATTTTCTTGCAGTTTGGATTGAGTCAGAGGCTTTGTCTTTCAGATTGAAGATTCTTCCTTCTATGCAGTCCAATCTGCTATTGATGTGTTCAAAGAAGATTTTGATTTTTTGAACTGTATTCTTCATCTTCAGATGTCCTGTTTGATGTTTTTAGGGTATCTATCTCTTTATAGAATTCCTCCTTCATGTGATGGAATGATCTCCTAATCTCCTATAGTTTGTTGTCCATTTTTCTCTTACATCTCATTGGATTTTGTTACAATGAATATTCTGAATTCTAGTTCTGTTATTTCTGGGATTTCTTATGTGTGTGTGTGTGTGTGTGGTTTTTTTCCCATAGTTGGTGAGGAGTTGCTATAATCTTTTGAGGGAAGATATACTTTCTGATTTTCTCCTATTTCTTGAGGCTTTGCTTTGTTTCTTGGTATCTGGAGAGGCACTTGCTTTTCCCTACCTATTTGAGGTAGGTTTCTGGGACTGTATGCTTGTGCACTTCTATCTGCTATACTTTAGCTCCACACTAGTTTCTCTCTTATTTTTAAAATTTTTAAAATTTGATTGTGGCTGAGCGTTGACTTGAGGAAGCTTACATTAAGGTAGTAGGTAAGGTTGGCATACACAAGCCTGATTAAAAACCTGCTCCTCTCTGGCTCTGGGACCCACAGAAGGCTCCATTTCTTTTAGACCAGTGGTTCTCAAAGTGTGCCTCTGGATTGGCAATGTCAGCATCACCTGGGAACTTGTAAGAAACACACACTCTTGGGCCTCATCTCAGATCTACTGAATCAGAATCGCTGGGGTCAGGGCTCAGTAATCCATGCTCATAAGAAGACCTGCAGGTGGTTCTGATACACTAGAAAGTTTGAGAACCACTTTTCTTAAGTGAAATACAGGGCAATTTTCAGCTGATGTTTTTCCCAAGAGATTCCCTGACCTCTATCTGAAGAGATTTTCATTGCAACTAAATTTGGCATGATGGATTTGAGAAGTGAATTTAACAGGAACATGTTTAGTCATGTCTAATGTGTATCTGGCTACATTTAGGAGGGTCTTGGGGACTCCTAGTTCTTTCAGAGAAGTTTTAACAAAAATTATGAAAGTAATACAAGCTTGTGTAATGTGGAGTTTGATCCAGCTAAATGAGCAAGAAACTTACTTTTATGGTTATAAGATGCCTTGCTCTACTTTTAAATCATTACAGTTTTCTTTACTTTTAAATTTTTTTTTTTTTTTTGAGAGGTTTTTGCTATAGGGCACGTGCACTCGCCAGAAAGACAGAAGACAGAAAGCGAGAAATCACCCCCCAGGGGGGATGGCCACGCCACAATCCCTTCTCCTCCGTTCTCCTCTTGGGATCTTGGGCACGCACACACATGCGCCCGGCGTGAGTTTTAAGCCACCGGGTCTGGGACGCGAACCGCGGTCGACTACATGGGAGTCCAGCGACATGGCCATTACGCTAACTGCTGTTCCCTACTTTTAAATATATATTTTTTAAAATTTTTGCTGTAAGGCATGTGTGTGTTTGCTGGAGGGACTGAGAGACAGAAAGCAAGAAACCATCCCTGAGTGGGATGGCCATGCCGCAATCCCTTCTCCATTCTCCTCTAGGGATTTTGGGCAAGCACACACATGTACCCAGCTTTAGTTTCAAACCACTGGGCCTGGGACTTGAACTATCATCAACCACATGGGAGTCTAGCATCTTAACCACTATGCTACTTGCTGGACCCTATAATACTTTTTCCCTTTTATCAAAAGCAATTAGGATCACTATAAAATTCAAAAGATAAGGTCAAAAGAGAAAATAAGGATTATCTATAATCTTTCCATATACCCATGATTTATATTTCTTGAAAATCCTGGCACTCTCTCTGACACACACACACACACACACACACACACACAAACACACACACACTTTAAAAAAAAAGAAAGAATTGGCTTATTCTATATATTTAAGTTTGTTGCCTACTTTTTTTAACACTAAGACTATCATGGACATTTTTTATGCAGCTGCATTTAGCTTTCTAGCATTATTTTAAATGACTACATAGTATCCCATTGTTTTCATGCAGCATAATTCACCTAACCGACCACCATTTATGAATCATCTAGATTGTTTAAAATTTTCCACTATTATAAACAGTCTTCTGGCAGACATTCTTATGTATACATCTCTGTACATTTGTTCAGTGTCTTTCTTGAGATAAATTCCTAGTCACAAACTTTCTGGAAAAATGTATAGTTTTAGAATTTTTATGTATATTACTGTATTTCTCTCAAGAACAAGTATCCCATTTACACTCACCTCCACCAGTTTATGGAATTTACCATTTTCCTTCATGGTTTCTATGGTTGTGAGTTTTAAAGCAAACACAACTTCAATGTGTTATTACAGCGTTTTCTGAACATGTGGCATTATTCCACAGGTGTACTCTGACTATGAAAGCAACCCCCAGTTGCGTCAGGCCATTGAATTTGCCTGCCACCAGTTCTACATTCTACACCGGAAGCCGTTTGTGCTCCAGCTTTTTGCAAGTGTGGCTCCTCTCCTGGAATTTCCTGTGAGTATGTTCTGTGGGACTAAACAAAGACCAACCAAAAACTGAGGCTATCTATTCAGAGTCAGCCACCATTACCTGTGTTTTGGTAGAGACTGGAAGGTAGGCAAAAGATGGGTAAAGCTTTATAGTGGAAAAAGGGGATGCTTAAGGTGTACCCTGATTGAAGCCTGGCAGACAGGGATACTATAAAGGCTTACATGGAGAGAATTGGTAGTTTGGTTTTCTGTGGTTGGTCCTAAGTTGGAAGCAAGGACACAAATCAGAAAAAGTATCAGTTTCTTCCACCCCATGAATCCTTAAATCATTTCTATTTCAACAACAAAATTATTTTTCTTCAACGTTTCTCTTGAACACTCACCTCAGCCCCTAGGATGTAAATAATTCAATTTTATGATTTTTTATTCATATTAAATTCATAAAAGAGATAGAAAATGATAAAAGGAAAGGGAAGGTCCTCTGATTTTCTTTTTTTTCTGTACCCCTCTACCACCTACCCCACTTTATTTCTAGTTTTCTTAGAACATTTACCATCATATGATGTTATATATGTATAACATATATCTCTACCACATCCCACCAACAGAATTTAAGCTTCATGAAAGCAAGATTTTTGTCTGTTTTTATGTTTACTTGTTTGTTTGGTTTTAGTTTTTGTTGTTTGGGTTTTTTGGTTTGTGCCTTGGTTTGCTATAACTTGGCACATAGGAACTTGATAAGGATTTTTTGTTTTAATGAGTAAGTCAATGCCATTTTAAATGGATTTGAAATGACAGCTATTTCCATTTTGGAATTATAATATCAAATGAGACCTGTGAAATTCCTAGAGTTGTTAGTTAAAATAAACATCTGTTCCCTAAACATACTTGAAGTACTCAACCAATTCATTACAGAAATTTCCTTAGTTTTACTCTCTTCGACCATAGGAACTACTACTATGAAATTTTCTGGCAGTTCATATATGTTGTGTTTCTGAGTTTCCACAAATATCTCTTTTCGTACCAGATTCACATTGAACAGATTCCTTAAAAATGGAGTACAACTCCGAAAGCATCTGACACTGTTGCATGCAGAATGGTGTAAGCTGAAAACCCGATAGACGTTGTCACTGTTGTTAGTGGCAGCGTTTATGAAATTTGAATTTCTAATCAAATCACATTAGTATGGTGGTAGAAGTCAATCAACTTTTTTTTTCTTTATTCAGGATGCTTCCAATAATGGGCCAAACAAAGGTGTGTCAGCTCAGTGCCTGTTTGACTTGCTGCAGTCCCTGGAGGGAGAGACCACTGACATATTAGACATCTTAGAGCTGGTCAAAGCTGAGAAACCTCTTAAGTCATTAGGTAAAAGCAAAACTTCCCTTGACATTCTTTTGCTCATTGTAATTGTTTGTACATACACACATACATACACACACACACACACACACACACATATATGTATATGCAGAACTAACTCAAAATAGAAAAGATGAATGAAACAGTGGTGTGAACTGAATAAGCACATTTTTTCTTGTTTCTTTCTTAAATTTCTTGTGGATGCTAGAGAGTAAGGAATTCTCTGCTATGCAGAGTATATGAAAATGATGCTCAGTAGACTCCTGCTCCAGCATTGTCATTTTCAGAAAGCTGTGAAACCTTGGATAACTCTAGATGAATAACCCTCCAAAATGGTCTTTTATTACCATGGAAGGTGTATAACTAGAGATAATTCAAAGCTAAAGCCTCATGTATTACCTTAGACCATTTATTATAATTAGCCTTCAATGTCTTATATTAGGTAAGATTTTAATAATTACCTCAAAACACTTTTTATTTTATATCCAATTATTCAAAAGTAGAAAACAGATTTTCATTTACTTTAAATAAATTAATTTTCATTTATTTATTTATTTACTTACTTACTTAATCATTTATTTTAGGAATAAAATCTAACAAAGAACAGGCTATAAAATATAACTGAGATGAAAGACAATATTAGGAGCTCTTCTTTTTAATGATTTCTTCTTTCTTCCTGGTGGATTCCACTCTGAGTATATGTCTTAATTTTTGTGCATTCAGATTTCTGCTACGGAAATGAAGATCTGACATTCTCTATCAGTGAAGCCATTAAGCTCTGTGTTACTGTGGTGGCATATGCTCCTGAATCATTCAGAAGGTAACCCCAGCCCCTCATATGTCTTATGATAAGAAAATATAGAAATGGAAATAAAATAGAGCAAAACCAAAAGTTATATTTGACAATATCAGTCTGTAACATTCTGGCAAGTACGTTTTTAAAAGCTAAATCTAAGGGGCCAGCAGGTGCCATGGTGGCTAAAGTGTCAGACTCCCATATAACTGACTATAGTTTGAGTTCCGGATCCAGCAGCTTGAAAAATACACCAGGCATGTATGTGTGCATGCCCAAAATCACGAGAAAAGAATAGAGGAGAAGGGATTGTGGTATGGCCATCCTCCTAGAGGGTGATTTCTCACTTCTCTGCCTGTCTTTCTCCTGCAAGCACAAGTACCTTATGACAAAAACCTAAAAAGAAAAAGGCTAAAAAGAACACTTGTCATAGCAGAGGTTCTGAACTAATAGTAGGTCTTTATTATTTTTAAATTCCCTAATTTAGAACTTGTGCAGAGGCTAAGATGTTTAGTCTTGTTAGAAAATATTGTCCTTGGGATCAGAAGGTGGTATGATGGTTAAGGCACTGAACTCACACATGGCCAACCATAGTTCAAGTCCCTGACTTGGCCACTTGCTTTCTCACTTTCCCTCTCTTCCTCTCTCTTTCTCTTTTTCTTTCTGGTCAAATTAAAAAAATAATAATAATAATAATAAATAAATAATTTTTTAAAGAAATTATTATCCTCATGTAATACAAGTCAAAGAAAAATTTCATAATAGTTTTTTTTAGCATTTTTATTATAGTGTGCATGTACTTGCTGGAGAGAAACAGAGAGATAGTGAAAAAGAAAATGAGAAATCACCTCCTAAAGGAGATGGCCATGCCACAATCTCTTCTCCTCCTGTGATTATAGGCACACATACACATGTGCCTAGCATGATCCTCAAGTTGCCAGGTCTGGGACTTGAACTGCAGTCAGTCATGTGGGAGTCTAGCTCCTTAACCACTATACCACCTGCTTGCCCCCATAACAGATATTTAAACTATTTTAAAAACTCCTTCAAGGAGTCATAAGAGCTTTTGAAACACAAAGAGCAAGCATATAAATCTTGACTTTCATCTTGCCACGTTCAGGAAACTAAAGGACTCACATAGAGAGTGAGTCATCCCAACTCTAGAATGTTACTCTGATCTGATAAATACATCTTTTCTATTAAAAATCCTACTTTGTGAGCAAGGTCTTCCAGGAGGGAGGAAGATGAGCTGATTATTTGATCAGTCCTTCTAGGAATTTTTAAATTTTGGTCTCCTAGTCAAAGAATCTGTATGTTTGGCTTTGTAGATTTTTGCTATAGTAGGTTTGTTTTCTGCTTTTTACCTCCACTTTTATTCTTTTCTATCTTTCATTTTCTTTTGACTTGATTTGTTGTTTTCTAACTTACTGAAATGCACACTTAGATTGCTCATTTGAATTTAATGCATTTCTTTTTGACTACTTTTTACATTTTTTATTTGCCTTGGGTCTTCATGAGTTTCATTGTTGTGATTTTCTTTGTTTTTATACTCCAAGATTCACAATGCTTTTTGGGTGTAAAAATTCACAACTTTCAGAATTTTAGAAAATTTCACCACTAACTTTTCTATTATTATCTCCCATTTTCTCCATTCTCTTATTTTATGACTTTACTTATTTCATTTATGACATATATATGTAGACACATATATACATACATCCATATATATGCAATTATATATACATATATGTATGTGTGTATATATATGTAATTATATATATACATATATATATGTATGTATATATGATGATCTAATATTGTCTTACATCCATAAGATTTCTGGAAATTCTGCTTGGCTTCATAGCTCTTCATCAACACTTCTGTTTGCTTTATCTTTAGCCTCTTTTTCCACCATAATTTACAACTGACAAATGTCTGGGAAAATAAAATGCTCCATATCTCTGCAGGAGATGAATATGCTTCTTTATTTTCAGAACCCTGGTGCCTCCAAAAGATATTTGGCAGACAACTTCTCTCTGATACTTTGAACACTTGAATTTTTAATTGCCAGAGAGCATGTGTTTTCACCAGAGACAGAGAAAATGAGATAGTGGAAACACTCTCCAATGGGATGTGGTCATACCACAATCCCTTCTCCTCCATTTCTTCGTCCTGTTGGGATTTTGGACACACACACAAATGCACCTGGCATGTTTTTCCAAGCCTTCATTGTTGGGATTTGAACCACATTCAGTCATATGAGATCTAGTTCTCTCTTTTTTTTTTTCTTTTGGAGAGGATTTTGCTATAGGGCATGTGAGCTCACCAGAGATACAGAGAGAGACAGAGAAACAGAAAGCGAGAAATCACCCCGCCCCCCCAGGGGAGATGGCCATGCCGCAATCCCTTCTCCTCCATTCTCCTCTCGGGATCTTGGGCACACATGCACACATACCTGGCGTGACTTTAAACCGCTGGGTACGGGACTCGAACCATGGTCAACTACATGGGAGTCCAGCGACATAGCCATTACGCCAACTGCTGGTCCCGAGATCTAGTTCTCTTAATCACTAGGCTACAAGGCTGGCCCAACCTTCAACCCCTTTCTTTTTTTTTTTTTTTTTTTTTTTTGGTCCAGCCTTTCTAATAAGACAATTAGTCTGCCACAATATACTTCTTATTATAGGAAACAGAACTGATTTATTGCCTTATTTTATTTTATGATTTATTTTTTACATTGAATCATTGTACATCTCTATAGCTCACAGTATGTTTTTTGAGGTATGTGTGTAGTATGTAACAATTAGTAGGATATTATTATATACATCATTTTCAACAGAGAACGTTAAAATATTGCATTCGATAAGTTTCTTCCCTGAGCCCCTCTCACCCACCTTCTATTATCCACTCCTCCACCATACAGTTTCTGGTATCTACACTTGTCTTCCCTATTATTATGCAGTGCCCCCCACACACAAGAAATGAATAATTCAATTTAAAAATGGGCAAGTGAGTGGAACAGACAACTGTCTAAGGAAGATATACAAATGGCTAAAATGCAAATAAAAAAAGTTCTAACATCTCTTCTCATAAGGTAAATACAGATTAAAACCACAATGAGATATAACCTAACATCAGTCAGAATGGCTATGATCAAAAAAGTAAGGGATAACAAGTGCTGGAGAGGCTAGGATGAAAAGGAAACCCTTTCACAATGTTGGTGGGAATGTATGTTAGTAGAGCCACTGTGGAAAACAACATGGAGGTTCCTCAAAAGCCTACAGATAGTTTTACCATATGACCCAGTAATTTCATTCCTTGGTATTTACCCACTGGATAAGAAAATAATCAGAAAGATACTTGCACATCCATGTTTACTGCAGCATTATTTACAATTCCTAAGACTTGGAATCAACCCAAACGTCCAAGAACTGATGAATTGGAAAAACTGTGGCATACAGACACTATGAAATACTACTCAGTCATAAGGAATGAGAAGACCCTGTCATCTTGATTCAGAGTGAATGAATATAGAAGATTTAATGCTAAGCAAAGTAAGCCAGACTACAAAAGACAAACACAGTATATCCCCACTCAATATATACTGAACATCTGCACTCTATAGCAGAAATTGAAAGATTTAAAAATATTGCCTCACAAAGTTCTCAGTGATGTAATCATACTCAAAAGAGTATCAGAGCTCTGCCTTCCTATCCATCAAATTCTGAAAATTGCAATTTTCCTGCCTTGAGAACAGTAATTTAAGAATTACAGGGACCAGCAGTTAGCATAATGGCTATGTCGCTGGACTCCCACGTAGTCAACCGCGGTTCGCATCCCGGACCTGGTGGCTTAAAACTCACGCTGGACGTGTGTGCGTGCGTGCCCAAGATCCTGAGAGGAGAATGGAGGAGAAGGGATTGAGGCATGGCCATCCCCCCGGGGGGTGATTTCTCGCTTTCTGTCTCTCTGTCTCTCTCTGTCTGACGAATGCACGCGCCCTGTAGCAAAAAAGCAAACAAACAAACAAACAAACAAAAAAAACTCTCAAAAAAAAAAAAAGAATTGCATTACCAGAAGTAACAGTCAGTACTCAATATTGACAAAGGCCATAGCTGGAACTAATCAGCATTTTTAGAAAGGAGAATATATCAAAAAAAATCTTGGATTTGGGGTCTCCAGGATATCAACCAGTCTTTGTTGTTTTCTAGAATCTATAAGTTATAAGCCTAAATTCAACTAGGGGAATCTCCCTGCAAAAGATTTATTTTGGTGTTATGCACTTACAGTTTCAGAGACGGGAAATCATCTTAAATAATAGCTACTTAATTTTCATCTCCCCTTTAAGATAATCTTCCTTCCTTCCTTCCTTCCTTCCTTCCTTCCTTCCTTCCTTCCTTTCTTCTTTCCTTCCTTCTTTCCTTCTTTCCTTCCTTCCTTCCTTCCTTCTTTCCTTTCTTTTTCTTCTTTTTGAGAGAGATTTTTGCTATAGGATGCATGCACTCACCAGGGAGACAGAGAGACAGAAAGTGAGAAATCATCCCCCTGAGGGGGTATGGCCACGTCACAATTCCTTCTCCTCCACTCTTCTTGGGATTTGGGGCACATATGCACATGCGTCCAGCATGAGTTTCAAGCTGCCAGGTCCAGGACTCAAAAAGCAGTCAGCTATGTGGGAGTCCAGCAATGAAACCATTATGCCATCTGCTGGTCAGTAAGATATTATTTCTATATTTCTGACTTCCCAATACAAAATAAAGTGTGGGCCCAATCCAGTGAGTGTTGTTCACTCACTTTATTAAGCAGGCATTGCCAGATCTCACCACAAGGGCTGTTTCCATAGAGTCTTGCTATAGAATTGCTTAAGCTTTGGGAAGTCAGCCTTTTGGAAAAGGTTTCTTGTGGTTATTGTTGTCATTGTTTTTAATTTGCCAGAGAGAGAGAGAGCGAGAGAGAAAGGGAGGGAGTAAATCAAGAAAGCACCCCCCACCCCCATGGAGAATGGTCATGTCACAATACCTTCTCTTCCCTTTCTCCCTTTATTCAGGATTTTTGACACACTTGCACAGCATGTTTCTCACATTGCAGGTCCATACATGGCTAATCACCCTGACTAGATCACATACTTTCTTAAGGCAAGATTCATTGCCTTTAGCAGCTGCTTAATCAATTATGTCGGTCAACATTTCTAGCACCTTTGACTTCTCTTGATTTGGATAGGTGGGAAGGGGCTCAGAATTCATCTGTTTAGAGGTTGTTTTTATTTTCTCATGCTCCTAAATGTGACAGAATCAACAAAATTAGAATGTAAATTGTGGCTCAGTTTTCTTATTTTTTTTTTTAATTTTCCCAGAAAGCATATGTACTCATGGGGTGAGAGTGAGGGATAGGGACAGAAAGTGAAAAAGCCCCCTCCGTAGGGAATGGTCACATTGCAATTTCTTCTCCATCTTTCAGGACATGGGACATGAACATATAGGCACCTGACATTTTTTTCAAGCTGCCAGGCCTGGTACTTGAACCATACAGCTGCCCAGATGGGATTCAGTTACCTTAATCACCATGCCACAGGCTGGCCCCGACTTGATTTTCTTTCCGTTGCTTAAAGTCTTCAGATGCTGATGGTCTTGGAAGCATTAGTTCCATGTTACCTACAGAAGCTAAAGAGGCAGACATCACAGGTGGAGACAGTACCTGCCGCCCGAGAGGAGATTGCTGCCACAGCTGCTCTTGCCACATCTCTCCAGGCCCTTTTGTACAGTGTGGAGGTCCTCACCAGGTAATATCATAGGCAGAAATACCCACAGCCTCGAGCCATATGTAGCCACTGAAAATATAAAGAAAAAAATGTGAAGGCTAAAAATAATCTAAAACTCTGTCTCTGTTTACAGATATCTGCATAAACTCCGCCCTTCTTGGTTTATAATTGCAAATAGTTCTAAGTCATTTGGGTGAATAGTGCTAAGAACTCTAGTAGCAGTGGTAGTTGTAATAATAATAGTCATGCTATTTCTACCATGATTGCTAAACACATATTTGCATATAGCTTGCTGAATTTGTGTGTAGTTTTAACACAGTGGTAAACAAATCTTTTGTAGAAGGGCCAGCTTAGTGAATACTAAAATGTGATCTATATGTTTATTAGCTATTATATTATTTTATGAAACACAAAATATTTGTAATTCTAGCTTAGTATTCTTTTATTATTTTTGCAGAGTTGTTTTTTTTTAACCATAATTTGAGAAACTACATAACAAATATTATTGTTATTCTAATACTGGAATTAACAGATTCTCTTTGGGACAGGCTGGGTGAAAGAGCTGAGAGATTTGGGAAGAGAAAGGCAAAGGTGCTACAGAGTTCAACCATTAGCAAAATTCAGGAAATTCATCCTGTCACAAGATTCGTGTGTGCAGAAGGAACTAAGCTGCTACATGGCATGGAAGGGCCAGATGGGGGCTCTGGATGGGACAAAAGATAGAGTAGGGAATGTGGGTACAGGTCACCCTGCACATTATTGACTCTCTTCCATTCCCATCTAAATTAGCTAATATTCTTCCAGGAGGTGGAGGGATGGATGGGAAAGCCTTCTTCTTATATTTGAATCTTTATTCCTCTATTCCATTCTGTCATGCTGTGTGTCCAGTCTATCGTATGGCACTCTTAGCGAAAATTGCTGTCTATAATTTACCCCCCAACCATAAGGCACCAATGTACCTACTGCTATCTTGCTGTGTTGGTCAGAGGGCCAGCTGAAGTCCTCTGGTCTGGGGGGACTTTTTCATATGCATCAGGACTTGAGCGAGTACATCAAATTGTTATTCATTAACTTCAGGATATGTTTAGTTTCTCATCATGAGCTACACTGTCAACCTAGACAAGCAAAATATAGCCCAAAAAACCTAGGTAAATTATCATCCTGATGTGCTCTTATGCATCCAAACTGAGGAAATGGGAAGAGGAAGAACAGAGAGCCATAACAAATTGCCTCTTTCAAAGAGGAATAGTCCCAATACTTTGCTGATGACTTCATGAAAAGTCCAGGGTGGAAGACCATCCTGAAGAGAAATACATGACTTACACACGTCTTTCTGTGCCCTGCTGGTCATGTCATTAGCTACCCCCTACAACTAAAGGCGTAAAAAGCACGTTCCCCAAAGTGCAACTTCAGGAATTTCTCCTATTAAAACATTAATATTTTTCTCTTTTCTTATTTTCATAATTATTTTCTCAATTAACTTATTCAAAATTGACTTATCCAAAGTTCTATGAAGAGTTATGGAGGGACCAGCAGTTAGCGTAATGGCTATGTCACTGGACTCCCATGTAGTCGACCGCGGTTTCCATCCCGGACCCAGTGGCTTAAAACTCATGCCGGGTGTGTGTGCGTGCGTGCCCAAGATCCAGAGAGGAGAATGAAGGAGAAGGGATTGTGGCGTGACCATCCCCTCTGGGGGGTGATTTCTTGCTTTCTGTTTCTCTGTCTCTCTGTCTCTGTCTGTCTGGTGAGCGCACACGCCCTATAGCAAAAAAGCCTCTCAAAAGAAAATAAAAGAGTTATGGATAGAACACTGACATAAAATTCTGCAGCTTTAAATACTTCAGTACATTTTAAATTATTTTGGTGGAGTAGAAGACTGGTCTCACTAATTAGTAGTTTCTCAGCACAAATTGACTTCTTTGTTCTTCCAAAAGGAAAACAAAAATCCTCATTCATTTCTTTTCTGGGGGAGGAGTGAGGGGGGCCGTGGGGAGTGCTTTAGGGCCCATGCACTCACCAGAAAGACAGAGAGAGACGGAGAGACAGAAAGCGAGAAATTATCTCCCGGGGGGATGACCATACCGCAATCCCTTCTCCTCCATTCTCCTCTCAGGATCTTGGACATGCATGCACATGTGCCTAGCATGAGTTTAAGCCACAGAACCTGGGATTTGGATCGTGGTCGATTACATGGGAGTCCAGCAATATAGCCATTATGCCAACTGCTGATCTCCCCTTTCATTTCTATACTCTTCATTTTCTTATCGCAGGAAGAAAGAAATGCTACACTTAAATAGGTAATATTACATAAATAAGTATAAAGGGCTTCAAAAAGCTCATAAAAATGAAGATTATGAAAAAACTATACATGAGTTTCAAAATTACCAAAATAAGCACATACTTCCACTTTTTGCAAACTCTTTGAAGTCTCCTCCTATATTACTAGTGTAATTAGTTTTCAATTATCATAGAACAAGTTACCCAAGCTCATTTAGGTTCTTGGAAAAACCCAGTTCCGCACATCTTTAGGTATGATGTCCTATTTCCTCACCAGTTATCAGCCAGGTGCCATTCTATATTCTGAAGGCACCTGCGTTCCTCTAACATGGCTGCCTCCATTTTCCACCCAACAAAGCTCCTTGAATCCTTCTCATGTTTTAAATCTCCCTGCCCCAAACAAGAGAAAACTCTGCTTTTAAAGGGCTCATTTGATTAGATTAGGCCTACCTTGATAATCTTTTTTGCCATTGATTGTTAAAAGCGTAGTTACTTTCTTGTCTTACTCACCATACGCAAAATGAATAACGCAGAAGCAAGCCTAGAAGGTTTGATAAAACAATTACTTTGACAAATATCACCCTTTTTATGTCTCAGATGTTAATACAGAGGCAAATTTTTACCTAAAGTTTAAATAAACCCTCCAGATATACCATGAGATGATGAAGATTCAAGTCTATTACTAAGCATCCAAATTACTGACTTTCCTGGGTAGCCACAGGTACAATTTTTGACTAGGAGAATTCTTTCATCCTTCAATAGGTTCTCAGAAAAATAGAGTGTTAATTATGGTGTAGAAGGTCAAATTGGTATGTACACCCTTGCCTTTTCCCAACTGTCTCAAATGGTTAGCCTGATACCTATAGAACTGAAAAACGAATACTTAACCTCTCACTTACTTCATCTCTATAGACTTAGACGTTTGATTTCATTAATGTCTTGTCTAAAGAGCTATGGTTTATTGCTAAAAACAAAGAAGTGAAAGAACTTAAATCATGGCAAGCTTTTGTAGACTTGGGACTCAATATTCCTTTTAAAGCGCTTCTTAAAACAAACGGAAAATGTGTGACGGAAAAGCCTAAAGCTAAATGGCCTGTCTCTTTAAAGACTCTAAAACTGACCTAAAATTATGTGAGCTTCAGTGCCTTGAGGATTTCATAAATATTTCCACATCTGTTATTTTCTTGTGACAATTACTGTTATTGTTCTAGGCCCATGACAGCCCCACAGATGAGCAGGTGTGACCAAGGCCATAAGGGAACTACCACAGCTAATCACACCATGTCGTCTGGGGTGAACACCAGGTAATTCACTGTGCTATATACTTCTATGATTGCTTAATTTCATACAACTTGAAAATGTCAGCTGTTGGAAGTGAAGGGAATCCTGAAAATAGTCAATATTGTTTGTGAAAACCTCCAAGGAAAAGAAAAGAAGGTGGACATTTAGAGTTACAAGAAAAGACCAAAACTTCTTTTGAAATTGTCAGAGAAATCTAAACTATTTGCACAAATGGGCATTTGTGTTGTTTTGTTTGCATGTGCATGCTAGATTTTCTCTGCCTCCTGGATGTTCTTTGAACTATTCCCCTGTTGTTTCATTTGCCTTCAGCAAAAGACAAATGAAACAATAATCATCAGGAAGCAGTCTTTTATTCCCAGAATAATTATGCAGAGTCAGTTCACTTTTGCCTAACAGATTTTCTGCAGACATTTCACCTAAACTTTGACTTATGTCCCAGAATGATACTTTCATCTTGTTGACTTAATCTCTTTACCTCATTTTGGTGTAACCCAGACACTGGCTTTACTGGTAAATACTTTATTTACTTCATTCTATCTGTGTTAACCTCTAAGTACTCAAACACACAGAGACGTTAAAATAGCTTCTTCCTCCCAGGACCATTCAAGATAAGGCAAACCCAAAATCTGCTTAAGAGAGTTTTTTTTTTTCCCCAACATGGAATAGTTAATAGGGATATCAAAAAGAGAAACTAAATAATTTCCAACTCTCTCTGAATCATATTTTGAAGTGTTATATTATTTATGTAAAGTTAGTTCACTGCTGATCATATATATACAGTCATATTAAAAATAAAAAAACTGAATTACAAATCCAGTTATAAATTGTCTTAAAGAATGATTAAATTATGCCTCAAGTTTTTTTTTATATTAAGAAAAATGATATAATTGAAGTGATATTTCAGAACTTCTTTAAGTATATTAGGTTGAGTTCAACTACTAGATAAGTGGTACATAGATAAAGGTTTCTAAGTTTTATTATCAATCTATCTTAAAGGAGTAAGTCTCCAGAGCTGAAAGGAAGTTAGTCGTGTTTCTTCCTCTGGCCTCCTACTATGGAGCATAGTGTTAAAACTACAACGTAAAGTTCTAAGTTCTCAAAAATTTCTCTCATTTGCTACTTTCCATGAATTTCTATTTTTAATATATTTGTCACTACATAAATTATGACAATGAAACAGCTTTCATGGCGCTGTAATCATAGTATATGTAGTAAACAAATGAAAGATTAAAAGAGTTTGCATTTTAGAATTAATATGTGCACGGGACCGGAAGATGACGTAATGGTTGTGTCATTGGACTCTCATGTAGTCGATTTTTATTTGAGTCCCAAATTCACGCTGGGCACATGTGTGTGTGTGCCCAAGATCCTGAGAGGAGAATGGAGAAGGGACTGCGATGTGGCCATCCCCCTTGGGGGGGGGGGGGGGAGGGCGATTTCTCCCTTTTTGTCTCTCTGTGGCTCTCCTAGAGCACATGCCCTATAGCAAAAATCTCCCTTAAGAGAAAAAAAAAGAGTTAATATGTGCACATTTGGGATATGTCGAAATGTTTATCAAGGACATTTTATACAAAAAAAAGTCTGTAAGAAACCCTAGCAAAGGGACCCTGTTCTTGCTCTGATAGTTATGCAGACTCTTTTTCTGACTCTCAGGTACCAGGAACAAGGAGCCAAACTGCACTTTATCAGGTACAGAAAATCTTGCTTTAATTTCATACCAGACATCTTGAGATGATTACCTTTTGAGCTGGGTTATGGTTTCATTAAATTTCATTTAGTTGAAATATGACATCATATTTTTGTATACATCTTCAGAAAATAGCTAACATAATGCTAATTTGGAATGCCAGTCTCTTACAGGCTGATGAACTTTATGAATCCTTCAGCTGAGGCTCTCCTTGGCCTCACCCTATTGATTCATTAACTCCTGAGGAATCTTATACTTTTCTTCAGTGTGATAGTTTCCTCTCACAGTTGCCACATGCACACCTTGGCAGACCTTTAGTCATTCTTTTGTAACCTCCCAGGGAAAACCTTCACCTACTGGAGGAAGGGCAAGGTCTTCCTAGAGAAGAACTGGATGAACGAATTGCTCGGGAAGAGTTCAGAAGACCCCGAGAGTCCCTGCTGAATATTTGCACAGAATTCTATAAGCATTGTGGGCCAAGATTGAAGATCTTGCAAAATCTGGCTGGAGAGCCACGGGTCACTGCCCTGGAGCTGCTGGATGTGAAGTCCCACATGAGGTACCATTCTTGATTTCCCTGTCTCTGGCTGTGGACACAGCTCGGGCCGTGTGTCTGAGTGTAGATGTTAAGCTTATGGGATGGAGGAAGTCTTCAGGATAAAAACTCAGGATACTCAGTGATTTGATTCCCATGATTTTGATATGTACCATATAGAACTCTCTGGTATAGTGTTCATTAAGTTCATCAAAAAGGACTTGGGGTAGACAGGGGGAAGGAGACACATTCTTAGACAGAAAAGCAAAGTCCATGTATTTGCTCTTCAATAAGAATGAGAGGAAAATTTCAGCACTCAAATTCTTAAAAAAAAATATTTAAAAAAAAAAAAGAATAAAAAAAAAAAAAAAAGTCACCTTCTTCCAAGTACTATTCACTGCCCAGGTTCTAATTTTTCACAAGAATTCAATGTGTCCTCTCTGGCACTATACATAGAAAATGCCTCCTACTGGAGGATTCGTTTTATCCCTAGACCACCTAAGTTATGAGCCCTGCAAGAAAGTGAGTTATTTTAACTTTTAGCTACACCTTGTTTGGGCTTGAGATCCCTTTTATATTCATTGTGTTTGATAGCCTTCTAACGGTTCAACTGGATGAGCTTAGTCATCATTTTAAATACTTTCCTCCTGGTATGCCAGGAAAAGGCCCCGACTTACCTCTCTGTGCACTCTCTTTCCTTCCTCTGTGGAGATGCCATTTCACTCGCTACTCATGATAAAGGCTGCGTGTATTCAGATTCTTAAAGGGAACAAACTACCTTCCATTCAAATTTGTAATAATTTGTAAAGGCTCATAAACAAAAGATTTACTTAGAAAATTTAGTATTTCTACAAAGCTAAACGTAGGGGCCAGGAAGTGGTGAGTGTTTAAGGTGCTGGATTCCCACGTGGCAATCTGGTGGCTTGCTTTCTCACTTTCCCTTTCTCTCGCTCTGTCTCTCTCAGTCAAATTAAAAATAATAAATAAAGGGGGAACAGCATTAGCGTAATGGCTCTGTTGCTGGACTCCCATGTAGTCGACCATGGTTCGCGTCCCGGACACAGTGGCTTAAAACTCACGCCAGGAGCATGTGCGTGCGTGCCCAAGATCCCGAGAGGAGAATGGAGGAGAAGGGATTGTGGCGTGGCCATCTCCCTTGGGGGGTGATTTCTTGCGTTCTATCTCTGTGTCTGTCTGGTGAGCGCACGCACCCTATAGCAAAAAACTCTCAAAAAAAAAAATAAATAAATAAATAAATAAATAATAAAAATAAAATAAAAAAATATTTTTAAAAAAACTAAATGTAGAATTAAGCTTCAGCCATTCAGAAATAGCACTGCCATTTGGTGAAACACACCAAGTTTTAAGGACCTTTTTCCTTAAAATAATCTTTTGAAAAATATTAGAATGAATTTTAGTGAAGAAAAGAAGAGGCCAGAAATGTACAAGCACAGCTTCTTTCTTCTCCAGACTAATTTCACATTTTCTAGTGGTGGGCAATACCCAGCAACACGGTGGAGAGCTTCATGTATGTTCACAATCCCCCCTGTGCACTAATGGGAAAGAGCTGATTTCACACTAAGAATTTCAGCTCCTAGAGAGAAACCTTCAGAGAAAGGGAAGGGAAGTATGGCGTGTTAAGATCCTGTTGCCATAGCAACTCAGGACTCTAGTTATTCCTCCCATTCCTTTCCCACCTATCATCTCTAACTGAGCTAAGTAATTCTGTGAACATAGAAACATCACACTCCTAGGGTCAGAAAATTATTATTACCAACAGTCATTTTGTGAAATGCAAAAAGATTTCTAAAACGTAGTTGTATGTGTGTGTGCATGTGTGTATATGTATAAGAGAGAGAGAGAGAGAGACACCATGGAACAGTGATTGTCCTGTAAAGTGACCATCTGTATCTGCTCTCTTCTTTGGGGCATTTGGAAGAACATGAGTTGAGAGGCTTTAGAGCTCCCTCTGGAGGTCAACACCTGTTAATAGCTCCATGAGCTATGATTTAAGTGATTTAGCTCAGTGCCTGGCACAGAACTAGGACACCACAGATAGACTTACCAGAAATCCTATTTGCCTTATCAGTCTTGTTGGCCAGTTCTTGCCTCAGGAAGTCTCACACTTAGTACATAAAGACTTGGGCCTGATAACCGGGAACTTGGGCCAACCTTGGAAAAAGTGCAACTCTCTTGGCAGTTTCTACATGGAACCAAATTCAGAAATCTGAGAAGTAGAGCCAACCAAACCAAAGCCATCCAGACAGCCTAACTAGGCCAATTATATAAAGAACTTTTGTAGAGGCCCTAGGTCAGGGCATGTGGCATCTCCAGGAGAGACATTTCTACAAGGCAAACCACCATGGAAATCACCCACAAAGGCCAGCTAGTGGCCTGGTGGTGAAGGAAGCTGGATCCCACATGGCCAATTGTGTGGCTTGAGTCCCAGGCCCTACAGCTTTAGAAACACGCCAGGAGCTTGTGTGTACATGCCCACAATCCAGAAAAGAGAAAGAGATGGAGGGATTGTGGCATGACCATTCCCCACAGGGGGTTCTTTCTCTCTGTCTCTAGCAAGCACACATACCCTCTAGAAAAAGGAAAAAAGTAAAGATGGCTGAAGGGAACCGGTGGTGGCACAGTGGTAACACAAATGGGCACATGAGTTAGGTCCTGGGTTTGCATCCCAGGGTTTCTCTGAGCACACTGGCCCAGTACCGCATGATCAGGCTGGCTAAAACCAGGGATGGATTGTGGCACAAAGACTCTGTTGGGGTGCTTCCCTCTCTTTCTTAAAAGAAATGAGTAAATAAATTTAGAAAAAGGCAGTTGGAAACTGTCTGTGGGCTGCTTAAGAAAAGGGGGCTCATCTTTAGTGTCACCATCTGTCCATCCGCCCAGACTTTCCCTACTCCTGAATCCGTTCACCACTAAAGGTGCAGAGCTAGTGGTGTGAGGGGCCAGGATGTAGAGGGACATTTCAGGACATCAGCAAGCTTCCCCTTCTATCTCCACATGTACATGCCTGTGCATCTTAATGGAGCTTTTGAGTGAACTCAAAAATGAAGCCAGCCTGCCTGGGATGTTTAGTCATGACCAGGAGCTATCACAGACGTTTCTCAGGCATACAGCAGCCACATCCTACAACTTCACAATTCTGTCATCCCCACATCCGAAAAGCAGAGATTGAAGTTGTCAGCAGGGATCTGGAGCTCTCAATGTTTACGTGCAAACTTGATTTAAAAGGCAAAACCTTGGGGCCAGCACGTGGCATGGTAGTTAAGGTGCTAGACTCTCACATGGCTGAGCATTGTTCGAGACTCGACCTGGTGGCTTGAAAATCACACTGGGCGTGTGAGAGTGTATGCTCAAAATCCCAGGAGAATGGAGGGCAAAGGAATGTGGTGTGACCGTTCTTCCTTCGTGGATGAGTTCTCACTTTCCCTGTCTCTCTCTGGTGAGTACATGTGTGTCCTATGACAAAAAAAAAAATTAAAAATCAAAAAAAAAATTAAAAATCAAAAGCTCCAGAAACACACACAGGACAAATCTGTCAGATGGCACCAAGTGGTTTGACCACCAGGTCCACATAATGGGGATGAAAGATGTGAGCTTCCATTTAAATAGCTCTGTGGTGATCTTAAAAAAAAGAAAAAGAACTTCAGCAGAACAAGAGGATCCATGTATTAAAGAAGAAGAAAAAGAAAGGAAGAAAGGAAAAGGCTTTGAAAGACTGGAAAGGAAATGAAGTTTGAAGAACTCCTTGGACTGCAATAAAACTCAAAACACTGTTTGGAGGTTGCTTTTGATATTGCCTATGAGCTGTGAGGGAGTTCTGAGACCATCAAGCTTACCTTGACATTTGATATTAGTGATTTTCTTGTTCATTAAAGTTTAGTTTCTCTTTTATATGTGTGTATGTTATGTGTGTGTATGTGTATGCTCAGACATGATATTCTCTAGATATGTTTGACCTGTCCATACTCTGTCAGGGTTTTAGTTTCCTCATCAGCTGTTCTCATATTTACCCCCTGAAACCTCCTATAGCTTTCTATTAATATGCACGTGCAGGTATCAATGTGTTGATAAATGTGAGAACACGGATGGAGAACGCTGGGAAGAATTTTCTCAGTTCATGGAGTTGGTGTACTGGAAGGAGATCATTAGTATGATGCTATGCTGAAATTTTCTGATCATAGGATTCTAAGATTATTCTTTCAAAAAATCATTTCAGATTGGCAGAAATTGCACACTCCCTTCTGAAACTGGCACCGTACGACACCCAGACAATGGAGAGCCGTGGGCTGCGGCGCTACATCATGGAGATGCTGCCCATTACCGACTGGACAGCTGAGGCAGTGAGGCCAGCTCTCATCCTCATCTTAAAGAGATTGGATAGAATGTTCAACAAGATCCATAAGATGCCTACTTTGAGGTGAGGAGGGCTCTTAGTCAGCTATTGATAATAAGTATCAAAGATTTGTCACGTTTAAGATGATGGATCAATCTGGAGTTGAATGCGTGACTTGAAAATTTTCTGTTGGTAGGTCTGCACGATGACTCAGATCTGTGAGTGCCTAACTAGCAGAGTCTACATTTTGAGAAAACACATTTTCTTTTTTTTTAAAACAAAGTGTTCATCTCGAAAATGCTATCCATTGCTTAGCCATCATGTTTCTTATCTGACACACATCAGAAACTCAATTAGTATCTTTAAATCCCTTTAGAAATAAGACAGGGATGATTTACAAGTAAAACAAGTAGGAAGAGAAGAAAAAATTAACTTGATATTCAAAATATTGCATTTAACCTAGTTAACATATTTAGGCACAGTTTACAGGAATGCCAAGCTTTACAGTAATAAGCCAAGTGGCAACGAAAATGATTGTAGCATTGATAACAAAAATCTAATTTTTACATTTTTACCTAATAATGTGAGTACTGAGTGAACATTATTACCACTTTCTCTCTGTTCAGTGGCCTGAGGGATATCCATAGGTGGCCTTACTAGGAGCGGGTCTCAGGTTGGAAACCATAGTCATCATGAGCACATAGCTCAATCGATACTTTCTGATAAGCCCACGAACTCAGAAATTTTAACTTGGGTTAGTGAGAGCATTTTCTATCCCTTTAGGCTAAACCTGAAAACAGTACAACTCTTGCCCGAGAGCACTTAGTGTGCAGTTTGTCAGAATAGTATTTAGGTAGTAACCTCTCCTCTTATTTATATTTATGTGGCCTTCAGGAATCATTAAAAAAAAAAAAAAAGAAAGATATTATTCTAAAAAATTGATGGTTTGTTCTTACACTCTTTTGTAGTGTGGCAATGAATGCCTGTACATTATGTCAAGGTCTTTAATTTCAGTGGCATGGACATACCTGTTCCTAAAGTGTGTGGTGCCAATGGAGCATTTGTATGTATAAGCAAATGGCTCATCAAAGATAGATAACTGTCTTACAAGGCTGTGTCAAAATACATTGTTTTTCTTAAATAGCTTGGTATCTAAAGATGTTAAACATCTCTATCTGTTGATCCATTTGTCATATAACTAAGCTCATTATAAAACATGTCATGTTTCTCAAAAGTAGATTTCTGGTTTAGTGTATAGACCTGATCAATCTTAGGCAATTTTCTCAGGAGGATGCTGTGAATATGAGGATGGGTTGGATTTAATTTCTTTACGTGATCTTAGTTCAGTATAACAAACATTGACTGAATCTGCCCTGTAGATTAGTGGGCACTTTTGACATCAGGGATGTCAATATATCCACACTTATGAATATATTCCCATTTTTTTAAAGGATTTTTGGTTTGTTCCACCCCCTCCCCCCCCCATAGGGCACGTTCGCTCAGTGGAAAGACAGAGAGGAAAAATGAGCAGTCTCCTCTAGGGATTTTGTACATGCACACACATACAACTGGCATCATTTCGAGTCAGAACTCAAACTGCAATTGACCATGTTGGAGTCTAGCACCTTAACCACTATACCACCTGCTGGCCCCTACATTCCCATTTTGATGTTGTAGAGATACCATTTTGGTAAAAAATGTAAGCTTCGAAAATATGCTTATGTAAATAGTGTTGATATTAGCAAACCCCAACCTATTTCATTTGTGGCCACAAGGGCAAACCTTTTAGTATTGGGACAATTACAGACTAGATTTGCCTTTATTACAGAAAATTCTGTGTCCAAATACATACCATGATTTATACTACCATAGGAAGTAGCTAAAAAATATCATTTAGTGGCAAGCCAATAAAGAATACTTTTTAAATAGACATTTTTTTCTAATGTGATCTTTTGGGCAGGAGTTATGCCATATAATTCCAATTAGTTGTCATTTAGTATAAAAGCCAATGGGATCATATTTAGTCTGATAAATAGATCTGAGAAATACAGCTGGGGTCAGGTTAGTTCTATTGGGCATAATTACTCCCATGATGGGGCTCTTAAAATAGTAGTATTGGGACCCATTCTCAAAACTAAAACCAGAGAACTTAAAATGCAATCCATTCATCGTTTCTGTTTTTTCTTTAATAGATTCTGTCTCATTAGTCGAGTGGGGCAGGAGTGCCTCTGCTACGTTCTCAGTATCTTCTTCCCCTCCCAGTATGCTCTGTACTTTTGGAACAACCTGGGTAAATTTCATCCTGTGTGAATCACTTTGTTGTCTCAGACACACATGCTGTCTTAGATGGCATCAGGATCACTGTCTCGTTCACTTGTTTCAGACTGTCTCCAGAAGGGAGCCAAGCTGCTAATGGCTCCTATATTGTATTCCAGGCGACAGGTTGAGTGGGAGCCTGCCAGCAATTTGATTGAAGGGGTTTGTTTGACACTTCAGAGGCAGCCAATCATATCCTTCCTGCCTCACCTTAGGTCACTGATCAATGTCTGTGTCAATCTGGTGAGTAGCCAAGTGGCAATCTTATGAAACTTTGCAAAATTTAACTCTGCTTTTGACTTCTCTGAATTGAAGATTTACAGGTCAACCACTTTGTGCCCCTACCTATGAAAACAGATGGCTCAGGTGACAATGAAAATAGTGAGGTACATTTCAAGGTGGTGCGTGGGGAGATACAGGGGCCCATCCCTAGACAGATGGGAGTTTGGTGTGCTGCTTCCCATGCACTACTTTGACAATTCACCTCTTCAAGTTGCGCTGAGAGTTGAGGGCTGCCAGTTGGAGAGTGGGGTGGTGGAGAATGCACAATTGGCTAGAAGTTGAGGTAGTCTGGGGTGGGGGAACTTAAAACAAAGAAGTTTTATTTTTTTCTTTTATAGTGCAAAATGACACTATCAGTTGGCCAGTCTAGCATTTATGTTAAGAAATAAAAATTTTTATGTCATTTATGTAATATCTAGAGTCGGGTCATGACAAGGTTTTGTACAATGTGTAGAAACCATGTTAGAGCATTTCATTGAACAGGATCTGCTGCTTAACTAGTTGAGCAATAAACCTGTAGTTGGAATGCCTAGTGCAATAGAGCTGTTGCCATCACCATTACTGTCAGTATTTGCTCCATCAAAGGCTGTTGACTGCATTCTTTCAGATCCACAAGTAAGTGTCCAATCTCCTGATTAGAAGAGCTTTTCAGTTCATCCTCCATTATTTACGTAGTTAGTTGCAAACAACATTCTACAAAACCTTGGCTGAATCCAGTATTATATTTGATCTGACTCCAGACATTAAATGCTTTCAGAATGAGGCAAAAGAAAGAAAAGATTCAAAGTAACATGCCCAACCTTCAATTTTTATTATTATTACTGAATGAGACTCCTTTACTACAGTTGCATGAAATTGCAATAGTCAAGGCTGGTCATGTGCTCTGTTTGTATTTCAGGTGATGGGAGTGGTAGGACCTTCCAGTGTTGCTGATGGATTACCCCTTCTTCATCTCAGCCCTTATCTCTCACCACCTCTGCCCTTCAGCACAGCTGTTGTCCGGCTTGTAGCATTGCAGATACAGGTGTGACTGCCTTACCTGTTTGTCACGCTCATTAACTTGCTGGTTGAGGCACCAGATCATGGTGTCCTCTTGTTTGTTTTCTGCAAAGGCTGGGCAAAATCTGTGAAACAAAATGTAAACATCTCCAAACTTACAGGTTTGGAGCGTCAGCCCTGAGCTTGGCCCTAAGTTGTGCTTCTGTAATTCTTCTTGAGATCTCAAAAATAGCAGAGTCATTCAGTCCTGCCACAACCTCAGGAACCACTTTGGTTATTTAAAATATGCGCAAAGATTTTCGATCTTTAAAGTGTGTGCAAATTAATGGTTCACTGGTAATCAGCTCACAATTATTAATTAAAAGAGGCAGTAATATTCACAGTCTGGTTTTAAGTTATTTTCAGAAAGAATTTCAATATAAAATTCTTTCAGATGTTATTACTAGGCTTTGAATATCTTCATTTTCTTTAATGATTGTGGGTTGAATACTGTGAGTGTTTTTTTTTTAATTCTCCCACTGACTTTCTGAAAATTATAATAACCATTCCCAAAGCAAGAAGTGCAGAATGCCAGTTCCCCTACCTATTTCTGTGTGTCCTTCCATTTTAGAGAGCAATAAGTCATTAGAAAGCTCTTAATCAGTGGAAAGTATACAATTTATATTAATGAATAACTGACCTGATAATTATCTGACAACCAAGCTTGATGGTCCATCATCCAGAGAATGAATAAATGGTAGAAAAGAGCTGGGGCTACCATGCACAAAAGAAAAATAATAGCCTCAAAGTGATACATTGAATAACCTGTGTACAAAGATCACTTTTTTTTTTTTATAGTGCTTATTGCTTCCTGGCTTGGAGAAGGTCTTAGGCAGGGATCAGAGGACTTTTAAATAATTTCCAAATGGAGCAAGTGGCAAGTTCTAATTTTCTTCCTTTTCCTTCATCTCTAAAATATTTACTGATGGACACATGGAGGAAATGAATGGGGAAACAAGGATGTTTTTATATCTGACCATAAGTATCATAATTTTTCACTTAATATTTAAGATGTTATTGTTTTTTTAGGCATATAGGTCTGAGTTGTGTCAAGCAAATGGTAAAGTATCAGTGTTTAGCGACTCCTGTGTGCTACACAGAACACAACTGAACTCATAGTTTACAGGAGCAGCCAGCAGGGAGTCACCATCTGTATAAAAACAAACATACTAACTGGATATGATGGTCAATTAATCTTTTTTTCTATTATTGCTGCACAGGCATTAAAAGAAGATTTTCCTTTAAGTCATGTGATCTCCCCATTCACCAATCAAGAGCGAAGGGAGGGGATGCTTTTAAATCTACTCATCCCATTTGTGCTCACAGTAGGATCTGGAAGCAAAGGTCTGATTAATTTAACTAAAGGAAATTTATCACTGTTGTTGTGGTTTTGTTATGTGTCAGGCTGTTATTTCTTTTTCCTTTTCTCAAGAAGGCCCTCACTGAAGTTGCTCTGAATGATTTACATAGGGCAACCGTAAGAAATAAGAACTCTTCTCTCTTTTCAGTTTAGCTACCCTGGGACAAGAGGTTCTCTGCTCTACTTTTTAGAAGAAACAGCCTATCTAAAATCATTTCAGTACCAAAAAAATCAGGAGAACACTGCTTCAATTCAATGAATAAAATGGTATTAGTTGAGATACAATATGATGAGAGCAATGGACTTTATAACCTACTGTCACTGGGTTTGGCAGAAATTCAGTCACTACCATTAAATTCCAATGTGTTTTCATTACTTTTCCTTCTTAGGTGATTTTTCTTTTAGGAAAAGTTATCTCAAATATAAGGACAGTTCATTATGAGTATTTGCAAAAAGGAGATTGAAATGGTAAGCGGGAGTCTTGACTGAGAACACAAGCCCTTGGGTACCAACTACTCTGGTGCCAGGAACGCTGTTTCTGTCTATAGGAAAAGCTGTGCTTTGTGGGAAACACTCAAATTTCTAGGGCGTTCTAGTTTGGAACTGGAAAGAAAGTTGAATTTTATGTTTAATATGGAAAGTTTACCTTGTGACTGCATTTCTTTCCACTTCCCTCTTTCAAACTCTGCCCCTCAGATAGCCCGTGGCTGGAGCAGCCTGAGGTACAGCTGCTCCTGCAGACGGTCATTAATGTGCTTCTGCCACCACGGATCATAAGCACATCCAGGAGCAAGAACTTCATGTTGGAGAGCTCCCCTGCCCACTGCTCCACCCCTGGAGATGCAGGGAAAGACTTGCGCAGGGAAGGGCTGGCGGAGTCTACCAGCCAAGCAGCATACTTGGGTGGGTACTTGTGTGTGTGTGTCAATGTGTATGTATGCATATGAATACATGGATGTACTTAGTTAAGCTCCACCTCGACACAGAAAGTATCTGGAGAGAACCCAATCCAGAAAGTATTTTAAGAAGTCACTTAAACAAGAAACATTATCCTTGCCAAACAGTCTGGTTTCCTTCAGTAAACACAGACCAATAAACAAAGTATTTCCTATCTGCAGTTTCTAAATGATTTGATCATTTTTATGTCTTGGCAAGTAAGGAAGGCATCTGCAATAAGGATTCTTTCTTATGGGACCAGCAGGTGGCATGAGTGGTTAAGGCACTGGACTTCCACATGGCTGAACACAGTTTGAGTCCTGAGGCTTGAAACTCACAAAGGGCAAATGTACGTGCGCACGCAAAATCCTAATAGCAGAATGAAGGAAAAGGGATTGTGGTGTGGCCATCCCCCTGGGGGAGTGATTTCTCACTTTCTCTCTGTCTCTCTCTCCCTGGTGAGTTCCTACACCCTATAGCAAAAAAATCTCTCAAAAAAAAAAAAAAAAAAAAAAAAGGATTGCCCCTTGTTGATTAAGTATAAGAAGAAACACTACTGAGGTTGGATAACTGTTATCAGATCTAGACTCTATCTATGATAATACACATGGACACTCTCTTGCACAACTTGGGTGGAGTGAGTTAGAGTGAGATTGGGAAGGGGACAGGGAAAAGAAAATATTTACTTTTTTTTCACTTCGCACACTTCATGGTTTTATTTTTTTTGCCATAGGACACATGCACTCACCAAAGAGAGTCAGAGAGAAGAAAAGTGAGAAATCACCCCAGGGGAGTAGCCATAGAGCAATCTCTTCTCCTCTAGTCTCCTCTCGGGATTTTGGGGGTGTGCAGACATACACACACACATTTGGCATGATTTTCAAGGCCCTAAGTCTCAGCCATGTGGGAGTCTAGAGCCTTAAACACCAGCTACCTGCTGGACCCTGGTTTTTGTATTTTGTTTTTAAATGAGTGTTTTTATGCTTTAAAAAAATGAAATATATGTAAAATATGTAAAACATTTATGTTTTGGCTGAGGATATATGTGATATGCAGGAATTACCATAAATCCACTATGAGGAAACTTTCTGCGAAGTAAAATGTTAGCCATGTATCATGTTTGTAAAACATTTCTCTTTCAATTCTATGGATGACATTGCTCTATATTTTCCAAAATAGCACTTAGATACACTTAAGATGATGTTGTTCCTCTTATGAGAATCGAAATATGTTTGCCATACAAATTTTTGTTTTTGTGTCCAAAACGCTCTTGCTCAGAAGTGCATGTTAAGGTTTTGGAAAAAGAGAGAGAATTTAGAAATTCAGAAAATTTGCTGATGTATAAAAGGCTGTGGTTGTGGATAGAGTTTCTCCAAAGCGTAAGTCTGCAGGCTCACTTTTCTCTCTTCCCGGTGCGAAGCACTGAAGGTGATCCTCGTCTGCTTTGAGAGGCAGCTGGGAAGCCAGTGGTACTGGCTGAGCCTCCAGGTGAAGGAGATGGCTCTGCGGAAGGTGGGAGGCCTGGCCCTGTGGGACTTCCTCGACTTCATCGTACGGACCCGAATACCCATCTTCGTGCTCTTGCGCCCCTTCATCCAGTGCAAGGTGCAGTGTGTGCTTCTCCTGGAGGCCACAAGCCCCCCATGAATGTACTGTTCTCCATTAAGGCGGGATTATAGTTGTGTGTGCCGTATCCAGTTAATAGGGCCTGTTAATACCATGCTTGATAAGAACACAGCCCGAAAAATATTTCAGAAGATAAAATTTCATGTTAGACGCACCTTTACAGTGTGCTTTATTAGAATTTATGAAATTTTGCCCTCTCTCATCACTTTCCAATCTCTTCAAAAGAAAAAAGTGGTCCAATGGAATGGTCTGGAGAATGTTCTCCAGTTCCAGTGGTATGACTAATCTGATTTTAAATACACATGAAAAATATGAGATACTTAAAGCATGTTTTCTTTCTAAGACCTTCAGTACTCTTCCATTTCTTAGTCCTTTTTATGCCCTGATTTCTGAGAGTAATGACTCAAATTATTTATTAAGTACTTCCTGTATCAACTACCATGCTAAAATGTCACATGTATTATCTATTTACTCCTCACAACTGACGATTGAGTAGGTACAGTAATGAGTCCATCTTGCAGGTGGGAAAATTGAAGCCCTGAGAATGCTATGCCTTTCTTGTAGCTTTTGGCCCAGCCAGCAGAGAACCATGAAGAGCTTTCTGCCAGGCAACACATCGCTGACCAGCTGGAGCGGCGCTTCATTCCACGCCCTTTGTGTAAGAGCTCACTCATTGCTGAGTTCAACAGTGAACTAAAAATTCTAAAAGAGGCGGTTCACAGTGGATCAGGTGAGTGTGCATGGGGGTATTTCAAATTGCTTGGATTAATGAAATTCATGAACTACAGAGAATCCCTCTGCCAAGGTCACTGCTGTTTTTGGAATTATGTTTGAGTTGGCCATTCTGGTATACTGGTAGGTTTGACCATATGATTATTGACAACAACACAACAGAAATCAAAGGGCTATCATAAGAGTTGAATTTAATTCCTTTGCTATATATTTTTGTCAATATTCTTTTTTATTTTTATGTTTTTATTAATTATTTTACATACTTTCACTGGACATCACCACAGCATACAAAATGTGATTTTTTAGCCAGAATACACTGTAAAATGGCTTAATCATACATGTTATTGTCAAAAAATAATTTTCCATTTTTCATTTCCTATAAATATATATATTCCCCCTATTTCTCACCCTCTGCCATTTCCTATCCTCCCCCCACCCTGTATCTTGTTTCTGCAGTTGCTTTCCATTCCTTTATTCTTTCCCACATTGTATTGATTCACGAAATATCTTAATTAATCTAAATACTTTCAATAGTAAATTCAGCTGATATATACATATTTGTGAACAAAAGTTGACTTTAGGCATGAAACTCTGTGGGTAGAATGAATATACTATAAAATAGCACATAGCCGAGGCTATATAGCTTACTGTGGTTACTAAATGTATTTTTTAAATCCTTTTTTTTTTAATTTCAAGAAAGGCAGTTTTAGCTTTAATAAATCAAAATTTTTAAAAATTTTAAGAGAACTTTGCTTAATACTTAAAACCAAGAAACAGGTTAGGATTATGTTTGAATAGTAGGTACATGGACCTGCCCACAACTCAAGAGAAAACAAAACTACTTAACACTGGAAAACAAAGCATAGGAAAAAAGTCATAAAAGTCATAAAATTCTATTTCACCACTTCAAACTCATGTTCTTTATCTTCTACTGTGCTCCGATCTTTCTGTTTAAATTCTGGAAGATAATGTTCAACTCCGGGCTTGTCCCTACCATTATGCTGTCTATTTTCTTAGTTGTTTTAGAACTCTTCTTTCTTTGTGTCTGACTTTAGTTTTCCTGGGATAGCACTTCCTTCAGAACTTCTTGGAGAACTGGTCTGGTGTTGGTAAATTCTTTTAGGTTTTGTTTATCTGAGAATGTACTTGTCTTCTCTTTCCTTATGAAGGATAATCTTGCTAGATATAGTATTCTTGGCTGAAGTTGTTTTCCACTCAACATTTTGAATATATTTTCCCATTCTCTCCTTGCTCGCATTGTTTCTGATGAGAGGTCTGCTATTAGCCTGATAGGATATCCTTTGTAGGTAACTTGATGTTTCTCTCTTGTCAGTCTGAGTATCTTGTCTTTGTTCTGTGGTTTTGGTTATTCTGGCTATAGGGTATCTTGCAGATCTTCTTGGGTTGATCCTATTTGGAGTCCTTTGTATTTCTTGCGTCCGGCTGGATCTTTGAATGCCTCTCTAGACTTGGGAAGTTTTCCTCCAGGATTTCACAGAATAGATTGTCAATGCCCTTATTAGTCTCTTAGCCTTCTGGGATACCGATTATCCAGATGTTTGGACGTTTAATAGTATCTAGTATTTCTTGTATATTATTCTCATTTTGGGGGACCATTTTCACAGTCTTTGTGGTGGATTTTACTTGTCCAGCGATTCTGTCTTCTACATCTCAGATTCGATTTTCTGTATGCTCTAGTCTGTTTTTAATACTTTCAAAGGAGGTTTTGACTTCCTGTATTATAGCCTTCATCTCCAGAGTTCCATTTGATTATTTTTTTATGGTGTGTATTTCCTCTTTCAACTTTCGCAAGAACTTCCTCACCTCCTGGAACTCATTGGCCGTTTTCTTCTGGTGTTCATCTTCTCTTCCCTCTCTCTTAGTTTTGACACTATGAATACTCTAAATTCTTTATAGACATTTCCATGAGTTCCATTGTACTGTCCGTAGATGAAGAAGAGTTATTCTTTTCCCTTAGGGATGACGTATTTTCTTGGTTTCATGTATTTCTTGTGCCTCTGCAGTGATTTCTAGTCATTTGATGGGTTGTTTCTTCCTAATTTCTAGAATATCAGTCTGAGTGATCAGAGGCACACAGGAGGATGTGGTCTGCAAATTCTTTGGCATTGTGTTTTTCTTTGGGGCTCTACCAGGGTAAATTCTCAGCAGAACATCTTCATTGCTCTTATCTCTGAAATCACTAGATCTCAGCTTTCAATATTCATTGTAATAGTTCTGCTCTTTCTTGTGTATTTAATTAGGGGAAATAAACTGCTTAAATTCTTGCCTTCATTTCCTTTTTGAAAAAAAAAAAAAAAGAAGGGAGAGTCACATTTATTGGGCACCTATTATATGGTAGATTATTTCACAGACATTTTTTTCCTTTAATCCACACTAAAAGCTGTATAAATGAAAATCCACTTAAAGAATGAGGAAACCAAAACTCAGTAGGGGTTAAATAACTTACGTATATATTGATAGATAGTGATAATAGGGGATTTTTAAACAAGGTCTGGATGATTAATTACAAAGCCTTTAACTTTTAACAAATTGGAATGAGGACGGTTAGACTTGGCAGGGCTAGGAGGTACTTCCTTTATTCCAAGGATTTTTTTTTTCTTTAGAGAGATTTTTAGTATAAGATATGAGCGTTCACCAGAGAGACAGGGAGAGACAGAGAGACAATAAGCAAGAAATCACCCACCAGCAGAGAATGGCCATGCCACAATCTCTTCTCCTCCATTCTCCTCTGAGAACTTTGGGCACACATGCACACATGCCTCTCCTGAGTTATAAGCTGCCAGGTCCAGGACTCGAACCGTGGTCAACCACATGGGAGCCCACCAACATACATCATTTGCTGGTCCCTCCAAAGGTTTTATTTGGGACTACACTGTTCACTTTTTTTGGGGGGTGGGGTGGGGTGGGGAGAGGTTTTTGCTATTTCATGCGCTCACCAGAAAGACAGAGAGAGACAGAGAGACAGAAAGCCAGAAATCACCCCCCAGGGGGATGGCCATGTCACAATCCCTTCTCCATTCTCCTCTCTGGATCTTGGGCATGCACACACACGTGCCCAGTGTGAGTTTAAGCCACCGGGTCTGGGACTCCAACTGAGTTCTGTCAACTATATGGGAGTCCAGCAACATAGCCATCATGCCAACTGCTGGTCCCATACACTGTTTACTTTTTACAGTCACATTAATAGCAGATTACCAAGGGAGGAAAATAATTCATTCTCTGCCATTAGAGGGCACTCACTACCCATTGGCAGACTACAGTTTGTATTCATTTTCCTTCTCGCTTTTCTTTTCCTTTCTTCCTTCTTTCCTTCTTACTGTCTTTCCTTCCTTTGTTCCTTTTTTCCTTCCTCCTTTCCATCCTAGAGCCTTTATTCTTGTTTTCAGATAATATGTTAAAGACAAAAATTTTGACAAGTACAATCTTGGTGAACTCTATACACTGCTATTCAGATATTCTGCTTTATAATAAATAATCTGACATAGAACCAAGGGTATTTTATAGGTTGTAATTTTTAGAAAAGGAGACTGAGAACAAAGTTTAGCTTGTGTATTCTGACTTTGATTTGAAGGTCTATATCAGACAGCTTCTTTATTACATCTGTATGTCATGACAGGTAAGGACAATTTCTCAGTAAAAAGTGGAAAAAATTAATTTGTACTCTACTGGCCTTGACAAATGAAATAGAAAAACAATAAGAGAGGAAGCAATGTCACAGCATTTTACACTGTTATAGATGTTATGTTTTCACAAGAAAACTATTCAACTTTTCAGTGGCCAATATTATTTTTATGGGCCTAGTACGCTTCCACTGAGTCACTCTGCTGGTGATGTTATTTTAAAACAACATTCCTACCTCCATTTGCTACTTTATTATAAAGATCTTTTGTCCAGGGCCCAGTATTTAACTTACCTTTCCATAAAAGTAAAAACGGTCAAGGAGGAGTCTGAAGTAAACACTTGTCTTCTTTCAAGATTCTCACCAAACATTTCCTTTGATCTCTCCTTCCTTCCAGCCTACCAAGGGAAGACGTCTATCAGTACTGTGGGCACCTCCACTTCTGCTTACCGCCTGAGCCTGGCCACCATGTCCCGTTCTAACACGGGCACGGGTACTGTCTGGGAACAGGACAGTGAGCCCTCCCAACAGGCTTCGCAGGACACCCTGAGTCGGACCGATGAGGAGGATGAGGAAAGTAGGTCACCCTGAAGATTCTGGGTGGGAGATGCAGTTTGGTCATCTGAGTGAGGGCTTGAGCAGGATTTCTGCTCTTCCAGCCTTTCTCAGTTCTATTCCCCTTAGTCATTTTTACTGAAAGGACCCAAGATGGAATTGGGACTGATTTCTAATGCCTGCTTATCTATAAATTCCTGGGTATACATGGTCATTTGGAAAGAATTCAGGCAAAAAATAAATGTATAATGACCCCTAAAGTTTCTTGAGCTTACATAGTTAACATTGTCTAAGTCTCATTTAAATGATGGATAAGTAATTAAGAGAAGTGTTTATTCTCTTTTTCCTGGACATCTTTGTTAAAGGGTTGATTAACACTTACATGACCCTCTTGGTCAATGCATATGCTCAGGACTCAGAAAAGACCAGTGGGTTGTACCAGTCAGTATTTAAACCAACAGGCTGTCTTGAGGGGCTACAACCCAAATTTGAGTTACAGGATTCCCCAGTGATTAAGTCAGTCCAAGAGCTTCTAATACATTGCTTTGATTTGGTCTTAACAGATGAGGGGAAATTCATTTAAAAACCACTTCAGATGTAGGCCTAACAGGAATAGATTTTAAGACGTAAAGGGAGGAAAGTAAAATGTTGTGGTTATTAAATTAAATTTCTAAATTGCCTTAATACTTTCCACTTATATTTTAAGACAATCTGATAGACCATTTTAGCAAAGTTGTACTGTCAATGACCTAAGAATGACAACAAAATGTAGATCTCCACTTCCCAAGAAAGGCTTCTCCATACCAAACAACAAGGCTCACTCTGAACTAAGTTAGGTAGAGGAAATGGGAGTTGAGGTTAGAATATTAATCAACAAATGAAGCCAAGTATTTTAATGTCCCACTTTAGTTTGGTGTGTAGGAGAGGAAAAGTAATAAAAGCTTTGTCAAAACACTTATCAGTAATATTTCCAGTAATATTTCAGGGTTAGTGAGATAAGTTGATAAGCATATTTTCCTGAACGTACCTATAGCCATGCATGAATCTAAATCACCCTGGTGACTGCTCATGGAAATACACCTAAAATCACAATTAGGGCAACCTTGAAAAATCTTGACAAAGAAAACGAGAAAGACAAGGATCAGTTGTGTAAATATCCACTGAGTCCTAGTAACTGTTCAGAACTTAAAGTCAAATCCATTTTTCTATAATGCTTGAATAGTTTGTCCCAGCATTTTTATCTGATGGGAAATAATACCACCTATCTTTTTTTTTTTTCTTTTTCTTTCTTTTTTTTTTTTTTTTTTTTTTTTGCTATAGGGTACATGCACAAGAAAGAGAGAAAGTAATAAGAAAGCACTCCCCAGGGGAATGGCCATGCCACAATTCCCTCTCCTCCATTCTCCTCTGAGGATTTTAGGCATGCGCACACATGTACATGACATGGTTTTCTTTCTTCTTTGAAGGTTTTTGTTTTCAGGTGCATGTGCTCACCAGAAAGACAGATACAGTGAGAGGGAAAGTTAGAAATCATCCCCCGGATGCCACAATTCCTTCTCCGCCATTCTCCTCCTAACATTCAGATACTAATGAGGCAGGGGGAATGTGCACTCATGCAATCTTCTTCCACCAAACAAATACTGGGGAATTAGGTGCTGAGTGATATATGAGTTTGAACAATTGGGAAAAATCAATGAGATCACTGAAAGGCCTTTGTAGAAATAGCTCAATCAGGGACCAGCAGTTAGCATAATGGCTATGTCACCGGACTCCCATGTAGTCGAATGCGGTTAGTGTCCCAGACCTGGTAGCTTGAAACTCACGCCGGGTGCGTGTGTGTGCATGCCCAGGATGTTGAGAGGAGAATGGAGAAGGGACTGCAGCATGGCCATTCCCCCTGCAGGGGTGATTTCTCATTTTCTGTCTCTCTGTCTGTCTGGCAAGCGCACGCACCCTGTAGCAAAAACCTCTCCAAAAAAAAAAAAAAAAAAATAGAGAGAGAGAGAGAGAGAGAAATAGCTCAATCTATCCTACAATGTTTTTTACATTTTTAAGGCACATTTGCTTAGTCTCTTTGTGAACATACAGAAAAATGGCATATCATTCATGCTATATAGCAAGAGTAAATTTCAAGTCAATCAACATATAGCAAACTAAAATTTCTAGCACTTTATTTACTTATTTGACACATTCTTGCTATGTTACAATCCTCCTGCCTTAGCCTCTAGAGTAACTGGGACTACGGTTTGCAAGTCACCAAACCCGGCTTTTAGGGTGGGCTGGAAACAAATTCATCCCTTACTTGGGGCCCTGCTAAGTAGCAGCATCCATCAGCATGCACTACTGTGACTAGGTCTTTAGTACTTTTCATATTCACCTTTTTTTTTTTTAAAGATTTTTGCCATAGGGAACATGGCAATGAGAAACAATGAGAGGGAAGATGAAAAAAAATCATCCCTTCCCCTGCCAGGAGGAATGGTCATGCTGCAGTCCCTTTTCCTCCATTCTCCTCTTGGGATTTTAGGCATGCATGTACATGTGCCTGGTGTGAATTTCAAGTTGCCATATCCAGGACTCAAACCACAGACAGCCATGTGGGAGTCTAGCACCTTAACCACTATGCCACCTGCTAGCCCCCATATCCACTTTTTTTTTTTACTTGAAGTAAGTTTAATTAAAAATATGGTCACCTGGGGGACTGGCTGCATAGCATACTGATTGAGGTAGCCAGATTCTACATAGCTGACTGATGTTTGGATTCGGCTCCAGTAGCTTGAAAAATACACTGGGTACATATGTGCACCCAAAATTTTGAAAGGACAGAGAAATGGAGGAAGAAAGACTGAGGTGTGACCATGGCACATTAGAGGATGCTTCCTCCCCCTCCCTCTCTGTCTTTCTGTCTCTCACTGGCAAGCACATATAGCCTCTAGCAAGTAAAAAAAAAAAAAAAAAAAAAAAAAAAAAAAAAAAAAAAAAAAATATATATATATATATATATATATATATATATTATTACCTGGGTTATTTTAAATAAATAGTGCCAGATGATTTTATATGGTAGCACATCTTTGCTAAAAACCCAATATTTTTATTGAAGCATGTTTAATGTTCAACAGCAAACAATATTAGAATGAGGCTACTTGGAACAAATAATGTGCTAAGGTTGACTTTCACAAGAATTTGAGTGCATTAATTTTACTTCTTTGGAGAAAATGAAATCACATAACTAAATTTTGAAATTTAGGTTAAGATAAGCATTTACTTCTGAGCTTTATGATTTTTCAAATATTTCTAAAAAATATCTAAAATAGTCTTTCCCTCAGTAGACTAGAATTCATGAAATGTACTGAATGCAATTTTTGAAAGTCAAGGAAATGACTTGACTCATCCAATAGTATAATCCCTTATTGAATGATTACTGGAATGTTTTTAAAATTGTATGCTTTAGCTTTTTTACAATCTTTAATCTTTAGATGCCTGTTGACTTTCACAAATAATCTGGTTGTAAAGATGGATAAGAAATTTACATTTATTATCATGAAGGTTGTTTTATGGGAAACATCTGTACGAAGGGCTCAATGATAATTTAGTTTTAGAAATAGCCCTAAGGCTATATCTCAAAGATAAGACCAGGATGGAACTCAAGCACAGCTGTGATTGGGGTTTACTGCTTGGTGATCTCATTTTTATAACACTCTATTCCTTTGTGTCTTTCAGATGACTCTGTAAGCATGCCCAGTGTGGTAAGTGAACAAGAAGCCTACCTCCTGAGCACCATTGGAAGGAGGCGATTCTCCAGCCACGTCTCTAGCATGTCTGCACCTCAGGCTGAGGTGGGCATGCTACCAAGCCAGAGGTAAAGAGACACCACTCTCTTATACTCTGCGTCTGAGGGCAAGGGTAGAAATGCAGAACAGAGGCTTCTGTTATCCTTCAGAAAGTGAAGAAGCAAGCAATGGTAACACTTTTAGGTAGGCCACTTAATAATGAGTTTTTCTATAGGTTCCTACAGACAACAATTCACATAGTTTCCAATGCCAGGCTAGTTGAAGGGATCCCAGCTTTTGATCCATGCATTGTCTCTTTTAGAAATTCCCATAAGTAGATACATGTTCTTTCTGATGTCAAATGACATTCTTATATTTCAGATTTATCATTAGGTAAACTAATAATACTTAAGAAGAGTATAGAATTACCTTGCTATATTTTGTGAAATTTAGGCTTCTGATTGTCATTAATATTCAGTCAGAGATAGTGACGTTTAACCAATTAGAAAAGATTTCTATCATTATATGTGACTTGGACAAATCATTTAACAACAGCCCGTTTTTTCCTCTGTGAAATATGGATGTTGGCTAAAATGACAACTTCTCTATGTACAGTTTTATGATTTCATGTCTAAGTCCTTTTAGACATTTTCCTTACATGTTCTCTGCCTCCTAATAAGATAAGTTAGGGAAACACACACACACATACACACACATACAAACACACACACACACATACATACACACATGCATAATACATACACATATTATGAAACTATAATACAGAAAACAATCTAACATCATAATATGACAGAACATTATCTATTTAAGAACCAAAAATACTTTTTACTTAATAAACTCTTTCAAAGAATTGGCTTCACATGATTTTAAGTAGTTTGTTGCTTATTGTGAATACCTATATATTCATTGTGGTAAATTTCACACATAGAAAATCATAAAAGTCAAGGCATATTGTAATGTTCAGATAAAACCAATTTATATGCAGAAGTCATTATTCTATGCCCAAACCTTGAGCAAATGGTTTATGAACTACACAGATAAAATTTGTTAAGTAAAGCCTAGATTCAGAGAAATATCAAAGAAAAGGGAAAAATAATAAAAGACATTTAATAAGTTTTGCATTCTTTTTAAGAAAGCAATATTTCATGTAAGAACTACTTAATTACTACAAAGATGAATAATATAATACATAAGAGTTCCTATCACTGTAAGTGAACGTTTTACCTCCCACTTGGCAATTTTCCTTTGAAAAGAAAATCTTATGAACAAAATCAGAGTCAAACAATGACAGGTCCAAAAAAAATGTGTAGTCACATAAGCAGTTCATATTGGTAGCTATCAATTTATTTCTAATAACTAGCAATGTGCAAGGTTAATATCAAAATAAAAATAGCTATTTGTTTAAAAGTTTTACTTATATTATAGAATTTTAAGACTTTTAATTAGAGTGGTTTTTTGTCTTTGTTTCTTTTACCTACAGTAACCAAACCATCAACTCTCTTTCTACATATCCATCCAGGTCTTAACTCATTTCCAAAGGTTAACTCATTTGTCCTTTTATACTAGAAATCCAGGGAAAAAAAATAATATAGTTAAGCCTTTGGGGCTTGAGTCACATTTTGGAAAATGAGTAAAGGTAATACTGTCTCCATACTTTAGGGAAAGTGAACCTCTTTCTTGGGAGAAAGACTATTTTCATAGCATACAGTTAGGTACACCTCAACTGGGAGCAGGTACTCCACTTTTCTAAATGACTTAATTCCTTCCCATTTACTCAGTACCTTGGGAGTGCTTAGCTCAATGCTAGGTACCGAAAGAAAGACAGATAAAGTATGAGTTAATGTTCACAAATCTCAGTTCAGCTACATCCAGATAAATCGATAAACTATTTAATTATTCTCTCACCAGCCTGACAGGTTTCTTCTTTTGGCATTTACAATTCAGTCACTAGAGGATGGAGAGTAAGGAGGTAAATGCAAGTTCCATGTGAATTTCCCAAGATATCTTCCTTCCATTTGTTTACTTGCATTTTCATTGCAAAGGTAGCAAGGGGTGTTGGGCTCTTTGCATTTCTCAATGGCATCAGTTTGGTTATGGCCATTCATGGTAAGTGGTTTGTGTATGATGGTGTTAGAATGCACAGGAAAGAAACAGGGCCCTCGTAAAGAAAACACCATGTACATAAGAAAGATTGAAGTCAAAAGGTTACCAAAGGAATGATAATTTCATCTTCTATTGATCCATTCTGCAATGCCTTTCGGAACTCACATGTCTATTTGGAGCTCATTTTAACTCTTGACCAATAAACAGATCACTCCTCTGAGAGTTGTGCCCATCCAAAGTCCTTCCTCCCCCATTGCCTTGAGTCCTATGTCTTGACAAACCCAGCACAAGGTGAAATGGTTGACTGTCTCCTTTTCCTTCCTTGTTCTGTTAAATTTATTTATTTTTGGTTCTTGGAAGCAGAAAATTGCATGCCTTTTTTTCTTTTCTTTTTTTTTTTTTTTTTTTGCACTTTCTTTCCCTAAATGCTTCATCTCCCTACCCCTCCTGCAGTGAACCTAATGTCCTCGATGACTCCCAGGGCCTGGCCGCTGAGGGCAGCCTCTCTAGGTACAGTGTCAATGCTCCCTGTCTATTGGTGTCTGTGCTGGGAAACTAGCTGTTCCCTATCTCTTCTGTCTCTGTCACCTCTCTCCCCGTCTTAATATCTATTTCCATACCTTGCCCTTTGTTGTTCATGAATACACGAGCCTGGAAGTCAAAGGTGTAGCAAACCCTCCTTCATTTTCAGCTTCAGAGAATAATCACGAATGGCCTAAAAAGCTTATTAAATACAACGAAAATCTGTGGAGTTCTCTATGGGGCTTTTCCCACAAACATTTAAAAAGTTTGACATGCTAAATGTTAAATTTATCCCATCTAATAATTCTCTCCCACACTGATAGTCATTAAGAATTGTTTTTTAGAGATCTTTAATACAACTCTCCATTATCAGGAAGCCCCTTATTAAATTGAGACAGGTCTTTTAGCTAATACCATGGATGATAAGAAAACAAAACAATGCTATGAGAACAACAATGTTGATACCACTTATATAATTCCTTCTTGTTGATGCATGCTATTTGGCAAGCTATTATAGTAGCTTGTTCAAACAGCTCTTCAAAGGATGTCTGTTCCAGTACAAGGGTGACTCCAAAACTTGCCACGAAATATCAGACATATGCATTTCTTGGCAAGTAATAGAAATCTTATGATGCAAATAATAAAATGTCTTGGCTACTGGTTTAAAACTTCAAGAAAGGGGACTGCACCTTTAACACTCAAATAAACCACGTCAAACATTCTTAATCTTGTGCTGTCGATTCACACCTCTCAACTAATCCTCATTAGAGGTAATGCTTCTTGTTCATCTTTAAGAATGTCTTTGTTCCATCTCAAGAGAAAACATGTCCCTTTCCAGGTCTACATTATATAGTGAGTACAATATACACTTGTTTATTGCTTTATCACAAAGATGAGGAAATGTTGAGAGGCTGTTCCTGTGAAAGGTTGTCTTTTTGTTTTCTTCGCATCTTATTCAGATTTCACATTTTCTTTCACAACTGAAAATGAGAAATTTAGTCCATCATCAGGTGTACCTTTATTTTTTTAACCAGACTCATAATTCATGACATTCATTTGTGTTTGCGAGCCCTTGCCTTAACAGACCAGTCTCTTATTGGTGGTAAACGTGGAAGTGCTGCAGAGTGCAGACAATTCTACTAGTAGGAGCTTTGGGCACAAGGAAGAAGTTGAGAAAACAATCTTCAAGAGGACCTCCCTTAATAATTCACAGTGTTTGAAGAGATCTGAACCAAGTCTAGCAGGGTGACCATTTACTTTCAAGGAATGTATTTGTTTAACATTACATAAGGGATAGAAAAGCCTTGATTAGGAGATAATTTCAGTGCTCTATAGAGAGTAGAAAATATTGACTCAGACTTCCAGTTGGCTGGCTTTGTACTGTGTCTTTTATAATTAGGCTAAATCCTACTCTTGATAGGTACTAGCACAGGATTGGTGAGAGAAGGCAGGAATTAGAGTTTAATTTTTTATGAAAAGTTTTGGCCCTCTCTGACAGATCTCGGTTCAAATGACTTGATTTGTAGTTATCTAAGTCTGCCCTGGGTCCAATGTCAATAGGAATAATGCTAAAGTTCTTGCTAGGTAAGACTGGATTAGAGACAAAACTATAGATTTTATCTATAACTGAATTAGTCAATCCTATCAGTACTTTGATGACTCTCTTAGATCAATTGTTATTGATCTGTTCCTGTACCACTGCACTTTTGTTCTGGGTGTCAGTCATTCAGACCAAGTTGTCACTGAGAAA
Organism: Tupaia tana; assembly: GCA_026018925.1. Lineage (NCBI taxonomy): Eukaryota > Metazoa > Chordata > Mammalia > Scandentia > Tupaiidae > Tupaia > Tupaia tana. The sequence continues at coordinate 32,729,218 of JAKSZU010000001.1, read as the reverse complement.
TGGGAAGATAAGACATCTATTTTGGATTCTGAAATTATACTATTTACAGAGATGCATGTCACCAATAGCACATCCACCTTTGCCATATGCTGCAAATTGTAGCTCTTGAACTCCATCTTGTCACCAAGTTCTCTTTGGAGGAGAGGAACTTTTGGCATTTACTAGGAGATGGGTTTACATAACAGAACACACACTTTTTTTTTTAAGAATATATTCTTTTAATAATTGGTTTCCAGACTTTCCTACTTTTGGCATGAGATTTCTTTGTGCTTCATACTCTTAATATCCTAAAACAGTATGGCATTAGCCATGTAAATTACATTTGGTACACACTTTATCACTGAATACCTAAAATACACCCACAGTAATCTTAAGGAAAATCTGAACCCAGCATTTAGACTATCAGGAAGCATGACTAATGAAAAATAATACTCCCTGTTTCTCCCAACTGTCCATCCATAACAATTTGCTAAAATTTCATGGGATTTGCTTTTGAAAGAGTACTTGTTTGGGACCAGCAGTTGGCATAATGGCTATGTCGCCTGACTCCCATGTGGTCGACCATGGTTCAAGTCCCGGACCCAGTGGCTTAAACTCATGCCAGGCGCATGCGCATGCATGCCCAAGATCCCGAGAGGATAATGGAAGAGAAGGGATTGCAGTGTGACCATCCCCCCTGGGGGGTGATTTCTCACTTTCTGTCTCTCTGTCTCTCTCTGTCTTTCTGGTGAGTGCACCTTCCCTATAGCGAAACCTTTCCAAAAAAAAAAAAAAAAGTACTTGTTAGTCTAGACAAAAGACAAGTTGGACTGAGTGGACTAAATGAGGAAGAGACCAAGCTAACCTGATGAATGGGTAAAGACCAATAACTATTTTGCAAACCTATTGAAAATTTCCTCTAGGATTTTAAAAAATTTCCTCTAAGATTTTTTCCTCTAGGATTTTTTTAAACTGTGTTAACTGGTTTCTTGTAAAGATTCATCCTGAGAAAGAGACTCTTAGAAACAATGTGCTCTGGGAAAAGTGTTCTTCCCTTGGAAATTAATAATCTGTAATAAAATTCCATGACAGAGAGTTCTCTTTTAGAAAATGTTGCTCATAGAGGTATAGAAATTCATTGTAGATGTTCCTTCCCTGTCTCCACTTCAATATGCATAGAAATTTTGAACATATTTTCTCTCCACGAGAATAGAGAAATACAGAAGTTATTTAAGCACTTAAGACTGGTTGTTTATATTAGATTAGATTTTTTTGCTTGGACATGTTAGGACATTTTGAAAGGTAGGAATTGACAGTCAACTCTAATTTTAAAAAAGAGATATTTAAATGCTGTTTGATTCTGTCAGGGTAACTTTAATCGCAGTGGAGAATAAGAATATAGCACAAGTTTGAACATTATATAATCTAGATGTGAAAAAATAAAAATAATCTATTTAGTGGAACCCACCCATGATTATCCACATTTTCGAAGTATAAAAACTTGGCAAGAACTCCCGAAGTGTAAAACCTTTCTATGTAGCTGAGAACTAATGGCTAAAAAAATTTGTGCTGTAGGACCAGCAGTTAGCGTAATGGCTATGTCACTGGACTCCCATGTAGTCAATCGCTGTTTGAGTCTTGGACCTGGTGGCTTAAACTCACCCTGGGCGCCTGTGCGTGCATGCCCAAGATCCTGAGAGGAGAATGGAGGAGAAGGGATTGTGGCGTGGTCATCCCCCCTGGGGGGTGATTTCTCACTTTCTGTCTCTCTGTCTCTTTCTGTCTTTCTGGCGAGCACACGCACCCTATAGCAAAAAAAAAAAAAAAAAAAAAAAAAAAAAAAAAAAAAAAAAATTTGTGCTGTGATACACTGGTATTTTGCCATTACTAAATCAGTTTCTATCGGATAGCTAAGATCCAGATTATTCCCCCTTTCAATCTGATTCCAGTCTCTAATCTCTAAATTCAGCAGCTCTTAGAATATTTTTTCTTTGGGGTCAGCAGGTGGCACAGTGGTTAAGGTGCTGTATTTCCACATGGCCAATTATGGTTTGAGTCCTGGACCCAGAGGCTTAAAAATCATGCTGGGCGCATATGCATGTGTGCCAAAATTTCAAAAGAATGGAGAAAAGATTGTGGCATGGCCATCTCCCCAGTGGAGTGATTTTTCACTTTCCCTCTGTTTGTCTTTCTCCAGTGAGCCCATGTGCTTTCTGGCAATAAAAACAAGGCAAGAAAAAGATATTTTTTCTTGCCTGTTGCAGAGGCTAAGTAATAATAATCATTTTTGGGAAAAGGGAAAGTAGAATTTAGTTTACTGTTTATTATCCTATTTTCTGCAAATGCCTTATGGCTCCTTTGGTGCTGGCTTTATTCATTCCCATCACAAGGCAATCACTCTGCATGAATGGATATGCTGTGTGTCTTGTGTTCTACCTCTAGATTTCTCTAGCCATATTAAGCTTGACACCTAAAGCACAAATAAATGAAATAACAATTCACTTTTCTGTGTGCTCATCTCACTGGCACACAATTTGTTTTAATAAAATATACTTTAAGCTATAATCTTTTTCTTTTTGTAATTTGAGATGAGTAATAAGAATTTTTATTACAGTACAGAGTGGTCCCTGTTCACTATGCCTTATTTTAAGAAATACTATTTGAGCCTAGCCACATTTTACTCATTGATGCTGCTACTAGGCAGGGTGACATCACATGGTGAACCAATTTGATGCCTGGGCAATCTAGAAGCCAGAAGTGGCGCAGGCCTGTAGTCCCAGCTACTTGGGAAGCTGAGGCAGATCTTGACATAGCAAGACCCTATCTATGAAAAGAAAAATACAATGGGTCATTGGAAAGTCACCAAGTATTTTTATATGTTTTTCGATGCAAAAATGCATCATGACTTCTCCAATGACCCCATATGTACTATTAGGTATATATTGTTGGAAATATACACATATACCTCCAGACCATCATGCTGAAATAAGGGAAAAGAGGTCATTTGTATCAGAATTGTCTTAGCACTATCTAAATTTCCCTAAATTATAAATTACTTACTTGCATTTTGACTAAGATGTTTTTGTTTTCTTTTGTAGACAGTGTGAGTCACACCAGTTCTGCTGAGCCCAAACTGCATTTACTTCTCTAAAACCTAGACCATTATATGGTTTGCTTTAGTGATATTTTTCAGTGACTCCATAATACAAGTGATGATTTATTTGTAAATATGTTGTAAGATGTTAGCTTCTATTTAGAAAGCTTTATTTACTTTTATCTTATTACTTTACCTTGTTGGCCAAAATAGTGGAAATGTCATTTCTCATTCCCAAGATTAAATTTCAGGAAGCCAGTTTCCTGTATAAGATAGTGTTTTTAGAATTTGTTCTATTACTCCGATATATTTTGGCATAGTCTCAACTTTTCATGACTATAATGCATGAAGTAGACATTTCGTTTATAATAAAGGATTCAATAGCCTACCAGAGTATAGTATTTTAAAATTTTATCAAATCAGACATAGTATTTCCCTAAAAACAAAAATAATTTTGATTATTTCAATTATGGTAGATGAAGACTATATTGGGGCTAGGGAACCAGCAGTTAGCGTAATGGCTATGTCACTGGACTCCCACGTAGTCGACCGTGGTTCGCGTCCTGGACCCAGTGGCTTAAAACTCACACCGGGCGCTTGTGCGTGCGTGCCCAAGATCCCGAGAGGAGAATGGAGGAGAAGGGATTGTGGCATGACCATCCCCCCTGGGGGGTGATTTCTCGCTTTCTGTCTCTATGTCTCTCTCTGTCTGTCTGGCGAGCGCACATGCCCTATAGCATAAATCTCTCCAAAAAAAAAAAAAAAAGACTATATTGGGGCTATTAAAAAAACTAAAGCAGAAAATGGAGTATAATGCAGAGAGATGCTTAATGTGAACACGTTGGTCTTCTCCTGGTTCAGTTTAGTATTGCACATCTATAGTCATACATCACAAATCCTACAGATGACTGAAATATTAGATGATGTGTAGAGAAGCTAAATTGAAACTACTTTTTATATCCAACTTTATTTTTATGTATACCCCAGGAAAACAAACATGTTCCACATCAATTACTTCCATTGCTAACTTTTCTGGCTGTTTGTTATTAGTATGACCTAATTGTACACATCGAGTCAGGCTTTGATGCTCCAAATATAAATATGTTAACCTTACATTTCTAAGGAGAATATAAATTATCAGTTAAATGTATTTCCAAGGACATGTTCTGTAATTTCATCTTTGATGTGTGCATCCCATGATGAAAAGCTATATCATTTACCCAGAACAGATAATTACTAAAGCTATATACTAGATACGTTTCTTAGATATAAGCCTCTCTATCCACAGAGAAAATTTCAATGTTTATGATCCTCCCTTAGAACAAGCATCATAAAATTACCATTATGTTTTAACATTTAACACTCCTTGAAGTAATGTATATTTCTTTTCTTTTCTTGAACCATTTTTTTCTTACAATCTGATTTCAGAATAAAAATGAGACTAGTGGACTGCCTCTATTTCATTTTCTCTGCCCAATTATTTTCAAAACATTTTATTATCTACTTCCTTTTATTGTTCTAGAAGCAATAAACTCATTACAAACATCAAATGTAAAACAAGAAAGCATGCCATATATGCCACTTTTCATGTTGAAATCATTTTACATCAACTAACTTCTTTTCTCTACCTTAATGGGAGGTAGTTGGTAAGTATTAACCTCCCTTTGTGGCCAAGGGAACTGAGGTAACATTTAGATGTCAATAAAGAATTCATTCCAATGGAAGCTTTGCTTGGTATGGGGAGAAACTTATTTCTACTTTTGTGCATATGTTTAATTAAATACTCTTTCCAAAAATCTAACAGACACGTTTTAAAACATATGATTAATAAGGAGATGTCATTTAAAACACCCCAGCAACTTAGTCTGGATGTTTATCAGAATTTGTTGCATTGTTCTTTCAAGGTAATTTTCCATCTCCATAGAAAGGTCATATATGTTACAAGGTCATATAATGTACTTTGATCCTTTGAGCTTGACATTTAGAACAGAAAAGTTTTAAACCACCTGTTTTTGGTATTCTTTTTGAAATTGCCTACTGTATACTCCAAATGGTGTAATTACATGCCTATTTCACAAGAACTCTAATGAACCCCATTTTGGAATTATTGATTTTCTTCTTTTTTTCTTTCTCATTTCCCTAAAAAAAAAAAAAAAAAAAAAAAAAAAAAAAAAAAATATATATATATATATATATATATATATATATATATATAGTATTTATCTCTTTTTTTCTAGATAGTTGCTAATTCTGGATTCTCTGTGGAATATTTTATTCAAAAAACTATCTGTAGATGACTCTCCTTTTGCAAAGGCAAAGCAGAAATTAATTATCCATTAACCAAATAATCACACACTGGCATCATCCATAGGATTACAGTGTTCTCTGGGGCACAGTACATATTTTTTACACCCCCCCCACTCCCATTAGAAACACCTATTATATATGCATGCAGAATGGAAAAAGACCATGGGCCCATACCAGTATTCCCAGCTTCACCCAACACTAAAATGGTAACTACCACCAGCAGTCACTTTTGCATATAAGACACATATACACAGTAAATTTGGGGGAAGCAGATTGTTGCAATTATATACTGCACTATATTTGAGTGCATTACTTGATATTAAAGCTCCTGAGATGTAATGATAGCTTACTTACTTACTTGCCAGCCTTTTAAATCTAAAATTATGTTTTTAAAAAACACAGTCTACCCATGTGACTATTCATTTACTCAGTAGTCACAGAGACTTCAGGCTGCAAACATGTGTTGAATGTGCCCCTTCACCCAAATGAATTCTGTGTCTGATGTGTTTGATATTTGTCCATCTTATTTTCATTTAGATTGAAATCTTAAAAAAAGATGTTCCCATCCATGTAACAGAGTTGTTTGTGTGTGTTTGTCACCACCTTTTCCTTTCCCCTTGGAAAAAAAAATTGAGATTAGAATATGCTATCTTAAACCTTTTGGTGGCTTCCAAACCAGGGGTGTGGTCAAACCAATGTTTTGCTGAAACAGAAATGGGATCAGTGATTGAAAACAGAATCTCAATTTTGGCAGCTTGTGGCTTCAAGGCCTTGTCCTCCCTCCAAACCTTTGAAAACCCCCATCCCAGGGACTATCCCAATCATCCTTCAAAGATAATGGTATCTTTGAAGTGACTTTCATATAAGTGATTTTGGCTAACACCCACCAGAGGATGGTCTTCTGCACTCTCTCCAGGGTACACTAACTCTGTTGATGCTTGACAGGGTGGCAAGTGTACAGAGTGAACCTGGCCAACAGAACCTTCTCATTCAGCAGCCGCTGGGGAGGAAGAGGGGCTTGAGGCAGGTAAGCAGACCCTGAAGCGCAAGAGAATCACCAATGAAACAGAAGATCTATTCAATTTGTAATGTGCATGTATATATTAAGATTATAGTTTGCCTTGTCTCTACATGAAATAAATAGTATGGAATAACTTTAAAACATGGTAAGTGCTTAAGCAAGCTGGAAGATTTGAGCTTCTACTTTCGATCCACTTCTTATTAGCAAAGGTTTGTAATGTGGTCCTATAATTCTGTTTGTCCCATCTAGAAACCTCTTTCCCACTCAAACTTATTAACAGAGGAAGATCTAATAGGTAGCTGATTTAATGCCTGCTATTGTATAGAGGCAAAGATAAATAAGTCCCTTCTCTCTCATTTCAAGATTAGCAATTTAAAACTGAAATTGAAGTGAAGAGCATTACAAATTTCCTTAGGTGACATTCTCTTGTATTACCTCCTTAACAAAAATCTAAATGGAGTTTTGCTCTGTTCCTTTGATAGGTGCTTCTCATCATTGAGCCAGATACTAAACACTTTGCTAGCATGTGAGGTTTTGATTATTTATAAATTGTCACTTTGAAAGTTGGCATATATTCAGCTACAACCTTTAGATGAGCAAAGGTTGAGCAGTAAGCAATAGCTCTGAGTTCTATATGCTAAAATCACTAAAATTCTCAAATTCGCAATTTTAAATTTTGTTATTTTTAGCATACATAAAGGAGCTGAATAGGTGCAAGGAGATGTCAGGGGAAAAAAAACTTATCATTAGATATGCAGAAAAAAGTTTATTAGCTGTAAATCTAAGGAACAGCCACGAGTCCACAGAAACATATAAACAAAGAGGATCCTCTGAGTGCAAGTGTTTCGTCCCAGTAAGTTAGATCTCCTTGCCAGTTTGATTCTGCCTTTTCTCTTTAGCTAAGACGTCCTCTACTGTCACGTCAGAAGACTCAGACTGAACCCAGAAACCGCCATGGGGCTCGGCTGTCAACCACTCGCAGGAGCATTCAACCTAAAACAAAGCCATCTGGTGAGGACTCCTGTGTCCCTTCCAACTCTACCATTGACATGATATCATACAATTCTGCTGGGAAGGCCTGCAGAAACTGAGCTGCTATAGATGAGCACACTTTTGGGGGAGATGCTCATATAAGGACAAAAGTCTTCCTGAAAATTTAGTGCCTTTTTTCCTTCTCACCTTCCCAACCCCTCTTTTCCCTACCCCCATAAACTTAGAGAAATGGAAGAGTCTGAGGTAAACCACTAATACTATGAAATTTGAAGACAGAAAGATATATTTTCTTTATTCAAGTCAGGAACTGGGTTTGTTATATGCCTTACTGAAGATAAAGGTATGATGAACAATAAGTACTTTAAAGTCCTGATGGCAGTTATTTTGAGATGATCAAGGCTACCTAATGCTTCATGCAAATCTTTTTTAGGCTACTATGTAAAAATAATTTTTTTCTGTGTAAATCCTACTCTATATAGCATGAAACCAAAATATGTACAGAATGTGTCAAACATGCTCTCATTTATTAATAAACCTACAATATCTTTACTTAGAAAAGCCAAGAAATACTGCTTAAAGCCAACTAATAAGCTCTGACAGTCTATTTCCCCCCTATTTCTTCCCTATGTACTGCCTCACCTCTGACCTACAGTGGATCAGAAACGATCTGTGACCTTCATTGAGGCGCAACCAGAGCCAGCAACTGCCCCAATAGACACACTTACTGCCACAGGGCAACCACAAGGCTGCAGCCCAGCCCCATCTAGAAAACCAGAAGGTATGGATGAACCAGTCCTCACTTCTTCCCCTGCAATTGTTGTCGCAGATCTCCATAGCCTGTCCCCCAAACAGGTAAGAACACTAGAGAAGCAAGGAAGGCTTGCTCCTTGTACACTTATTTCTAGGAACCATATGGATTTATAAATTAATTTCATATATTAAGTTTGCTTCTATGATGCTTTGTTATTTAGACAGATACCGGTCTTGCGATTTTGAGAAGGAAAATCAATAAAAAGTATATGACCATAAATATATCTACTTAAGAAGAACCAAGAGAAATCTTGGTATTTTGAGTTATGAAAACTCTAAGAAAAGTATTTTGCAGCTAAAATAACCATTGAAAACAGGTTTATAAAGCATAGTTGAGGGGCCAGCAGGGGTGTGGTGGTCAAGGCACTAGATTCCCATGTGGGTGACCATGGCTCAAATCCTGAACCCAGTGGCTTGAGAATCATGCCAGGCACGTGTGCATGCATGCCCAAGCATGCCCAGTACTCTAAGAGAACAGAAGAGCATGGATTGCAGTGTAGCCATCCCTCCCCTCCAGGTGAGGGGTGATTTCTCATTTTCCCTCTCTCCATCTTTCTGTCTCTCTCCAGCAAGTGTACATGCCTTATGGGGGAAAAAAAGTTGAAAGATAGTTCAGTTAAAAAAGAATAAAAGTGGGAACCAGCAGTTAGCGTAATGGCTATGTCGCTGGACTCCCACGTAGTCGACCGCGGTTCACGCCCCGGACCCAGTAGCTTAAAAAACTCACGCCGGGCGCGCGTGCGAAAGTGCCCAGGATCCTGAGAGGAGAATGGAGGAGAAGGGATTGCGGCGTGACCATTCCCCCTGGGGGGTGATTTCTCGCTTTCTGTCCCTAATGTCTCTCTCTGTCTGGTGAGCGCACGCGCCCTATAGTGAAAATCTCTAAAAAAAAAAAAAAAAAGAATAAAAGTGCCAATTTAGAAGAAGCCTTTAAATATAGAGCCTTTGTATCTTATGAGAGGAATTTTCTGCTTTGATCTTTATCATCATTGTTTTGGTTTTTCTTTTTCTTATTATTTATTTATTTATTTATTTTTGCTACAGAGCATGTTGAGAGAGAAAGTGGGAAATAATTTTCCCATGGGAGATGGTTATGCTACAATCCCATCTCCTCTAGTTTTTCCTGGGATTCTGGACATGGATGCACACATTCCCTGTGTGACTTTCAAGGCACCACATCCGGGACTCAACTCACAAAGCCGGCCATGTGGGATCCAATGTTTTAATCTCCATGCCACCGGTTGGCACCTTCCTCACTGTTTTAATAGTTTTCTTATTCATATTTTTCTTATGGTTTTGATTTTTGTCTTCTTTTGATTCTTATAATTAGATTTCTATGGGTTTCACATTCTTCTCAAGTGTTACTGTTTTTTTTAAAAAGGGACAATACTATATACATTCTATAATCTTAAACAGCTAAGAAACATTTTGACACCATTATTATCTTATTTTATCCTATAAAGTAAGCAAGACAAAAAATTATGGTCATGTTACAGGTTAGAAAACTAAGGCTTGGGACCAGCAGTTAGCATAATGGCTATGTTGCTGAACTCCCATGTAGTTGACTGCAGTTCGAGTCCCGGACCCAGTGGCTTAAACTCATGCCGGGTGTGTGTGCATGTATGCCCAAGATCCCGAGAGAAGAATGGAGAAGGGATTGCGGCAAGGCCATCCCCCCGGGGAATGATTTCTTGCCTCCTGTCTCTCTCTCTCTCTCTCTCTCTCTCTCTCTGTCTTTCTGGCAAGCGCATGTGCCCTATAGCAAAAATCTGTCCAAAAAAAAAAAAGAAAAAGAAAACCGAGGCTTGGAAAGATGGAAGGGGCTATAAAAAAATCTTACCTATAACAAAAGCGGAAACTGAGACTAGCCTTCTGATTCCTTGTCCAATTACAGTAAGATGAGAATATTTTTTTACATTCTTCTCTGTTACTCATCTTATACTTTCCGTGATGTTATGATCCTTTTGATCACAGAGTGAGACTCTCCCAGATGGAGAAGGAGAAAAGAAGGAAGACATAGAAGCACAAGGTGCTGCAGCACACAGCCCCCTCTCTACTCAACTCTCAGACCCGGATGACTTCACAGGCCTTGAGACATCTAGCCTCCTACAGCATGGAGACACTGTCCTTCACATTAGTGAGGAAAATGGCATGGAAAATCCCCTACTGTCCAGCCAGTTTCCTTTTACTCCCACTGATCTGGGGGAAACGGATGCAGTCCTAGATGAGTCTCATGTTTAATTCTGTAATTGGCAGGTCCATTGCAGGTGCGGAGAAGACATGGGAAGGATCACTTTTCTGAAAGTCAAATACTTTTGCTTGAAAGAAAAAAGATTCATTATAAAACAGCACTTTATGTCCAATGGGTGGCACAAATCTGCATAGATTTTTGCTGCCAATACACATGTTTCGTAAACATCTTCAAAATCAATGGCTAAAGGAGCTAGTTGTGTGAAGACCATAAAAATTAGGGAGGAATAAGGGGAAAGAGTCATTTCACTGCACATTGTTTATGATTCAAGAAGCCTTGAGTATTAAGAAGTATATACTATTACAGTGCTGCTTTTATAGGAATATTAAGAAATAATGTTCTAAAAAGAGAATGCAATTTTTTGAGGTTACTCATACATCTCATGCAGATATTTATTTTTATAGTTTTTAAAATATTGATTAAGTGGCTATACAAATAGCAATTTACATAAGAATAATCAATAAGGAAAGTATTAGTTTGGAGACACTAAATAACAAGTCTGCAGCCATTTTTTGTTTTGATCAATAATACAGCTATTTAGAAGAAAAATACTATTTTTAGAGCTGTGGACTTTTCAATATTTATTTTTTAACTACCATTTTCATTGCATGTTGTAAATCAAAATACTAATGCTATAAGAGCATTCCATTCATAACCAATCACATTTGAGAGAGAATATTCTATAAATTATCAGCATAATTCTGAATTAAGAAAAACTTAAACAGCCAATACAACTATAAAAACTAAGTGTAAATATAATAGCTTCAAAGAGATGGTATTCCTACTTCTACCCCTGACTATACCAATGCCAAGATCAGGAAATATTGGGAAATGCAATTATTTTCCCATACAGTATCCTGTGCCTGCCTCTGAGAGTCTATTTTCAGATATTAATGTTAGTGTTGTTTGACTTGGTTCAATTACTTTTCCTAATAGTAACAATATTCTTACAATTCTTAAGACATCTAAATTTATGAAGAAGAAATATAAAGTAAGCAATTTTTTCACAGATACAGCCAGCTTGTATATTTTACAAACAGGCCTTTAACTTGAAGTTCAGTTACTTCAAGAAAAGCGTAAAATTCAGAAGGCTTGTGAGGTCAGTATCTAATGTGCTATTGATTCTACATTAGGGCTGGACATCATAGAGTTCAAATTGAATTTCAAAATTTTATTTTAAAAATGAATACATAACTACTAAGTATATAGAAACTCATATACATACCTTAATTGGTATGGCAGGATGTGTGTGTGTGTGTGTGTGTGTGTGTGTGTGTCTGTGTGTGGTATGTGTATGTATGTTTTTGAGTCTTAAAATTAAAATTAAATAGACTCTGATTACATTTAACAGAGTTTTAAAAACATTTAGTATGCATAAACTTAGACTGTGTTGGCTGTGAGATATGTATGTATATAAAGAGAAGAGCTACTAAACCCACCCTGATTATAAAAGAAAATTATTTTTGTTAAAATTGCTTATTAAATAGGCATTATGCATATTATGATTTATAATTTCAAACACATCTCGGGGTTATGGTCCCATTCACTAAGAGAATGAAAGATATTTGTGAGTTAAAGATTAAAGAACAAAAAAATTCAAATCTAAAGATTTAGAAAATTGAGGTAAAAGGCCTCTTTATGTTCTAAGATATTTTCGTATCACTTACACTTGATGCTGAATTAATTCTCCAGTGTAGAAATATACACGTAAGTGGTTTTATGATTCCAAACTAATATATTTTGTCTGTTAAAAATTATGCTGCTCAATTAGCTTTAGAGGCCTTATGTTTGGTAATTATAAGCACTGGAGCTATGTGTCTCTATACATGTGTACGTGTTTTGTCAGTTTCTTAATTCTTGAATCAAATTCTCTTTATAATTCTATCAGATATTTAAAAAGTAAAAGGGTCAAAGAAGATTGTTGAATATCCGATATGAATCTTAAATACCTTTATATATATATATGTGTATATATATATATACACACACACACACACACACACACACACACATATATATATATATGAATTTTTTTTTAAGTATTGGGCTGTTTTGAACATGATTATGCTGGTCTGTCTGCCTTTTAGCCTGACTTCTTCACGCTAGTGTTTGGAAGTCTGTTAAAAACTCTTAATAAGCTAAGTAATGTTGTACCTTGCAAAAAAGCCTCTACTCTGACAAATAGGGCCTTACAGAGTGGACTGTTTTCTACTAGGACTACTGAGATTTTTCAAATGTATGCATCTGTTCCATTTAAGGTGACCTTAAATGTGTTGAATGTAATGTGTTGAATGTTTATGTGTAAAGGCTAAAGTATCTATGTGTATGTGCATAAGACTGTCATAAGATGTATTCTCAGGAGCACCGTTAGCTGGAATTTGAAAGAATACTTAAATTTAACAAAAAAAGTTGAGAAAGATCAGAAAAAAGTTAAAAATAAGTGAGTTTTTATAATGTTCAAAATGTTGAGTACAGACTAAAAGCTAATTATTATATTTGATAAATATATTATTGGTAAGAATAGGCCATTTCTAAAGCTATGATGCTTAATAATATTTGTCTTATCTAAAGAAAAAATAAAATAGGCACCCATTCCCATGTATAACAAATTGGGACTCAATAAAAAGGATGCTTGTTCTGAAATTAACTTTTGAGAGACCTTGGAATAAACATGTACTATCCACGATAATGGGAATAGATTTATATTACTCAGATTCAATAAAAATAGTTCAAATCCCGGATACAGCATTTTCTACAGGAAAGCATTTTACTTTCATTTTTTAGTATTTGCTGCTATCTGTAATTCTGTTATGTAAATTATTTTTCTGGAAAGGAAACTGAGTTACTGAGTGCATTTGGACAAGGCACTGAGAACTATAGTGTCTAAAGGTATAAATAGGCATGGCAATGCTGGGGGGGGGGGGGTGGCATGGAAATCTGTGGTACTGATGGTCTAGGCAGGGCCTGTTGCACAGGCTGGAAGCAGTTGGTTTGCTATTTCAAGCCTCCAAAAGTACCTCATACAGTGCAACATCTCTTCTTTAGCATTGGTCACCTTAGACAGTGAAGGACTTTCTCCACTCTGCTGCTGAGTTCAGAGTATCTGAGATAAGAATATGGTGTATATAGGAATTTATAGGGAAGAAAAGGTCATAAATGAATAAAATTACAGGCCAAAGTATGAGTTCAATATCCTTTCTCATGTTACACAGGCTGCTTTAATAGAGCACAGTCTCTGGAATCTGCTGCTATTAACACCAAGTTATGCTATTGCCCTGTGACCTCACACTTCAAATTCCATGGCCTTGTCTAAGCAGTGAGTAAAAAGTCCCACTTCCTCAAATTTTAGTGAGCCTGAATTGCACCATTTCAGAAACAAACTTTGAGAACACTCAGGAGAATAAAAACGAGTTGAAGGCAGAATGTATTTGAAAGAACTTAAATTTATTTATATCATTTTTGACTCATTTAGGATTACAGATCAAAGGTACCTCCATAATATTTTGTCACTGTGACCACAGGATGAAAATCCTGTTAGCCATTTTATAGGCAAAAAGCAAAAGATTGACTACATAGCCAACTTCCCTCAGATGATTATAAAGTCTGTATATGAATACTGAATGACCAAAGAGCATGGAAAAATGCATATGAATAAATAATGAAATGTTTATGAAAGATATTTATGAAAGATATTAAGACTTCTGTGTTGAATATGCACATCTAATAAAATAAATCTAAAATGCATTTAAGAGTATGTCTGAGTTTCTTTTCTCAAGATAGGGAATAGGTAAACTCAGTCAAGATGTTCATTTTGGTCTCCTGGGCTGTGCCTTTGTTAATGCCCTCAGTCTCCAGTCTGGCTTAAGGTAACCATGCAATTAAGTCACCCCAATTCCCTTCTCTCTACCCCCAACTGAGATGCATGCTACCCATGATTTTACTCCTTCCTTTCAAAATGAAACGGAATGGATACAACGGAACACAGGTAGTCCAGTTTCATCTCTCCACCCAGGTAATGATCAGCTGGAATTAAGTACTGACAGATTTCTCAGTGGGAATGTTAAAGACCTGGTTATCCTCAGAATGTGGACAGAAACACAATTAGGCCCATGTTAACACCAGTTCTTTCACAGAGTACTAGATGTCCCATTCTTATCCCCTAAGGGTTGCTCTTGTTAAAACCATTTTTTTCCTCTTGTGGTTTTACTCCCATCTCTTTTTCCTGACTCAGTGACCCGCCACACATTTGGCGGCTGAACACTCCTACACATTTCTGAATCGTGTCTGAAAGTAAGCAAATGTATCTAAGTTCAAGTTGCCAATGAGCACCGTTGCGAGGAAAAATTGACGAGAGGGAGGCAGAAGCAGAAAAGATAATAAAAAGATAATCAAATGGATAATAAAAACAACCAACACCATCCCGCACTCAGCGCCAGGCATACGGTTGGGCATATTACCTGGATTCACTCACCTAGCCCTCCCAACTCCAAACTCCGGGCATGCTTTGCAAGTGAGAAAACCAAGGCAGGAAGAAGCGACTTGCTAGATCAACCAGCTAGTACCCAGCAGCACTGGATTCCTCCGGCTAATAAGCACAGTTCCAGAGGAGAGCAACTAGAGGCAGAAAGGATTTTGTCGCCCTTACTTTTTAAAGGGCAAGCGCGGGAGTTGGGGAGGGAACCCGTAAGCAAGCGACAGAGTAACGAAAAGTAAAATAAGGCCGAGAGTTGAGGACAGGGGGAACTGCGGAGAGAATACAGGGAAGGGAGCTTAAGATACGTTCTAACTTCCCCAAAGCCTGGAAAGACCTAAAAAGGATATTAATACGAAGGTCAGAAAGAAGAGACCACCACCGCCAGGCCCCGCCCCTAAGCCGTAGAACTAGCCACCCTTCCCCCGAGAGAAGGCGGGACTTACTCGCCGCAGGGGTTGCTGCTTCCGGCAGAGTCCGGAAGAGTGTGCGGGGAAGGGGCGGGGCCAAAACGGCACGCCCAATCGCGAGCGACTGCTTCGTCGTGCCGGGGGACTCGTGGGGTAACTTGCTCTAGGGAACTAGCACTATGGCGTCGGGCTGCAAGATTGGTCCGTCCATCCTCAACAGTGATCTTGCCAATTTGGGGGCCGAGTGCCTCCGGATGCTAGACTCTGGGGCCGATTATCTGCACCTGGATGTAATGGACGGGTAACTCCTCCGGGCTCGGGTCTGGCTTGCCGCGCGGGGGAGGGATCACCGCACCTTAATTGAGTGCCTGTTGGATGCACGGTGTCACCGGGCACCTCACTCAGAACGCGGCATCGAGACGGGGACTGGGTGGGAGCCCTGGTGGCTGGGGCTGACCTGACGAGGCAACGTGGGTTGCGGTCGAGTCCCAAACCTCAACTCCTCTCCTGACGTAACGTGTGGTCTTCTAGCTCTTGACCCGGAAGCGACCTTACATTAAATTTCCAAGACATTGCTTTCGCTTGCAGTTGGAGAAACTGATGTCCAGGGAGATAGGCATGACTTGCCCAAGCTCAGACAGCTAGTAAGTGGCAAAGCTGGAGAGAGAGACTTGAGTACGAGTAAGAGTTCGGCACCTGGAATGAGATTGCCCGAGTTCTGCCTCCTTGATGGATTACCTTGGACAGGAGACTTAACCTCGTTGAGTTTCAGTTTTATTGTTAGAAAAATGAGAATACTCATAGAACCTCCCGCTTAGGCATTTTTGGAAGTTGAAATGAGTGAGCTCATAGAAAGTTTATAGTGCCTGACATGTAGTAAATTTTCTGTAACTGTTAGTTGTTTTATCATTATTCAAAATCTGATTTTCCTGTCTATTTTCTCTTCAGGCACCCTGCTCTTCAGGGAGGTCAGTTTTTTGTAAGTAATTTTTAAGCACTGTAGTTATAGCACATAGTGTTGTTTGGAATCAGGATCCAAGTTTTTGAAATTTGTTATAAAATGAGGAATCCCAAACTCTAGCGAAATTAGCAAGACTCCCTCAAGATTACACAAGATTGTGACTTACAACCTAGATTTTGTTGGATTTGCCAGGTATTTCTCTGAGCCTACTTACTGCTGATTGACCCTAAAGTCATGAAAGCTTGGGTTGGGATAGAAAAATAATTTTATTTCCGATGGGTAAAAAACCTTTGTGTGCCCTCACTCAAATTTGCAAATTAGTGGTGTTTACAAGAGACAAATAATTATTACCTTTTTATGTTACCGACTTCACTCAGTTTCCTCTTTCTTTGGATAAGTCTGTCTGTGGTTCTTTTGCATTCTATCCAGTTCTCTAAGGTGTCTGCCCAACTGACAATGGCAGAACCTTGACTTTAGAGTACTAAGAATTGTAGGCTATGAATGTTTAAGAAGGTTAGTAAATAGTACCAAATAGTACCTCTCACAAAAGCTTGATTTTTTTTTTCTTTTTTAGTTTCCCTCATATGTAGTTCTACTTATGTATTTTACTTTTGACAACATGAAAGCTCTAAGCTTCCACAGTAATAATACTGAGTGGAGTGTGTTCCTAAGTGATGGGTAGCTATACTTCTGTTCCTGAGACGGAACAGAGGGCCCTCAGGATGGAACAGGCCACGTGTGTTTGTGTGAGTCTGACACAGAAGGCAGTTTGGTTTTAAATAAGTCGTGCATGAGTAAGGGATGGATGGGGAAAATGTGTTTTCGTTCACAGGTCAGGATATTAATTTAACAGTTGTAGCAATGTTTATGAGTACTTAAGTATTTCTGTTCTGGCGCTTTTTGTGAATTAACTCACACAACTGTATGAGTTGGTGCTGTTATTACCACCAGTATTTGACAGTAAGGAATTGGGCATAGTGAGATTTAGTCATCCGTACATGGACTCACTAGCTGGGAAATCCTAGATTTAGGGTTGGAAGCGGTACAACAGCTTATATTGTCTCAAAAATTAAATACTTTCTCTGGGTCCTGTGCTTACAGAGAATGTTAAAACATTTTCTGCCTTTAGTGCACAAAAATCTATACAATAATCTGAGATTGTGAGAAGAAATGTTGCAAGAAAAGAAAAATATACACATTATTCGGGATGTGTTAATGTCAAAATTCTGTTCTGTTAATGGTAATTTCATGATGATTGTTCTCTTATCTTATAAGCTTCCTGAAGCAGAATTTGTCTTATTTTGTTCACCCCTGTGTTCACTACTGGTAAAGTATCCTCACAAGCTTAGTTATAGTTGATTCAGTGAATTAATCATAATGAGAGGGATCTAAGTATCACTCCTTCCCCCACCCCCCCCCCAGCTTTATGGTAAACCCAGAGCTTACAAAGATAAGTGTTGCTTTTTGTTTGTTGTTGTTTTTATAGTATGTGTATGTATACAAGATAGGGGTGCTGAGGGGAGCAAGAAAAAGCCAAAACACCCTCAGTGGGATCTTGTTACGCCAGGATCTCCTTTCCTCAGCTCTCCAGTTCCTCAGGATCTGGGTCACCTATCTGTGTAGTTGGGGTGTTTCCAGACTAACCCACCATCTGAACCCATGGCTGGCCAACAGGCTTCTAGCACAGCAGTCCTGTATTCTAAAGACTGCTTCACCCAGGCTTGGCCAGGTGGAGCAGTCTTTTATTTATTTATTTTTGAGAGTTTTTTTTTGCCATAGGGCGTGTGCGCTCCCCAGACAGTCAGAGAGACCCAGAGATGAGAAATCGTCTCCCAGGGGGGATGGCCACGCCTCAATCCCTTCTCCTCCATTCTCCTCTCAGGATCCTGGGCACGCACGCACGCACACGTGCCCGGTGTGAGTTTTAAGCCACTGGGTCCGGGACACGAACCGCTGTCGACTACATGGGTGTCCAGTGACATAGCCATTGCACTGACTGCTGGTCCCGAGCAGTCTTTTATTTACTTGCTTCCCCTTTGCCAGGAAGCTCCTTTGTTTAGAAAAAGTTAATTCTGCATACATAGTTTTAAAATTCTTTCCCTTTTGGGACCAGCAGATGGTGAAATGGTTGCATTGCTGGACTCCCACTAGTCTGCTGTGGTTGGAATCCCAGACCCTATAGCAAGCTCACACACCCTATAGCAAAAATCTCTCCTTTAAAAAACAAACAAACTCATTCCCAGGCACTTGTGCATGCATGTTTAAGATCCTGGAGAGGAGAATGGAGAAGGGATTACAATGTGGCCATTCCCTCAGGGAGTGATTTTCTCTCTGTGGTGAGCACAAGCACCTTATACCAGCAAATCTCTCTAAAAAAGAGAGAAAAAAAAGAACAAGCAACTCTACCTTTAAATCTTCACATCTTCTTGAGATGAGAGCTGTTTTTATTCCCCTGTTGGCAAAGGTGAAAACTAGTTGAGGAATTTAGCCCCTTCCATGATGTCCTGCCAGAAAAGGCAGAGCTGGCTGATCTGGTGCCAGTGCCCTTAAGCAATGTGCTGCATTGTCTTCTAAGCTAGTGGTATGAAAGCAGGGCTGTGGACTTGCTTTGCAAAGGTGGCTGACCACACCATACTCTTCTTTCTGAACTGCCTCTATGTTTCTCTTCTTGGCTCCCCTTAAACATTTCCAAAAAGACACTTAAGGTGCACTTGTTTTCTAGTCTTCCCCTCTCCTACCTTGGCCCTTTGTTTCTCTCCTGATTAAAACTGAATTTCTCTATCTGGAAAGTCAGAAACTAGATTGGGAACTATGGGAGGTGGGACACTAGTATGGTTGAGTGTGTGGAATAAAAGACAAGTTGATTCTCTGGAGAAGGAAACTAGAAAACATCAGTGTGTCATGATAGGACAGTGACCAGAGTGGGTTGATCCTAAGCAGTCCCGTGGGATCAGAGCAAATGAACAGTTTCTTTTTCTTTTTCTTTTTTTTAGAATTTTTTTTTAATTTAACTTTATTTATTTATTTGTTTTAATTTGACCAGAGATGGACAGAGAGAGCAAGAGCGAGAGAAAGTAAGAAAGCAATTTGCTAGGTCCGGGACTCAAACCACAGTCAGCCATGTGGGAATCCAGCACCCTTAACCACCACGCCACCTGCTGGTCCCAGGACAGTTTCTTAATTAATTACCAGGTATTAAATTGGGAGGGATTTTATATTAATACTGGATTTCTGACTTTGAGAAAAAATCCGAAGATTTGTCTGCACTGAGAACTCAGCTGACAAGGCCACCATGGGCTGGAACTGAATGGGACAGCCACCTTTGGGGAGGCCTGGTGTTCTTTGTTTCCCTGTCCCCTCTGCTCTGTTTTGTTCCTTGATGTTATCTGCCTACCCCCCACTAGCACATGAGTTCGTGATTCCTCATTCATGGAAGGATTGTTTTCTGGTTATAATCTCAGAACATTTTGTATCAGCCTTAATCCTCTTACCATCTTTGCCCTGTTGGGAGATAGGATAAATGTTTGATCTGTCTGAAATAGATTGGTTTACAGTTACAACTAAAGCTTAGGATTAATGATTGAAGGTGATGGGAGAGAAAAGAATTATATTTCTGTATTATAAATAAATAGTTTAATTCTGCTAAGTCCCTGGGGAAAAGGAATTATTATTTATTGCACTAAATCTCTTGTAGACTTTACTCCAGAAAAACCTTCAAGGGATAAAAGACAGAATAAAGTAATGATGAAGTAGAGTTTTGATGAAGTTTCTCTTCCTTAAATTGAAATAATTAGAGGTTTTCCAAGCTGATTTGATAAGAACTCCCTCAGGCATTTGTTAAATATTTGGATTTCCAGGTTTCCTCTGGAGTCAGCAGACTTGAAATACAGGTGGTAAATCCATTTGTATTGGGTATCCTTTGATTACTATTAGGAAAATTTAGGACACAGTGACTTAATGTTTGGGTTTATAGGTCTTTTTTGTTGTGATTTAGCCCTAAACCTTGGTTTATTCTGAGAATATTGGTGCATTTTTGTTCTTCCAGTATATTTGGTGAACCTAGTGCATCTAATTGGATTTCAGTAACAATTTAGTCACATACTTTTGAGGGTCAGGAGTGTTATACATTCTGTTTGTATTGCTTAAAGTAAGAATACATTTGATTCTCACTTTTCTCGTGTTCCGATAATTAGTATTTTTATGATAAATGAAACCTAAAGATGAACCAACAGTACTACTTCCAGGGCCTCTCAGCAAATTAAAAATAAAACTATAAAATCCAAATAGTTTCATTTAAAAGTTATAAAATGCTCATTAGCCCTTATTGCCTGCTTATCTGACCCTTATTTTAAGTAAATACAAGCCACTTATCCATAACCCTGATAACCCTTACTCTTTGGGAAATGGTAAAATAATTTTCTAAATACTATAAATCTAACTATCAAAGTCTACAAGGTTAGTGAATAAAATTATCTGTACCCATCAGCCTTACCTGTCCCTTTCAGAGATGGCCTTCCTTTCAGAGATGGCCTTCCTGACTTCTCTCTCTGGAGACTCTTAACCTTAGGCTTTTTTTTTTGCTTCCTATTAGTTATGAGTTGTTATAGTAGAGGGGATCAGCAGTAGTTAAGAGCCCTTACTTTATAGCCATGTTACCTGTGTTAACTCGTGGTTCCAGCACTTACTGATTGTGTATTCTTTTCCTCTTCTGTAAAATATACATAATAGTACCTACTCATAGGGTGGTTGTGAGGTTTTAGTGATTTAATGTATAGAAAGTGTTGTGTTTGGGGACCAGCAGTTAGCGTAATGGCTATGTCGCTGGACTCCCATGTAGTCGACCGCGGTTCCCGTCCCGGACCCGGTGGCTTAAAACTCACGCTGGGCGCGTGTGCGGGCATGCCCAAGATCCCGAGAGGAGAATGGAGAAGGGAGTGTGGCGTGGCCATCCCCCCTGCGGGGTGATTTTTCATTTTCTATCTCTCTCTCTTTTTTCCAGGGAGCGCACGCGCCCTATAGCAAAAATCTCTCCAAAAAAAGAAAAAAAAGAAAGTGTTGTGTTTTTTATTATCATTCATTCTGCCTGCCATTTAAACTTGCCATCTAAATCTGAACCATGGTTTATTCTTTACCCACACCCCTCCACTACCACATCTAATCAGTTAATAAAAATCTTGCAGTTTTGCCTGTCCTTGTCATTCTGATGGTTCCTCGCTGCTTACTAACACTGCTTACCTTCCTTCTTTCAAATTACTGCCCAGTCTGTCTTCCTACTTTATTAGCTGCTTATTTTAAAATCACTGTTTTTACAATGGGATCAGTCCAAACAGCCGAACTTGGCATTCCATGCAGGACACAGGCGATCTCCTGCCTTCTTCAGCTAGCCAAGTTGGCCACACCATTTGCTCCTTCTTTGAACAATTTACTTTTTCTGATTTCACTTCACTTTCAGCCTTCACTTCATTTATTTTCCTATCTTTACAAATTTTTTAATCTTGTGATCTTCTTTTAACATTCTGTAATACTTGCTCTTGTTTTTTTTTACATATGGTTACGTGTCTACTTGTTATTATTTAGCTTTTCTTGTGATCTTCATATAGAGTAATATCTGTCACTCTAACAAAAGCCAGATTTTAGTAGTTGAACGCGATAGTGTTTTTTTTTTTCCTTATTCACTAACAGTTTCATGAGATTGTCCATCTGTGCAATAATTCAGGGACATAGTCTCCTTCCATCCTGTGGTGCTGCCATTCCCTAAGGGCTTAATTTTTTTTAAATTCTTTATTTATATTTTTTACATTTGCTATAGGGCATGTGTGCTCACCAGAGAGATATGAGAAAGGGAGAGAAAGAGAGAGAAAACAAGTAAGCTGTCAAATTGGGGACTTGAACCATGGTCGGTCATGTGAGTCCAGTTCCTTAACTACCGCGCTACCTGCTGACCACCCCCATCCCACACTTAAGGACTTTATTGACAGAAGGTAAAGTGAAGGTAGGAAAGAGAGCTACTTAATTGTAATAAAATCCACCTCTTATACTCTTGACTGCGGTTCTAGTGCCATACCTGGCAGCTTGCTTTCTCACTTTCTTTCTCTGGTGAGTGCATGTGTTTTATAGCAAATTAAATAATAAATAAAATGAAATGAAAACAAATTAAAAAAAAAAAACCCTCACATTCCAGTGGTGAGAACTAAAACTAGTCACATTGGCTGCCCAGGCATAAAGAGAGCTGAGAAATAAAATGCAATCCTTGGTTGAGTTGGCTTCCTTCTGACAACTACACCACAATAGAGTTAGAAATTCTGGTGCATCGTTAGGTATCCATGCAATCTTTTGCCAATGAAATTGTGAATTCTCCTGGGATAAGCAGGAATTCTAATGTGTTTATTTATAAAATACTCTGAAGCACCCAGCACTGTGCTTGCATGTAAGAGATTTTTGTTAAATACAAAGGGGATGGGGTCTTTAAAAACTTCATGGAATGGGAACCAGCAGTTAGCGTAATGGCTATGTCGCTGGACTCCCACGTAGTCGACCGCGGTTCGCGTCTCGGACCCGGTGGCTTACAACTCACGCCGGGCGCGTGTGCGTGCGTGCCCAAGATCCCGAGAGGAGAATGGAGGAGAAGGGATTGCGGCGTGACCATCCCCCCGGGGGGGTGATTTCTCGCTTTCTGTCTCTCTGTCTCTCTCTGTCTGTCTGGTGAGCGCATGCGCCCTATAGCGAAAAACCTCTCCAAAAAAAAAAAAAAAAAAAAAAAAAACTTCATGGAAAATGTGCATTATGAAAAAGATATGCATGAATCTCAAATTTTTTGCACCAAAACGGAAGTTTATTTATTTATTATTATGTATTTTAATTCCGTTTTCCATGAACTTTTTGAAGTCCCATGTATTTTAGTGAGCCTAGTGATAGAGCAAAATCATTAACTGTGGTAGGTTAAAGGTTAAGTATTTTGGGTCTGATATCAGGCAGACTTAATTTGAATCCTGCTTCCACAAATTAACTGAATGACTTAAGGTTGTTATTTGTCCTGTGCCTTCAACTGGTGATAGTAATAGTTCCTAGTTCATAAGTCTGTTACAAAGATGACACAGTAAAGGTGCAGTGCCTCAGATATGGTAAACCTGCACTGAGAGGCGGTTACTGGGACACATCAATTTTCTTCACTAAGAATCTTTAATAAAGTTTAAATAAATTATCATTTAGTGTCCACTGATATAAGTGGATCAGAAATAGCCACAGACTTCTTGGGACAGACAGGGTAGGGTTTGAGAGACCTGTATCAGACAGAGTCTGCAACTTACTAACACGTGTGTGACTTGGGCAAGTCATAAAACTTCTGCATTTTTTAGTATGAATTATAGAATTAAATCATAATGATGATATATGTGACATTTGATTTGCTGAAATGTCAAGGAAATAGTGCTTTGTAAAACTGCAGTTATTGGGACCAGCAGATGGTGTAGTGGTTACGTTGCTGGACTCCCACATAATTGACCACAGTTCAAGTCCTGGACCTGGCAGCTTAAAGCTCACGCTGGGAGTGTGTATATGCATGTCCTAAATCCTGGGAGGAGAATGGAAGAGAAAGGATTGTGGCATGGCCACTCCACTGGGGGATGATTTCTTGCTTTCTGTTTCTCTTTCTCTTTCTGTCTCTCTGGCAAGCACACGTGCCCTATAGCAAAAATCTCTCTCTTAAAAAAAAAAAAAGAAAACTGCAGTTATCTAGGAATTTTGCTATTGTTTATACTGAAGATGTTAAGTATTAAATAAAAAAATGCTGCAGTCCCAGATACCATCCCCTCTACCCACATTAGAATTTGTATTGGGAGAAATGTAGAGACGGAATTAAAAACATTTTCAGAGTAAGATTTTGTTTGTTTTGTAGGCATTTTGTTCCCAACATCACCTTTGGTCACCCTGTGGTAGAAAGCCTCCGAAAGCAGCTAGGCCAGGACCCTTTCTTTGGTAAGTGGGTATTACTCCATCTGAAGCTGTATGTGTTGCTTTAGTAAAAGGAGAAGTGGATGGTAGATTTCTTAACTTCCAAGTTCATCTTATACTCTTTTTCTCTTCTCTGTGCTGGGGCTGCAGGGCCTGACTCCAGTAGCCAAACTCTGTCCTGCCTTAGGGCCTTGGAACTCTAAGCTAATCTCTGCTTCAGTTAGCTCTCTCATCTTTGGGCCTGGGGTCATTTATCCTTTCCTCAAAGAGGCCTTTCCCATCACCCTATTCTAAATCAACCTTTATCCAGTTATCACTTCTTTTATTTTTTTTTTTCTTAGAATGTCCTTTATTCTGAGATTAGTTTTATGACTATAAACTGGTTGAAGGCAGGGATTGAATGTACCTTATTTACTGTGGTTTTCATCAAGTTAAATATCCATAAGGTCAGTGTTTGGAGTTCCTTAAATAAATCTGAATCCATTGTTTGATCTAGAAGTCATTTGTTTTTATAAAAAGTGCAGTTTTCCAGGCAGGCCTTACTTGTGCTTTCCACTCCTGTGTCATAGGATAATGTGAATTATGATTTTTAAGATCATGTAGACCTAGAAAGTTATGTTTTATGGATTATGGATTCAATCCATGTGTTGTTTTAAACTAAGTTAGCAATACCTCAGTTGCCAAATCTCTTGTATGTAAGAATTTTTACAAATCTTTGTAAATAGAGTTTTTATGTAATTATTGGGACTTAATAGAACCTAGATTTGTGTTTTGGACAGATTGCCATGTTGTGATCCTCCTGCCTCAGCCTCCAGAGTAGCTGAGACCACAGGCACTCACCACAGTGCCTGGCTTTTTAGGGTGAGCTAGGAATCAAACCCAGGGCTCCAGTTTTGCCTCAGTTTTCTAAGTAGTTGTGTCCAACTGACAATCCTTTGGCTAGGCCAGAACTTAGAAATTTTTTATCAGTATATTACGGACAAATTTTATGGAAGTTTCTAGCTACACTGTTTAGTATAATAGCCACAAGCCACATGTAGCTATTTTAATTAAAATTAGGTGAAATTAATTCAATTTCTCATTCACATTAACCACATTCCAAGTACTGAGTAGCCACGTGACTAGTTGCTGCTGTACTGTACAGTGCAGCTATGGAACACAACATCACGGAAAGTTCTGTTGGATGAATCCTCTTTATGGGATCCATCCACTTTGAGTGCACCAAAGGAAAAGTGCATTATCACCTCATTTGTGTGGAGTGAGGACATAGTCTTCCACCAGCATGTTCACTGCTTGAAATTTCTACATAATGAAATACAATCCTGTAATTATCTAGACTTATTAGTTTTTTAATCACATTTTAGAAAATGAATTTTCCAAAATAAGTTTCTTGCTCCTTTAATCAGCTTATACTAGATGCCACAACTTGGTGTAAATTAAAGGTAGATTCTCATGGTCATAAGAGGTGGAAGAAATAAATAGCATCGTTTGCTCCCACTGTACAGTCACCACGGAGTCCTGTGGTTCTAGCTTTCTTGTATGAATTTTAAAAAAATCATTTGTTTTAGCTTTTCCATTTCTCTCATTTCTCTTGGCCCGTAGTGTCACTACTCAGCCCTTGTCAGGGTCTCTTCCTACTAGTGCCTTTCCTCTTGAGCAGTCCTGCTACTGTCACCGCACATAGTCTGGATTTTCTTCCTGCTTTTGTTTTGTTTGTTGATAAACTAAATCTTAAACTTTTTTCTAGAATTTTTGCTGAAATAAAGATGAATATACTCCATTCACTTTAATGTTTGGGTTAATGATCTCTTTTACTTTTTAAACAATTTTTTTCTTTTTTTTTTAACATTCACTACAGCATACAAAATTAATTTTCTCAGTATGAATACATTGTATATTAGTCCAAGGCTATTACCATATACATCATCAACAGATAATTTTTCATTTTTGTGGCCCTTAAATGTTTTGCTTGTTTTTTCCCCTTAATTCCCTCCCTCCCACACTCTCTCTAGTATCCATAGTTGCTCTCCATTGTGAGCTCTTTTTTATATTGCGCTCTTTTTTTTGTTAGTTAATTGGTACATAGGTATATTGTAGGAATTAGATCACAGGTTGTATTGTTTGTATAATTGCTAAAATTCTTAACTGTTCAATCTTGGTATTGAGTAGAGGTAACCATCTAGTTAATAAATTGATAAGAAAAGTCTGTTTTTGTTAGTCAGTGGTTTTCAAGTGTGTTCTAAGGACTCATAGAAACCCTTAAGACCTTTTCGCATTATCCTCAAGATCAAAACTTTTTCATGACTTAGATATTGCCATTGTTGGTACCACTGGTGCAAAAGCAGTAGTGAGTGAGTTTGCTGGTGCTTTAACCCAAGTCAAAGCAGTGGTATTGAACCAATTATCACCCTTCATTTACTGTATCCACGATGAAGGAGTTCAAATTAATAATTTTAGTACGTCTCAGTTCTCAAGTATGTGTCTTTGATATTTTGTGGTAGAGGTGGGAAGGTCATATACAGCATTTACACTGCATGCTGGCTATGAAGACTTTTCATAGGGAAGAAACCCATTTGTGCCATAGTTTGAGTTGTAATCTGAGCTAGCTACTTTCTTCACAAGCATGAATTTTACTGGAAAGAACAGTGACAGATGAACTGTAATTTTTCAGAGTTGGCTGTTTTGCCGACATTACCTTTAAAAGTAACTAGGTTAAATTGTCACTTCCAGGAAAATATCTTATCAGTTTTTTTGTTTTTGGAGATGTTTTTGCTATAGGGTGCATGCGCTCACCAGAAAGAGAGACAGAAAGACAGAAAGTGAGAAATCACCCTCCTGGGGGGGGTGGCCACGCCGCAATCCCTTCTCCTCCATTCTCCTCTCAGGATCTTGGGCACGCACGCACACACACCCATCGTGAGTTTAAGCCACCGGGTCCAGGACTCAAACCGCAGTTGAATATATGGAAGTCCAGTGACAAGTCCATTGTGCCAACTGCTGGTCCTGTACCTCATCACTTTTTGTTGCCACTGGTAAATAGCCCATGAACAAAAATTAGAATTTCCAGTGATTTCTGACTTTCCCTCTCTCCCTCTTCCAGCAAGTGCAAACGCCCTATGGAAAAAAAACTTTTTTAAATGGAATGTTGGAAAGCTTGTATCTTACCATATGAGTTTAACAACTTCTCAATACTTAATAGCTTTCCTGATGAGATCTGGTGATTTTAATAAATGTGGTTTTGGGAATAGAATTTGATGATATCTGTCACTGTTTAGAAGATCCGTGTAATTCAGTGAGCCATTACTTAAAAGATCCAATCAAAGAACAAAGTAAACCACCAGTTTTATTGTAATGAAGTATGCAAAGTTCACTGGTAGGGTTTTATGGACTGTAGCTAACTTGTGTAAAACTACCACTCTTTTTGTTCTGATATAGAATCAGAATGATATCCACATTTGTCTGAAAAGACTATTAATCTAAGTCTCCCTTTCCCATACACCTCTTTCTTCCCTTTTCTTCCTATAATACAGTGTGTTAATAGTGGATTGCATGCAGAACAGATTGAAAATACAGGTGTCTTCTGTTAAGCCAGCCAATATAGACTTATAAAACAATGCCTACCCTTAATATGTAACAGATTATGTTATTATTTTTAATTTGCCAGAGGATATGTATACTCACTGGAGAGAGATAACCCCTAAGTACATTTTTAAAAATAATGCTCTCACTGTTTAATTACCTTTGGTTGTTTAGAAATATAAACTTTTTTTTAAATCATTGTTTATTTATATTTATTCATTCATTTATTTTAATTTGACCAGAGAGAGAAAGAGAATGTGAGAAAGCAAGCCACCAGGTCCAGGACTCGAACCGTGGTCAGCCATGTGGGAGTGTCCAGCGTCTTAACCACCATGTCACCCGCTGGCCCCCTAGAAATATAAACTTTAATCTCAGCTTTATTAGTCGACCAATACTCTTTTTCTAACCATTTTCTCAAAGCTTTATTGAATTTATAATCTTAGTTACGTTCTGCAAGAATGGAATTTTTTTAACTGAACAAAAAAAGAAAGAAAAAACAAAAACACTCCTCACTACTATCCATCTTTATAAGATTCTTCCCAGAGTTATTCCTCAGTGTAGCCTTTTTCATGCTGCCCTATCAAAATACTGTTCTAAGTCAAGATCTTTAAGATGTAATGGTTTCCATTACATATTCTTATGGATCAAGTTTTAGAATTAGGGTAAATACCAGGTTTCTTCTGACAACATATCCTCCTTAAAGCTGTTCATTCTCTACTTCTTCTCCTCTTAGTTAATGGCAGTCTTGTTCTTCTAGTTGCTCAGGCCCAAACCCTTTGCACCGCCTTGACTTTCCTCTCCCAATCCCCCAACTACTTCAGTAGTAACTCCTACTGGCTCTACCTTCAGAACGTAATCCTGAATTCTGCCACTTCTGGCCATCTGTAATTGCTGCCTTGTCATTTCTCATCTGGGTTATTGCTGTAACAGCCTCTTTGGTCAGATCATGTCACTTCTCTACTTAAAATCATGTGTTGTTTTCCCATCTCATTCGGAGTAAAACCTGAGGGCCTATAGAACCCTATGCTGTCTCTCCTTGCTGGATGCCTCTGACCTCATCTGCTCTCCCTGGTGCTACACTTACCAAAGTGGTATTGGCCTTATTGACTGCTAATCTAGTATGTATTTAGTTTATTGTTTGTCCTTCCTAACAAGAACGTAACCCCTAGATCCATAGATGTCTTTGTTTTTCACTCTGTCCCTAGGCGCCTAGAAGAGTTAATGGGATAGTAATTATGAATAGCATTTCTTGGACCTAGGTTTTGTGAATTCTGTTACAGTTGTTAAGTTTCATATACAGCACCATATGATTTTTGTGGGAAAATGTTTTTCATGCATGTTTTCAGAATAAAGAGATACTGTCTCCACTGAAGTACGATTCTTCAAATCACTATTTTCGTAATGTCAGAAATGTCTATATCCACAGTGGCAAAAACTATAGGCAACCTTCAGTAATATGAGCCTGGGTATTTGCCTTTCAGTAGTAGTTAAGAAATGTGTCTTTTCTTTCCAGATATGCACATGATGGTATCCAGGCCAGAGCAGTGGGTAAAGCCAATGGCTGTAGCAGGAGCCAATCAATACACTTTTCACCTTGAGGCTACTGAGAACCCAGGCGCTTTGATAAAAGACATTCGGGAGAATGGAATGAAGGTAAGAAGTCAGTGATGACAGAACTGTATTCAACTCTTCACTCAGAGTTTAGAAGATTTGGTTGAAAACCTGAAATGATAGGCAAAGATGACCTGACTACAGCAGCTGTTCTTGAGTTGTGAATCCAGAGTTGAAATGTGATTTGTTTGTCAGATAGGATTTATATTATTCCACCAATGTTTTCTGAAAGTTACTGCCTTTTGGAAACATTTATATTTGATAACTAAGGTTATGCTCAGAATGTTTTCAGAATGTTTTATATTTCGTTTATTATTCTGTTTGATTAAAAAACAGGTATGGCTGTTGGGCCAAATATGCTATAATAATATGGAAATAATTGTTAATGTGATGTAGCAAATTTGTTTCTGTTTCAGGTTGGCCTTGCCATCAAACCAGGAACTACAGTTGAATACTTGGCACCATGGGCTAACCAAATAGATATGGCCTTGGTTATGACGGTGGAGCCTGGGTTTGGAGGGCAGAAATTTATGGAAGATATGATGCCAAAGGTAATCTTGAAATTTTCTTTTGAAATCTACTTTTTGTTTGTTTTTGATTAGCTGAGGGGACAGGTGCTCAACATGGAGAAGGAAAGGGAGAAAGAGAACTTGTGAGCACCTTCTCCAGTAAGACGTGGTCACACCACAATCCCTTTACGACATTTCTCCATCTCATCAGGATTCTAGGCGTGCACACATACAGTGTGTCTTTCAAGTTGCTAAAACAAGTAGTCAGATTGCTGTTGGCCGTGTGGGATCTGGCTTCTGTGTATAAGGCTTAGCTGCTGTGCTGTAGGAACGGCCTGAAACCATTACTTCTGTAACTGTTGTTCTCTTGGGAGTTTGTATTGATTTTTGAGAGTTTGTTTTTGTCTGCTTTCCATGAAGTATATTCTCTGCAAATCACGACAAATGCCATTTCCCACACAGAACAGAGCTTGCTTTTATAAAACTTCATTTGTTTGATTACATTACTTATCTCCAGTGATGTTTTGTACTGGTAAAATTAACTGACGGAGCATTTGGAATTTTAATGGCCAATACTGGCTATTTAATTTTGGAGGGGGGGGGGGGTGGTTGGTTTTTTTTTTTTCTCCTTCATATTTACTTTAGGAATCACTTATCTCCTTGTATATATCTAGGTTCACTGGTTGAGGACCCAGTTCCCATCTTTGGATATAGAGGTCGATGGTGGAGTAGGGCCTGAAACTGTCCATAAATGTGCAGAGGTGAGATTGCTCCTTAACTGTGACTAGTCCAGCTTCCTGTCTGTTATAATCTCTAGGACATGGTCTCTAGAGCCGAAGAGATTTCCCCTTCATTTCCTAAATTGACTCCCTTGGAAAAGTATTTTTTATTTAATTGTAGAAGTAGTAAAAGCAATAAGTAAATATCCTAAAATTATATAAATTGTTAAATAGTAAATCCTGATCATCACAGTAATGCTGTAGAAGTTTCTTTTTTTTTAAATAAAAAAAAGAATATGTTGAATGTCAGCCCTAAAGAAGATCATTTAAGTTCCAAGACATTAGAGTAAGAAGTTTTTCCAAAATAGGGGTGAAAATGCCTCCTTATCATAAAAATAGAGAAATTTAATTAACTTATGTTTTTCTATAGAACCTAGGTGTATTATTAGTTAACTAGCTGTTCCTTATAAGAACTGACTAACATAATTTTTTGGTGAAAGTCTAGGCCTGATATTTGTTAGGCCCTCTCTGGACATACCTTTGGCTCTCTGTGTAGAAGAGAGATAAGTTTGTTTGCGTTTCAAAGGTAGCTAGTATAGCTCAGTCAGGCTCCTGAGCTTTGTAGAGAATGCCAGACCTTCTTATATCACCACCAGTGATTAATGCTTACATGGCCTGCTTTTATTGATATTTAGTAGTGTGCTATTTTCGTACTTCTACAGTCTTTGTAACTGCCACACATTTTTGCTTTATACCTGTCATACGCTTGGCAGTTGTAAATACTTATGAATGAGGCTGGTCAGAGGATCAGTGAGCATGTATGGTATCCTTTTGACCCTTTGTGGAGTTGGTTTTCACTGAACTGTGAAATTATTGCTTCATTTGAGAGACTTGTTAAGTGATAACCATAATCACTTTGTACATAATCAATTTATAATTTCTGTGAGGAACATTCTATGGGTATATAATGCCATGTCATAGAGTAACGGTGTCTTCTTTGAGAAATTTTCCTCAGCTTGGGTTTCTTCTTTTAGCAGTGAGTCATAAAACAAATTGGATTTCTCTTCTCAAGTTAAATCCTAGGAAGCTTGAAGCTAAACTTGGACCTATCTCACTTGCTTTTCTTTTTTTTTTTTTTAAGAGATTTTTGCCTCAGGGCATGTGCGCTCACCAGAAAGAGAGACAGATACAATGAGAGGGAAAGTGAGAAATCACCCTCCCCTTCTGGGGAGGAGATGGCCACACCACAGTTCCTTCTCCATTCTCTTCCCAGGATGTGGGGCTAAGATTTTCAAGCCACCAGGTCTGGGATCTGAACTGCATTCAGCCATGTGAAAGCCTAGCAATATAACCACTATGCCATCTGCTGGTCCTATCTCTTGCTTTTCCTCTTGATTTCTTCCACACTTAAAAACGTCCTTTTGAAAATTATTTTTAAGCAATGAAGTGATGTCAGTATCATTCTGGAATACAGTGAAGCATAGAGAGACATTTTTTTCCTGATACACAAATGAGAAATTATTTAATATTGCCATATTTTATTAATAGTTTCATTTTTTAGCAATATTTGTCTTCTGGGAGTTCTATAAATTCATATAAATAATCTAAAGATTAAAAGATTTCTTTGATTATCAGAGAGCACATTCACTTAACAAAGAGTGCGAACTACCCGTGATCACATTGTGATCCGTTTCTTCCATTTCTCCATTCTGTCTTCTGTCATGATTTTGAGCACATGCACACATGCACCCAGCATGTTTTCCAAGCCACAGAGGCCGGGTCCAAACCACATTCAGCCATGTGGGTTCAGCCTCCCCATGCATAGCGCATATCCACCTAGCTTTATTGGATTTTTATGTTTTTCTGTGCAAATTGCATCATGACTTTTCCCACAATCTGATACATAAGTAGTCCAAAAGATTTTTTTTTTTTTCAATGAGCTCTGTGATCACTGGTACATACGTTTAGGTTTTATTTATTTAGTTGTTTTTAGAGATTTTTGCTATATGATACGTGTGCTTACGAGAGAGACAGAAATGGAAAGTGAGAAATTATCCCCCTGGGGGGATGGCCACACCTTGGTCCTTCCCTGTTCTCTTCTGGGATCTTGGGCATGAACATGCGCCCGATGTGTTTTAAGCCACCAGGTCCAGGACTTGAATGGTGATCTACTATGTGGGAGTCTAGCAATATAACCATTATGCCATCTTCTCGTTCCCCGGTTTGGATTTTAAAACCTCTAAAATTTAGCAAAGATAATGTTTAGCTATTTAGCATTTATTTGCCGAAAATGTCATTTATTTACTAGATAGATGTGAAAATTTTCACATCCTCACTTGTGAGCATCTTACTTCTATCTTCATTGAACCTGCTTGCTTTAGTCTGAATATCTCAAATATTGTATAATTGTATAATAATCAGCTTTTGTGTAATCATGGTGCTAATAGATGCAAGGGTAGAGACTCTAGTCCAGGAATTCTGTTTTATGTTCTTCGACATGGTCCTTTGAGGCATAACCTGTGTTTACTTCTTCTAGGCGGGAGCTAACATGATTGTGTCTGGCAGTGCCATTATGAGAAGTGAAGACCCCAGATCTGTCATCAACCTCTTAAGAAATGTTTGCTCAGAAGCTGCTCAGAAACGTTCTCTTGATCGATGAAACAACAGGATCCCAGTGTGCTCACGAAATCTCCTTTTTACTGGAAAACAGGAGTATTGACTACCAAATCATATCACCATTGAGACAGTGCTGCTTTTCTGAGCAATTCATTCCAGTGATTAAAATCTATTGCACAGAATATTCTAAGAGGTTAGAAATTGGTGTGTATAAGACATTTTTAGTGATGCATTTTGAAAGATTAGTATAGTGATACATCGTTATTATTGGGAGTCTTGATTTTTATGAAGAATGAAAATATGGCTATATTAAGGTTACAAACAAACAAAAATGTGTCTTAATGCCAAAGGAGGGCATACTAGCCACATTAAAAAATTTTTTCCTTCTGTATTTCTTAAAAGACTTTTCTTTAGCTTCTCAGTTTTTCAAGTTTAGGAAGTCCTGGTGTTTTTCCTATTTCATGTCATTTATACTTTGTTTATATGGTGAATAATATGAGTAGAATGAAATTTTAATTTGGTTGGCATGGCATACCATATTCTTTCATCCAATACATTTATTTTTACTTGATTTATAAAAACAGTGTATGAAGTCCAGGGGTTCTAAAATACAAGCATGGATTTTATCAAGGTGTTTTCTTTGTCAAAGCAAGTTATTCAGTGATTTCCTTTGACCCCAGTTTTCTTAGTATTACCATTGTTCTTTATTTTTTCCCCCTAACATCCATTCTTAAGGACATTAAGCAATGCTGTTATATTCTGAGTAGGAAGGAAAAGGAAAGCCTCTTTGGAAGTAACATTGGCTTGAGTCCTCCTGCTACTGTCCCCTTTCTAGCTATGTGACCTTATCAAATCACCCTCCTTCTTCAGCATATCTGTTATTCATTATACACTGAATATAGTTAAAACAACCATGCAGAGTTGTAAACGATTAAAAGAGGTAATACTGTAAATGTAAAGCTTCAGTACTATTCCCAGAATTTAGAAGATACTCAGTACATAGTGATTAGCCTCATATAAGTTTACATTTTGTTAGTTATAGAATACTTTGATATAATGTCACTGATTTTCTAAATCACTGGTATAAATGGTATGATAGGTCTTTTTGTCCCCATGTAAGAATCAAGAAACTAAAGCTCAGCAGTAGACTGAGTAAGGAATATGATTTCTGTCTGGTATGTACTTTTAAAAAATTTTTTTTTATTATTTAAGCAGAGCCCTTTGGAGGCAGGTTAGGCAAAAAGCTTCTTTTACTTAATATTGCCTTATTTCCAGTTTAATTTTACCCTGGTTGCAGAACCAGATGCCTGAGAATATTCTGGAACTGTGGAAGATTATGTGTTTTATTCCAAAAAAGACCAGGTAGGCTAAGAGATGACAGTACAGAATTAATACAGAAACTAAATAGATAGAACTCTGTTCCAGATTATACAGAGACTACAAACATATGCCAGCTATTTAATTCTTACAAATATTCTTGCTATGAAATTAATTCAGCAAGAACTAACAGGATGATCATCATTAAATTTTTTGAGGCTACTGTGAGTTTTGAGAAATAAAGTTTGAAAAATATTAACAGATGGGGCTTGTTTGGTGCTATCTATCTATCTAGATAGATATAACACAGTACAAGTTAGTTTCTTAATGCTTGCTTTTTAACCTAGTTTTGTTTTCTACCATGAATAGGTGACATTTAATCAAATCAGACAACTCAAGGCATATAGAAATAACTTTAATTACAAAACTTACATAGAAGATTATAATATCAGACGTGACAAAAATTTGAGTTTTCCAGGACAACTTAGATTTGTCTGGCTTTTTTCTTTCCTTTAAAAATAAATGTACAGTAAACTATAAGCAAAGTTTGTCAGTATTGAGTGTGAAATTTTTTTCCTGGACCAGTGTAATTTCTAATCCCTAACAAAAACTTAGTGTCAAATTTCATAGACTAGGCCAAAAGGCCAGTATTTTCAGTTATATGGGTACTATAACTTGAATAACCTTTTTATACAACAAAAGTATTCATATACATTTTCCTCAGCTTTCACATAGGAAAAAAAATGGTGTAATAGTTTCAAAAGGAATTATCCTTAGTGTATACTCTTCAGTATCCAATACTGAAACATTTTCCCTTGAAAAATTTTAATTCTCAATCTAGAATACAGGAAAAGTAGCTGTTTGAATAGAGTTTGGCAAGAAATGACCAAATTAGCTAGAAATATAACAGTATTTCTCGGTTAGCTATTAATTATCTACAATGACTAATTTCTAGCTAATTAGCTAGAAATACAGCTAGTTTCTATTTTTATACTAGTAGGACTTTCCTACAGCTCATTTTAAATTGGTGTCTTTTCTTTATGAGATAAAGTAGGTAAATCTCAAGTTGAGCTTTAAAAGGTGATAGTTTTAAAATGTGCCAGTATTGAATTTTAATTTGCTTATTTAATTCTGTTAGGAGTAAATACAAAGTAGCCTGTGGTTAGTCCAGCATGTCCATGATATCAGTGATTTTGAATAGAGTAGTATAATATTAATTTGGTACAAAAATTTTGATAAATAACTTCTTTTGGTTAACATGTTAGAAAAAAAATAAAAATCTCCCTCTCCTTAGTCAAGACTTTCAGATGTCAGGTTTCATCAACAGAAACCTGTGCTATCATCCTGCAACTTAACATTTCATAGCTAGTACATAACATGCATTTTTAAGTGGAGTGGGTCATTACCAGTGTTTTTTAAAAACTAGGTGTGTGTGTGTATTCTATACTTACACATTCGTTTGAATATACTTCTCAGGCAATTTTAATGAATTACTGTGTGTAAAGATAAAAACATAACTGTCATTTGATGCACAGGTGGTGGGGGTGGGTGTGAATCTGTAGTCTTAAAAATTACCTGGTATTGTGACTCGATATCAACTGTAGCAGTTAATATCTTGGTGCTTATAATTTGCATGATAAACCCAAATGACTAACACTTGTGTGTAGTTGAAAAGCTACTTCTGTGGTTGAAGAAGGAAGAGAGATTTACTTGCCTGAATTATAAATAGCAAAAAAGATTAGTACGTGCAGTACACGCTCTTATTCTGGAATTTTGACTGGAGTGGGTAGGGGGAACTAGGAACAGGGCTTTTTATTATTATTTTTTTAAACCTCCTGTTGTCTCTTTAGTTATCTAGTTTTCTTAACTAGTTCCCCGTCACCTATTTTTTTTAGCATGAGTAAGTCCTAGACCAAAGGTTTTGTACTCTTCCATTGTGTCTGACTGCTTTTTTGGATAGTGGCCATTCTCTGGTGCACTGGTACAGAAGATTTCACCATGGAAGGCTGTACTTGACCTTTCAATCTGATCCTTCTTTTCATCTTGGCATAATAAGGCTGCCATGTCTTCATCCTTCAGTGGAAAAGCTCGTCGTTCCCACCACAAAGACTGAAAGGGGAGACACTTTAGTTAAGTTGCAACTAATTTACTTCATTAAAAGTTGTGTATCAAGCAATCTGTCGATTTCTAAATAACTGTTGTTCTTTTTAGCATATACATGTATAACTTTTTTTTTTTCTTTTTTTGGAGAGGTTTTTGCTATAGGGTGCGTGTGCTCACCAGAAAGACAGAGACAGACAGAGAGATAGAATGCAAGAAATCACCCCCCAGGGGGGATGGCCATGCCACAGTCCCTTCTCCATTCTCCTCTCGGGATCTTGGGCACACACGCACACGCGTCCGGCGTGAGTTTAAGTCACCGGGTCCAGGACTCGAACCGCGGCCGACTGCATGGGAGTCCAGCGACATAGCCATTATGCTAATTGCTGGTCTCTATACACATATTTTTTTTTTTTTTTTTTTTTTTGAGAGGTTTTTGCTATAGGGCGTGTGCGCTCGCCAGACAGACAGACAGAGACAGAGAGATAGAAAGCAGGAAATCACCCCCCAGGGGGGATGGCCACGCCGCAATCCCTTCTCCTCCATTCTCCTCTCGGGATCTTGGGCACGCACGCACACGCGCCCGGTGTGAGTTTAAGCCGCCGGGTCCGGGACTCGAACCGCGGTCGACTACGTGGGAGTCCAGCGACATAGCCATTACGCTAACTGCTGGTCCCTCTATACACATATTTTCATTGGCACCTACATACCTCAACTCAATAAGAAATGAACTCTCAGTGACCTTCGGGAATTAGTTTTTCACTTTGCCTTTCAAGAAGAGCAAACACGGCTACAGGGCACTGGTTTTCATTTTCAGCTTAAGAGCACTTATGGGAAAGCTTCTTTAAAGATGTTTTTTTAATTTGATATATTTTGATGTTCATTTTTATTCCATCATTATTATAGATGCTATTGACTTTTCTGAGCTTTCTATAACTTGCCTATTAATTTCCATAGTCTACTCTTTCCATTCCAGATCTGGTTCTTTTCAACACCTGTTCATGAAGAACTGTGAATAAACTTTATGGATGCAGTGTTAGAAAACACTCCCTTGAGGTAGGAACTGGATCTTTTGGGAGATGACTTCAAAAAGTTCATGGAAAAAATGGAATTAAAATACAAGTTTATTTTGGTGCAAAAAATTTTGAAATCCTTGCATAGTTTTTTCATAATATACATTTTCCGTTAACTTTATGAAGACACCTTGTATAAGGAGGAAAGAAATAGCTAACATTTATTTTGTACCAGATGCTATTTTCCATTAATCACTTTGTTTTGTGAATGAAAATTTCAGTAGAATACCTAATCCTTAATAAGTGAGTGAGTAGAACTTGGTACTGACATTATACAGAAAGATAAGTCATTGTAGTTATGATGGAACCATAATTCTGGAATACAGGTCTTCTGATTCTTACCTAGCATTCTGTTCTGAATTTTCTTAACTGAATGTGTTATGTAATGACGAAATAGTTTGCTATAAGCAATTCTTACAAATTAAAAAAAAAAAGCTTAAAGGCAATTAAAAAGAAGTGTAGCTACAACATATATTATACTTACCTTGATTTCTTGACCTTCACTTAAAGAAGGCAAGCCATGTGCACACAGGTCATGGTCTGAAGGAAGCTCAAAAGGACTTTCAGCAGCACATGGCTGACTGCTGTTAAAGTCACTAGAGTACTCTTTCAAAAGCAAGTCCTGTCCTTCAACATTTTTACTGTAAGCTCTAGCAAGAAAAAAAGGAAAATATATAATTTTTTTAAAGTTTTTTTGTTTTTTTGTTTTTTACACAAGAGAGATAGGCACTCTTCCTCCTACCTCCCCCATTCCTCCCTACACAGAATCTGTACTCTGTAATCCACCACTAGTCTTAGCCAGTCTGGATCACAAGCTTGCACCCAGTTTGTTCAGGAAGGTCCTGAGTTGCAAACCAAGGGCCTTCATCATGCAGATGCAATTGTATTATTGCTGTTCCATTACCTGACCTTAATTTTTATTTGAGGTCTTAATATTCTATGAAAACTTCAAAGTATTACTAAGTCACCTTGGTAGTTTTTCTTTAAACAGTTCAGCCAGATAGATTTCAAAAAATTTATCTGATTATTTTCCTGATTGTATTATTTTCATGTCTCAAAGACTTAAATAGTACTTTGTGAAATATGTTGCCAAATTATAGTAGTGGTTTTTGTTTTGCTGGTTTTATGGCTTGTCTTTGTTATTAATATTTGGAAGACAATGAAGAGCAGTTACTCAACCCTTACAGTCTTTCAGTTCCCATGGTATTTATAATTGTTGTAATGTGACCCAGGAAGGACTCAATTCACATTTTCCTCTGTACTTCTGGAGAGTTTCTGAAGTGTAGGAAAAGATGGCGTTTCCAGAATCTCATCTATGTCAGGAAAACTGTTAGAATAAGGATCTAGCAGATGTAGCTAACTTGAGACCTAAACAGAAATGTTTTAATTTTAATAATTAGTGAGGGGTGCTGCTCTACTAAAGTGACTACCAGACTTCACATAATCTTACTTTCTGAGTTTTGGTTATATTGAAAATAATTAAGTGTAAATATAAACTCTCACAGAGTCTTTCAAATATATAATTATGAATTTTGCCTAAGACATCTCTTTTCCTTCAAAGTCTGTTTGTGTTTTTAAAATGTATTCTAGACTGGGCAAATTTCTCAAGAAAAAATTTTTAAAGGAACACTTTTGAAGTAGTTATGTTAAAAGGGGTACCCAAATTCCAGTGCCCACTGTCAGGTCCATTATTATCATAGATCGAAATGACCTATCTTATATGTGCATAGAGGATTTTCATATTATTTGCTAGTTAACTCTTCCTAAGAGTGATGAGAAAGAGTGTGGAGTAAAATAGAGAACTCATTTCATCATTAGCCCAAATTTTTCATATAAGCTCAATATATGCAGTTTTCACTTCTAGTACAAAAATAGCTGATGTTACATCGTTATGGTTTTTCTTCTTTTTACTGCTCTTTCCCAAAATTCATGCAGAATTTTCTTCATTCCACATTGATTCCATGGGTTTTGTTTTTACATTTATAACACTTGCCTGCTGGTTCTTCTATGCCACTTGCTTTGCTCCCACAGGGACCACCTGGTTTGTTCTCTTTCTTCATATATTTTGTGTCTTAGGGAGAATACCCCATCAGAAAGATCTTCTATCTGGAATTAGGAATAAAATTTTTTGCTTTCATCAGAAAAATTTTGAAATACAACAACAGGTTTCAAATAGTTCTTTATCTAGAGAACAGTTGGAAGCAAACTTTGAAATAACTGATACCTGTGTAAGTTGAGAGAACAAATATTATGAGTTGAGCTTCAAATTCTTGAATAAAACTTTCCTTTTAACTTTTTAACTTTTAGTTTATGTTTGAAGACTCACCTTGATTATAAATGGATTCATGGTTAATTCATTCAACAGAATTCTTATTGATTAGCAGTTAAAGAGCATACATTGTTCTAAGAACATGCCCATATCAAAGAAATATTAAAACAGATTATCTGAGAAAATCAGAATTAATTTAGTGAATGACTTATTTGGAGTTCTAGCCTGGACAACTATTGGTTATAGTGTTTTAAAAATTGGAGTTTCTTGAGTCGGATCATTCTGAAGTAGGGAAAAGCATTAGAAGACAGATGACAATAAAAGGTAAACTTTGGTAATGAACAAACATGACCACCAGGCTTAGAATGATTCTTTGACAGAAACCATAATGTTTTTGGACACCACCATGTAGGAATTTGGTTATTCAGTATTTTTTCTGTAATTGTTTTCATTACCTGCAGTTCCAAACTCTAAGAATTTGAAAAAGGTTTTTTTATCATAATTGATTTAGTGACATAGCCTGGCCTGAAATGATGTGAGGCTATTTTTAGTGCTTATCCAACATACTGTGCGTATTTTACTATAAAAATGTTAATGTTTGATTAATGTTATGAGGTGCACTAAAATCTACATGTATTATACCATATGACTCTTTTAAAATCCAAAATTTTCTTAATCAAAAGCAAAATGGCTTGAAAGGTTTTCAAAATGGCACCACAAACATAAATATAGAGATCACATCTGATGCTGAAAAATAGGATTAATACCATAAATGAGTGTAAATATTCACATAAATTCAGTATTTTAACAACTTATAAATTAATGGTATGTTTTATCTTTGTCTTTTTTCTTTAAGAGAGATTTTTGCTGTACGGCAAAAATGCACTCACCAGAAAGACAGAAAGTGGAAATCACCCCCCAGGGGGATGACCACACCACAGTCCCTTTCTCCTCTTGGGATTTTGGGCACACATGCACATGTGCCTGCCATGAGTTTTAAGCCACCAAGTCTTGGACTCAAACCACAGTTGACTACCTGGGAGTCCAGCAATGTAACCACTGTGCCATCTGCTGGTCCCTATTTGTGTTTTTTAAAATTCCCTTATTATATATTATCATCTTTGCAGTCAAGTTTGCATAGAAACATTTTTCTAATAGAATTAATGTCCTTTTTTTTTTTTTTTTTTTTTTTTTTTTTAAATAAGAGAGATTTTTGCTATAAGGCATGTATGTGCACTTGCTGGAGAGACAGAAAGCAAGAAATCATCCCCTAGAGGGGATGGCCATACCACAGTCCCTTCTCCATTCTCCTCTTGGGATTTCGGGCATGCATGCAAACAATGAGTATGAGTTAAAGTATTATAGTTCCCTTTAGTTCTTTGAGTGACAAAGTAAGCAGGCTTCATAATCCATAATGTACAACTAATTATACAATTAAATGGAAGGCAGCTTACCTCTTCGTCACCTAAGTTACATTCTTCTAAAGGCTGAAGAACAACCATCCTCCAGCTGTTAAAGATACAAACCAGTTTCAAACACTTTAATTAATCTTTGTAAATGTAGTAGTAGTAGTCTTTAAGCACAGCTATTCATGTTTTGTTTTCCTTGGGCAAATGGTTCTATGTTAATTTTTTTTTTCCGAAGGACAAAATGTTTGTATTCTGAGGAACAACAGGAAGATGACACTTCTCCCTGTGCCTTCCTATATAAGTGCCTTCTGCCTTTCTCCTTTTTATGTCTTCCCAGACTTCCTTGCTTATCTTCCTATTTGCTCTGTTTATTGCTGCCTTTGGCAGTACATCCAAATCTTTACTATCTTAAAGTGTGAATACCTAATGATGCTAAGCTAGTTGCTTTCTTTGGATTCTACAACCTTGTACAGACCTCTCTATCTTTAAGGATAAGGACTGTTAATACAGTTTTTATAGCACCTTTTAGTGCCATATACAGAACAGATGACTAAATATCACTGAATGAAAAAAAGACTTAAGAATGCTAAAAAACTAGTATAGAAATTCTTAATTCTTTTTTTTTTTTTTTTTTGGTTATTTATTTATTTATTTTTCTGCCATGGGTTCATGGTTTGTGTATGCTCACCAGAGAAAGGCAGAGAGAGAAGGAAAGTAAGAAATCACACTCCCTTAAAGGGGGATGGCCACACTGCAATCCCATCTCCATTTTCCTCTCAGAATTTTAGGTACACAGGCGCACGTGCCTGGCGTGTTTTTCAGGCCATCAAGTCCAGCACTCCAACCGTGCAGTTAGCCGTGTGGGATCTAGCACATTAACCACTATGCCACTGCAGTCCCAGGAATTCTTTTTTTTTTTTTGAGAGGTTTTCACTTTAGGACGCGTGCACTTGCCAGACAGACAGAGACAGAGAGACAGAAAGCGAAAAATCACCCCCCAGGGGGGGATGGCCACACCGCAATCCCTTCTCCTCTTGGGGTCTTGGGCACGCACGCACACGTGCCCGGCGTGAGTTTTTTTTGTTTTTTTTTTTTGAGAGGTTTTTTCACTATAGGGCGCGTGTGCTCGCCAGACAGAGAGAGACATAGAGACGGAAAGCGAGAAATCACCCCCCAGAGGGGATGGTCACGCCGCAATCCCTTCTCCATTCTCCTCTCGGGATCTTGGGCACGCACGCACACGCGCCCGGCGTGAGTTTTAAGCTACCAGGTCTGGAACGCGAACCGCGGTCGACTACGTGGGAGTCCAGCGACATAGCTATTACGCTAACTGCTGGTTCCCATGCCCGGCGTGAGTTTTAAGCCACCAGGCCTGGAACGCGAACCGTGGTCGACTACGTGGGAGTCCAGCAACATAGCAA
This sequence comes from Tupaia tana, assembly GCA_026018925.1. Classification (NCBI taxonomy): domain Eukaryota; kingdom Metazoa; phylum Chordata; class Mammalia; order Scandentia; family Tupaiidae; genus Tupaia; species Tupaia tana. The sequence goes on along the minus strand of JAKSZU010000001.1, from coordinate 32,686,348 downwards.
TTACGCTAACTGCTGGTCCCCCCAGGAATTCTTAATAGAAACTGAGAAGTAAAGTTATGATACCATGTGTTGCTTCTTTTAGCATGAGTGATTTAAAGTTTCTTTTACCATTTTTGTTCCATGCCACACAAGTAGAGATGGAAGTAGAGAAGTACTGTCCTTTCATTAATTAAAATTCTAACTTCACTTTGGAAATTTTAAGTCTATTTAAAGAATGATGGGAGAAAAACAGAAAGGTATAAGTATACATACCTTGGAGTAAGTATTTCCTTATATTGGAGTTTCTCTAACTTAGCTGGAGCTACTAATGACATGGGAATCACAATGTTATCTATGTCATAAGAGCTCTCACTTCTCAATCTCCGCCTTGCAGTATTCTGCAAAACAGGGTTACAGTATTTTACAATTCTCTCAACTGTGATGATATCCTCATTTCAGAGTTATATAAAGATAGTATGATAGTGTACCTGCTAAATGATTTTTGTAAAGACACTTATAAAGTTTGACTATAAAATGTTATAAAAACTAAGAAACCAAAACAATCTATTTGGCAGATATAAATATTTGTTTGCAAACATAAAAGCTTATTTTTAAGACTAAAAATATAAATGCCTAAAATACAAAATTCATCAAAAGGACTAACATAATGTATCCTAAATGTCAATGAAATATAGCTTAACAAACTCACTTTTTATTAGAAAATGCTATAAAATATTTTTGGATCCCTTTAGTAAAGATTATTAATCCTCAAATCATGTTCTTGATCCTTGAGCTTCAGACTGTTCATTTCTGAACCCTCCCATTTTTTGATTTCTACTCCCTAGCCACATAACAAAAACCTAAACCAAAATACAATGAGAAAAACACAAGTCCTGAATTTTCATTAGTCAGACTATATATAGCTTTATATATTAATATAGTGATGATAAAGTTTATTTTTAACACAGAAAAAAAGCATAGCCAAAGATTGTTAGTTGCCTAATAAAACAGTTTTATTTAATCAACTTTACTTCATAATAAGATTGTTCTCAGTGTGCTTATTTGCAAGTAAATAAGGCTGTTAAAGATCAGCAAAGTGTTTTTAAGTCAGCTAGTTTTATTTCAAAAATTTTAAAGCAATTTTAAAGTTTACTGTACAAAATAACCTACTTGACATGATGAATTCTGGGTTCTTGTTATAACGTTGGCATTAGAAGAAGTAAAATTGCTATGGGATCCTGGTTCTGTGCGTTGAAAACCAAATTCTTCAAATTGTGTTCTTTCTCCTGCCATGGAAAAAACCATTGAGAGCGCCACATATAAAACATAACTGGTAATAGAATTATTTTCCTATTTAGGTGATAGGTGATTAATTTCACATCTGTTTTTTGTTTGGTTTAATTATGTTAGAGAATTTATCATCAAGTTTGTACTTTATAATGCATCTTAAGAGAAATGTGTGAAAGTAAGTTCCTGAAACAAGGTGATCCTTGGTTTTCTGTTCTTTAGTTGGAGACACTAAGAAGCATATTGAGCTTTTTCTGTGCAGAAAATAAGCCCACAAACATGGTGAATGTCCCTAAAACCTGCCGGAGTTTCTGTAACAAGTGTGGCAAGCACCAGCCTCATAAAGTGACACAGTACAAAAAAGGGCAAGGATTCTCTATATGCACGGGGAAAGTGGCATTATGACAGGAAGCAGAGTGACTTGGTGGACAGACTAAGACTATTTCCTGGAAAAAGGCAAAAACTACAAAGAAGATTGTGCTGAGGCTTAAGCGTGTTGAGCCTGACTACAGATCTAAGAGAATGCTGACCATTAAGAGATGTTATTAGCATTTTGAACTGGAAGGAGATAAGAGAAAGGAAGGGTCAAGTGATCCAGTTCTAAGCTTCATCTTTTATTTTATTATAAAGGCAAAACCTTGAGGTTGAATGTTCACTTCATTTGATTATAGTTGGTCTTTTTGTGAGGGAATAAAGTAATCAATAAAATTCCCCTTGTGGGGAAATTTGATTCATGGTTAAAAAAAAATGAGACATCAGACATGGTGGTTGGTTTTGTTTCACTGTACTTGATCATGTAGTCATTATCATGTAGTGAGTTGGTCTATTTCTGGGTACTAGATATAAATGCATTAAATCCCATGTTATATTACAGTCTGGTACATCTTGGATTTAATTAGTTTCTAACTTATTGGGTATGTTATTCACATAATACATCTGAAGAATACTTGACTAATGTATATAGTCCACTTTGATAATGAACAAAAAACCAAAGGAGTAGGTAGATAACTTACTATTCTGAATTTATTTTGCCAGGTATTCTGTTTATCACTATCAATAACAACAGCAACTGTCATGCCCCATATCCTCATAACTAGCAGAGTTATATTACTAGCAGAGTTGTAGTTTCTGGTGATTATCTTGGAACTAAAAATTTATAGACTGTAAGAATTAAACAAGGTAGTTGAGTACCTCGGTTGAATCTTCACCTTCTCAAAATATCTCTGTAGTAGACACAGAATTGATCGTTTCTATAAGGCAGCCTTGCATTGACCAATATATTTTGAGACCAGAACACAATCTTGGAGACTAAATTGCACTCAGAGGACACTTGGTAGAAGAAAACTAGTCAGAGAAATACTAGTTGCTGTAAAGGTAATACTTATTTGCTGATAGATACCCAGTCCACAAGTGATTCTGAATTAACTACATGAGTGTGCCGTTTAATGGTCATAGAGTCATAGATGTTTGTATAATTAATAACAGTTCTGGATTGTAAACTCCCATGAAAGCAGTTTTTTAAAGATAACAGTTTTATTCCCAATATTTAGCTCCTGTCCTCATTTTAACCTACCTAATGCTGTTTCACTCAAATGTCTTTTCTTCCTTCCCTGTAGCAGTTGTGCAGAAGATTCTGATTTTATTTGAGGCTTACATGTAGGTGAATATCCATTTCTCCATTGACTCAAAGAAGTACTATGTACTAAAACAAATGAAAAAAAAAGTTTTCGTTCCTTAACACAGATGATGAACATGTTAATCATCCTCTCTGTAACTGCAGAATTTTAAAATACTAGTAAAAAGCTACATAGAATGAAACAACTACCATATGGACAACTCTTTAACTAAAAATACCCAGAATAGGATTACTTAAAACCATTCTCATGGGCCAGCTACTGGCATGGTGGCTAAGGTGGCTGGATCCCACATGACTGACTGCAGTTCGAGTCCCAGATGTGTGCCCAAAATACCTAAAGAAGGGAGAAGGGGAGAAGGGATTGTGGCATGACTATCTCCCTTGAGGGAAGTGCTTCCTCACCCCCACCCTACATGCACTCCCCTTCTCTGGTGAGTGTATGTGCCCTTTGGCAAATAAAAAATAAAAATCCTCAAGAAGTGCTCAATTTTGTGCATTTGCTCCATTTTATGAAGGGAATGAAAAGGGAAGGTAAGGTCTTCCAGGAGAAACTTCACTGAGAAAGGATTCGTTCAGACTTTGTATACCTTGGCCAGATACTTTCTGAATCCTGAAGTTATCAATAGCTGCTAACTTAAATCTAGAAATAATTCAAGATTGAGCAAATTTCAACACGGACACAACAGACTAGGACTCCTTGAGAACAAGAACCTGATTTTATCTATTAATACTTTTAATAGGGGCAAGCACCATTCTTTCACTTTTTTTAAGCAATGAATTTAACACAACTTTGTCACTTAATCTGTGTGCCTTAGTTATTTCATCTATAAAATAGGGATAATGGCTATCTTGGGGATATAAGGATTAAGTGAATTAATTCTTGTAATAATCAATAGAAGGGTGACTGACCTAAGTGTTCAATAAATGTTAGCTCCATCATCATGATTACTGTCTATCTGAAAGTCATATTTCCATAAATTGGCTTCTCTTTTGAAGGGTTTGGAGATCTGGAAAGGAATGGAAAAAGAAATGTAGAATGAAGTGCCAAGCTCCCTAACACTGAAATAAAGGGCATGGCCTACCAACACCAAGAATCTGGTTTCAAGATGCCAGAGCACCCTAAAAATGATGGACAAAATTTTGTGCACAGGTACATAAAGTTACATAATCTAACCACATTTGCAAACAAGAGAAACTTGGAAGTAGAGCAGAATTAGTTTAGTGAGTAATCTCTGAAAGACTAATACGGGATTTATCTGAAGAGTCAGAAGCAGAGCATCAGGGAAAAGCACTGCCAGAAAATATGAGATCAATATCAGAGGCTCTAGACCTGGAAAAGAAAAGAGTAGGACAGTTATCTGGAGCAACTGAGATTGACTACATGTGGCCTCAGCCAGACCGCTTAATGAGAATTTTGTCTCAACAGAAAAAACAGCTTTAGGCAGAGAAGTGGACAGTTGGACAAACAGGCTATATCCAAGTGCTCCACTTTAATATGCCCTGCCCATTCTCTTCTCCCACCCGAAAATAGTGTAGGGTATGTCTCTACCCCTCCCATCAGAAGACTCTTATAAACAGTGGCAAGACAGTCTTTTAACAGTGAGTATCAGCTTCAAAGATGAGAGTACACAATACTAAAAAAAAAATCTGGCTACATAAAATCTACAAGTAGAATCATTTCAAGAGATAGTTAACAGCATTCATGGAATAGAGATGAACAAGTCTAATACAACTATTGATGCTAAAAGAAATAAGCACCTCTAGAGAAATCTCAAAAATGGCGACTAATTACTTGAATTTAAAAATCCTCACTAACTGGGCTGAGAGAGTGGACATGGCTGAAAATACAAATTGGGAACTTGAATTCTGCAAGTTGAAGAAATACAGTAAAAGGGGGGGGCAGAAAAAATAGGGGAGACTAGAGGATGGAGAGAAAATAATGGAGAAATAGAGCTCCAGTTTTTTTCACAGAATCAACAAAATTTCAAGTAATTCACTGTCAAAGCAAAGATAAACAAGATTAGGGATAAAAAATTACTGCAAAGAAATTGACACAGCAAAATTAGATACAAGAAAACTTTGAAACACTTGAAAAAAATGGTAGAAAGGGTTTCTAAGGTGGCTCCTGAGATTCCTCACCACCCCTTAAAAATGTTAAATAGAAAATAAGGATGGCACAAGTAAGTCTAAACTCATCTTCAAAAGAGTAGTAAATTAAGAAAAAAAAGAGTAGTAAATTGTGAGAGTTGTAAAAATGTACTTGTGTCTGGCACTTGTAGGTGTTTGAAAGGTTAATGCTTACTGTGTGTGTGCATGTGCAATATAGGGTGAATGTACTTGCTGGAGAGAGAAGAGAAATGAGAAAGCAAACCAAAGAGGTGATGGTCATACCACAATCCTTTCTTCATTTGTATCTCAGATTTGGGGCACACGCGACTCACATTATTTTAAGCCACTGGGTCTAGTACTTAAACCGCACAGTCAGATCCAACCGCCTTCATAGTCACACTGCCAGCTGGCTCCTCACTCATGATTTTTTTTATTTTTAGAGAGGTTTTTACTACAAGGTGCATGCGCTAGCAAGAAAGAGATAGGAAGTGAGAAATCACTCCCATTGGGATGGCCACACCACAATCCCTTCTCCATTCTCAGGATTTGGGGCACACATGCACATGTGCTCAGCCTGAATTTGAAGCCATCGGGTCTGGGACTCAAACCATGGCAGACTATGTCGGAGTCCAACATAACCATTATACCATCTGCTGGTCCCCTTCACTTATGTTTTAATGGGAACATTTATGAAGGAATCCTAACTTTTACAAAAAGGAATGTTTCATTTCAATATTTTCTTCACAGTTAACATTTTCTTTATTAATGCCTTGTAATGTTTTAAACACTAAGAAATATATGCCATTACAGATTCCAACTCATAAAGTGCTTCACCTGTCTTAATAACCCTTATTTAGCCTTTCAATTCTTGCTCTCCCAAATCCCTATCTTAAAGCACCAAACCTTGAGAAACAGCATCTCTGATCGCCTATCTATAAAGAGCCAGTTACGTGACAAGCGTTGTTTTAAACCTTGAGGACATAATGGTGAGCAGTATCGGGAATGATCTGAGCCCTTTATGTAAGTTCTGTAACTTCAATAAATGCATCTTAAAGAATGCAGCTGTAACCTGTGGTAGAAGTACTTGATGTTACTGAGTGTATAGTAGGGGGCTAGCATGAGCTTCAAGAAAGGCTTCCCCAGATGAAGTGATATGTCAAATATGAACAAAAATAGCTGAAGGCTAGAGGAAGAAGAAATAGCATGTGCAGTTACCCAAGGCAGCGAAAATGACAACTGGGAACTGATCAGCAGCTATGTCCTACAGAATAAGGGCTTGGTAGAAAGAACCATGAACAGGCAGAAGCCAGCTTACGGTAAGACATTAGAAGTTTCTGTTAATATTCCTTCAAGCCTTTTAAAGAAATGGGCATGGGGAGCAGATGTGACATAATTAGATTGCATTTGAAAAGACTACTGGCTACAGTGATCTAAGGGAAATACAAATTGATCAGGAGGGGATTTCAGCAATACAGATATGCTGGACTGTGAAAGTAGAAATACAGATGAGCAGCCTAAAAACAAGATCATATTGACTCAGCAGTTGGTTTAGATAGAAGTGTAGGGGGAAAAGATTGAACCCTGTCTCCAGCTGGCTTATACGGGTTATGGTGCCATTGTTCCTTGTCCCTCATCATCTATCTACTTTTTCTTTAAAATAATAGTTTTTGTTTTGACATAATCTCAAAATTTACAGAAAACTTGAAATAGTACAAAGAATTCCCATATATCCTTTACTCAGATCTACCAAATATTAACAATTAACCACATATGCTTTACCTTTGAACTCAAATTGAATCACTGACAGGATTGTCCTTTATCCTTAAATATATCAGTGTATATTTTTCCAAAATGAGAACATTCTCTTATATAGCCACACAGTGTTGAAATCAAGAAAGTAAAACCATTAACTTATCTACAGACCGTATTCAGATTTCACCAGTTATCTTATTGTTCTTTATTTCTAATTACAATCACTTATTACATCCAGTTGTTAGGTTTCTTTAAAGTCATGTATCTGAAACAGTTCCATTATCTTCCTTGTCTCAACCTTGAATAATACTTCCCCAAGTATAGGCCCTTACATTGTTTTTGTCCAGTTATTTCCTCATGATGATCCTTCAACCCACTCAATTTCCTTGTTGTCTGAAGTCAGCTGTGTTATTGTAATTGCCAAGTGTAATGATAGTATAGGATAAATTCGAGCTCTGTGGAAGGCGTACAAAGATGTCTACTTACCTTCACATGATTTATGCTACAGGAATACCCAGCTGTTTGTAGTACTTGAACAAGTCACACTGTTTCTTGTCTCCATGACCGGGCATGTGTTTACTTTCATTATTTAAAGCTTTGTTACTCATTATAGAGGACAACAGCATTTGTATCACCAGAGACCTTGTTAGAAATGCAGAATCTCAGGCCCCATACCAGACTTGTTGACTAAATCTGCATTCTGACAATATTCTTCAAGTAATTTGCATGTTTATATTTGAGAAGCACTGATTTAGAATACCCTTTCTCTGTAAATTCCAATTAAGTACAAGCCTTACCATCTTTCTGGAGTTCCTCTCTACCCATTTTCATCTTCCATAACGCCTTCCCAGACAGAATCATACACCCTCTTCTCTGCAGGACATTTTTATCATGTGTCTCTGCCTACTATACAATATAATAGTTATCTGTATCTACTTCCCCCAATTATAATTTACTTGGTTCTCTCTGATTCACCTTTGATTCTTCAGCACTTAAATAGTCCACCTGGCATAGAGGAGATGGTCAGTAAATGTTGAATTTTAGCTTTACTAAATTCTGTAGAAATCACCAGCAGAAAATTAAGACATATGCCAGGAATCTTTAGCAAGTTTATGGAAAATAAATACTCTGAAAAAACTGCATAAATTTGAAAAAGTTTCTGTGCCAAAATCAACTCATACTTTGATTCCATTGTTCCACAACCTTATTAGAGTTTCTTCATAAAGGATGGTAGAATCAGTACTAGTAAAAATATTAATGATCGGGGCCAGCAGGTTGCGTGGTGGTTAGGGGCGCTGGACTCCCACATGGTCAAGCGAGGTTCAAGTCTGGGACCTGGTGGCTTGCTTTCTTACTTTCTTTCTCTGTCCCTCTCTAGTCAAATTAAAATAAATAAATACATAAATAAATAAAATTCAATAAAATAATTCTTTAAAAAATATTAATGATCAGCTATTTAAGGCAGATAACAGGATGAACTCTAATGTTTAATTATTGGGGATGAAAGTGGTAGGGAATGAGAGAATAGGGGTTGAAACATTGGGATACAAAATAATACTTAATTGATTTGCCTAATACCACAGCATTCAACTCAACTGTTTTCCATTACTAACATGTCATTGTGATATTGATACATTCCTATTCTGTGTCTTACATATTTACACTGCCTTACTTTTTGTCAGATAAACAGCAAAATTAGAAGAAATGTAATTACCTAATCTAGCAAAGCCTATGCTTTCATTTTAGCATACTCTCTTTGAATATGTGTGTATACATTTCATAATTCATATATACATATTCTAAATATGAAATCATAACTTTAGACAGAATAAATGCATAGTTTCTCTATCACATAACTCTCTTAATTTTTTCAGATGGTTACTATTCCCTAGCTGTTGGACATGATAGTTGTTATCATCATCATCATATTACTGCTTTATGGACATTCTTTAAAAATAATTGTCTTCATGGATACATTTTGTCCCTTTAAAAAGAAAAAATAGTTTCAGGATAAGATCCAGTGAGTAGAATTACCTGAACATAAAGTACCTGAACACAATCTATGCTTTACTGTATTTCTTTAGTCTTTTTTTTCCTAAGCATAAATAATTGTTCTTTTTCCTTGATGTTTTCTCTTCACCCCCCATTTTCACTTTTACTGTGGAAAATTTTCAAACAAACACAGGAAACTAGAATAATGAACTCCAAGATACCTATCATCATTGGCTTCAACAGTGATCAACTTATGATCAATTTTGTTTCATCTTTCTCCTGTCAACTTTGACTGGAGTATTTCAAAGCAAATTCCAGACATATCTTCATCCATCCATCCATCTATCTATCTATGCATGCATTTGTAGCAAACTTACCAATAAAGCGTGTATTTATGTAACAGTAATGCATTATTACATCTAACAAAATTAAAGATTCATTAATATATACAACAATCCATGCTCAAATTTCTCATTTCAAGTGTGTGTGTGTGTGTGTGTGTGTGTGTGTTGTGTATACAGCTGGTTTGTTCTAATCAGAATCCCAACAAGATTCACACATTGCATTTGGTTGATATAAAAATAAACATTTCATAAGGTTTTAATTGTACCAAACACAGAAATAAGATTTTTCCTCTTTTATATCATACCATTTCTTTGATAAATATATTTCCATCCTTACAGGAATGCTTAAGGTATTTCTTTTAAGGTTTTATATTTCACTGTAATATACAGTTATCTATATCCCTACTACGCTCTTGAGATTCCTAATTTTTTTTAAATTTTTTTTTAGAGGTTTTTGCTATAGGGCGCATGCGCTCACCAGAAAGACAGAGAGAGACAGAGAGATAGAAAACGAGAAATCACCACCCAGGGGGGATGGCCACGCTGCAATCCCTTCTCCTCCATTCTCCTCTTGGGATCTTGGGCACGTACGCACACGCGCCCGGCATGAGTTTAAGCCGCCAGGTCCAGGACTTGAACCATGGTCGACTACATGGGAGTCCAGCGACATAGCCATTATGCTAACTGCTGGTCCCGAGATTCCTAATTTTTCATTACAGGCTTAGAATTTCTTATCTGAAATGCTTGGAACCAGAAGTGTGGGACCAGAGTATTATGAGTGTTGAAATTTTTTGGATTTCAAAATATTTACATATACATAATGAGATATCTTGGGAATGAGACTCAGATCTAAACACAAGATTAGTCCATGTGTCATGTAATAACTTGCATATATTGTCTGAGATAATTTTATGTAATTTAAAATAATTCTTTGAGGGGCTGGCAGGTGGCATGGTAGCATTTAGATCATGTCAGTACTCAAAATTTTTTGAGTCTTTGTAGTAGTTTTCAGATTAGGGATGCTCAACCTGTGCCACAAAAAATGTTGATGAATATATTTGTGTATAAAGATGGTTTCATATCAGAATTACTCTAGATTCTTTTATATGGAATAATTAAAACATAGAGTTAATAGTTTATTAAATATTTACTGTGAGCACAGTGTAGTTTTTTTTTAGCAACACTGAGTTTATTTTTAAAAATACATTATTTTAAAGGCCTCTTAATGCAGCTCACAGTGTTTCCTAAAAGACTTGTGTCAGTTCTTAATGTTATGTGAAATGTGTGAGGGTGCTGTTTTTTAAATGCTGTCACAACAATTTAATGATTATGCTTACTAATGAGTAAAAATAATAAACTTTCTGACTCATAAGCTCAGTAAATGTTAGCTAGCTATTATCATTTTAATTATCATTATTCTCAAATATACCTAGCCTTCAAATTCATTTTTTTATCTGCCAGAAGGTGCATGCACTTACTAGAGCAAGGGAAAGACAGCATTCAACGTATTCAACCATGTGGGATTCAATTCTCCCAACCACCAGGCCACAGAGCTATCTCTCTTCTAATTCTTTTAAGACAACTTTTTTTTTGTTTGTTTTTTAGATTTTTGCCATCAGAGAGTACATGTGCTTGCCAGAGAGAGAGACACACACAGAGGGGAAATATAAGAAATCAGCCCCCATGGGGGATGGCCATGCTACACTCCTTTCTCCATTCTCCTCTTGGGATTTTGGACATGCACACACAGATGCCCAGCATGTTTCTCAAGCTACCAGGTCTGGTACTTGAACCATGGAATCAGCCATGTAGGATCCAGTGCCTTAACCATCATACTACTTGCTGGTCTAAGACACCATTTTTAACCATCATACTACTTGCTGGTCTAAGACACCATTTTTAACACAACTCTTTTTTTTTTTTTTTTTTTTTTTTTTTTTTGAGAGGTTTTTGCTATAGGGCACGTGCGCTCACCAGAAAAAGACAGACAGAAAGCAAGAAATCACCCCCCAGAAGGGATGGCCACACCGCAATCCCTTCTCCATTCTCCTCTCAGGATCTTGGGCACGCACGCACTCTCGCATGGTGTGAGTTTAAGCCACAGGGTCCGGGACTCAAACTGCAGTCGACTACATGGGAGTCCAGCGACCTAGCCATTATGCCAACTGCTGGTCCCTCTTTTTTTTTCTTAAGAGAGATTTTTACTATAGGGTGCATGCGCTTGCTAGAGAGACAGAGAGAGAGAGAGACTGAAAGCCAGGAATCACCCCCCAGGGGTATGGACACGTGGCAATCCTCCTCCTCCAGTCTCCTCTTGGGATTTTGGGCACAAAGGCACATGCACCTGGTATGAGTTTTAAGTCACTGGGTCCAGGATTTGAACCGCAGTCAACTATGAGGAGTGCAGCGATATAACCACTATGACATCTGCTGGTTCCCCAACAATTAACTCTTTAATCCATCTGAAATGTATTTAATGTTTATCTATGTTATCTATGTTAAATCTATTTAATATGCTATATGTGGTAGGGATCTCATTTTTCCCAGAGAGTCCTTATTCAGTACCACTAATTACAGAGGAAGCTTACTTAGTTCTTTCTTTTTTTTTTTTTTGAGAGATTTTCACTATAGGGCGCATGCGCTTGCCAGACAGAGAGAGAGAGACAGAGAGACAGAAAGCGAGAAATCACCCCCCAGGGGGGATGGTCACACCGCAATCCCTTCTCCTCCATTCTCCTCTCGGGATCTTGGGCATGCACGCACACGCGCCCGGCGTGAGTTTTAAGCCACCAGGTCCGGGACGCGAACCGTAGGAGTCCAGCGACATAGCCATTATGCTAACTGCTGATTCCCCCTTACTTAGATCTTTAGAGCATAGACTGAGCCAGACTGCTTGGATTTGTGTCCTGAGTCTACCTCTACTCAAATGATTTAGGAAGGTTAATCAAGGAGAACAATAATGAGACCTACCCAACAGGGTGCACAGATTTAAGGAATTAACAAATGTAAAGCCCTTGTTGGTCTATTAGGGATTCTTCCTAAGACTTCATTGTCAGGCCAGCCTGTGGACTGGTGGTTAAGGCACCTGGGATCGCAGGTGGCCAATTGCTTATTAGAGTCCCAGATCCACTAGCTCCACAAATACACTGGGTACCGGTGCCCAAAATCCCAAAAAGAGGGAAAAATGGAGTAGAAAAGAATGTGGTGTAACCATTCCCCACGAGATGGGAGGTTTTCTCTGTGTCCCTCTCTTTCTCTGCAGATTGCACTTTCCCTCTGGCATAATTTGAAAAGAAAAGGAAGAATTTGTTGTCATTATTTATTGGTTAGACTTCCTATTCCACACTAATAGGAAATACATCTTTAGCATATAATGAACCTTAGGTTTTTTTACTTAGTTCCCTTGATCTGTTGTCTGTCAGTACCGTATTTTAATGACTATAACTTTGTAATACGTTTTGATATGTGACTCTTCTATTGATCTTTAAAATTTTTTATTGGCCACTCTTCAACATCTTCCTCTGAGACAACCTTCAGAAAAATTGTGTTTCAAAGGATACACCTGTGATTCTGATTAGAATTACATTCTATTTACACATTGAAGAAAATTGTCATCTTAAGTTATAATACTGTCTTACGAAGGAACAGGGTAATTCTCTCCATACAGGAATATCCTCTTATGTTCCTCAGTAAACTTCTAAAGTTTTCTTCATATAGGTCCTTGTTAAGTATAATCTAATATATTTTATATTTTCATTGTCAATATCTCTAGAATAATTTATTCCTTTATATATGCTAATCTAGTTATTAACTGGTATTTATAAAAGCTGCTTTTTATAAATTAAATAAAACTTTAGTTCTACAAGACATTAATTTGACTCAGGTTTTTGAGGTAGATGATTATTTCATCTAAAATAATTTATCTTAGTTTATATGATTTTTTGATGTTAAGATGTAACTTTGTAGATAATATAAATATGTTGTTTTTCCCTTTTCTTATTACTTCCAAGAATAGATTATTTCTTCACACCCATTTAGCATACTCATAAACATTTCATTATCATTTCTGCAAGTTTTATTTAGTAGCATAGTATTTTTTAAAATTATTGGAATCATTCAGAATTTATTCTAATTCATGGTATAAAATGTAAAAAACTATTCAGAAACTAATAATGCTGTTTAATGAATAGTTTTCCACTTTCCTGTTGATATACTAATTCTTTCTTGACCATATAATAAAGTATAAACTATATAATCTGTTTTATTGGTGTATTTTCCTAAATGTAAGCAAAATGCAATCTATGTTTACTATTACAGATTTGGGGTATGTTTCTGCATATGGTTGGACAAGATTTTCTCCGTACTTTTTCCAGAAGTTTTTTTATATTTTCCATTGTTTAGTCTTCTCAGTGGTCTACAGAATTATTTTAAGTTAACTAAGTTCAATTAGAACTTCAAATTATACAGCATTAAACATATAAACCAATAGGATGAATTGATATGCTTATTAGTCTTACCATACAAGAATGCTGCTTCTACCCACTTACTTAAATTCCCTATTTAAAAATATTTCATAATTTTCATTCAATAGATATCACATGTTTCTTGTTTAGATTAATTCCATGCTTTTTCTATTTATGTGTATGAATGTGAGAGAAATTTGTGAAAAATAAGTACTAAAAATTCAGAATGTAAATTTATTCTTTTGTTAAATTTTATTTTATTTTTATTTTCTTTAAGATCCAAAAATAATAAATATGAAGAATGTAAAATGTATATAAAGTACAAGATTCGTAAGTATGACATACCAGGTGATGGAGATATGATACAGTTGCCTACACAATTATTTTCAGCAAGATCTCCTTTTATTTCAGTCTTTTTTAACAATCTTTCAAAGTGAAAATGAAGAGGCACATCTGGAAAAATAAAGTTAAAAAATGTTTTTAGTGATGATTCTTTTAATTTTTGCTATAGAGTATGTGTGCTTGCCAGAAAGAGGAGTGGGGGGGCAGTGAGAAATCACCCTAAGTGGGGATGGCTATACCACAATCCCTCCTCCTTCGTTCTCCTCTCAGGATTTTGGACATGCACACCTAAGCACCCAGTCTGTTTTTTAAGCAATTGGGTCTGGGACTCCAGTCACATAGCCATGTGGATCAGCCACTTTAACCACCATGCACCTGGATGGCCCTTCATAGACTATAACAAGATTGTATTTCCCCATTTAATATATACTGAATGTCAGCACTCTGTTCTTAGTTTTCAGCAAAACTAAAAATCTATAAGGTATTCATATAATAGGGAGGTCAATTGTAGATACTAGAGACAGTATAGAAAGGACTGAGTAATAAGGAGTAGAAGGGAGAGGATCAGGAAGGAAAAACAGACATAAAAATGAAAAGTTTATCTGTTGATGATAATGCATATGGCAATGTCTTTGACTTGACTAATATGTACAGCATTCACCTGGGAAAAACCATGTTGTACACTGTAAAGATGTACAGTGATTAAATGTAAATAAAAAATAGATTTTATAAAATTGCTTTTGGGACCAGCAGGTGGAGTAGTGGTTAAGGCACTGGACTCCCACACAGCCTACTGCAGTTCAGGTCCTGGACCTGGCAGCCTGAAAATCACACTGGGCACTTGTGCATGCCTGCCTAAAGTCTCAAGAGGAGAATGGAGGAGAAGGGATTGTAGTGTTGCTACCCACACTGGGGTGGGGGATGGGGAGGGTGATTTCTCACTTGCCCCGCCATCTCTCTGTCTCTAGCAAGTACAGTTGCCCTAGCAAAAAAATCTAAAAAAAAAAAAAAAAGATTACTTTCTTCCTATAAATAGTATATATGCTTAGAAAAATAAGTAAAGTTTGAAATACCACAGTTATCAAAAGTGGCAAAATACTCTTTTTAAGCATGTTGGTGGCAGTATTTTGGAAATTAATGATTAGGTGTATATAATAAAAAAAATCAAAAGTAACTAATAGATGAACAACTTCATGAATTTCCTAAAATAGTATGTAAGATGAATGCTAATTGTAAATATTATTAAATACTATTCAATGATAAATGGAAACAAATGAATGCATGCAAGCGTTATTTAAGAAAACCTACAACCTGGGCCAGCTGGTGGCATGATGGTTAACATAGCTAAATCCCACATAAGTAACTACACAGTTGAGTTCTGGACCCAGCAGCTTGGCAAACACTATAGGTGTATGTGTGTAAGTGGCCAAAATCCTGAGAGGAGAATGGAGGAGAAGGGATTTTGGCATGGCCATCCCCCTACAGGGTGACTTCTCACTTTTCCTCTCTCTCTCTCTTTGTCTCAGGCAAGTGCCCATACCCTATAACAAAAACTTTAAAAAAAAAGAAAATGAAAAGAAAAAAAATCCTACAGACAAACCTGGCTTGTTCTAAATCCATTCCACCAAACCCCACAAATTGTACTTGAAATAATGTAGCTTCCAGAAGATATAATTACATGGTTTTAGTTACTTGGGGGAAAACGGATATAATTCAGATGCAACTTTTTATAAAAACATTATTTTACATTCCCTTAGTTTACTAATAGTATTACAAATAAATCTGCTTTTACAAAAATTAAAACCTATTGACAAACTAGATTTATTCCTTTAAATAGAGACAGGAAAACACATTTGGTTTATAATGTTCATATTCTCAAAAGAGAGAAACTAAGAAAGTAAATATGTTTCACATCAGTTAGCTTTTTCTTTCAAATAAGAATGTAGAAACAAAATCATCTTAAAAGGTATTTATTATGAGACCTAAATTCTCTCCTGAGAAACATAATTTATAAAGCAGTTGATGCATTGAAATTTTTGCTACAAAGAAGGTATTTTTTTTTTTTTAAGAAAACTAATTATGGGACCAGCAGTTGGCGTAATGGCTATGTCGCAGGACTCCCATGTAGTCAACCTCAGTTCGAGTCCTGGACCTGGTGGCTTAAGCTCATGCCAGGTGCGTGTGCGTGCATGCCCAAGATCCCAAGAGAATGGAGGAGAAGGGATTACAGCCTGGCCAACCACCTTGGGGGGTGATTTCTCGCTTTCTTCTCTCTGCCTTTCTGACAAGCGCATGCACCCTACAGAAAAAAACTCTTCCAAAAAAAGAAAACTAAAACTAATTATGAGCACATAAATCAAGATAAACCCCCAAAGGATCTGAATTTAAACACAGATGTATCTCTCCCTCAAATAACTTTCTTTTTTTAATTGCCAGAGAGTGTATGCACTCTCTAGAAAGAAGAGGGAGG
This sequence comes from Tupaia tana, assembly GCA_026018925.1. Taxonomy (NCBI): domain Eukaryota; kingdom Metazoa; phylum Chordata; class Mammalia; order Scandentia; family Tupaiidae; genus Tupaia; species Tupaia tana. The sequence continues at coordinate 32,669,974 of JAKSZU010000001.1, read as the reverse complement.
AAGCACCTCCGTGTGTGGTAATGCTGTAATCCCTTCTCCTCCATTTCTCCATCCTATTAGGACTCTAGGAATGTGCACACACAGATGCACATCCAGCATGTTTTTTAAGTTATCAGAGCCTGAACTCAATTGGCAATCAGTCATGTAGGATCTAGCTTCCCTAACCACCAGGACACAGGATAGCCCCTACTAATGTTATTTTTTAATGGAGGCATATATTGTATAGTAAAGTATGCAGGGAAAAAAAATATTTCTGAGTATCATCATGGGTTTTGTCCCAAGGGATAGCTGACAAAAAAGAAGATACAAATATAAGTTATGCTTAACATGCTGTTAAACATTTCAGGATTTGATATTTTCTGTTTCTCCAAAGAAATGTCACTGTTTCAAAGAGAATTTCACTTATTCTACCACTATTCCTTAAGAGTTGTGGGAGAACAACTAAAAAAGCCCACAGTACAATGTGGGCTTTCATTAAAATATTTTATAGCACTTCACTGTACTTACTAATTTACATTTCAGTTGTCTTTGAGAAATTTTCATGTACTTATATTCTTATTACCTATTTAATATCTACTGTTTGGTCATCGGGAAAGTCATGATTCATTTTTGAATAGAAAAGCATAGAGAAAAACACCATGACTTTCCTGATCTAATATTTAGTAGGTATGGTGATTTTTATTAAATCAATGCAAGGAGGAATGGATAACCCAAACCAATAGGGAAAGAGGCTAATCTTATTTATCTGAGGGGGTCATAAGAGTATTAGAATGAAGTATATTTATACCAGTCTAAGGGTTGTATCATCAGAGACACAAATTTGCTAATGAGAAAACAGGTAATAAAGAATAATGATTAGGGACCAGCTGGTGGTTAAGGAAGTTGGAATCCTACATGGCTGATTACAGTATTTGAATTCCAGACCCAGCAGCTTGAAAAACACAATGGGTTTATGTATATGCCTGCCCAAAATCTCAAAAGGAGGGGTAAGTGGAGGAGAAGAGACTGCAGAGTGACTATTTCCCATGAGGGGTGCTTTTTTTTTTTTTTTTTTTTTTTTTTTGAGAGATTTTCACTATAGGGCACGTGTGCTAGCCAGACAGACAGAGAGAGACATAGAGACAGAAAGCGAGAAATCACCCCCCAGGGGGGATGGTCACACCGCAATCCCTTCTCCTCCATCCTCCTCTCGGGATCTTGGGCACGCACGCACACGCGCCCGGCGTGAGTTTTAAGCCACCGGGTTTGGGACGCGAACCGTAGTCAACTACGTGGGAGTCCAGCGACATAGCCATTACGCTAACTGCTGGTTCCCCTGAGGGGTGCTTTTTTACTTTCTCTTAGTCTCTAGTGAGCACACAGACCTCTGGGGGATGGAGGAGGGGAAGAATAATGGTTAGGAGTGTTATTCTGGAGACAGACTATTTCAAATCAAGTCCTGGCTCCATCATCTTATTCACTGAGTAATTTTGGATGCATAACATTTATAAGTTTAATTTTCTTATATATAAAATTGAAAGGGTAACAGTACGTATTGTCATGGGATTGTTGTGAGAATTAAACAAGAAAATGTAATGTGCTTAGTATATATAGGGCTCAGTGTATGCAAAGACCAATTGTTAGCTGCATTATTGTTTTTATATTGGCTATTATTTCTTCCTATTAAGGTTTTCTCAAAGATGGGATAAAATTATTTCTGTTTGGAACTAAAAATGTGGTGCAGTTAAAAAAAGCACTCCTACCTGGTTGGAAAAAAAAAAAAAAAAAAAAAAAAAAAAAAAAAAAAAAAAAAAACAAGACTAAACTAAGATTTAGGGCAAAGATGAGCAGGAAAGGAAACAAAAGCCCATGTGAAATATCCTTCAATAAAGAGAAGGGATGTTTCTTTTCTACCCTAAATATTTACCTTAGTTCCAAAACAGACAAGACAGGAAAAGTAAAAAAAAAAAAAAAAAAATCAAGAGGTAGATATTTGAAACCACTTTAGGGATGGTACCTGCCTCATTTACTCAGTTATACTGAGCTGTTGGAAAAGTCATGATGCATTTTTGCATAGAAAAACAGAAAAAATGTCATGATTTTTCTGACAACCTAATACGTTATATATGTTCTTAATGGCCAAAAGTTGACAATACTATAGACGGACAGTTTTCTTCTCTCTTGGAGAAATTCAATGCAGATTTTAAATGGAGAAATATTATATGGCAGGGAAAACTTCATGCAAAATGTCATATTAGAAAAAGAACAATGAATTACTTGTGAAACATTTCAACACAGCCATGTTACCAATACAATTCTCAAAATGTAACAAAGAGATTAAAAGCTAGTTATTTCCCCAAGTAAATCAAATTGGTTTAGATGAAATTAAAGAATCAACTTACACAGATAGAACATTAACTCTATACATGACTAGATTTATTCCTCTATAAGAATTGTTTAGTTCTAGTATCTAATGACAAAATGATTGATAAAATCTTATTAGACTCCTTGTATCTATAACATTATATTTCACAATATAAAATATCCAATTACTTAAAATTTTTTATGAGGAAGCTTACCTGATGGCAATGATAAGACAGAATGGAAAGAGGAATCTAATTCTGATGCATGTTCTCTTAATATTTGAGACTTTGAATTGAGGTCATAGCCATTCCAAGTTGAAACTGACTGCAGGCAAGGCATTTGTGTAGTATTTAAAAATGTTTCTTTTGAAGGCAAAGTCTGCAAGGAAAGAAAATTTCAAGAATTCATTTTTTTGCCTGAAAACTGAGAGAGTATCAGTTATAACACAGTATCTAAATGTCACAGAAGAGTCCTGACCTTAAGTCACCTTGGAGGAAGAACTTCGAAGTAATATATAATAAGTGAGAGAAGCTATTGAAGAACCAGTCATAAATCTGGTGAGATTTAACTAGCACCTTTTCAGTTATCAAAGTGAAGAGCAATGTCTATGAAAATGAGTCTTTCACCCATCTTAGGAATTCACAGTAAAAAGAATCATAAATACGGCATATCTCTTCACTTATCAAGGTCATCTTTAATTTCTTGTGATAAAACTTTACAATTTTCTTTTATAAAAGTCTTATACATATTTGTTAGATATATTCCTAGTTAACTTTAATATTTGTTTTAATTGTAAATGGATTTAAAAATATAAATAACATATATTGAACATATCTCACTACTTTGCTAAGCTTTTATTCTAATAACATATTTACAGAACTTCTCTTAGTATTCTATATTCTAAACATATTATTTGCAAATGTTCTTTCATTCAATCCTTATACCTTGGGGGTTCCAATCATGCTGGATGGGCTCACCAGTTCAGGAATGAATAGAAATGATCATAGGAGTTATTCTTGCTTTGTTCCTGATTAAAACAGAAATGCTTTTAATTTATCATAATTAACAATTATATGGATTGTAGGATTTTTTTTTGGAGGAGGCATGTTCTTTAACAGGACATATTCCTAGTTTTCTGAAAGAACTTTTCAAAATATATTGATGTCGAATGTAATCATATATTTTTCAGAACTTATTGAAATGACTACCTGACTTTTCTTCTTTTTAATATATTAATGTGGTCAACTGCATTAGCTAATTTTTAAATATCAAGCCAAATTTGGATTATTCTTGAGAAATTTTCTAGGGTTTAGTCAAGTTTCTGAATCCCAGCAATTCAATTTATTGACTTTCTATATTATATGTTTGTTTATATTTTATTGATTCCTACCTTGTTTCATGATTAATCAATTATTTTATCATATTTTTCTCTTATGTTAACTTATACTTATGCATTACTTTATTTTTCTTTTAGTGGTTTCCCTAGAGATTACAATGTACATAGTTAACCTTAATCTATTGGCTTTATATTGGGTTGTTGTAAAAGTCACTACATAGTTTTTCTATGTTTTTCAAAGGTCATTTATTTATATAAAGAACAAAGATCAATTAATGATATATTGCCAGTTCTGTTCGATAACCTTTTGCCATCTTTCAGTGAGCTTCATAATTACTCCTTTATACAAGGACCTATCTTTACCAGCAAAAACTGAACAAGGTGCTGATTTACAGCCTCAATCTGAATTGAATGTTATAGCATGCAAGCAGTTTTGAAGAGAGGAAAACAAGTCTGAAGGTGCTAAGTCAGGTGAGTATAGTGGATGTGACAACACATCTCATCCAAGCTCCAATAATTTTTGACAGGTGATCAAACTTGTGCGTGGTCTCACGTCGTCATGATGGAACACAATTTTTTTATGATTAATGAGCTCTGGACATTTCTGAATGAGGGATTCCTTCAAGCTGTCCAATTGCTGACAGTACACATCCGAAGTGATTGTTTGGTTCTTGATAGGAGCTTGTAAAAACACAATACCTTTACAAGCCCACTACACTGAGAGCATAACCCTCCTCTGATCTGCTTTTGATGTCGAGGTGAATCATCACATTCAGACCAAGACCATTTGTGCATCACATTGTTATAAACAATCCACTTTTTTTTTTTTTTGAGAGAGAGATTTTTGCTATAGGTCACGTGCGCTTGCCAGAAAAACAGAGAGAGACAGAGAGACAGAAAGCAAGAAATCACCCCCCAGGGAGGATGGCCACACCACAATCCCTTCTCCATTTTCCTCTCAAGATCTTGGGCGTGCACACACATGCGCCTGGCGTGAGTTTAAGTCACCAGGTCCATGACTCAAACCGCAGTCGGCCACATGTCAGTCCAGCAACTTAGCCATTATGCTAACTGCTGGTCCTGAAATAATCCACTTCTCGTCGCCAATTATCAGGTGGCTTCATAAAAAGGATCGTTTTCCTAACATTTACTATTTCTTTTTTTTTTGGAGAGGTTTTTGCTATAGGGCGTGTGCGCTCGCCAGAGAGCGAGAGAGAGACATAGAGACAGAAAGCAAGAAATCACCCCCCCAGGGGGGATGGTCACGCCATAATCCCTTCTCCTCCATTATCCTTTCGGGATCTTGGGCACGCACGCACACACACCCGGCGTGAATTTAAGCCACCGGGTCCGGGACGTGAACTGCCGTAGACTACATGGGAGTCCAGCGACATAGCCATTATGCTAACTGCTGGCTCCAGTGTATTTCACAGATGTTTGTATGTGCTGTCAAATGAACTTTTGAGTTCATGAGAAATCCAAATATTGAGCTTTTACGTATCCCAGCTTCTTCAGGTGGTCGTGAACACTTGAATGGTGGATGTTCAGTGTTTCTGCAATCTCTTGTGTCGTGTAACATGGGTTTGACTTGATCAATGCCTTTATTTTGTCTTCATCAACCTTGGTGGGCCTGCCTGACTGAGGAGCATAGTTGAGATCAAAATCATGAACCATCACTGGCAATGACATTCTTGTAAAGCATTGTCACGGTAAACTGCATACAACTTTTCACTAGCTGGATGCACATTCTTCCCTCTATGGAAATATAACTGTAAAATATGGCAAAAATGCAGTCTGACCTTCCATCTTCAACTTATTTTAAAATCTCTAAAACTCAATCAAGTGTCTTAACTTTACTTTTAAGAATGAGGTTAGAACTGTCAGCTGTCAAATGACATACCAATAACATAGATGTGAATGATTCTAGTACTTCTGAAAATGAACTATTACCATCTGTTGAAAAATGTGTCATGACTTTTCTGACAACCCAACAGCATTATATGTATTATTCCTTTTTTACCATTTCTCTGAAAACAGTGGGACATTAGAACACTTTAACTCTATTTACTCTCCTCTTTTTGTGTTACCACTTTTAGGAATTTTTCATTCTATGTGTATATAACTCCCAATATATTACTATTATTGTGTTTACCATCAACATTTATCCATATTACCCATATACCTATCCCTTCTCACTGCTCTTAGCTTGTTCTTACATTTTCCACTTCCATCTGGGATTCATATTCCATGTCCCTTTGCAATTATTTTAGTGTAGACTTACTATCAACAAATTCTCTCAGTTTTGTCTTATGCATTTGTGTATTATCATTTTTAGTAACACTTTTGTGTATATAGGATTCTAGGTTGGCTTTGTTTTTCTTAAGGATAGTTTCAAACTGTGGCTTCCATTGTTTTTCTTGAGTAGTTAGCTTGTGGGTCTTATTGATGCCCCCATTTGAAGGTAATATGTCTTTTTCACTCTGGTTGCTTTTAGTATTTTATCTGTGTCTTCACTTTTTCAAAGGCTTACCATAATTTGTTGGTATTAGGGCATTCAGGCTACTATAATAACAAAATATCACAGACTGAGTGGCTTATAAGTAACAAATTGATTTCTCACAATTCTAAAGGATGGAAGGTCCGAGATCAAAGTTCTGGCAGATTTGGTATCTGGCAAAGGCCTACTTTTTCATTCACAGATGGCTATGTTCTCATTATAACCTCATAGGCAAAAGAGAAGATGTGGCTCTTTTGTAAGGGCACTAATCCTATTTATGAGGGTTCACCCTTATGACCTAATTACCTACCTAAGATCCCACCTCCAAATACACTGGAGATTAAGTTTCTACATATGAATTTGGGGGTTTGGGGACAGATTCAATCTATTGTATTCCAGCCCTGATGCCACAAAATTCACATCTTTCTCACATGCAAAACACATTCATTCAATAGCCCAAAAGCATAAACTCAAAAGTGCAGAGTCTCATCTAAATATTATGTAAATCAGAAATGGGTGAGACTCAAGGTACAATTCATCCTGAGGCAAATCCCTCTCCAGCTGAACCTGTGAAACCAACAAGTTATATGCTTCCAAAATACAATGGTTATTCATGCACAGAATAAATATTCCTACTCCAAAAGAGAGAAATTGAATATAAGAAAGAAGTTACAGATCCTGAGGAAATCTACACCCAATAGAGTAAATTTCATCCAACCTATGACTCCAGAATAATCCTCTTGCGCTTGATATTCTACTTTCCGGATCCACTAGAGCTATTGTCCCACCTCCACAGCTATTATGGGTTGGAGTCTTAAGCCTGTTACTCTCAAGTGATGTTTCTGTCTCTGCTGCTCTTACTGAAAAGAGTTGTACATCTGTGGCTCTTTAGGGCTGGAATCACACACCAGTGGCTTTGCTAGTTGTAGCCTAATTCCCAGGTTTCTAAGTACCAATGGAGACTGTACCATCAGGACACCACCAAAATTTACCAGCCGCGCCCCCAGAAGGCCTGCAAAGGCCACCACAGCCTGCATTACACAAGGACCTGAGCCACATCTGGGGCCAGTTTTGGCCCATGATGTGAAGCTCTGTTGCTGAGCAGTACACACGGAGGTCCCACAGGCATAAATGGCTCTGCCTTTGATACCGCTCTGCTTCCAGGACTTTTGCGCTCACCAGAGAGAGACAGACAGAGACAGACACAGAGACAGACAGAAAGCGAGAAATCACTCCCCAGGGGGGATGGCCATGCCACAATCCCTTCTCCTCATTCTCCTCTTGGGATCTTGGGCACGTGCGCACACGCGCCTGGCATGAGTTTTAAGCCGCCGGGTCCGGGACGACGTGAACCACGGTCGACTACATGGGAGTCCAGTGATATAGCCATTACGCTAACTGCTGGTCCCTTCCATGCACTTTAAAAAAAAAGACTCCTGTATACACATATTTTGTAGAGATTTATCCTATATAAGTATACATTTGCATGCCTATACGTGTGTATATATTTGGGAGAGTTATTTCTGCTGTCATTACATTGCTTTATTCTATATTTTGTATGCTGTTAATAATTATTTTTGAAACTTTATTCATGAGATTCTTTGAAAGTTGACAATTCACTCTTCTAGAAAGGACATATATTTGGTTTTTTCCAGCCATCTGGAAAAGCGGTTAACTTATTTAAAACCCAATTCTTATTTTGTTCCTTTTTTTAAATAAAACCCTTAAGAAGCAGATTTCAGACTTTAAAGATGAAAGAGGGTTGTATGACTTGTCAGTATAAAGTCTATGCAGAGACTCTATTTCCTTTTTTCAGTCAAAACCCAAGACAAAGAAAGTTCTAATAGTTCAGCTATTTATAGTCAATAGTCTTTGAAGATGCTTGGCTTTCTCTGGGGTCTCTATAATTACTTCTTATATTTTACAGGTTCTAGGCTTTGTTTCCAGTCACTCTCAAAAGTACTAAACAAAAATTTCTATTGGTTTTAATTGAAAGAAACTCATAAGGAAGCTTCAGCTTCAATGATCATTTCTTTATTTGGATTCTTAGTATGTTCTCTCTTTTCTTCTTTTTCTCTCTAATTCTGAGCATTTCTTTTTCTATCTTTTTTGTTAAACTAGCCAGATTAGCTATGTATTGTAAAAAATTATTCTTTTTTAAAAGAATTATTTTATTGAACTTTATTTATTTTATTTATGTATGTATTTATTGATTGATTTGACCAGAGAGAGACAGAAAGGGGCGGGGAAGGTGAGAAAGCAAGCTGCCAGGTCCAGGACTCAAACAGCAGTCAGCCATGTGGGAGTCCAGCGCCCTAACCAACACACCACCTCCCAGCCTCTATTATTATTATTTTTAAAAATTTGTACACAGAGAGAAAGGGAAAGTGAGAAAGCAAGCTACCAGGTCTGGGACTCAAATCGCTACTATCAACTAATTTAATTTAATTAACACTAATAGAAAACGGCGTCAAAAGCCAGCAGACTAAACACTATAGAATATTTTTTGAGTCATAAAAGTAATCTCAAAAGATTTAAAAGAACTGAAATAATACAAGCACACTTTTTAATCACAATAGATTAAATTAGAAATGAACAGCAGAGAGATATCTGAGGAAAATTTCCAAATATTTGGAAAGTGGACACAATTCTTCTAGATCAAAGATGAAATCATATGAGAAATTTGAAAATATTCTGAGCTAAAACATACCATATCAAAGTTTGTGGGATGCTAGAGCATGCTCAAAAGGAAATTTTTAATTTTATTAGCTTACATGAAAGGAGAGACAGGCCAGCCCATGGTGTGTTGGTAAAGGTGGCTGGATCCCACACAGTTTACTGCATGGTTAGAGACCTGGACCCAGAGACTTGATAAACACCCCAGGCATGTGTGTGCATGACCAAAATCTCAAAAGGAGGGAGAGATGGAGAAGGGATGTTTGTGCGTCTCTTTTTCTCTGGCAGGCATACATGCCCTATTGAAAAATAACTTTTAAAAAAAGAGACTGAAAACTTTCTAAGCTTCTACCTTAAGAAACTAGGGGGGAAAAGGCAAACTGAAAGTAAGTACCATTTACACACCCATCACACACCCAGTGGAATAGCTAAAATTAAAATGACTGATAATACTGTGTATCATTGGGACTAGCAGATAGCGTAATGGCTACATCGCTGGACTCCCATGTAGTCAACCGCCGTTCAAATCCTGGACCCGGTGGTTTAAGCTCACGCCAGGCATGTGTGTATGTGTGCCCAAGATCCCGAGAGAATGGAGGAGAAGAGATTGTAGCATGGCCATCCCCACTGGTGGGTGATTTCTCGCTTTCTGTCTCTGACTTTCTGGTGAGTGCACATGTCCTATAACAAAAACCTCTCCAAAAATAATAATAATAATAACAATAATACTGTGTATCATCAGGGATAGGGAGCAGCTGGAACTTTCATCTACTACTGGTCCATAATGTAAAATGATGCCATCCAAAAACAATGACCCAAAAAGTTTCACAAGTATATTTATAGCAGCTTTATTTATAATAGCTCCAAACTTATAACTCCAAAGTCTAACAGAATTAGTACATGATTTTAATATTCAAATATGCATAAATAGTACTGTTTTGCAGATCTCATTTTGAGTTAATCTGTCTATACTTGAGCCAGTTCCCCATACTCTATTATTGTTCATCAATATATGGTAGTCCTACCCGCTGTCTACCCTTGTTACCTTTTTTTAAGAGAAATTTTTGCTATAGGGCACATGCAATCACCAGAGAGACAGAGAAAAAGAGTGAGAAATGGTCCCTGGGGGGATGGCCACACCTCAATCCCTTCTCCCCCATTTTCCTCTTGGGATTTTGGGCACACACAGGCACATGTGTCCAATGAGTTTTAAGCCAACAGGTCCGGGACTCGAACCACGGTCAACTACGTGGGAATCCAGCAATGTAACCATTATGCCATCTGTTGGTCCCCTTCCCTTTTTTAAAAGTACATTTATAGGGGCCAGTAGATGGCATAGCAGTTATGTTGCTGGCCTTCCACATGGTTGACTGCAGTTCAAGTCCTGGACACAATGTTTGAAAATTATGCTGGACATGTGCACATGCAAGCCCAAGATCCCAGGAGAATAAAGGAGAAGGGATTGCTGTGTGGTCATCAGCCCTGAGAGTGATTTCTCACTTTCCTTCTTACTCTCTCTCTCTCTCAATCCCCCCAGTGAGCACACTCACCCTAAGGCAAAAACCTCTTAAAAGAAAAAGTACACTTAGCTATTCATAAAACTTTATTTATTTTTAAAGAATTATTTTACTTAATTGCATTATTATTCTTTTAAAGAATTATTTTATTCAACTTTATTTATTTCAATTTGACCAGAAAGGGACAGAGCAAGAGAGAGAGCGAGAAACTGAGAGAGAGAGAGAGAAAGCCACCAGGTCTGGGACTTGAACCATGGTCGGCCATGTGGGAGTCCAGCACCCTTAACAACCACTCTACCTGCCAGCCCCATTAGTATTATTTTTTGATTTGCTATAGGACATGTGAGCTCATCAGAGAGAGAGAGAGAGAGAGAGAGAGAGAGAGAGACAGAAAGTGAGAAACCACCCTCCCCCAGGAGGGAATGGCCACCCTCTGCAATTCCTTCTCCTCTATTTTCCTTGCAGGATCTTGGGCACATATACATACATGCACCAGATGTGAATTTTAAGCTGCTGGGTCCAGGACTCAAGTCCCAGTTGACTACATGGGAGTCTAGTGATGCAACCATTGTGCCATCCGCTAGTCCTGTAAGAATTTTTACTGAGATTACCTTTAACTCAAGAAGCTGAGTTATTAAGTGAGTAATTAACTCTCACTTATTAAGATACTATTTTATATTTTATTTAAAGCTTTAAGTTTATTTCTATAGCAGTCTTAAGTATTCTTTGTTAATTCTTAGAATGTTGACAATCTGCTCTAGGAAATGTAATTTGTTTTTTATTATATTTATAATTGGTTATTACCTATGTGGAGAAATGGTATAAATTCAAATAATTTATTGATTCTGTTGGATTTTCTATGAAACAATTTAATCTAAAAAAATGACAGTTTCATTTTATCCCAAGTTTAAAAATGATTTTCCTGGGACCAGAGTTAGCATAATGGCTATGTCGCTGGACTCCCATGTGGTTGCCCGCGGTTCGAGTCCTGGACCCGGTGGCTTAAATTCACACCAGGCACGTGTGTGTGCATGCCCAAGATCCCAAGAGGAGAATGGAGGAGAAGGGATTGCGGCATGGCCATCCCCCCTGGGAGGTGATTTCTCACTTTCTGTCTATTTGTCTCTCTCTGTCTGGCGAGTGTACGCGCCCTATAGCTAAAAACCTCTCCAAAAAAAAAAAAGGAAAAAAAAAACTTTCATTATCACAGATGATATGTTGCTAGATTAAAAAATAAAAGAACCCATAAGAAAAGCCACTATAGCTGCTAGAGTAAATAAATTTAGAAAAATTGCAGGGTACATGATCAATACAATAATCAGTTTTGTTTCTATATATTAACAATGAAAAATCTAAAGAGTATCAATGAAATAACTGCATTTACAGTAGCACATTAAGAAATAAAACACCTAGGAATATTGATGTGCATGAATTGTTAGCCTTAATAAGATCTAGATAATGCCCAAAATGATTTACATTCAATACAATTCCTGTACAGTTTGAACATTAGGGGCCAGCAGGTAGTGTGATAAGTAAGGTGCTAGACTCCCACATGGCTGACCATGGTTTGAGTCCTGGACCCAGTGACTTGAAAATCACACAGGACTCATGTGTGTGCATGCCCAAAATTCTGAGAGGAGAATGGAGAAGGGATTGCAGTGTGCCCATTCCCTTGGGGAATAATTTTTCAGTTTCCTTCTCTCTGTCTCTCTCCAGTGAGCATACATGCCCTATGGCAAAACCAATAAATAAATACAAATTAAAAACTAAATATTCATTTTAGCAAAACAGAAAAGCAGAACTTCAAGTTCATATGGAATTGCAAGGGAATCTGAGTAGTTAAAACAATTCCGAAAGAAAAGAATTAACAGAGAGAGGACTCATACAGATTTCAAAGCTAACAGTAATCAAAACACTGTGGTACTGGCATTTGGATAGACAAACAGACCAGTGGAATAGAATTGAGAGTTTAGAAATAAACCTATACAGTTATGGCCAATTGATTTTTGCAGAGATGCCAAGAGCATTGTATAGAGAAAGAATAGTCTCATTAACATATAGCATTAGAGAAACTGGATATCCACAGCAAAAGAACAAAAGAATGAAGTGGGCTTTCTACCTTATACCATATACAAAAATGAACTAAAATGGACTGATGAACTAACTAAAAGAGCTCAAACCATAAATACCTTAGTAGAAAACATTGGCAATGGAATGTTAGATATGACACCAAAAGCACACACACAAAAAAAGAAAGAGAAACAATAGATAATCAGACTTCATCAAAATTAAAAACTTTCATGCATCAGAAGTCATTATCGAGAAAATGAAAGAACAACCTTCAAAGGGAATATTGAAAGGAAATATTTGCAAACCATATCTGAAAAAGGTTCAGTGTCCAAAAAATATATATACAAAGAAAAAGTCTTATATTTCAACAACAAAAAGAACTCAATTTAAAAATGGGTGAAGAACTTGAATAGCCATTTCTCCAAAGAGGATATACAAATGGCCAGCAAACTAGGAAAAGACACTTAGTATCATTAGTCATTAGCGAAATGCAAGTCAAATGTGAATGGATACCACCTCATATCTACCAGATGTCTATAACAGTGAAAAAAAAAAAAAGGAAAAATCAGTGTTTAGGATTTGGAAAAAATGGAAAACAAATAAATTGATGTTGCTAATGAAAAATGATTCAGCTGCTATGAAAAATATTTTGGTAGTCCCTCAAAAACATAGGGTTAGATGGCACCAGGAGTTAGCGTAATGGCTATGTCACTGAACTCCCATGTAGCCTACCGCGGTTCGAGTCCCGGACCCGGTGGCTTAAACTCATGCCGGGCATGTGTGCATGCGTGCCAAAGATCCCAAGAGGAGAATGGAGGAGAAGGGACTGTGGCATGGCTATCCCCCCAGGGGGGTGATTTCTCGCTTTCTGTCTCTCTCTCTTTCTGGTGAGCGCACACGCCCTATAGCAAAAACCTCTCAAAAAAAAAAAAAAAGAAAAAAAAACACACATACATATGGTTAGCACTGCAGTGCAACAGTTGAGCCCTGTGCATGGTAAGCCAGAGCCCATATGGCTGACTGCAATTTGAATCCTGGTTCCTGTACTTGAAAAATATGGCAGGTACATGTGCTTGTCTATCCAGGATCCTGATGGGATGAAGAAATTAAGGAAAGAGGATTGCAGCAGGACCACAGCTCACTGGGGATTCTCTCTCTCTCTCTAACTACTGCACATGCCCTCTGGCAATAAAACAAAACAAACAAAACAAAACAGAATACTGGGGCCAAGTGGATAGCAGGTATAATGCAACCGGACTCACATGGAAAACGTCCTAAGTTTGCATCCTGAGACCTCCCTGAACACCCTGGGCACTCACATGTGCCAATGATCTAGGGTGAACTGCTATATAATAAGATAATTCATTGCACCATTGCTTATAAAAGCAGAAACTGTAAATAATCCAACAAATATTTATCAACAAGAGATTGGTTAAATACATAGGAATATATCTATACATTAGAATACTATAAGAAAGCTCTTTAGAAAATGATGTGAAAAAATTCATTAGAGGTGCTGCTAATTGTGTTTGGGGGAAGGAAAGTACAGAATGGTTTATATAATATGCTACTACCTATGTTAAAATGTAAGCATAAATTACATTCATGTATGTATACAAATATCTGTAAAGATATTCTAGAAACTAATAACACTGATTACCTTTTTAGGGAGAGGGTAGTTAGAAACAGAACAGGAAGGAAGGAACTTTTCAATTTATACTTTAAAACATTATCCAATCTGATGGGTATAAAAAGCAGTGTTGTTGATTTAATTTGCATTTTTTATATTGCATTTTTCAATGAGGCAACCACTATTTTTTTGTTGGAAGGGTAGAATCTTTTATGAGGTTATAAGTAAGACATGTTGTTAGCTTCTAGAATATCTTTTCAGATATTTATATACATAGAAACAAGGCATAGAACGGAGTTCATTTTCTATTCTTTCTTTTGCTCATTTTTAATTGATTGATTTTTTTTCTTCTTTAGGAATTCTTTATATTCTGACCATGAGTTCTATGGTGGTTATATATGTGCTTGTGTTTTCACTGTCTTTTGAACAGACTTTATTTATTTTAATATAGCTTGCAACTTTATTGATTTATAAGGATATTTTCTTACTCTTAATTTCAAAGAACCTTATTAGCCACATTTACATTTTTAAAGGATTATTATTATTATTACTATTATTATTTTAATTTGCTATAGGGCTCACCAGAGACAGAGAGAGAGAGAGACAGAAAAAGTGAGAAAGCAAGCTGCCAAGTCCAGGTCTTGAACCGGCGACCAGCCACATGGGAGTCCAGTTCCTTAACCATCACACCACCTGCTGGCTCCAGCCACATTTACATTTTAAGAATTACATAAGATTATTATTCTAGAGAACATTTCACATCTTATCTATATCTACCAATGCATTTTTCTAGATCTAAAGATACAGTTATACTCCAGGGAAGTCAAGAAACATTATCAAACATGAAAAAGGATTGGTTCCCCAAGAATGAACTAAGGTGTCCCAGTAACAAATAAGTACGCAAAAGATGTGATTCAGCTAAAAGATACATGGACCAAAAATTTTTAAATAGCCTTAGAATCTATGTAAAGTTTTAACAATTGTTGATATGGGTTGCGATTTCAAAGGAAGAAACAATCTGAAACAACTCATAAAAGATTCAGATGTTATACTCAAATTTGTGAAAGAAGCAGTGTTAAGACAACTATAATATTCAAAAGAGAACTACCAAACTCTTATACTCATTTAGATAGTGCTAAAATGTGCATCTTTTCATTTCACTTTGTGCTTCAGTTTCCCCAAGTAAAATAGGGTATAAGTATTAAATAAGGTGTATATATATATATATATATATATATATATGTATTAAATAAGGTGTATATATACATATATATATATATATATATATATATATATATATATATATATAAAGCATTTATAAATTAAAATAGTACCTGGCACATAATAATAAATATTACCTATTATTATTATTATTATATTTACTTCTCATTACAGATTAGTAAAAAGAGTAAAAATAAAATAAAATGCATACTAATTATTTCATTTTATTAATTCTACCTACCAAAGGGATCATAACCTCTGCAAATAATGGTTCTAAATAATCATTCTAATCTTTATACCTCTATTTCTTTTGTCTTATTGTTCTAGCAGAACAGTTAGTGTGAAAGTTACCTACAAAATGTGGAGGATAGAAAAAGTACATAATGAACTCAGATCTGGCTAACATGATTTCTAAGCAGAATGTTCAACCTGCCAATTAGTTTCATTTAACTGTTCATGATAAAAAGTGTAGATAGAAGAAAATGAACTTCAAAAGGAGCTGTTAGATTTTCAAGTAAAATTTAGAGTATATAGAGACAAGATTTTCTTGGTTCAAAAATAATACTATTTTCTATTTCCAGTTACTCCAGATAGCAAAAGGTGCCCATAGTAAGAAATTACATTAGGGCAAAGAGCAAACCCAAAGATCTTCAAATAAAATTGTAGCCTATATGTTCATATCTCAAGGAGTAGACTCTAAGACACTTTGTGGAGCTAAATATTTGGGGCATGCAGGGGAAAGGTTAAGTGACATTCATATATAAGAAAGGTATCAATAATTAGGAACCATAGAATGGACTGTGGTATTTAGCTCCCAGACTGACCCAGCGAATCATTTCTCCCAGTATTCTTGCCCTTTTTATAGGGTACAAAATGTGTATAAAAATGTACTGTGCTAGTTCTAGAACTAAGTCTTAAGAACTGGTATTATCTATTTGTGTTTTGGGGAGCATGAGCCACAATATAAGTCTGAGTATCCTGCTAAATAAACTGAAAGGCCCAGAGAGTACATGGAGAGGGAAAAAGGCTCAGTTCTTCCAGCCCATTCAAGCCTCCAGATGACTCCAGCCCCAGTCACCATCTTGCTACAACTTTATTAGAGATCTCAGGTAACACTGGAAAAATAACTGCTCAGGTAATCTACAGACTCATGAAAGATAATAGTAAATGGTTTTAAACCACTAATTTTAGGGATGGCTTGCTATGCAACAAAAGGTGACCAAAACAAGCAGGATAAGCTACCTGAATATGCAGCATGAGATGCATGCCCACTTTTATGGTGAAGAAGATACAGAGCATGATGAATTTTTACACACATGTACATACACACACATATAAGCTTACTGTCATAATTAAGATATAGAGCACTTTCAATAACCAGAAAGGTCAGTAGTGCCCTTTCCTTCCCTACCCACTTCACTGAAGTAAAGGGTACAAAATGTGTATGAAAATGTACTGTGCTAGTTCTAGAACTAAGTCTTAAGAAGAACTGGTATTATCTATTTGTGTTTTGGGGAGCACGAGCCACAATATAAGTCTGAGTATCCTGCTAAATAAACTGAAAGGCCCAGAGAGTACACGGAGAAGGAAAAAGGCTCAGTTCTTCCAGCCCATTCAAGCCTCCAGATGACTCCAGCCCCAGTCACCATCTCACCACCAAGTTTTGTCTGTACTTACTTAGCATAAAAGCATATACTATTCTTTCACTGGGAGATACAGCTCTGTGGCTCTATCAGTAGTCCATCCTTTTTATTACTATACAAATATCCCTGAGTATGCTAATGGGAATTTTGATTTTTTTCTGTTTGGGGCTTTAATAAATAAAGCTATTATAAGCCCTAAAATGATTAATTTTACTGATTTGACTGGCCTAATGGATACCCAGATAGCTAGTAAAATATTTCTAAGTATATCAATGAGTGTTTTTGAAAGAAATTTGCATTTCAATCAGTAGACTGAGTAAAGAAGATGCAGCTCCCCCAAGGTAGAGGGACATCAGCCAATCCAGTGAGTACACAAATAGAACAAAGAGGTGAAGGAAGGGTGGATTCTCTCTTCTTGAGCTGGACCATCCATCTTCTCTTGATTCTCCAGCTTTTGGACTTCATCAGATGTTTGTCAATCCCTCCCCTCTAGGCCCAGTTTTAGGGCTTCAGTCATGGACTAAATTACAACACTGGTGTTTCTGGTTCTACAGCAGGAAGATGGCATGTCATGGGACTTCTTAGCCTCCATAATTGTATGCACCATTTTCCATAATTAATCTCTTATATATACATACATATCCTATTGGTCACTAAACTAAATATCCTCATCAAGTCTTTCTATGTACATATGTATCCATTTCTCCTGGGTAAACTCCTAATGGTGGAATCGCTATGTTATAAAAACAGATGTATGTGGTGGTATTTCACTGTAGTTGTAACTCCATTTTCTTGATAAATAGCAATTCTGAACACATTTTCATGTTTATTAAACACCTCTATTTTTTTTTTGGAGATTTCTGCCATAGGGCAGATGCGCTTGCCAGAGAGAGAGAGAGAGAGAGACAGAGACAGTGAGAAGGAAAGTGAGAAATCATCCCTGGCAGGGTTGGCTATGCAGCAATCCCTTCTCTATTCTCCTCCTGGGACCAAGGGCATGCACACACACACACACACACACACACACACACACACAGCATGATTTTGAAGCCACCAGGTCTGGGACTTGAACCGTGGCTGGCCATCTGGGAGTCCAGCAACATAACCACTATACCATCTGCTGGCCCGTATTAGACACCTTGATATCCTCTTTTAGAAAAGTTCTATTCAGACCGGCAGGTGGCATGGTGGTTAAAGGCTGGATTCCCACATGGCCAACCACGGTTTGAGTCCCAGACCTGGCGGCTTACTTTCTCCCTTTCCCTTTCTTTCTCTCTCTAGTCAAATTAAAAATTAGTAACAAATAAAATTAAATAAATAAATAAATAAATAATAATCTGTGGATATATATTCATCTCGTTGTTATATATTGGGTCATCAGAAAAGTCATGATGTATTTTTTTCTATGCAAAAATGTGTCATGACTTTTCCAGTGACCCAATATTTTAGTAGTCTTTTTCAATCTAAAACAATTCCTTAGTATTTCTTGGCTTCGGTGACATTAATATTGTTTAAGAATGATGGCCATTGTTATGTTTTAAGAGCATATTTCTGATTTTGGCTTTGTCTGATGCTTTCTCATGATTAAATTCAGGTTATTACATCCCCAGCCAAAAAACTACATAGTGATATTGTTTCTTTCACACAGGTAACTTAGTTTTGGTTACTCAGGCCAAGTACTGTTTCTCTATCATATTGTTACTACGTGTTCCCTAGCAACTTGGGGAAGACACTTTAAGGCCATGTAAACATACTGCATATCAAACCTCTGCTCAGTCTTGTTGCAGATTTATCACTCACTGATGATTCTTGTCCAGTTAGTGTTTACTATGATGATTACAAAAGGATTCACAAATTTTACCACTCATTTCATATTTAGAAATCAGTACGCTACTGGAGGCAGTGAGGTAGGGGAAAGGGACCCTAAAAATATGATTAGGGTATGGGCCCAAAATGGAATCACAAAATGGCTAAGTTTTGAGATGGAGGCAGTGGTAACTCAGTGATTGACCTAAGCAACATGACTTAGACCTAAAACAAAGGCTTTTTCCATGCCCTATCACATTCTAAGAAGAAGATAATGGTTTTCATGGCCCAAAGCTTCTAGACAAAAAAATATAACCTTGGCACCCACTTCAAAATTAAGAAAATAATTAAACCCATCCAGTATGGGCCTCACACCATCAGGAGGGGAATACATGCACAAGCCCCATCTAGAACCTAAGTCCAGACAAAGTCTTTCCTGACCCAAATAAAAACCCCTTGCCACAGTTTTTCCTTGACAATCCATTTTCTGGGACTCCTCCTTTCTTGGGAGCTCTGTTTTTCCTTCTTTCTCCTTTAATAAACTTCCCGCTTTGTTAATAAACTCCCTGCTTTGCTATACCTACTCTGTGTCTACAACTCTAATTCTTCCTGAGCGTAGGACAAGAAACCGTTCTCACTGAAGTGTGGGCCCGATCACCCCTGCACCCCCCATGTTCCTGCATCACCAGCAGGTGGCGTGGGGGTTAAGACACTGGATCTCCATGTGGCTGACCATGTTCAAGTCCCGGACCTGGTGGCTTGAAAATCACATAGGGTGCATATGCATGCATGCCCAAAATCCCAGAAGGAGAATGGAGAAGGGATTATGAAGTGGCTATCCCCCCAAGGAGGTGATTTCTCACTTTCCCTATCATAGTCTCTCTCTATCTCTCTCTGGTGCTAGTATGCACCCTATGGCAAAAATCTAATAAAAAAAAAAAAAAAAAAAAGAAAGAAAGAAATCCATGAATTCCTAATGATACTAAAAGAAAAAATTTAAAAACCAGTATGCTACTATATACAAAAGTCATCCTTTTCTCCAATTTATCTATTTACCCATCTACTTACTTACCTATCCATCTACATTAGTATGGGCTTTTGACTTTAGTGGGGTTTTTTTGGTTTTTGTCTTAGGGTATGTGCACTCACCAGGGAGGGACAGAGAATGGAAAAGTGAGAAATCATCCCCCGGGGACCTGACCACACCACAATCCCTTCTCTCCTCCCTTTCTCCTCTTTGATTTTGGGAACATATGCACACATGTCCAACATGATTGTCAAGTCCCCAGGTCTGGGACCAGAACTGCAGTCAGCCCTGTGAACACCTACCACCTTAACCACCACGCCACCTGCTGGCCCCAAATTTTGTTTTCTTCGATGGCTCAATACTGTCCTTATTGATGTTCAAACAGTCCCAGATTTGGCCAATAGGTGCCTCTTCACGCTAGCTTCCATTTTTTCCATCTTGCTCCACCATTTTTTGAACACTGTTGCTTTCTGATAACATTAAGATGTTCCAGGATAATCTTACATCTTTACTGCCTAGTCCTGGAGATCAGCCTTTCTCCAAAGATTCCTGGTTCCTTTTAGTGGAGAACGGTATGAGAAGAAAATATATTAGTGCCAGGTGTACTCATTGCTATCAGGGTAAATTTGACTCTATACCTGTGCTAATTTGGTAGCTATTATCCACGTGTGGCTATTTAAATTAAAATTAGTAAGACAGAGGTCAGCATGTGGCATGGTAGTTAAGGGCAGTGAACTCCCACATGGCCAACCATGGTTCAAGTCCTGGACCTGGCAGCTTGTTTTCTCACTTTCTCTCTCTCTCTCTCTTTCTCTGTTTTACTCTGTCCCTCTCTAGTCAAATTAAAATAAATAAATAAAGTTAAATAAAATAATTATTCTTTTTTTGTGGGGGAGAGTTTTTTGGCTATAGGGTATGTGCACTCGCCAAAAAGACAGCGAGAGACAAAGAGACAGAAAGTGAGGAATCACTCCAAGGGGGATGGCCATGTTGCAATTCCCTCTCCTCCATTCTCCTCTTGGGATCTTGGGCGCGCACCCACATGCACCCAGTATGAGTTTAAGCCACCAGATCCAGGACTCAAACCACAGTCGACTACATGAAAATCCAGCAGCGTAGCCATTACGCCATCTGCTGGTCCCAAAATAGTTCTTTAAATTAAAACTTCAGTTCTCTAATTGAATGAGTCACACTATATATATAAAATTATAACATTTGAATCATTACAAGACATTTCACTGGATGTCATTCATTGTTCTATACCCTTGCAGTGGGCAAATCTAGGAAATACACACACATACACACACACATTAATAGATTCCTACTCTCCAGTGCCTTTTAAATGTTTTCCCATGTTCCGCTATGTTGATTCTTTAAAACATTAAACAATTATTTATTTTATTCAGCACATATTATTAGACAGGTACTGGTAAAGGCTCTATAGAAATTCAAATAAAAATATAGTCTCTATTTCCTAAAAACTTACAATTTCATGGGAAAGCAGAAAGATAAGTGGATTATTATATAATGACATGGCAAATTTCAGTATACTGAGGTAAAAACATGGTGGTATAATAAAACATATTTTATAGTAGGGATATTAAGAAAGGCTTCCTGGGACCAGCAGTTAGCGTAATGGCTATGTCGCTGGACTCCCACGTAGTCGACCGCGGTTCGAGTCCCAGACCCGGCGGCTTAAACTCACGCCGGGCACGTGTGCGTGCGTGCCCAAGATCCCGAGAGGAGAATGGAGGAGAAGGGATTGCGGCGTGGCCATCCCCCCTGGGGGGTGATTTCCTGCTTTCTATCTCTCTGTCTGTCTGGCGAGCGCACGCGCCCTATAGCAAAAACCTCTCCAAAAAAAAAAAAAAAAAAGAAAGGCTTCCTGAGGAAAAAAGGCATTTAAGTTGAGAAAGGTAAATTATTATTGGCCTAGGAAATGTAGAGATTAAGTCGGGAGTAAGGGCATTTGCTATTTTCCATTACTTTTATCATCTCTGTTGAAATCACTCTCTTAAAAGGATTCCTTTCTCTCCATCATAGCCTTTCAAGACTATCATTCAAAGCCCTTTTTTTTGGAGAGGATTTGCTATAGGGCACATGTGCTCGAGAAATCACCCCTCAGGGTGGGGGATGGCCATGCTACAATCCCTTCTCCTCCATTATCCTCTTGGATCTTGGGCATGCGCGCTCATGCACCTGGAGTGAGTTTAAGCTACCGGGTCCAAGACTCGAACTATGGTAAACTACATGGGAGTCCAGTGACATAGCCATTACTGGCTATAGCCATAACCAACAGCTGGTCCCTCAAAGCCCATTTTAAAAATGTATTATTATTATTTTTTTAAGACATGTTTTGCTATAGGGCATGTGTACTTGCCTGAGAGACAGAGAGAGACAGACAGAAAGTGAGAAATCACCCCCTTTCTGGGGGCTGGGGACATCCACACTGCAACTCTTCTCCTCCAGTTTCCTCTCAGGGTTTTGGGCATGCACACACACATACCTGGCATGAGTTTTACCTGCCAGGTTCAGGACTCAAACCATGATCAACTATGTGGGAGTCCAGAGACATAACCATTATGCCATTTGCTAGTCCCTAAAATCTATTTTTTAATATCTCTAATCAGAGAAACTCCCAAATATACTGTTTTCTGGTTTCAGGCACACAAAAGATCTGGTTTATTCGTGTTGTTTTCAATGTAATAAGTAAGAACATAGGCTCTGGAATCAGACTTATTGCCTACTAACTGTGAACTTTTTGATAATTTATTTAATCTTCCTGAACTTCAATTTCTGCATCAGAAGGTGGGCTTAATAATACCTCATAGTTATATGTTTGATTAAAATAATGTATTGCAAATCGCAAACTATGTAATCTACTAGTAACAACAGCCTTACAACTTGTTTCTTCCTTTGTTTTCTGGATTTTTAAAATTGCTTATACCTGCAGTGGTGGTTAAGGTGACTGGATCCTACATAGCTGACTGCGTAGTTCAAGGTACGTATCCACTAGCTTGAAAACATGCTGGGTGGGCTGGCAGGTGGCGTGGTGATTAAGGACATTGGACTCCTACATGACCAATGTGGTTTGAATTCCAGACCTGGCAGTTTGCTTTCTCACTTTGTCTCTCTCTCTCTCTCTCTCTCTCTCTCTCTCTCACTTTGTCCCTGTCTGGTCAAATTAAAAGAAGGAAGGAAGGAAGGAAGGAAGGAAGGAAGGAAGGGAGGGAGGGAGGGAGGGAGGGAGGGAAGGAAGGAAGGAAGGAAGGAAGGAAGGAAGGAAGGAAGGAAGGAAGGAGAGAGAGAGAGAGAGGGAGAGAGAGAGAGAGAAAGGAGGGAGGGAGGGAGGGAGGGAAGGAAGGAAGGAAATAAAGTTAAATAAAATAGTTCTTTAAAAAAAAAAAGAAAAAGAAAAACATGCTGGGTGTTTGTGCATACATATCTAAAATTCCAAGAGGAAAAAAAGAGAAGGGATTGCAGCCTGATCGTCCCCTGGGAGGCTGCTTTCTCACTTTCCTTTTTCTCTTTCTTTCTCTGACATGCACACAATTTTTAAAAATTGCTTACACTTTTCATTCAAGGTCAATCTTTACATTACAAGGTCTACATTATATTATTATTAATTTTAGAAATATTATTTATTTTTAATTTTTTTTAGAGAGAGATTTTTGCTCTGGGGCATGTGCGCTCACTGGAAAGACAGAGAGAGAGAGGGAGACAGAAAGCAAGAAATCACCCCCTGGGGGGATGGCCTCACTGCAATCCCTTCTCCTCCATTCTCTTCTTGGGATTTTGGGCATGCATGCCAATTGCCTGAGTTTAAGCCGCCAGGTCCGGGGACTCAAATTCCACCCAACTACATGGAAGTCCAGCAACATGACCATTACGCTACTGCTGGTCCCATACTTTGATATATTCTTAAGAAAACTAAGAGCATAAGGAAAAAAAAAACATTTCATAAAGCAAGAAATAGAGATTATTTATTTTGTTCATTACAATTTGTTTATAGGTACACTGAAAATATACCCATCATTTTATTTACAAATAAAAAATACACTTCTCAAAATTAATACTTTTAATAAATAAAGTATATTTTACTTGAATAAAGTGAATTTTTATATCTAAAGTCACATTAGTTATATTCTAGAAGAAAGAAAAGAAGCATTCACCAGCACTAACAAATACCAGATCCACAAATGAGAACAATGTTACTTCCTCAAAAAATACCTGATAACTGTGATTATTTTCTTTACCAGAACAAATATTCACAGGATATATAAGAATTACACCTGTGTTTTCCTTATTAACCTTATTAGTACATTCAAAAAATCATCTCGACATTTAATTTTCTTTCAAATTTATTTAAAAATAACAATGGATTCTCTTTTTAAAAAATGGGGATGTGAACAGTTCAAGAATACACTATTATTTTTAAACCACTAAATACTACTTATATATTATTAATATCTAGTAGCAATAGATAAGCCATTCATAAAAGGTAGTTTTCAGTTTTCTATATGTAATTATCCTAAACAACTAGGTACAATCTACCACCTCTCATGTGAACTATACTGATGGTGAAATATTTGTTCATGTTTTCCCAAAGACAACCTTACCTGTGGAGTCCAATAAAAAGTAGGGCTCAATCTGTAGAGTTTTCTTCTGTGGAAACTCTGAAGTGGCCTTGTTCGGGCTGCTGTACTCATAACAGACAAGGATGGAGATTTCAATCTTGTCCTGTCTTTTCTCCTTTTCTTACTGTGCTTCTGGTTAAGTAACCAGTTACTGGAGGAAGAAAGCTCATCTAAATTCTCTGAAGCACTGAAATGCCATGAAATAATTGGGGGGCAAGAAGAAGAATAAAACAAAACGAACAAACAAACAAACAAAAAGACAAAGAAAACTAAATGTAAATTGCCTTGGTCTATTATGACAGAAGAGTATTAATTTTAATGAATTTTGTGGCAACAATTTATGAAAAAATTAACATTAATGGGGAATTACATATTCAAGTTGTGAAAATAATTTCTACATCTATTTTTTTCCTGGAAAGCAATCCTAAAGTTAGAAAATTATTAGATTATATGTATAATATCAATGTTCATTGTAAATAATTAATTTACATATGTTATATAGTGTTTTAACTACTTCAAATCCTTTCACATATAGGTGAAATTACATGGATTATAAGCTTAAAAAGAACTAACATCTCATCACTACATCATTAGCTGCTCTTGAATAAATACTACATTATCATTTCAGTGACTTCTGAAACAGATCTGCTACCCTACTATATTTTGGGAATTTTTTTAAAACTTCTGATGGTACAGAAGCTATAGCTATAAAATAATGAAATGAGTCACACAAGCTACCCATGAAAATGAGTGTAATAATTTTATAATTACTGTTCATATTAATTTTTAAATATATTTAAATATTTCCAATACTTTACATCATAACATCAAGAGGAAGTTAATCCTCATAAATTTAATTTCATTCATACTAGTATATTACATACAATATAATTAAACTTTCAGGCACTACCAAGTACCAATTTCAACCTTATTTATATAGACAAAAGCTAGCCAGTTCTATATTCTAATATTAACAAGTGAATCCACTATATGTGATACTGCTATTCAACATGAAAGTTCTAAATATACTCTTTGATTCAAGTAAAATTGGTGTTCACTGGTAAACATAAAATACGATATTTTTGTAACAGTATTATTAACTTTGAATCATATTTATGGCTGCTATAATATATTCTACTATTGAATTGTCAGAAAAGTCAACATATTTTTGCATTGAAAAACAGAAAAATATGTCATGACTTTTTGACAACCCAATAGCTTGTGGATAAAGCAAGTAATTCAAGAGTACTTTGCATAGTATAAGAAACTAGAAATAATGACGTCTAAATTGTTTATGTTGGTGAAACCAAAAAGAATACTTAAATATGAAATTTAGTGACTATGATACATTTAACAAAGACATAATTGAGTGTATACTATTAACCAGAACTGTATAGGGAAAAGAGCTGGTGAGAACTATTTCACATTTAAAATATTAAGTCTCCAGAGAGCTTTAGAATGCTTTAAGTCTCAGTTAATAAAACACAATGAAGCTCTTCTGTCACACAGCTGGCTAAGAAGGTTTATGGTATAGAGCTGTTTTCAAATTAATGGGCCTAACCTCATACCCTGGGTGTTATTTTCTGTGACAGCAATTCATAGTGTGAACTGTCTTTGAAAAACTTTAAGTGTATTAGTACTAAGTAACAGTTTGCTCTTGAGAAGCTAGCTATGGAGCAGGCTACATGTCAAGGGAGAGTAGAAGGCACACATGGAGCCAAAATGAAGTCAGGCACTGAGCAAGACAGGTAATGGACGGGCACAGAAGTGAGTCAAGGTCAACAAGAAGACCAGTTTCAGTTAGGTAACAAGTAACTGGTTTTAGAGGTGGTCAAGTCAGAAGAGCTGTAATACAGGAAGGAAGGAGCAGATAAAGCACAAAGCCAGGTCTTAGTCTATTAAGTCAGAGAGACAGGCAGAAACTTATACTGTCTCCTTAAAAGACATTATTCTGGTAGTGTTAAGAGAAATTAAAAGCTTTTACTCTGGGAGCCTGAAGCATACCTAACTCTTTGCTCTAAAGGCTTCAAATTCTGTTTTGTTTGTTTTGTTTTAAGATTTTGCCATAGGGTGCACATGCTTGCCATAGGGCGCACATGCTTGCCAGAGAAAGAGACAGAGAGAGGGATGGCTACCCAGCAATCCCCTCTCTTCCATCTCCACTCAGGATTTTGGGCACACATGCACATGCACCTGGCATGAGTTTCAAGACATCAGGTCCAGGACCTACTGGTCCCCAGGCTTTAATTGTTAATAACTCAGATTTCCTCTTCTGCCCATGAGACAGCCCCACAGAAGATGAGTCATCTGTGGTTCCCTACTAAATGAAAGGACACAACTTCTGAGCTGCTAAGGTGGTTGATTTTTTTTTTTTTTTTTTTGGAGAGGTTTTTCACTATAGGGCGCGTGCGCTCGCCAGACAGACAGAGAGAGACGTAGAGACAGAAAGCGAGAAATCACCCCCCAGGGGGGATGGTCACGCCGCAATCCCTTCTCCTCCATTCTCCTCTCGGGATCTTGGGCACGCACGCACACGCGCCCGGCGTGAGTTGTAAGCCACCGGGTCCGAGACGCGAACCGCGGTCGACTACGTGGGAGTCCAGCGACATAGCCATTACGCTAACTGCTGGTTCCCAGGTGGTTGATATTTTAATCAGATGAAACAATTTTAGTTTTAGAGTATTTTTTAAGTATGTTGCCACCTACAGGCAATTCATTCTTAGATTCTAACACTTTCTAATATAAATTCTTGCAAAGTGTCATCAAAATTTATCCTACTCAAATAAATGGAGGAATTTACCAAAATTGAGAGATGTGAAATATATTTATTTTACTACTAATCAATGTACAAATCACATTATTCTCCCAAAGTTTATTTGACACATAAACCACTTTCATGAATAATGGATGGGAGTTATTGTAACTACTACAAGTCCCTGAGTTCACCGACTTTGCATAGTGTTTTACACTAAACAGGGATCAATGAACCTCACTGAAAAGCAAAACAAAAGGAAAATCCTGAAGAAAATAACACTAGCCTGCTCATGTGATTCTTACAGCTCAGAAGACAATAACAGAAGATCCACATAATTAGCATAAACTAAAATAGAAACTTAAAGAGATCATTAAAAGGGGCCAGCAGGTAGTGTGGTTGTTAAGGGCACTGGACTCCCACATGATCAACCTCAATTTGAATCCTGGACCCAGTGGCCTGCTTTCTCATTTTCCCTCTCTCTCTCACTCTGTCTCTCTCTGGTCAAATTAAAAATAAATAAATAAATAAATAAATAAATAAAGTTAAATTTAGAGGAAAAAAAAAAAGATCATTATAAAATATAAAATACCATTTACAAATAACACTCTTTTTTAAAAAAAGTCATAATAAAAAGAGAACGATGGGGCCAGCAGGTGGCATGGTGGTAAAGGCAGTGGACTTCCAAATGGCCAACCACAGTTTAAATACTGGACTTGGTAGCTTGCTTTCTCTCTCTCTCTCTCATCTTTCTCTGGTGAGTGCATGTGCCCTATAGTAAATTTAAAATAATAGTAATAATATTAAATAAAATAAAATGAACAAATAATATTTTTTTTAAAAAAGAGGAAGAAAAGATGCAGGAGGGAAAGAACATTTCAATAAGGGATAAGGCTTAGCATTCCTACTGAGTATAAGGTATACCAACAAAATCTCAGGAACTAAGGATGCAATAGGCCACTGTCAAATATTGCATATAATAATTATCAAAACAATTACCAATATATAATTATCAGGCTGGCCCCTTGGCATAGTGTTAATACACTATTCAAGAGAAGCCAGGTCCCACATAGCAGCTATGGTCCCAATACCCTGCTCAGTCAGTCAGAAACAAGCCATGAGGGACTGCATATGGCATAATGGTTATGACGCTGGACTCCCACATAGTCAACCACAGTTACAGTCCCAGTCACAGTGGCTAAAATCTCACAGCAGGCGAATGTGCATGAGTGCCCAAAATCCCAAGAGGAGAATGGAGAAGGGATAATGGTATGGCCATTCCTCCAGAGGGTGATTTCTCACTTTCTGTCTCTCCAGGGAACACACACGCCCTATAGGAAAATCTCTCTCTTAAAAAAGAAAGAAAGACAGACAGACAGACAGACAAGACAAGATGCCATGTATTCGTGTGAGTGCCCAAGATCCAATAGGCTGGAAGACTGAAGAACGTGGATTGCAGCATGACCAGACCCTGTGTGTGGGAGGGGTTGCTCACATCTCTCTTTCTCGTTATCATTCTCATGTGTGTGCACACATACTCTATTATAAATAAAGAAAAAAACATTTTAAATGTATATAATTATCAAGTAGGATAGTATCAAGTGAGGTAATAACTTATATTTTTTAGGATTTCTGATGGAAAATAAAAATCCCTCAAATGGTAGCCTAGATCTTCTGTGCCATATGCACATAACATAACTTGGTTAGAAAATGAATTAAATAATTGAAGGAGTAGGGGTAACAAGGGTGAAATTTCAGGCTTATGTTTTTTCCCAATTTCCATTGCCATCTCTATAATCCAAGCTATTCTGTACCAGGATTACCCTAACAGCCTTATAATTGGACTTCCCTCATCTACTCTTTTCCCCTTCCAGTTCTTTCTATACCAATCTTTTGGAAAAACAAACCTGATCCTATCATACCCACCCCCAACCACACGCACACACATACACTACTTACAAATCCTTCAAGGCCTTCCATTGCTCTTGAAAGACTTAAATCCTTAACCTTTTAAAGGCCAATTGGCCTGGCACCTGCCATGGTCTCTTACCTCTTCTTGTATCACATTCCTTCTTATTCTCTGTGTTAATGACTCCTTTCATTTCACGTAATATACTTGCTACAGTAGAAGACCTATAGGTATATTATTTCTGCTTCCTAGAATTTTCATAAATCCTTCTTTACCTACATAAATTCCAATAATCATTTGGCTCTCAATTCCAAAGTTAGTTCTTCAGGGAAGTCTTCTTTGAGCCCAGCATAGTTCCTCTCCAAAGACTAGATGAAATTCCCTTAGGAACTCTGAAATGTAAGCACTATTCACCTTTCCTTGATAGCATTTTTCATGGTGATTAATGCCTGTCTCCCTCTCTAGACTTTTGGTAGGGCAGAGATAGTACTATTTTGTCTACCTGTGTATCAGAAGTTCCTGACACTGTGCTTTGCATATAGCAGAGGATCATTTGTTGAGTGAATGGGAAAATATAGTGCATCCATATATATTGTTAGTTTTATCATCCCAGTTCTGTACTTAATATAGCATATTCTATACCAAACTACAATTGGCCCTTCATATTTGCCTTCCCACTCTGGCAGACTCCACCAACCACAAATCAAAACATGTGTGAAAGGGAACCAGCAGTTAACGTAATGGCTATGTCGCTGGACTCCCACATAGTCTACCGCGGTTCGCGTCCCGGACCCGGTGGATTAAAACTCATGCCGGGCGCATGTGCATGCGTGCCCAAGATCCCGAGAGGAGAATGGAGGAGAAGGGATTGCGGTGTGACCATCCCACCGGGGGGGGGTGATTTCTTGCTTTCTGTCTCTATGTCTCTTTCTGTCTGTCTGGCGAGCGCATGCACCCTATAGCGAAAACCTCTCCAAAACAAAAAAACATGTGTGGAAGAAAAATTGAGTGTATCTGTATTAAACATGTACACACTTTTTTTTCTCGTCATTATTCCCTAACCAATACAGCATAACAACTATACAAAGCAATAACATTATCTCAAGTAATATAAGTACTCTAGAGATGATTTAAAGTATAAAACAGGATATGCATAAATTATATGCAAATATTACAGCATTTTACATAAAGGATTTAAACATTTACAGATTACAGGATATACAAAGAGAGGGGGCAGGATCTTTTTTTTGGGGGGGGGAGAGGTTTTCGCTATAGAGCGCATGCACTCGCCAGACAGAGAGAGACAGAGAGACAGAAAGCGAGAAATCACCCCCCAGGGGGGATGGTCATGCCGCAATCCCTTCTCCTCCGTTCTCCTCTCGGGATCTTGGGCACACACGCACACGCGCCCGGCGTGAGTTTTAAGCCACCGGGTCCTGGACACGAACCGCGGTCGACTACGTGGGAATCCAGCGACATAGCCATTACGCTAAGTGCTGGTTCCCGAGGGGGCAGGATCTTGAAAACCATCCCCTAGGGATACCAGTACTGAGGGATGACTATAATTATCAGAGATTGGTAAGTGAGTAAATGTTGAACATTTTAGCCTAAGAGCCCAAAGGAGCTCTAAACAAAAGGCTACAAGAGAGCTTTTAAAAGGACAGATATATATTTACATTGTCTGAGTTCCATTTTAAATCCCTGACTCTTGGTTTACAAAAGTTAGTTTGGGGTAGTAAGATACAATGATTTGTGACTTGATCATACATGTGTAAAATAATAAGCAGATGAGAGCTATCAGATGTTTTGATTGGTAAAAGAAAAAGACCTAAGAGTCAAGTCTAAAGAACTTCTAATTTTTATGAAGAGAAAAATGACTAAGAGTTTTATCTGAGAAACTAATCAGAAAGTCATGTGTTCACATTTTATTAATACTTTCATTTATCTAATAGTTATTTAATGACTCTTTAAAATTACTGATTTTCTATTACAGTCTTAGAAATCTCAGCAGTTAAGATATTTATGGATAATAAGAATAGGCATTTGATTTGCATTTAAAGAATATGAGTAGAAAACTCCAAGTGAATGTTTTCTAATTGCCAGAGAGAAAGCACGCCACAATGAGGTAATCCTTTCTCCTTCATATCTACAACCCTTCAAGATTTGGGGCACACACATACATCTGGCACAGTTTTCAAGCCAGTATGGCTGGGATTTAAACTGCTATTGGCCATGTGAGATCTGACTCCCAAAGTACAGCTTTTAAACCCCTGTGCTATGAGGCTGGCCCTCAATTGAATTTTTTAAACAATGTATTCCTATACTTTGATTGCCACAGGCCCAGAAGAGTCGATTAATCTCTACTCTAAAATTTTATTATAAATCACTATCACAATCAATGTTCTACAAATTTATAATTAATGAACATTAGCTAACATCTTTGTATGATCTTGGTGGTGCTGTTAAGTGGTAAATAGCTGTGGAGAAGTAATAGCCTAATGTCTAGAATTTTAAATGAAACCAGTGAAAAATAATCTAAAGTTTCTCATGACAAATTATTCAAGAATCTAATAATATTTTGCTTACACAACTTGTGTTATTAGAAGGAATAGGATAAACCTTAAATGTTATCCTCAAATACTCTTGGTAAACAAGAAACTTTCCAGTCTAATTATGAACTTAGAATGCCAGAACTATAAAAGAGTAACAAAGAGATTTCCTTGTTTCGTTTGTTTGTTTTTGGTTTTGATTGTCAAAGGGTGCATGCACTCACCGGGAAAAGAGAAGAAATAAAAAGGGAGAGAGAGAGAGAAAAAGCATCCTCTAATAGGGCATGCCATATTGCAGTCCCTTTTAATCCATTTCTCCAACCTGTCAGGATGTTGGGCATGCATGCACACATACCCAAGGTTTTGAACTGTGGTGAGCCGTGATCCAACTCCCCTATGCTCTTTGCTTAACTGCTGTGCTACAGGGCCAGCCCAAAAGGATACTTGTATCTCTGAGCATTATCAATAAAGACTATTTTTCATACACTGTATCTTTAGTATATTAACCTAAATCCCCCTCTTTATTTTATATATTTACTATTAATAACTATTAACTAAATTTACTAAAATATTTGTTATGTATTTACTAAAAACTTCTTCATGAAACATGACTATAAATTCTTGCATTTATGTATACTGTTTATTATAGTGGCTAAAACTTTTTTCTAATAAAGGAAAAAGAAAAACCACGGTAGATAAACATACCATGACATCTACTGGCACACATATGTACTGGACAAGTTTCCTTCCATAGCTAAAGTAAATTCCAAGGAAATCTCAGAAAGGTGAGGAAAAAAACAGATGAGAAGGGGAAAGTACTGCCATTAAGTAGGCAATCTGTAGTTACTTTTTTAGTTTCAATGGCAGGGGATAAGGGAAGAAAACCTATTACTGAGAAAGAAAGTTATCATTTCATTGTCATTGATTTACTATACTGCTGAAAACACTTAGGGATGAATTTCCATTTCAGTCAGAAATACTACAACATGGTGGAGAACTGCTCTGGAAAACACTGTTTTAACAACTTGTGCTCTTGAAATTTTGGAATCTAAGATATTATTATTATTATTATTATTGGAGAGGTTTTTGCTATAGTACACGTGCGCTTGCCAGAGAGACAGAGAGAAACAGAGAGACAGAAAGCAAGAAATCACCCCCCACCCCCCAGGGAGGATGGCTATGCTGCAATCCCTTCTCCTCCTCCATTCTCCTTTTGAGATCTTGGGAACGCATGCACACAGGCCCGGCATGAGTTTAAGCCACCAGGTCTGGTACTCAAACCACAGTCGTCTACATGGGAGTCCAGTGACATAGCCATTACACCAACTGCTGGTCCCAGAGTCTAAGATATATTGCACTACCTTCAGGGCTCACTGTCATTCACAGGACAATAACAACCAAGGACCTTTAGCATGGTATATAAAAGATCCATATCCTTAACTATTTACAAAAGCCAGGAATTACTCACGGTAAGAAGTTTGTAACAGAAGCATACCCTTTTGATTCAGGACAATAACTAACTGAAGAGCAGGGTGATATAGAAAGATAGGCTAATATTAGTGCATAGTATACCGAGCAAATCTTGGCTTGCCTTCTTGCTTGCTTTCTTCTTTCTATCTCTCTCTCTCTTTCTTTCTCTTTCTTTCTTCCTTCCTTCCTTCCTTCCTTCCTTCCTTCCTTCCTTCCTTCCTTCCTTCCTTTCCTTCCTTCCTTTCCTTTCCTTTCCTTTCCTTTCCTTTCCTTCCTTCCTTCCTTCCTTCCTTCCTTCCTTCCTTCCTTCCTTCCTTCCCTTTCCTTCCTTCCTTCCTTCCTTCCTTCCTTCCTTCCTTCCTTCCTTCCATCCATCCATCCATCCATCCATCTATCCAGCCAGCCAGCCAGCCAGCCAGCCAGCCAGCCAGTCATCATCTATCTATTTATTTAAAGAGAAATTTTTGCTATAGGGTACAGGAAATCACCTGGGGGGGGGGGGGGGCATGCTGCAATCCCTTCTCCTCCATTCTCCTCTAGGGATTTTGGGTCCTGGCATGAGTCTCAAACTCCAGGTTAGGGCCTGGAACCACAATTGGCCATGTAGGAATCCAGGACCTTAACCACCAAACCACCTGCTCTCCCCAGCCTCTTTCTTTTCAATGTGCTGTCCTTTGCCTTAAAATAAACCAAGGAAACTAAGGCCAGAAAATAGCAGAAAATAAGTATACAACACAGGATTTCTTATTGTTTTGGGTCAGTGCTTTTCAACATTTTCTTCCACATTTATACCATTCCCATTTTAAATACCCTTAAGGAAAAGTAGAAGAAAACACCGATGAAGAGAACTAGAATGTGTTTTCTCAGAGACCATGATAGTCTCCCAGTAGCCCCTTACCAGCCTAGCACATAATACACAAATACCTTCACCCACTGTTCTGGATTAAATAGTGTATCCCTTAAGTTCATGTCCTCCTAGAATTTCTGAATATGACCTTATTTTGTAGTAAGAGTCTTTGCAAGTGTAACTATTCGTTTGTCGAAAAAGTTGTGACACATTTTTGCATAGAAAAACAGAAAAATACTCATGATTTTTCAGACAACCTAACACTTAAGATGAGGACATACTGGATGAGTGGGCTCTAAATATAATCCACGGTTCCCTAAAGAAACACATAAAGGGAAGAATGGAGACAGAAGCAGAGTTTGGAGTAATGTATCTATGTAAGATATATGTATGAAAGATACATGTATATTTTTGCTATAGGGCACATGAGCTTGCTGAAGAGACAGACAGAGAGAGAGAAATCAGCCTCCCAGGGGCAATGGCTATGCTATCCATTCTCCTCTTGGAATCTTGGGCACACACACGCACACACACCTGGAGTGAGTTTTAAGCCTCTGGGTCCAGGACTCAAACCATGGTTCACTATGTGAGAGTCGAGAGACATAGCCGTTATGCCATCTGCTGGTCCTGAGACTGATTTTTGCAGTGCTATCTGCTGTCTTCACTTCTGGTTCTTCAAGTAAAGCATAAAGGCAAAGAGACTAAGAAGCCAATGATAGTTGTATTATTCAATTTGAGAATAATGACATAAAAAGTTTGTCAAACATTCCTGTCTGATCTGACACATTCCCAGAAAATTATTATTTTTTTAAATTGAAAATACAAGAAAAGTTGAAAAAGAAATAAAGATATAATATTTTTCAAAAATCTCTTCTTAATGTATTTTTTTCTATTTTGACTTAAGGCATATGAAGAGAGACAGAGAGAGAGAGAGTCGGCGGAAAGTGAGAAAGAACTTCCCCACCTCACCCAATGGGGCATGGTCACATTAAAATCTTTTCTCCTCCATTTCTTCCTCCTTTAAATAACCAAAAGAGAACTCAATAAGTTGGGCATGTATACACATGTGCCTGACTTTCCTTTTATTTTTTTTAGTTTAGTTGTTGTTGTTTTTGTTTGTTTGTTTTTTGCAGGTATACTCACTAGAGAGAGAGAGACACAGAGAGGGAAAGTGAGAAATCACCTCCTGGGAGATATGAACATGCTGCAATCTCTTCTCTTCCAGTCTCCTCTCAGGGTTTTAGGCACTCACATGTGCCTGGTATGATTTTCAAACCACCGGGTCCAGGATTCAAACTGCAGTTGGCCATGTGGAAGTCCAGCACCTTATCCAGTATACCACCTGCCGGCCCCACCTGGCACGTTTTTCAAGCCACCAGGTCTAGGACTTGTATCACATGGTTAGCCATGTGGGATACAGCTATCTTAACCACCAAGCCACAAGTTGGTCCCCAAATCCCATTTCTAAACAGAAATAAAGTTTGCATTCAAATTTTGTTTCATATCTTTTAAATCTATTTTCTTTGAGATCATACTACACAATAATTTTGCTATCCTGACTTTTTCTATTTAACATGCCAAAATAAGCATATTCCCATATGATTATATACTTTTTATTCAAATAATTTTTAATAAGTTAAATGATATTACACACAGTGATTGTACTACTATTTGTTTGTTTTTTTTGCTATAGGGCACGTGCTCTAGTCAGAAAGACAGGGAGAGAGAGGCAGAAAGTGAGAAATCACCCCCCAGGGGGGATGGCCACGCCGCAATCCCTTCTCCTCCATTCTCCTCTCGGGATCTTGGGCACACACGCATATGTGCCTGGTGTGAGTTTAAGCCACCGGGTCCGGGACTTGAACCATGGTCAACTACATGGGAGTCCAGCAACGTAGCCATTACACCATCTGCTGGTCCCGAAGGATCATAAATTATTAAAACATGTAAAAAGGGAAAAGTAAACTTTTTGTTTTTTAAAGAATTATTCTATTGAAGTTTGTTTGTTTGTTTATTATTTAAATTTGACCAGAGAGGGACACAGTGAGAAAGAAGGAAAGTGAGAAAGCAAGCCCTTGGGTCCAGTACTTTACCCACAGTTGGCCATGCAGGAGTCTAGCGCTCTTAACCACCACACCACCTGCCATCCTGGGAAAAAGTAAGCTTTTTACAGAAGAAAAGAACTTCTACCCTTGTACTTTTGAAAACATAGTTGGTGCATGGGACCCGCCCTATCACAAAAACTACTGGGGGCTGGAGTATTGCAGCATCTAGTCCATCTCTCTCTCTGTGTCTCTCTCAACATGCATGTTGGGAACCAGCAGATGGCATAATGGTTACATTGCTGGACTCTCACATAGTAGACCACGGTTCGAGTCCTGGACCCAGCAGCTTAAAACCTACATGAGGGTGTGTCCTTCCAGGCCCAAAATCTTGAGAGGAGAATGAAGGAGAAGGGATTATGGTGTGGCCATCCCTGCTGGAGGGTGATGTTTCTCTCTGTCTTTGATGAGTGCACACGCACTACAGCAAAAATCTCTCTTAAAAAAAGAAGTTAAAAACACAGCAGGGGAAGCTTTATTTCCTCATTGACGTTATAGCAAAAACCTGTCTAGGTAATATAGTAATTAATATTATTCATGGGAATCCAAAACTGTGTTGAAAACATTGCCTTAGAATATGATGCTAACAAACAGTATTTTTTCATAATTGAGAAGTGACTATCAAAAATATTATAAGGAAAAAATAATATCTTTATATGTGATTAGTTTGCCAGTTTAGCTGCAGTTTTTCAATTATGTTCCCAGTTCAAAAGAGTGGTTGCATTTCATGTGAGATAATTACCATTAGTGGGAATAAGTAGCATAGCAATAATTCATTAAAATTTAATTTTATATTACATTCTGGGACTCATTAAAGCAAAAACAAATAACAAAAATCTAGACATTATTTTAAGTACAAATTCAGTTTCTCAGAGATAATACTCCATGGGGTAAACCAGGATCCATTTACGACATTTTATCTTCATACTAGAGTAGGAAATTTAAAAACCAATAACTATCTCTATAATGATAAAATGTAATGCTTAATTTTCTGTTATTTATTTATTTTTTGGGGGGAAGGTTTTTGCTATAGGGCAAATGCACTCACCAGACAGAGACAGAGAGACAGAAAGCAAGAAATCACCCCCCGGGGGGATGACCACACCACAATCCCTTCTCCTCCATTCTCCTCTTGGGATCTTGGGCATGCACACACACGCGCCTGGTGTGAGTTTTACGCCACCAGGTCCAGGACACAAACTGCAGTCAACTACATGGGAGTCCAGCGACATAGCCATTACACTAACTGCTGATCCCGATGCTTCATTTTCTTGAAGATTCAATATTTTTAGTCACTCTATTCCTGGTGACTTATCTCAGACCCTGCTGCCAAGTTTAATAAAGCCAAATACACAATTCTAACATTTTTTTTCTGAAAGATAATGCCATGAAGAAAAAGGACAGGGGTTAAAAATCAATGAATAACAATTGTGCAAACAAATTCCCTGGAAAATAATTAACTAGGTGAGCTTACTTTAAACTACAATGAGAAAGATCACTGAAATATAATGAACTGTTCTGTAAGAAAAGACCATTGAAATATAATAAAAATTATCTTAGGTAGGTGGTCTAAAATTATATCAAACAGTAAGTTCTGTATATATATAGACCACAAAATTAATATAAAGAACAGGTGGCAAACTTTAAAAATTAAAAATGTAAACTTCCAATTTTTAAAAAATGCCATATAATTCATATAAAGCTAAAATAAGTATGTTTTATCAGAATAACTACATTTCACTTACAATGTCACTTATCTGACTGGAAAGCTCAAGAATACAAAATTCAGCTAAAATAGCAAAAGGCCTTAAATAACCAAAAGAGAACTCAGTAAGTCCATACACAAAAGTTAACTCCTGTTCCTTTTTCTTTTTTTAAGAGAGAGATTTTTGCTATAAGGTGCATGCGCTCACTAGAGAGACAGAGCCGGACAAAGACAGAAGGAGAGAAATCACACCCCAGGGGGATGGCCATACAATAATCCCTTCTCTCCATTTTCCTCTTGTGATTTTGGGCACTGCATGCACAGGCATCTGGCATGAGGTTTAAGCCACCGGGTCCGGGACTTGAACTGCGGTTGACTATGTGGGAGTCCAGTGACATAAAACTATTATGCCATCTTCTGGTCCCCACTCCTGTTACTTTTAAGAAAGGCTTTCTCTTTTAACATGAAGTCTCCTATAGTATAAACACCTCTACTTCTTTGGTTATGATTTTTTAGTCCAGGATCAAATTAGATGAGGAGAAGCAGAAATGCAGGAGGCAGCCATGAGAAAAGTGACTAGAATAATAATCTACTATAAGGGAGAGAAAACAAATAAGTACAAAATATTCTTTTTATTTTTTAAGAATTATTTTATTTAACCTTATTTATTTATTTTTAACTTGACCAGAGATGGACAGCGTGAGAGAGGGGTGGGGGCGGGGAAGAAGCAAGAAAGCAAGCTGGGTCCAAGACTCAAACTGTGGTTGGCCATGTGGGAATACAACGCCCTTAACCACCACACCACTTGCCAACCCCATTACAAAATATTCTTTATAAATGTTAATTTTCTGCAAGAAATCATAAACAGTTCATTCATTCAACAAATATTTATTCATGGCCCCCCTGAGGTGAATCTCACTGACCCAGTTGCTAAAGAGGACATTAGTGTACCAATGAAGTAGTACTTTCCAGTACATGAAGTGTACATTCCAGTCCAGGAAGACAGACCATAAACAAAACAAAACATTAACAAAATCATACCACCTTTGTTATCTCACTTGATCCTCACAACAACCCAGGAAGTAACTGTTCTCATTCTAATTGTGAATTAGAGTTATATCAGATGCTACCAACTGTAAGTTTGCATTTAACTGATATTTATCTAATTTTAAAGTGGTATTCTATTTTTTTTTTTTTAATAGGAGAGATTTTTTGCTATAGGGCACATGTGATCACCAGAGAGACAGAAAGCGAGAAGTCACCCCTCCCAGTGGGGGATGGCTGCACCCCAATCCCTTCTCCTCCATTTTCCTCTTGGGATTTTGGCCATGCACACACTCGCCTCCAGCATGAGTTTTAAGCCACTGGGTTCAGGACTCAAACCCCAGTTGACTACATAGAAGTCCAGCAACATAACCATTACGCCATCTGCTGGTCCCCTAAAGTGGTATTCTTAACAATGAAAGTTTTCTTTGTAGCATTTGATCAGGATATAAAATTATACATTTATTTGTTTGGTAATTTAGATGTGTCATTTTTCTACAATTAGACTTTGTACTTCAAGGACAGAGCACACATTGATTTCTGTTAATACTGTAAATCTGTTACCTAATCCATCACCTGATGCACTGAAGTCACTCAGCAGGTATTTGATAATTATTAAGTAAAACAGTTTTACATATACAGCTATTTGTATCTAGAGTCTTTAAGAAATGTGGCCAGGGAAATGAGCTTGAATTATCAAAGAAAAACTGAATTAAGTTCAATATCATCTAAGAAAAACAATGTGTAATAAACATTATTAAAACAATTCTTACCAGATCCTTTAACTGAAAGTTTTTGCACTTAAATGAAATCCTCGTGCTTCACTGTCATTGGTACCTCTTTCCATAATAACCTCTAGGATATACTTTGAAGTTACCAAGACATGTTGAGTAATTTCTCTCTATTTACTAATTCTCTTGATCTAAACTACATATAACTATTATATCCAAAGCACAGCACAATATTGATGTTCCGAAAACATACAATTCGGGCTCTACAGAAACATTTATTTTATTGTGTAATTGTCTGAAAAAATGCAATTGCACAAAATAAACATTTCACTGAAAAATATTAACCCTAGGAAGTATTTTAGAAACTAGGTCCCAATAAATTTAAAAATCAGTGAGATTTATAAAGAGACTAATTAAAATTAACTTGTTCAAAGTAAAAACAAGTTTCTAAAATTTCTAAAACAAATACACAAAAACTGTATACTCTCATAATCATATTACCTTAAAACCACTGAAGTATAAAAATGCTAAATTGATTAAGAATAAACAAATGTAGGCCAGCCCTGTAGCCTAGTGGTTAAGAGAGCCAGATCCCACATGGTCAACCATGGTTTGAGTCTCAGGCCCAGCAATTTAAAAAATGTTGCTAGGTGTATAATTCATGCATGCCCTAAATTTCAAAGGATGAAAAAATGGAATAGAAGCAAATGTGGTATCATCACACCTCACCAAGGGATGCTTTCTATCCCCTCAACCTCCAACCCCCCCCACCCCTGTCTCTCTCTTTTGTGAGAGTACACACCCTCTAACAAAAAAGATTTTTAAAAAAAATTTAAAAAGTGAAGACCTTTTCTTCTTTTTTTTTTTTGGAGAGATTTTTCACTATAGGGCGCGTGCGCTCGCCAGACAGACAGAGAGAGACAGAGAGATAGAAAGTGAGAAATCACCCCCCAGGGGGGATGGTCACGCTGCAATCCCTTCTCCTCCATTCTCCTCTCGGGATCTTGGGCACGCACGCACACGCGCCCGGCGTGAGTTTTAAGCCACCGGGTCCGGGACGCGAACCACGGTCGACTACGTGGGAGTCCAGCGACATAGCCATTACGCTAACTGCTGGTTCCCAAGACCTTTTTTTCTTTTGAGGAAGGTGTCCCAAGATAGACTTTTGAGGAGGTATGTTTTATTTATTATGAGAATAAAACTCAACAGTGTGTTTATGCTGAATTTTACAGTGGTTGATTTGGTTACTAGGTCCCAAACTAATGAAGTAAAGCTATTGGGAATCTATAGGGCTTCTTTTAAGCACTTTTTAAAAAATATATGAGTAGATTTCAATCAATGACTAATATACTACACAGGATAGGAACAAAATAACAGATTATATCTAAAATTTTAATATTCATTGTGTCCTTATACAAAAATAGTAATGGCTAATTTT
The DNA here is from genome assembly GCA_026018925.1 of Tupaia tana. Classification (NCBI taxonomy): domain Eukaryota; kingdom Metazoa; phylum Chordata; class Mammalia; order Scandentia; family Tupaiidae; genus Tupaia; species Tupaia tana. The sequence continues at coordinate 32,629,024 of JAKSZU010000001.1, read as the reverse complement.
ACTAGCCTCTTTCTTATGTGCCAGGTATTATTACAGAATTTTTAGGGCCAAGATCTCTTTTGGTGTGGTTGAAGTGGCTCAATCGCACATGGCCAGCTGAAAGTATGTTGGGCACAAAGTCCTGAAAGGAGGGGGAGATGGAGGAGAAGGGATTGTTGTGTGACCATGCCTCATGGGAGATGCTTTTTAGCTTTTTCTCTCCTCTCATTCTTTCTCTCTCTCTGTCTCTCTGTGGTGACTTGATGGCTCCATATGGGGCCAGCCCGTAGTTAGTTCTGAAGTTAAGGGAGACAGCTCTCACGGAGATTTGAATCCTGGCCCTAGCAACTTGAAAGCACATCAAGTATGTGTACAGGCATACCCAAAATCCTGATGGGATAGATAAATGGAGGAGAGGGGACTGTAGTGTGACAATGCCCCATCAAGGGGTGTTTACTCTCTCTCTTTCTCTGTGTCAAGCACATTTGCCTTCTGGTACTTTTTAAAAGAAAGAGAAAGAAAGAAAGAAAGAAAGAAAGAAAGAAGAAAGAAAGAAAGAAAGAAAGAAAGAAAGAAAGAAAGAAAAAGAGGAACCGGCAGATGGCATAATGGTTATGTTGCTGGACTCCCATGTAGTTAACCATGGTTGGAGTCTGGGCCCTGGAGGCTTAAAAACTCACACTAGGCATATGCGCATGCATGCCCAAAATCCTGAGAGGAGACTGGAGAAGGGATTGCAGCCTGGCCATCCCCCCCTAGGGGGGTGATTTTTTCTTCTTTTTTTTTTTTTTTAAGCTTTTTTATTTAGTTATTTATTTTAATTTTTTGGGTGATTTCTCACTTTCTGTCTCTGTCTCTCTGACAAGTGCATACCCTATGACAAAAAACCTCTCTAAGAAAAAAAAAAAGTTTTATATATGCTATCTCCTTTACGTCTCACATAACCATAAACTTTCTCCCAATATCTTACAAGTTTACTGTAAGAAATGCATTTGAACTCTTGGTCAATGATCAATTAAGTGGCAATCTATATTTTAGCAGACCCACTATATACCTTTTACAATAAAATGACTGTAGTGGTTTTGTTACAATAGATATTGAATGATTATCGAACATGAATTAGGACTTTATAAAAATTTTTTGGTACAGAGAGGATATAGAGGATTTATTTAGGCACCATAATGATTTTTAAGATCATGGAAAATAGATATATATTAATACAGTAAATTACAAAATTTCCTGCTATTTTTAGTTTTTGCCCATATCTACAAACATGATACAACAGCTTTATATTTTTGTACTGCTATTATTAGGTCTAATATTTGTATTAATTTAAACAATTCAATGGAGTGTCAAAATTCACAACTAAATATAAGAGTACTTTTCAGGTCCTAGGAGACAATAAAAACACACTATAGCTATTGGTCTTTTCTTTAGTTATTCCTTATAACTTTCCACAAATATGGGTGAATGCATTCACTGGAAAAGCCAGAAAAGATATTAGAAATAAAGTGAGATTTGACAAATAAAGGAAAGGACAATAAATACAATAGCAGGATCAGTCACTACCTACCAAATTTTAAGGTAACCTGATGAAATGAGATTGAATTATTTTTATTCCTTATCAACATAATAAATATCACATTCATTGAGACTAGTCAAATTCTGCTTACAGTTTTAGGCTGAATAATATTATTTAAGTATTTATTTCAAAACTATGAAGGCCACTGCATTTTCTATTTACCTTTTTTGATGCGAATAGTTTGAATCGTATTTTTCCTAACTTTTTCAATTGCGAAATACAAGATACTTGTAGATAAGTACATAAAATATTTATCCTATGCTTAACTTACATAATGAAACAATGCCTCCTTTCACTCCCTTACCATTCCATAAACACCACTTGAGCTAAAGAACAGAACATTATCAGCACCCAAGAAATCCCATCTTTCTTATGGAATTCCTCCACTATACTTACCTTAGGAATACTGAAAGTTAATCAGTTTTTACTGGCCTCATGAAAAATTCAAAGACCTGAGGACAGTTTAAATCCTTCCTCCAGATCTATAAAGTCATGAACTCTTTATTTTAACCCCCCAAGATGTATTTTACTACTATTTACATGTGCCCTTATAGTTATTTACCATCTTATATGTTCTTCATCCCTTCTTGCATCTCAAATTTTCCATTTGGATCCTCATTTTCTACTGCCGATAGTACATCCTTTATGATAATCATTGATTGGACTTTCTCTGTTTTGGTTTTAAAACATCTGCATTTTGGGACCAGCTGATGTAATAGTTACGTTGCTGGACTCCCACACAGCCAACTGCAGTTCACGTGCTGGACTCGGGGGCTTGAATTCATGCCAGGTACGTGTGTATGCTGCCTAAAATCCTGAGAGGAGAAGGGGCTTCGGTATGGTCATCCCTCCCAGGAGGTGATTTCTTAATTTTTGTCTCTCTGTCCTCTCTGTTTCTCCGGCGAGTACACATGCCCTATAGCAAATATCTTTCTTAAAAACAAAAAATTTGTGTTTCATACTTGGACTTGAAAAATTATTTTCTTTACACATAGAATTTCTAGTAAACATTATTTTCTTTGAACAGGTGGAAATATGCTTCCATAAAATATTTTACCTGCTTATGATTTCTAGGTAAACAATTATTTTCTTTCAACAAACAGAAGCTACCATTCTGGCTTCTTTTGTTACTATTGAGATGTCTGCTATCAGTCTAATTATAACTGTAACTAAGAAAATGGCTTTTCCACACCTCTAGTTGCTTATAGATGTACCATCTGTCTTTGTATTTTCACACTTTCTCTGTGTCTTTCAGTACATTTATTTTTACTTATCCTGATTGGAAATCTGTTTGCCTTCCTGAATTTGTTATCTTTCATCAGTTCAGATAATTTTTCAGCCAAGGTCCCCTCAAATATTGCTTCTCCTCCATTCTCCATCTCTTGTTCTAGGTCTCAAAGTATCATATTAGATCTTCCCACTGTGTTCTGATTTTTAAATAATTCTTCTGTACTTTCCATTGATGTATCTTTTTTGCTGCATTTCAGAACTTTTCTTCTAATCTGTTTTCTACATCACATATACTCTCTTCAGTTGTGTCTACTTCATTGCAAAAACCTACTTAATTTTTAATTTCAATATTTTCCACAAGTTTTATTTGGAACTTTTCCAAATGTGCTTATGTCAGTTTACATAGTTTCTTCCCTCTAACATTTTAAGCCTATCTTTTATTTCTAAAAGCAGAATAAGCACAATTTTCTCAGTTTGATAAAGCTAATATCTAAAAACTTTATGATCTATTTTTGTTATCTGTTGTTTTCTCCTCTTTCTTACTCATCTTGCTCTGTCCTCACATGTTTGATTATATCTGACCATGTGCTCATCATTGCCCTTGAAAAATTATGCAAAATTTCCTAGCACCAAAAAGATGGGGCCTTTCCCCACAGAAAATCTGCATTCTGCCATTCTTATTTAAACTAGGAACCACTTGAATGATTCACTGACACAAGTTTGAAAATCCATGTAAAAGTCCTGTATTCACCACAATCAAAACATCTTAAAGATAGGTTTTCCTTTATCTTCTGTTCTGCTCAGCCCCAAGGCAAATCCCCCATAGTACCCTAGGAATGGAAAAAGGAAAACAATTTTACTTCTTATTTACCTTTACTTCGATCTTATAATGAGGAATTATTGTTTAGTAGGTATGTAGTTTCACTTTGGGAAGATGAAAAGAGTTTTGGAGATGAATGGTGGTAATGATTGCACAACAATGTGAACATACATAATTTTACTGAACTTTTATTTAGCTAGACGGTTCCAGCTAAATATATGAAGGATTTCATTTCAACTTCCTAACATAGGCAAAGTCGCAATCTTTCTCTCTGCTCACAATGTATTAAAACTTCAGATTAACTTCGTTGGAGTTGGCTTTCATTTTTCTCTTTCTTTCCTCACAAAGCTATCAAAAACTCAGTTTAATTTTTTCTGACTTTTGACAAAATTTGATTGCTGTGCTTTACTTACAGAGTTCTTGCTTTCTTTTAGCTTTTGGCTTGACGATATCATTAATAAGATTAACTCTTTCTCATTTTCAGAATAAACAAAAATTAAAAATATAATTACCATATTATCCAGAATTGCACTTCTGGAATGCCCAAAATAATTAAAAGCAGAAACTTGAATAAGTATTTGTACACCTGTGTTAATAGCAGTATTATTCACAATAGACAAATGGTAGCAGTAACTCAGATGTCTATCCATGGATGAATTTTTAAAATGTGTTTACACATAAAATATATTATTCAACCTTAAAAAGTTAGAAAATTCTGAAACATACAACAACAGGGTAAAGTCTTGATGACATTATGCTAAGTGATATATGAGATACCTAAAGTAGTCAAATTTATAGAGACAGGAAATAAAATGGCAATTGGCGGAAGCTATGAAGGGAAAAATTAGGAATTATTATTTAGTAAGTATGGAGTTTCAGTATGGGAAAATAAAATAGTTCTGGAGGTAAATGGTAATGATTGGAAACAATGTAAACATATGTAATGTCACTGAGTGTTCATTTAAAATGATTAAAATAGTAAATTTTATGCTATGTATATTTGACCAAGATTTAAAAATTCTTATTCAAATAATGAATTTTCTTACCAACCTATTTATATAAATGTATAAAATTAATTGTATGTATATACTTAAGCATTTCAGACATCTTCAGAAAGTGGTTTATGGTTAAATGTCAAATCTAAATTATTACTATACAGACTTAGTCCTTACTCTTCAGAAGTTCTGGATCTAAAGAATGTTTTCTTCATCTATACCTATGTGAAAAAAAATTCAGAAAATAGCAAGATATAAGACTAAAACTAAGCCTTATTTGACATTTTACTCCCAGAGTCGAAAGTTTATATAGATAAATTTTACTGGCTCACTGGAAATATTTTTATTCAAAGCTATTTCATACAATGTTATAAGGCTGTTTCTCTAATTAATTTTCAAAATCTATGATAATATTCCCAAATATGAGTGATATAAAATAATCTTACATTTACAGAATTTCACTACCATACATTAGTTTATAAAAAGTTCAAGAAAAAAACAATTTGAAGTAAGATTTTCAACTAATTTTACAAACATGAGTTAAGTACTTTCCACAATAAGTATTTTTCACAACAAAGATAAGGGATTTAAAAAAATGATCAGAAACCTCTAATATACTTCTTCAAAAGTGAGTTGCTCATGCTACAAGAAAAATAAAAGACAAAAAAAAAAAAAATGGGGAAAAAGGGATAGAAGGAGAAGGGAGCTCAGCTCTATAGTGACATAGCCAGTAAGTGCATTGCTGTGCGATGCTGAAGACCAAACAGGAAGGCTTTGCATTTGCCTCCTGGGTCTTTCTCAACAAACTGAGCATGCCAGTAGATTCCCATGATCCTAACTGGCTGCAGAACTAGAGAGAGGCCCCCAAGCATGGCAAAACTCTGCAAGAAACCCCAATCGCCTTCCCTCTCTCTATTTCAATCTTTTTTTAAATTATCTACTTTATTTTATTTATTTATTTATTTATTTATTTATTTATTTTTAAAATTTCACCAGAGAGAGACAAAGGGAGAAAGAAAGGGAAAGTGAGAAAGCAAGCCAACAGGTCCTGGACTCAAACCATGGTTAGCCACGTGGGAGTCCAGCACCCTTAACCACCATGCCACCTGCTGGCCCCTCTACTTCAATCCCTTGAACAAAAAAGATAAATAAATTTTAAAAGAAAGGGGAGGGAAAGCACAATATTATACTTGTCAGTATCTATTTGAAACTTCACATAAGTCCTGAAGCTCCCTTTCCCATTTTTTAACATGAACACATTGACTTTTTTTAAGTTTCTGTCATTATTTCTTTCATGGAGATTGAGAGAGAGAAAAGAGAGAAAGATAAGCAACCTCAACAGAGTCTCACAGCTTTCGAAAGTCTCTGTGATCCTTTCCAAAGTCTTCTTCATTGGCTAGGATCACAGGCATACACAGACATAGCATGTACAGGCCAACTTAGTCACCAAATCCTGACCTTCCATAAGGCTTCCAGCATGGCAGAGCACTGCACTACAGCTGTACTATTACAGCTGGGCCTAAATTCACTTGTTAAATAACTTCATTAATACCTTTCTTAATCTCTTCCATGCCATATTTAAAGAACAAGTGTATTTTCTCCTGTCATAAGATTCTTGCATAATTTTATAGAAAATAATTTCTATATTTACCAACTCTAGTTCCTTTCCTTCTCTTTATTTAAGTAAAGATACTAAGATATCTTTCACCTTAAAAACAAAAATACTTTTTTGACCTTGTATGTCCATTTTTATCATAGATTTTATAGTCAGTGGCCTTTTATAATACTAATTCCCTCTCTCTACAACGTCACCAATTCCCTTATTAACCCACTCTTACTTCTTTCTCTATCATGCCATTGAATTGTTATTGCTAAGATCTCAACTCATACGACTGACAAAACCAACAGAAAATTTTCACTACCTCTCTTTGGTACCTGACACAACAGACTTCTTTTTCCTCAAAATTTTCTACTTTTCCTTGAGTGTTATTACTCTCTTACCTGCAATATATTTAAGTTTCTATGTTCCTGGTTAAATAGATTTATATGTTATAGAATATATTATCATAAATAGCAGACTCTTTATGAAACATTTTAATGAGATCAGGAGCATATAATAAAATCTGCTTTACATAGTAGTTTGTTGATTATCTGGTAACAAAGCATTTATAAAAAGTAATTAAAGATAAATTATGCATTTTACATAAAAACCCTAATGTTTAAAATTTGGTCACATTCTCTTTGATAAAAAGTAACTAAATTATTCTATCTAGCAAACGTTAGGAAGTAAATGCAATATTTATTTCAAGGGAAATATAACTTTTTTTTTTTTTTTTGGAGAGGATTTTTGCTATAGGGCGCGTGAGCTCGCCAGACAGACAGAGAGAGACAGAGAGACAGAAAGCGAGAAATCACCCCCCAGGGGGGATGGTCACGCCGCAATCCCTTCTCCTCCATTCTCCTCTCGGGATCTTGGGCACGCACGCACACGCGCCCGGCGTGAGTTGTAAGCCACCGGGTCCGAGACGCAAACCGCGGTCGACTACGTGGGAGTCCAGCGACATAGCCATTACGCTAACTGCTGATTCCCAAGAGAAATATAACATTTTGATAATAATTTTAAAAATAAAAGCTTCTCAAAACATATGTTATATAGAAAGCATTTTGAAAAGAATTCACTGCTGTCTAAAATAATGTCATTAATCAAAACACCTATCAGTATAGTTAAAAAATCTGAAGAACACATATATCAAATAATTTTTGTAGGTTGTGAACCCATTATAGACTTTCAAAAGGAAACTTTTCAGTTTGTAAGAAAAAGTATAATAATTCAAATTAAGGAAGATGGCAATTGATTATAACAAAAACTTTTGAACTACTAGCAGACAGGATTGAGTTTTAGATTTCTTTCATTTGGACCTACATATCTTTATCAACCATGACAGTTATTAAAACCAAGTACAGTATTCAAACAACTGTACACAATTTAATTTATATTACATGTTATTTTAAATAGTTATGTGTTTTACCCACTAGACTGTGAGTGGTTTGAAGGTGGAGATGTCATCTTGCTCATATTTGAATCTCTAGGACTTTGACTATTCAGCAGAGGTTCCAAAACCCTGGGCTGCAGACCACTGCCAGTTTGTAGCCTGTTGGGGGTTGAGCCTCAGACTGCCAGGCTGGAGAAAAGTGCAAGCCACAGAAAAGTGCAGGCCATGCAGTGGGTGAGCAAGCAAAGTTTCACAGTTTCACCAGTGTTTGCAGCCACTCCCTATCACTTACATTGACTCCTGGGCTCTTCTTCCTGTTAGAGCAACAGTAGTACTAGATTCTCAGGGAAACACAAACACTATTGTTGTGTGATTGTTTCACTGTCTATAGCAATGTGGTAGTGGTGAAAATGGGGGCATGGTGGATATGGTGCATTCGGTTCATCCCAAGACCAACACCACCAGCACCTTTCCTCGTTCATGGAGGGATTCTCTTCCACCAGGCTGGTTGGTATCTGGTGCTAAGAAGGTTGGCGACCCATGCTAATGGCATATATCTTTTTTTTTTTTTTTTTTTTTTTTTTTGGAGAGGTTTTCAGTATAGGGCGTGTGCGCTCGCCAGACAGAGAGAGACATAGAGACAGAAAGCGAGAAATCACCCCCCAAAGGGGATGGTCACGCCGCAATCCCTTCTCCTCCATTCTCCTCTCGGGATCTTGGGCACGCATGCACACGCGCCCGGCGTGAGTTGTAAGCCACCGGGTCCGAGACGCGAACCGCGGTCGACTACGTGGGAGTCCAGCAACATAGCCATTACGCTAGCTGCTGGTTCCTGGCATATATCATTTTCATATGGCGTATGAATATATAGATACACACACATGCATACATGTACATATATGTGTAACAGTGTAGTGTCTAATTAGATAAACATGGAATTTTCTAAAGTGGGTTTAGCCCTAAATCACAATGCTGATATACCAATTTGATGGTGTTTTATGGCTCACCTTGTACCTTACTCACCTACATTATAATTTTCCTAATAAAAATATGTTCTTTTTCTTTTTTTAGAGAGAGTTTTTTGCTAAAGGGCACATGCACTTACAGGAGAAATAGAGACACACAAAGTAAGAAATCACCTTCTCCCCTGGGGGGCATGGCCATGCTGCAATCCCTTCTCCTCCTTTGCTAGATTATTCTATCTAGCAAATGTTAGAAAATAATGCAATATTTCTTTCAAAGGAAATATGACATTTTGACAATAATTGTGAAAATAAAAGCTTCTCAAAACTTTCTGTTGCATAGAAAGTATTTTGAAGAGTTCACTGCTGTCCAAAATACTGTCATTGATCAAAACACATATCAGTACAGTTCAAAAACCTGAAGAATAAATATATCAAATAATTCTGCTCTCAGGATTTTGAGCATGCATGCACATACGCCTGGAGAGAGTTTCAAGCCATTGCATCCAGGACACAAACTGTGATTGGCCATGTGGGAATCCAGCGATGTAATCATTATGCCATCTGCTGGTCCCAAGAATATGTTCTTATATGTGAGTAGATCATAGCTGTCCTGAACAACGTGTGAGAATCTTTCCTTTCAGAGTGAATCATCAATACAAGGAATGAATCTGATGTTAATAAAAAATGAAGCAAACAAATAAAATGGTTCCCATAATAGAACAATGGTAAATGACCCAACACAAAAAACTGAAGTGTTAAAAAACACTTTTAAAATAACCAATTAGAAATAAAAATCAAATAACAATATTTTTATTTTAAGACTTGGTTCATATCTACTAATCTCATTAGCAATGCGATGGCTAATTAGCATAATTTTCACAATGGTATAAATCCTTTTATGCTACATCAAAAACTTTTAAAATAATAAATAGAACTATTATTAATCTAAGTATTTCCCAATATGAAATTAGACTGAGTTCAATATGGTTATTAAAGAAAATAATTCAATTTTACCATATTACTTGAAAGAAAAATTAGATGATACACACAAAATGATATTCTATTAGTATGCCTTTTAATTATATCTTTCAAAGGGAAAGTACATAGAGAACAGTAAGCAAAATAAAACAAAAAATTCTGTTCCCAAAAAAGGATTTATGGAATATATATTTTTGCTGATATAAAATATATATGATAAATTGCTAATGACTGTAGAATTGATTACTTTCATTCCCAAAATAATTTATTTTATAAAAGCTAACATACTAAATGGTTGATTAAAACTTAAGCTGACTTATGGGACCCACCGATGGCAGAATGGCTATGTCACTGGACTCCCACCTAGCTGACTACAGTTTGATTCCTGGGCCTGGCGGCTTAAAACTCATGCTGGGCAAGTGTGCATGTGTGCCCAAAATCCCAAGAGGAGAATTGAGAAGGGATTGTGGGGTGGCCATCCCCACTAGGGGGTGATTTTTCACTCTCTGTCTCTCTCTCTCTATCTCTGGCGAGTGCTCACACCTTATAGCAAAAATCTCTCTCTGAAAACAAACAAAAAAAAAAAACCTAAGCTGACTTTTATGAGTGGTACCTACCAATCTTCTGTGCCCAAACTACATCTAGGACTTTTCCCCTAAAATGCATTACAAGGATATCATGGGGCTTAAGAATACAAAAGGCACAATACAGAAGGTCTAGTAAACAAGGCAGTATTTCTATAGCAATTTTCACCACTGCTTTTCTCTTTTGAAACATTATAAAACTTCCTCGAAAACTTTTTCCTGCATTCCTAGGTATATGGTTACCTTAACTATGTAATTTTTATGCTATCTAAGATTTATAACCATGGTCTACTGATTGTACTCTAATACCTTAACACACAGACACGCACACACACACACACACACACACACGCACGCACACAGCTATGAGTCTTAAAATATCAAAACAAATCAAAATAAAATAAAATAAGCAAACCCAAATTTAGAAGCAAAACTATTACACTGATAACCTACCTCCTGGATATGCCATTAGCCAGACATTTATGGTTACAGGATTTGGAGGAGAGTGGTGATGAAGTTGGGGACAAGTTGAGAGGGGCAATCAAACTGTTGATGATCTCAGTCAGCTGTGCACTCTGAAAGAAGACAGTCAACCTTTTACTACTGCTAAGCAAAGAAATGTATGACCTGCAGTACCTATTAAATGCTTAACTTCTTATGAAACCAATAAATGTTTATATTTTAGTAAATGTTTTCATCTACAACTTACAGAACTGTTTTTTCTATTTATTATAATTAAATCTACATTTTAGAATACCTACTTTTTTTTTTTTTTTTTGGAGAGGCTTTTTGCTATAGGGTGCATGCACTCGCCAGACAGACAGAGACAGAGAGACAGAAGGTGAGAAATCACCCCCCCGGGGGGATGGCCATGCCACAATCCCTTCTCCTCCATTCTCCTCTTGGGATCTTGGGCACGCACACACATGCACCCAGGGTGAGTTTTAAGACACCGGGTCCTGGACGCAAACCGCGGTCGACTACATGGGAGTCCAGCGACATAGCCATTATGCTAACTGCTGGTCCCTAGAATACCTACTCTTTTCCATATCCTTTTTTATTAAAGTTCCTTCATTTACCCATCCGCCCTCTAAAACATTTGAACCCAGCGTTAGCTGGGTATCTATTTACTCCCTTTGAGGCAGCCAAATTAACAATAAAAATTAGCTATAATTTATTAAATGCTGACGACTACGTAGCAGTCACTATACTATGCACCAAATATAGTCCATTCATAATCTTTATAATTAACCTGTAAAGAAATAATACTAGAACTATTTTTGGATGTCACTGTTACTAATACTGATTTTAGCTAAAGAAATTATAGCAAAGAAAGATGGATTAAGTAATTTGGTCAAGGGTTATCAAGTTGGAACTGGAACTTGGATTTAAATCCAGACTTAGGTTTCATTCTACAGGTGTAATACTACAAACTGCTTTTCAATGTTTTCTAATTTAAACATAGCAGGGTTCTTTTGTTATCCAAAATTTTCATTGGTCCTATCCCAAACTTAAGTATATGCAATAAATATTAAATTATTCTCAAAACAATCAACTACATCAGTGATTAAAAAAAATGGCCACAAATGTAAATATATTAGGTTGTCGGGAAAGTCATGATGTGTTTTTCCATGCAAAAATGCATCACGATTCTCCCGACAACCTAATAGTATATGTCTATAAAGGAAAGAGAACTATTTTTTTCTTTTTTAAAAAAAATTGCCAGAAGGTGTGTGTTCTCACCAAAAAGAGAATGAGAGATGCACAGAGAGAGAGAGAGAGAGAGAGAGAGAAGAGAAAGAAAACATCCCCCAATGGGGGTGTGGTCATGCTGCAATCCAACTCCTCTATCTTTCCTTCCTGTCAAGATTTGAGGCCTGCATGTGTAAGTGCTCAGCATGTTCTTCAGGTTGCCAGGACAAGGATTTGAGCTGTGGTTGGCCATGTGGGATCCAGCTCCCCTGATCACTAAGCTACAGGGTCAGCCAAAAACTATTTTCATTACATATGGAATTCATATTCATCACAGAAAAACTGAAAAATACAGAAAAGTTTTAAAAATGTAATTGTACTTCACAGAGTAAAACATCGCTAGTATCTTGGAATATCTTTCCCTCTAGACTATGTTTTTTGAGTATACGTGAGCAAGAGTACACACAACATGCACAGATGCACTTTGTTTTTTTTTTGAAATTTTCCATAGGGTGCGTGAGTTCAACATAGAGACAGAAAGACAGAAATCACCCTCTGGGAGGATGGTCATGCCGCAATCACTTCTCCTTCACTCTCATCTTGGGATTTTGGGCATGCATGCACCCATGCCTGGCATGCGTTTTAAGCTGCAGGGTCCAGAACTTGGACCACAGCCCACCACATGGGAGTCTAGAGTCTTAACCACTATGTCACCTGCTGGCCCCGACAGACATACTTTAAATTAAATTTCTAAAACATGGTTTCTCACTTAGTATATAGTATGACTTTCTTTAAAAAATATGTAGACCTATTTCATCATTTTCACTGAGTACAAGATACTCTATTAGAAAACATTAAGGTATATGAAATAATTATTATGAAATTCTTCATTTGTGTGAAACTAATAACATGCTATTAAAGATAATGAGATTGAGCCAGCAGGTGACATGGTGGTTAATGCATTGGAGTCCCACATGGCTGATCATGGTTTGATTCCTGGACCCAGCAGCTTAAAAATCATGTTGGCACGTCCCTAAAGGAGAATGGAGGAGAGGGAATTGTGGTGTGGCTCTCGTCCCTGGAGGAGGGGTGTTTTCACACTTTCTCTCTTTCTGTCTCTTTCTGGTGATCACACACACTCTATGGAAAAAAGAGAGAGAGAGAAAATGAAAGAATATGATAGGTTAAGCCGAATATTTGACTCCTTCACGAAGTCTTTCATGAGGAAGACATATTTCCACCATTCATTTTCTTGAGAGATAATATGTACCTAATGGCTTCACTTTAAAAATTATTACTCAATTTTTTTACATGAAAGCTCATTATTATCAGTACAAACAGATTATCCATTTAGCAAGTGTTCAATAGGTTGGTCATGCAATTAAATTTATGGATTATCTCACATTTTCAGTTTATAGAATATTCACATCACAGTTTAATCTGAAATAATGAAACAGTCTTCTCACTGTTGCCCCCTCAAACATTATCTGAAATCTTTTCAGTCACTGGAGGTTACTGGTCAAGCTATATGTGAGAAACTGGCACAGAACATAGAACTATGGCATTACAACACCTGGTTTTACCCCAACAACCAGCCTATTCTGTCCTAATAAAATTTCATATACCTGAGTCTCCACATGAGATAGGAAGTTTACAATAAAAATGAGAATAAGGGGCCAGCAGGTTGCATGGAGGTTAAGGATTTGGCTCCCACATGGCCGAATGCACAGTTCAAGTCCTAGACCCGGCAGCTTGAAAATCACCATGGGCTCGTGCATGCATCCCAAAAGGAGACTGGAGGAGAAGGGATTGTGGCATGGCCATCCTCCCTGGGGGGTGATTACTCACATTCCCTTTCTCTCTAGCAAGTTTACATACTCTGTAGTAAAAATTAACAGAAAAAAGGAAAGGAAAAAGAAAAATACAAATAAGAAAAGCAAAATTAAGAGGCATAATCTGACCTCTGAAAACACCTAAAGTACTAAAAATAAGATGTCTTTCAATTTATGAGCAAAATATATTGTCCAACAATGCAAGCTTGTATTGATACAATGAGTAAGTTTTTTTTTTTTTCACTCATGATAAAATGTGTATAAACATGCCTAAGAGCATTACAAGGCTCTATATTGCTCAGTAATGCTGTGATCCCCTTCCTCCTAATCCTCCAGCCTACCAAGATCCCAGGGTGTTTCAAGATAACTGAGCTAGAAGTTAGGAGTTCAAACTCTAATTGGTACGTGGCTTCCAACTGCACAACTGGGTATACTACTGACTGTGCCACACAGGCCAATAGGTGGTATCAGTCTATAACTCAGCAGTATCTTTGTATTTTCACTGTCGACTCTAACAAAACTACATTAATCAAAACAGAGGATTATCAGTGGGCAGTTTCATACAGTTTATTTTAAGGAAAAAAATGTATAAAATTGGGGTTGCCACTCCTACCACTTAATTCACTCTTACACTGTTTTCCTCAATGAGTACTTAAAAATAGCTTAATTTTTTAAAAATTGGAATATGAAACCACTGTTTCCATGTTTCAAGAGCAGATGACCATCAGCAATCTATTAATACCCCCTACCAGTAATTGCTGCTGCCTCTTCCTGCATCTTTTCCCTCTAGTCTCCCTAGGGTTAGCCATGACTATTACTCTCCCAACTCCTGATTTCCCTCTGCTACTAAAGCCTTTAATATTACCATCAGCAATGAGACCCAAAAGGCACATGCTACCCAAGGCCAGCTTCATGGGTATGCAACCTGTGGACTCACACAGGGCTACATTTAGAAAGGCCCTATACTCTGCTCTCACTGTCTAACAAAGGGCTCTCTCTACAACTTTATTTTGCATTGGACTCCACAAATTAGCCAGTCCTGATATTGTCTTCCAAATAAATGAGGGATACCAAGGAAAGCAAAAAGAATACAAGAAATCTCTTTAGAAAAATGAAAATTCTATGACCAGCAGATGGCATAATGGTTACAACACTGGATTCCCATGCATTTAACTGGCTTAAAACTCACACTGGGGGCCAGCAGATAGCATTGTGGATAAGGCACTAGAATTTCCATATGGCTGAACATGATTTGAGTCTCAGACCTGGCAGCTTGTTTTCTTGATCTCTCTCTTTCTCTTTCTCTGGCAAAACTCATATGAAAAAAATATAATAACAATAAATAAATAAAAATAAATAATTATTTAAAAAACAAACAAAATAAACAAATTAAAAAAAAAAAAAAAAAAAAAAAACTCACCTCAGGCACATGTACGTATGTGCCCAAAATCCCAAGAGGAGAATGGAGGAAAAGGGATTATTTATTTATTTATTTTTTATTCATTTAAAAAAAAATTTTTTTTTTGGAGAGATTTTCACTATAGGGCGCATGCGCTCGCCAGACAGACAGAGAGAGACATAAAGGCAGAAAGCGAGAAATCACCCCCCAGGGGGATGGTCACGCTGCAATCCCTTCTCCTCCATTCTCCTCTCGGGATCTTGGGCACGCACGCACACGCACCCGGCGTGAGTTTTAAGCCACTGGGTCCGGGACGCGAACTGTGGTCGACTACGTGGGAGTCCAGCGACATAGCCATTATGCGAACTGCTGGTTCCCTCATATTTAAAATTTTTTATATACATTCAATCACATTATTTAGCTTACAAAGTGAACAATTCAATATGTGAACATTTCTCCCCAGTCCAGTTGATCAAAATATCTTCAACCGATAACACCATACCTCCCCATCCCGTCAATGCTCTGTCTCCATATCCCTCCTCCAAATGTCCTTCCTTAGGCCCCATTCCTCCACACACACCACATGTGGCATTCACACCCATCTATTGTGTTTGTACAACCTTTAGTCAATCAGTTTCAGTCATAGAGTGCAGACACTCGGTATATATTAAGTGGGGACATACAACGTCTCTCCTTCATAGCCTGGCTTGCTTCACTCAGCATTAAATCTTCCATATTCTTCCACTTTCTGTCAAAAGCCAGGGATTCGTTGGTTTTATGGCTGAATAGTATCCCATAGAGTTTATGTGCCACAGTTTGTGGTATGGCCATTCCCCCAGGGTTGGGAGGTGATTTCTCGCTTTCTCTCTCTTTGGCGAGTGCACACACAACCTTTAGCAAAAATATGTCTAACCAAAAAGAAAAGAAAGAAAATTCCTTGGAACTGTACTATATTCATAATTAACTTAATTAGTTTCTTAGGAATTAATGTAGTGACATAGTGAGGGAGAAAAGAGACTTAACTGAGCAAGCAAGCAAATAAATGATTCTGTAGTGTAAAACAACTAAGATCAAACTGAAAGGGGATTGAGCCTATGAGATGAGGGGAGGAAAAATGAAGAAGTAGGAATATAAGAATATAACCAACATTAGCTTAAAACATACTTATATGGTAAAGTACATTCCAATTTAGCATCAGATTATTACTGAATAACTTTCTAAATTATAAAATATTCATAAAAGTGTTTTGATTATAGATTCCCATTAAGGAAAACTCTAGGCAATTGTAAATTGAACAAAATGGAGTGGGAAAGTTTATAACATATTTTTGTTTACTAGGAAAAAGCCAATAATCTGGTACTAAATTAGTTCACAGTTTATGTCAGAAAAGCCCAAGAAAATTAGATGCAGGCAGATATGAACATATATTATTTCTCAGTGGACAATGTAATCATGTAGCTATGGTCAGACTGGCTATGTTATGGCAGATCCATTCCAGAAAAATAACAACCTCCTAGAAATTCAGGTTTATTCAAGATCCACCAAAGTCTAAAGCAAAATAAATGGTTTAATTTCAAAGGATATAGAATACATAGGGCAAAATAATTAAAATTCTGAAGTCATCAACAATAAATTTAGATATCAGGGGAGGGTTTGGAAACAAAGTAAGTTGTTAGGGGCTTCTTTAACTTTCCAGTTACATGATCATTTGTTTTATAAAGAAACTATATTCTAACATTATCTATTTCTCTAAAAACCTCAATCAATAAATTAGTCAAACTAATCAGATTTATTAACTGATATTACTGCTCTCTACCCATGGAAAAATTTACAATGATAAGAAATTTTATCAGGAAAAAAAAGATTTTCCTTGGCTGGCTCCATACAGCAGAGGTTAAACCCTGTGCATACCTGGGCCCACAATGGTCCAAATTCCGGATCAAATCCCTGCTCCAGTGCTTGAAAAACACCAAAGGTGTGTATGCATGTATGCCCTAAATCCTGACAGGATGGAGGAATAACAATTGAGATTTGAACACGCTCCACAGGAAAGTGCTTTTGCTTTCTCCTTCTCTGTCAAGCGCGCATTCCTTCTGGCACAAAAGAAAAAGGATTTTCCAACCCTAGTATAAATATCACCTTATAGCTATGTATCAAAACTTTATTTTATATTTAAATAATTTTAATTATATCAACATTATCATAAAGACCAGTCGTATACCAAATCTTAATTGTATTTAATATTAAATGGCCAACTTCAATAATCTAGGGAACCACATGTTTATTTGAATAGTTTGTAAAATCAGTGCAATGTCATTCATGACACTTACAATCTTCTCTGACTTTACCTGTTTTTCTATGTTTCGAAGAAGTAGTGTAGGGCTACTTGGTGACATTTCAAAATCTTGTTCTGGTAAAGGGTCTTGACTCTCTTGCGGAATAGAAGGAGTCTCTGTAGTGCTTAACAAAGCTGCTTGGTCAGCAAATTGTTTTTGTTTTTTCAAAATGTCTTTAGGAAGTTGACATTCTTCTAAGACTACTATTCCCTAGGAAAAAAACAACAATAAAAAAGCTGAAATAAAAAAAAATTATTACTAAGTCACACTAATGATATAACTCAGTTGAAATCATGTTTCTTATTATTCCCTGTAAATCAGAAAAATATATACTTAAAAATATGGTTTAACTCTGTAAAGAATTGGCCAATTTCAAGCATGTGCAGCTAAAATAACATGTATGACTGATAGATTGGGCTTGTAAAATATTATCCCAGCCACTGTGGCACAGTAGTAATACAAGTACCCTGCAAGGCTACAAGCCATATGGCCAACTGTGGGTTCAGAGCCCCAAGTCAGCCTGAAAATATGCTCATGAAATGCAAGGTATCCAGTATCTTGAGGAGCTAAGGGGCTAGGAAAGGGGATCACAGTGTTACAAGACCCTCTTGATGTGCTCTCTCTCTCTCTTTCTCTCTCTCTCTTGCACATGTGCCCTCTAACAATAACTAATAATAAAAATTTTTAAATGTCATAACATATACACAGTTGTTTTCCCTTTTTATTGGTTTTAATTATTAGCACTAAAGGCAAGACACATTTAGAATAAAGTTAGTCTTATTGTACTCAGAATATGGACATTTCAGACTGAAATCCAGAAAATTTCCTGATACAATCTTCAGATATTTTGTTCATTAATACTTCCATTTGCATTTTATACTGAGCACTCCCAATTTTATAAATTAAAATGCCAAACTTATCAACATCTAAATAATAATCTAACTCTATACTAACTCCTTTCAGAGCACTCTAAGGAGACCTGCCTTGGTCACTGCAACCCAGCACAATGGACAGGACTGTACCATAGAGAAGAAGTATTTTTCTAATCCAAAGTTCTTGCTGCTTACAAGGCAGCTGTGTTAACAACATAAAAATGAGCTTCCAAATTTGATGGGGTATTTTTTGAAATATAAGAAACGAAGAAAAGAATAGAGATCTAATAACAGTTCCCTCTGTAATCCTTGCTTCCTACTCACACATGTACATACTTTATTCCTCAACTGGTTTGCTCGGCTTTCTCCCACATTCCCCAGCTTCCTCACTCCAACAGGTATCAACCTTAGTTTCCTTAGAGGCAATGGAAACAGGGGAGAAAAGAAAAAAAGGCATGTACAGACATGATCTTAATGGTTTAATAGTCAGTTCTCATCATAAAACTTCTTCCTTGCCTACTCTTTCTACAACTCTTACCCTGCAAAGAATTATATATAAAAATTATATTCAGAATACATGTTTGCAAAAATGTTAATAGGCTCCTATAAGTTAGTCGGAAAATTATGGAACTCCTGATAATATGAAAATATATTCTTAAAATGGAAAGTTGACTAAACTATTAATATTAAATGTATAGTACTTCAAGAATGAAAAAAATTAATTGACTGTTGTGGACCAGCCTATATAGAGATATTTATAGGATAAAAACTGCCTATAGATGATAATGTGTTATATATTTAGTTTATACTATATATAATTTTACAGTGAACATATTCAGATAATGTATTAAACATGTATTTTATTATTTGCAGTAATATATTACTACTGATGTTTAGCAATAGTAGTAAATGCATTACTTTATTTTTAAGTCTATATTTAGAAACCTTCAAATAGAACTACCATATGATCCAGCAATTCCACTCCTGGGTATTTACCCAAAGGACAGGGGAGCATTCAGTCAGAAAAGCACTTGCACATCTATATTCATTGCAGCCTTATTCAAGATTGCTAAGACAGAACCAACCCAAATGTCCACAAACAGATGAATGGATTGAAAAATTGTGGCACATATACTCCATGGAATACTGTTCAACCATTAAAAAAAAAAAAAAAGGCCTTGGAATTTGATAGAAAGTAGACGAATATGGAAGATTTGTTGCTGAGTGAAGCAAGTCAGGCTATGAATGAGAGTCATTGCATGTCTCCACTTAACATATACCAACTGTCTGCACTCTATGGTAGAGACTGAAAGACTGGAGAACATAAAAGTATTAAAAATTGTAATAGACACTAGAGACAAAGTGGAAAGAGAGCATGAGAGGGGAAGAACGTAAAAAATTTGGGGGGAAAATGGAGAGGTAAGACACTTGTGGGACACAGATAAGGTTTATTATCTATTGACAAGGATGTGTATGGTGGTCTCAACTGGGCTGGACTGAGGTGTATATCATGCTGGGTAAAGTTTCTTCACAATCTAAATGATGTATAGCAATTTAATGTATGAATAATAATTTAATATATATATGTGTATATATACATATATGTGTATATATGTGTGTATATATACATATATGTGTATGTATGTATACACACATACATATATATACACACACACACATATATATGTATATATATATACACACACACACACACATATAAAGAAATAGTGCTAGGATGCTGACTTTTCCAAAAAGAAGAGGATCCAATTGTTGTTCTCAATGACTATTTTCTTGGAATGAACAAATATGGCTGTGAAGAAATCTGCAGAAACATATTCAAAAGAACTTTTTGTTTTATTTGGTATTGAAAAAATTAAATTAGATATGATAGACACAGTATCAATGTCAAAAGCTCTTGAAAGTATCTGTTCAAAATTTCTACAAGTCTCTTATTAGATTTTTCACAAATACTTGCATACAAAAGAAACACAGGTTTTTATCATATCAATTTAATTGTAATTCTCTTTGTTTAATTACAGTTTGTGTTATGGGCAAGTCTGCTGCAGATTATCTTGATTTCATCACCTATACTAATAATATTGTTTCTGTGAAAAACTCTATTCTGAATTTCAAAAGCCCAATTTCCAAACCTTTAGAATATTACTACCTTGTTAGAAATAGAAGGCCTGTGACTGTAGTCTGAGTCCCACACCCAGTGGCTTAAAAACCATGCTGGGTGCATGAGTGTGCATGCCCAAAATCCTGAGAGAAGAATGGAGAAGGGACTGTGGCATGGCCATCCCCCCTGGGGGTGATTTACCACTTTCCCTCTTTCTGTCTCTGTCTCTGTCTCTCTAGCTACTATACCATGTGCTGGCCAAACCAAAAAAAAAAAAAAAAAAAAAAAAAATAGAGGGAAAAAAAAAGAAATAGGTCGCCTGCTATAGTTAGTTTAGTAAAGAGCAGTATCTTTAAAAGTTCCACCAGGACTCATAATCTACTTCCTATCTTTTTTTTTTTTTTTTTTACCTTATCTATTGCCTAGGGTTGGCCTCAGTGGTTAAGCTCTGTGCATAGAAAGCCAGATCCCACAGAGCCAAATAGTTTGAGCTCTAGCCCTGATAGCTTGAAAAACACTCCGGGTGTACATACCAAGCATGCTCCAAATCCTGATGTAATCGAAAAATGGAGGAAAAAGGACTGAGGCATGATCATGACTCACTGGGGAGTGCATTCACTCTTTCACTTTAGTGAGCACACATGCTCTCTGGCAATAGTAATAACAACAAACAAACAAACAAGCAAACAGAAAAAAACATTGCTTTAGTTCAGAGTATGAAAAAACAGTGGCCTGTGATGATCTATTACAGTCAAGGACAGGGAAGAGAGGGAAGAAGATCAAATTTTATGAAGACACTGTGAAGAAAGCTAGTTTCTGTTCTTAAAAAGATAGGGAAAGAATAGTCTAATGAAAGATGTAAGAATAGTCTAATAGCCTATATATAAGACAAAATTATTATTATTATTATTATTATCATTATTATTAAAGTATGCTACAGGGTTTGACTTCCAGAGAAGAGAGACAGAGACAGAATCACCCCCTAGAGAAGATGGCCACACCATACAATCTCTTCTTCTCCATTCTCCTCTCAGGATTTTGGGCACACATGCACATGTGCCTAGCATAACTTTCAAGCTGCTGGATATAGGACTAGAACCACCCAGTCAGCCATGTGGACACCATAACATCCACACCTGGCCCAGGCAAAACTGTTAAAATTATCTAAAATACTATCCAGTTTACTAAAATAAAGAAAAAAAAAGTATTTGCATTCTAATAGAAAATTTATGGCATTTTCCATAAAATAAGCATAATCTTATTTTTAAGGAAACAACAAGCCAGGTATACAGCTAGCCAGAACTAGGAAAACTGTAAGTCTATATAAATTATTATGGGAAGTTTAGGTTTTATTCCTTAAAACAATCCAAAACTAGGGGTCCTTGACAGTTTGAGTCCCAGATCTGGTGGCTTAAAACTCACGCTGAGGTGTTCATGAGTGCCCAAAATTCTGAAAGGAGAATGGAGAAGAAGGGATTGCAGTGTGACTGTCCCCTTTGGAGAGTGATTTCTTGCTTTCTGTATCTCTCTCTCTCTTTCTTATGAGCACACACAGCCTATAGCAAGAATCTCTCTCAAAAACAAAATACAAAAACAACTAGGGGTCCTCAAGAAATTTATGGAAAGTGTTTATTATGAAAAATGCTATGCATGAATTTCAAAATTTTTATTTTTTAATGTTTTTGTCATAGGGTATGGATGCTCACCAGAGAGAAACAGAGAAGGAAAGTGATAAATCATCTCTTAAGGGAGATGGCCATGCCTCAATCCCTTTTCCACCACTTTCCTCTTGGGATTTTGGGCACACATGCACACACATGGACCTGGCATGATTTTTGATTATCCATTTGTCCATTGATAAACACTTAGGCTGCCTCCATATTTTAGTTGCTGTATGCTATGAACATAGGTATAAAAATATCTTGAGTACTGGCTCTCTGATCTGGTAGTTGAAGCAACCAGATCCTACCTGGCCACTGGCTAGTTCAAATTCTGCCTCAGTGGCTTGTAAAACACACCAAGGATGGGTGCATGTCCAAAATCCTGGAAGAAGGAAGAGATGGAGAAGGAACTGATGTTTGAACATTTAACAGGACAGAAAAATGGAAAAGGGATTGCAGCCTGACCACACTCCATTGGAGGGTGCTTTCTCTCTCTGCCTCTCTTAGGCCAGCACATACACACTCTGAAAAACAAAACAAAACAAAAATACTTTGGGTATATGTGTGTGCATGTCCCACATCCAGACAGGACAGAGAAATGGAGAAGAGACTTCAGTGTGACCATGCCCCGTGAAGAAATGTTTTCTACCTTCCCATTCCCATTTCTCTCTGTCTCTCAATGGCAAGCTCATGCATCTTCTGGAAATCAAAAAAAAACAATTTTTTTAAAGAAACTTCCTTTTGAGATCATGCTTTTAATTTTTGTTGGTATATACCCAGAAAGAGAATTACTGAAACATATGGCAATTCTATTTTTAATTTTTTTGCAGAACCATCATACTGTTTTCCAGTATCTATACCAGTTTACAAAGTTTACATTCCCACAAATAGTCCACACTGCTTCTCATTTCTCCAAATTCTTGGCACATTTGGTTCTTTTTGTTTTATGTGTGTGTGTGTGTGTGTGTGTGTGTGTGTGTTTGTTTTGATTTAATGCCAGTGGACACGCCAAAAACAGACAGAGAGAAAACACCCCCAATAGGGTCTGGTCATGCTGCAATCTCTTTTCCTTCTTTTCTCCATCCTGTCAGGATTGTGAGCATGTATACACATGAACCCAGCATGTTTTTCAAGCCTCTGGTGCCAAGACTCAAACTATTGCTGCCCGAGTGGGATCCAGTTCCCACTGCACAGTGCTAACCCACTATGCTAATTGTGATAGCTAGTTGTGATATCACTACACTATTATCTGGTCCCCAGTCTTTTAATTTCTGATACAGATTTGCTAATATCTCCTCTCATTATCTTGAATTTTTCAGTTTGTCTTGGTAATTGCTAGTTTTTATTTCTTACCACTTTTAATGGCACTTATTAGATATAGATTTTTTAAAGACTTTCCTTGGAAACAAAGCATATGCATACAGGTAGAGATGAAAAAGAAAGGTTTTGATATTCATGTTTTTATACATATTAATATTTCATTCCTTTTGTTCCTTATTATTCTATGTATAAAATACATAATTTGTTCATAAACATTTGGATTAACTCAAGTTTGGTGTCATTTGTAGTTTGAGATAACTAGCACCTCTTAAACATGTATGAATTGTCTCCTCCCATTTATTTTTTATTGAGAACTTATCTTTAGGATTATTTTCTTCTGTACTAGATTGAGGTGATAACTTACATTATTATGAGTAAGATAATATATTTTTGTGTAAGTTTCTGTGTGGACAATACATTTTTATTTTTCTTGAGTAAATATCTATAGTAGAACTACTGGGTCATATGCTAAGAGGTTTAAATTTTAGGAAACTGCCAAGTTGTTTTTGAACGTAATTGTACCAGTTACACTCCTATAAATAAGACGAAGATTTCTGTTGAGACATATCATCACAAATACATGGTATTGTCAGTGTTTTAAATTGCTGTTATTTCAATAGGTATAGAGTGGTATCTCATATTGTTTTTATTACATCTCCTTAATGACTAATGATGGTGAGCATTTTTTTTTAATGTTATCACTAGTGACCTATATTTGTATGTATGTGTGACATGTCTATTCATATCTTTTGCTCACACCCCACTTTTGGTTGTTGTTGTAAGAGGGCACACACACAGAAAAATAGGTAGGGAGAGGAGAAAGAATCTCCCATGGGGAAGGGTTATATCATAATCCCTTCTCCTCCATTTCCTTCTTTCAAGATTTTGGGCATGCCTGCATACATGCCTGGCATGTTTCTTAAGCTGCAGGTCCAAAACTTGAACTGTGCAGTCAGCCATGTGGGATCTGGCCATCTGCCAACCACCAGGCCATAGAGTCAGCCCCACCTGTTGTCTATTTATTAGAGTAGTAAGAGTTCATATATATATATATTTTGGATATGTGTCACTTGTCAGACATATATGTTCTCAATATTTTCTTCTAGCCTGTGGCATGCCTTTTCTTTTCCTTACTCATGTCTTTTGAGAAATAAAGTTTCATTTTTGATGAAGTCCTTGTTATCAATAATTTGTGTGTGTGTGTGTGTGTGTGTGTGTGTCTGTAGTTTATGTCCTTTCTAAGAATCTTTGCCTACTGAAAGGTAACAAAGATTTTTTTTTTTAAAGTTTTGGCTTCTATCTATAGATCTATGATCCATTTTGTGTTAATTTTAATGTATATTGTATGTTAAGACAGTCAAAGTCCATTCTAATGAATGAATTTTGGACTGATTTTTCAAATGGAGATCCAGATATTCTAGCACCATTCCTTGAAAATGCCACCATTGCTTCATTTTATTACTTTACTACCTTTGTAAAAAAAAAAAAAAGGTAGTTTGCCATATATATACCAGTTTACTTATGGACTTTCTATTCTTTTTTTTTTTGAGAGATTTTTGCTATAGGGTGCATACACTCACTGGGGATACACAGAGAAACAGAGACAGAAAGCAAGAAATCATCCCCCAGGGGGGATGGCCATCCCATAATCCATTCTCCATTCTCCTCTCGGGTCCTTGGGCACGCAATTCATGCACTGGGTCTGGGTCTAGGAATTGAACAACAGTTGACTACATGGGAGTTCAGCAATGCAACCATTCTGCCATCTGCTGGTATCTGGACTTTCTATTCTTTACTACTAACCTTTTTTCTTTTTCAAGAGAGATTTTTTTTTATTTTTTATTTTTTATTTTTTTTGCTGTAGGGCATATGCACTCACCAGAGAAACAAAGAGACAGAACACGAGAAAGTCTCTTCCCAGGGGAGATGGCCATGTTGCAATCCCTTCTCCTCCATTCTCCTCTTGGGATTTTGGCATGCACATACACGTACTCAGTATTGTTTTAAGCTCCTGGGTCTGAGATTTGAACCACGGTCAACTATGTGAGAGTCCAGCAACGTAACCAGTATGCCATCTGCTGGTCCCTACCACTGATTTTTTTTTTTTTTTTTTTGAGAGTTTTTCGCTATAGGGCGCGTGTGCTTGCCAGAGAGAGAGAGAGACATAGAGACAGAAAGCGAGAAATCACCCCCCGGGGGGATGGTCACGCCGCAATCCCTTCTCCTCCATTCTCCTCTCGGGATTTTGGGCACGCACGCACATGTGCCCGGCATGAGTTTTAAGACACTGGGTCCGGGACGCGAATGGCGGTCGACTACGTGGGAGTCCAGTGACATAGTCATTACGCTAACTGCTGGTACCCGCTACCACTGATTTTTAAAGTCTGTTTAACTATGTATTCCTTTATTTATCTAGGTCAAAACATACTTTCTTGATTATTGAAGCTTTACAGTAAGATCTGAAATCATGTATCAATAGTATGCCCCCTCCAACTTTGTTCCTCTTCTACAAAATTGTTTTAGTGATTAGATCTTTTTTTCATTTCTATATAAATACTAGCATCACCTCATTAATTTATAAAAATAATTTCTTCTGGGGCCCAGCTATGTACTGTGCACTGATTGACATTGCTATTCCATTGGCTCAGGCCATTCTGAAAGTCTGGGTTCAATTCTCAGTCCACCCTAAAAAGCTGGGCATGGTAGTGCATGCCTATAGTGAGATTGTGTATGAAAGAGCTGGGTATGGTGGTGTGTACCTGTACTCCCAGATGATTGGGGGACTAATGCAGAAGGACTGTGACACAGTAACACATTAAAAAAAAAAAAAAAAAAAAATAGGGACCAGCAGATGGCAGAATGGTTTCATTGATGGACTCCCATGTAGTTGACCACAGTTTGTATCCCTGACCTGGCAGCTTAAAACTCATGCTGGGCACATGTGCATGGGAAAGGAAAATGGAGAAGAGATTGTGGCGTGGTCATGTCCCCTAGGGTGGAGGGTAATTTCTCGCTTTCTATCTCTCTGTTTCTCTCTGTATCTCCAGCAAACACACAGACCCTATAGCAATTATCTCTAAAAAATAAAACAAACACTTCTCTTAGAGTAAGTGAATGTGGATACTCTCCCATTTATATGGATTATTATCTTTTCTCTCAGTAACGTTTCAGTCTTCAGTGTATAGGATTTTATTTTATGTATTTTATTAAATTTTCCCTAAACATTTCATGTTTTAAGATGCTATTATTAGTAGTATTTTTCTATTTTACTTTCCTAGACTTCATTACTGCCAGACCATAAAAATACAGTTGATTCCTATATATAAACCATATATCTTGTGACATTTCTAAATTTACTTGTTAGTTCTAATAGCTTTTATTTTGGAGAGGGTTTTGCTATAGGGCATGTGTATTTGCCAGAAAGACAGAGAGAAAGCAAGAAATCACCCCCCCCCCCCCAGGGGGCATGGCCATGCCTCAATCCCTTCTCCTCCACTCTCCTCTTGGGATCTTGGACACGCACACACATGTGCCCAGCGTGAGTTTAATCCACCGGGTTCAGTATTCAAACAACAGTCAACTACGTGGGAGTCCAGCAATGTAGCCATTATGCCATCTGCTGGTCCCTCTAATAGCTTTTTGATTTTTTTTTTTTTATAGTTTTCTACCCTTATGGCTGTCATCTCTGAATAAGAAATGTCATCTGTGTTTTCTATACACCTTTTTTTTTCTTTTTAAAAAGATTTATTTATTTAATCCCATTTGTTATTAATTTTTAATTTGACCAGAGAGAGAGAGAAGGAAAGGGAAATCAAAAAAGCAAGCTGACAGGTCGAGGACTTGAATCACAGTCAGCCATGTGGGAGTCCAGCGCCCCAACCACCATGCCACCTGCTGGCCTTTTATTTCTTTTCCTCACCTTTTTCTTTCATAGTATACAACCTTCAGTTTAATGCTGAGTAGAAGTGATGAGTAATTTTTTTTTGTTGAAAGTGCATAGTGCAAAGGAATATTTACTTCCCTAATTAGATCATTATACATTGTAAAAATAAAAAAGAATGCAAGTGATGAGTAAAAACATCCTTTTCCCAATTTTAGGAGGAAAACATTCAATCTTTCACTATTTCTTTCTTTTTTTTTTTTTTTTTTTTTTTGGTATTTTCAGTTTGCTATAGAGCACATGTGCTTTCTAGAGAGAGAAAGACAGACAGAGAGAGAGAGAGAGAAAGTGAGAAATTACTCAACCAGGACGATAGCCACACTGCAATCCCTTCTCCTCCATCTCCTCTTGAGATTTTTGAGCATGCTTGTACATGTGCCTGGCATGATTTTCAAACTACCAGGTCAGGGACTTAAGCATGCTCACATATGTAACTGGAGAGATTTTGAAGCTGGGGCTTGAACCAAGCAGTTGGCCATGTAGGATCCAGATGCTTTAACCTCTATGCCATCTGCTGGCCCCTCATTATCTCTTTCTGTTTTTCTTTATTTCTCTCTCTTTGTTATTTATCCATCATCCATCAAGTTAACTTTTATGTTCAATATTGTATCTATGTATTATTACTTTTGATGATGATGATGAAACAACAGTAAATTAGAATGTAGTACTTAAAATGCATAAGGAACTATTTTAAGCAATTTACACATATTATTTTATTTAAAATACACAGTAGGATTAATGGTTAAGGGAGCTGATCTCATATGGCTGATTGCAGTTCAAATTCCAGTCCCAGCAGCTGGAATAAAACATGCCAGGCACAACAGGATGGAGAAACACAGTACAAGGGATCGTAGTGTGATCATGCCCCATTGGGGGGTCCTTTTTTTCTCTCTTTCTCTTTCTCTTTCTCTTTCTCTTTCTTGTGAGCACACATGTCATCTGACAATTAAAAAAAGAGCTCACAACAGTCTTAATTGATAGATAATGTACCTATTTTACAAATAAAGATTTCAGAGACTGTGAGAAAGTGACTTACTAAAAGTCAGAAATATTTTTAAAAATTCAGAAATTTTTATGATCTACATTTATACATAAAACCATAAATATAGAAAAAAATAAGCACAATGAGAAAAGCATGGTTATAGTACCATGGGACTTCTGATGAAGGAAAGGTCCTGGAAATGGACTTGAATACTTGACTGAAGAATGAATTGCTCAAATGTTGTTTACAGGGCTTCTCTGTAATTGTATTGCAATAAAGAGCATCCAATTTTAAACATTATACTATTAATATTATGATAACTAAGTGCATAATAGACGAACAAAGATCGAGACTATGCCAAGTAAATGTTTTCTAGCAATTCTAATATGTAATAAATATGAAATTAGAAGGTAGTCCCTTCATATCAATGACGGATTGGTTCAAATATCCTTGTAGATACCAAAATCTATCGATGCTCAAGTCTCTTATGTAAAAATGATTTAATATTTGCATATCACCTATGGATATCCTCCTTTATGCTTTAAATAATTACTAGATCATTTATAATACCTAATACAGTGTAGATTCGATGTAAATAGTTGTTACACTGTACGTTTTACAGAATATAAGAAAAAAATATATATATGTTCAGTTTAGAAGCAACCAGTTATTTTTTTCGACTATTTTCAATCTGCAGTTGGCTGATTTCTGTGAATACATAACCTATGGATAAGGAGGGAAGGCTGAAATGGGTAATAGTAATTCAAGGTGAATATCAGATAAATACCTAGATACTACAGAGAATTTAGCACAAAGATTGTGTAGAGAATAGAGACAAAGGTCATATATTCTTTTATCCTTTTTGTGTGTGGGGGGAGATTTTGCTATAGGGTGAGTGCACTCAGTGGAGAGACAGAGAGAGGCAGAGAGACAGAAAGTGAGAGCTCACCCCCCAAGAGGAATGGTGACACCACAATCCTTTCCCCTTCATTATTCTCTCAGGATTTTGAGCACACACACACATGCGACCAGCATGAGTTTAAGCCTCCAGGTCTGAGGCTTGAACTGTGGCTGACTATGTGGGAGTCCAGTGATATAACCATTACCCCATCCACTATTTCCAAAAGTCATATATTCTTAACTACTGCCTTAAGGTTTGAGCCTAATGATTTCTTACAAAGTAGCATTTCTGAAGAATATGAGGATAGCTCTTGAGATGCTTTTTCATATTACACATGTGACAATTCACAAAATCTCCTCCTGCCTGAAAATACACACAAATAGACAGATAAACACAAACAAAGACATAAGAAAATTGTTGGACAGATAGGTTTTCAGTGATTCCCCAAGTTACTCTGATTTCAACCATTTTTATCCTCTTAGTTATTGATCTGCTGTTTTTAAAGAAGGATAAAAGTTCTTGTTTCATAGGCAGTCTGATAAAAATGAACCTCTTTACATGCTGTCAGTTTCTGTTGGACATTTATGTTGAAATTTTCTTGATAAGATATTGGAGAAGGTAGGTTTGTTTCTTTCTTTCTTTCTTTCTTTCTTTCTTTCTTTCTTTCTTTCTTTCTTCTTTCTTTTTTTTTTTTAGAGGTTTTTGCTATAGGAGGTGTGTGCTCGCCAGAAAGACAGAGACAGACAAAGAGACAAAGTGAGAAATCACCCCCCCAGAAGAAGGGATAGTCACGCCACAATCCCTTCTTCTCCATTCTCCTCTCAGGATCTTGGCCACACATGCACACGCGCCCGATGTGAGTTTAAGCCACTGGGTCCAGGACTCGAACCACAGTCGACCACATGGGAGTCCAGCAACATAGCCATTACACCAACTGTTGGTCCTAAGGAGAAGGTAAGCTCAACTGTTGGTCCTAAGAAGAAGGTAAGTTTCTATGAAGGTGTATATTTAGAGTTATTTCAGCAGAAAAAGAAGTTAAAACTATGTTACTATATCATACAATTTCTAAATAAAACATATTCCTCAGTCCTTTTCCTTATTTCCTCCCTTCCCTCTTTACTTCACTCTTTCCCTTCTTTCTTTTCACATAGAGGTAGCTAATATGTGGGGTCTACAAAAAGTATATAGAAAATGTGTGTTATGAAAAAAATTAAGAATGGACTTCAATTTAGGGGTAGGCACCAAAATAAACATGTACTTTAATTCTAATTATGCATGAATTTTTTGAAGTATCCTCATATGTGCTTAGGATATATGTGTGTGTTTGTGTGTGTGTGTGTGTGTGTGTGCGTATAAATGCAGAAATCTACAAAGTTCTTATGTTTTCAGTCTAATAAGGGTAAAAATTAAGCAAAGATAACACTATAAATAAATGCTACTTTAATTTCAAACAGGGAATTTCTAACATGGTATTTCCCTCGCTTAAAAATAATTGTTTCCTAAAAAGTGTAGGTTGCTTGAAACTTGCAGTAAATTTTCCCATAGAAGCAATATAAACACTTCTCATGCAATCCTATGAAGTCTTATTTAATCTAAAATTGCTAAATATTTCTTTGTAACTTTTTTTTAAGTATGGAAAACCATATTCCATGTGGTATACTATAGATAGAGTGGAGTTAATCTAACATACAAGGTTAATGAGGATTGACCCAAAAAGAAAAAGCTGAGGAAAAGGAAGTAGGGAAAGGATCAGAGCTCTTGACTCATGTGGTTAGCCCAGTCCTACATAGGGTCTGCACACCAACAAAAAACATTTCAGGCATTAAAGTAGGAGTTTATTTTGGTGCCCCCAAAATTGAAATCGATGCATAGTTTTTTCTTAATACACATAGAATTTACATTCTGGTAAAGGATAAAGAACATGGAATTAATGCAGTATAATATATTCAGTAAGCATCACAGAGCGAGTAGGGTAAGAAGATCAGAGAAAACATCAAGGGAGTTGATATCTCAGTATGACTTTGGAGAAAAAAATAGTAATTTTCTTGATTACTATTTTTATAGAAAAAGGCAATCTTTAAAGGTTTGAAGGCATGAAACAACATGATCAGTTTTGGGAATGACAATGCAGTATGTTATTTAAAAGAGCAGAAAGCTATACAAGAATGGGAAAAGAAGCTAGGAAGTGCTGAATGTTGCTTAATGCTTTGTAGGATTTTGTGGTAGTACCTGCAGGAAGATAGATAGAAGAATAAACATAAACCTTTAGGTTTATAGGTTCTGTTTCTTGATTTAAGTGAACCATATTAAAAAATAATTTCCTGATGAAAATTTTCTACTAAGTTGCTGTAGTTAATTTTTTCTCATTCTTCAAGGGCCTTCAGTTGTAGATTGTATTGGTCAGAGTTCTTTAGAGAAACAGAACCAATAAGAAAATAAATAATAAAAGAAGTGATTTATTATAGGAATTTTCTCACATGATCACAAGACAGAAAAGTACCACAAAAGGCTGTCTGCAAGTTGGAGAAACAACTAAAAGACTCAGAAGCAGGGAGGCTGATGCAGTTCCAGTTCAAGGCCTAAGAGGGGCCCTTGAAAGGCTGCAGACCTGAGCATCCTCAGGCTGCCACAGTTAGAAGTCCAGAATTCAAAGGTTAAAGAAGTTGAAGTCTGCATGCTTAGCAGGACCCAAGTGTCAAGAGCCAGCAAGAGCAAATACAACCAAGGGCCAAATCAAGGAACAGGGATGGAGAAGGCAGATGCATAGGAGTGGAACAAAAAGCATGATTTGGAAATAAGGATTGAGACAGGGGAGGAGAGAAGAAATAGAAACCTAATTTCCTTTCTTGTCCCTCACATGTTCCTAGCTGGCTGTATGGTGTTTGTCTATACTGAAGGTGGGTATTCCTCTCAGCCCCTTGGCTCAGGTGCCAATTTTGTCTGGAAACACTCTCACAGACACACCTAGAAACAGTGTATCACTAGCCATCTAGTCATCCTTCACTTCAATCAAGTTGACATCCAAAACTAACCATCACATATTGATTTCCCAGTCTTCAAGATCACCAGATAACCTCTCTTCTTTGATTATTTTCTTTCTTTCTTTCTTTTTCTGTCCAGGGGTCATGTGTGCTTACTAAAGAGAGAGAGATTGGAAAAAAGCATCCCTATGGTCATGCCATAATCCCTTCTTCTCCATTTCTCTATCCTATTGGGATTATGGGCAATGCACACACATGTATGTGCCCAGTGTTATTTTTCAAGTCACTGGGACTGGGACTTAAACCATGCAGTTGGCCATGTAGGATCCAGCTCTTAGAACCACCAGGCCATGGACTAGCCTCCTTATTTTCTTTAAAGGATGTAATACTGCATGTATTTTTTAAATAACAAATAGAATTATAAGAATGAATCAAGTATAAAAAAAGTTTGGGGAACCAGCAGTTAGCGTAATGGCTATGTCGCTGGACTCCCACGTAGTCGACCGCGGTTCGCGTCCTGGACCCGGTGGCTTAAAACTCACGCCAGGTGCGTGTGCATGCGTGCCCGGGATCCCAGGAGGAGAATGGAGGAGAAGGGATTACGGCGTGACCATCCCCCCTGGGGGGTGATTTCTCGCTTTCTGTCTCTATGTCTCTCTCTCTCTGTCTGGCGAGTGCACACGCCCTATAGCGAAAAAAAAAAAAAGAAACCTCTCCAAAAAAGAAAAAAAAAAAGTATAAAAAAATTTGGAAATGCCTAAGAAACTGATTCCCAGTTAACATTATAAAAATGTATTTATTTACTTCTTCCATGAACTATAGAAACAGAGAGAGAGAGAGACAACACCTTCAGCAGGGTCTTGATGCCACGGTCCACCCCAACTGAAGCCAGCCTTGGGTCATGGGCACACATATGCCCGGCAGAATCAGGGAGATCTCTAGACACAAACCCGGAAGCTTCCTATGTTGGTTAGCCTTGCAAAGAGTTGCCTTAACTTGAAGACATTATGCTAACTGAAATAAGTCTTCCATAAGAAAAAAAATACTGTTATGATTCCACTTACATGATGTGCTTAGAATAATAAAAATCATGAAGACAGATATGGTTGCTAGAAGTTGAGGAGAGAAAGAAATAAGTCGTTACTGTTTAATGGGTATAGTTTTGGTTTTAGAAGACAAAAAGTTATAGAGATGGATGGCAATAGATGCCTAACATTATGAATGTATTTAATACCAATCAACTAGACATACAGAAATGATTAAGATGGTAATTTTTATGCTATGTGTATTTTACCACAACAAAAATTTTTGAAAAAAAAAAGTATACCATTTTTGCTAACTGTAATTCAGTGAAGAAGTTCTGACTTGCTCAAAAAGAATGACAAAATTATCTTGGTAAATATAAAAGAATTATAAAGAAAGCTTCAATTTATAGCAATTCATACATCAAAAAACTTAACAAAAATTAACTAAATTTTTATAAAACCTTGTAACAATTATTTTGTGTTGTGAAATAAGAAGAACCTAATGGTAATAATTTCTAAGGAAAATAGACCACAGATACCTTGGAGGCACGAATCTGCCTGTGAACGTCTGTAAGTTGTTGGATTTTGTATTCTAGCTCTGAAATCTGGGCTTGAAGCCAAGTCCATCGGCTGCCAACTCTTGCTCTGTCTACAAGCCACTTCCATTCAGTACTACAGTTACTGTGAACAAGACAAACACTGTTAGTCGAAGCACAAAGGCAATCAAGTTTTCAGAGTCTGCTTCATAACTTCTTTGACTCTCTCATAAAATCCAATTTCCTTTACCTAATAACTAATTACATGAAGGAAGAATGGCAGATTGACTTCTTATCAAAGAAAAAGATTTAATTTCCTTACCTTTTCACACCACAAATATCAGTTTCTATTCAATATTGTCCAGTAGGAGGTTAATCCCTCTAGAGTTTATTCTTTATTAATGCAGAAGCGATTAAATGGGGCTGGGCCAGTGAAGAAAAGGAAACACCAACAACAATACTAACATAATGTAAAAATTGTTATAAAAAGCTTATAAGTAAGTAGATGTCAAATATTGGGTGAGTCATTTGAACTATGCTAGATCCGTAACAAACCATACCATACTCAGTTCTACTATATGCAATTTTCATTTGCTAAAACAGGCATTGCTATTAGCTAATTAAATACTAAAAATCAATGTAAAGAACTGTCAAAAATTATCAAAAAATGAATGCTTTGCTGTATTTCAAATAAGCATTGAAATATGTCTTAAAATGTTTATTGAAATTAATAGCTTGTTAGAAATATGATTACCAGGGCCAGCAAGTATTGTGCCAGTTAAGGGCACTGAACTTCCACATGACCAACTGCAGTTCAAGAACTGGACTTGGCAGCTTGTTTTCTCACTTTCCCTTTCTCTCTTTCTGTCTCTCTCTGGTCAAATTAAAATAATAATAATAATAGTAACAAATAAAATTGAATAATAAATAAATAAGCATGATTCCCAGGATTCACAATTCTCCTTAACATCATAAAGAACTGATTCAAAGTCTTTCTTTCACACATATTTGTAAATAAGGATTGAATCCTAGCTCTTCCTAGTTCCTTTATCTTTTGGCTAAAGGCATTACTCTAATCCATAGTCTGTAACTACAGATTAGCTATTTTATGAAAATAGTCCAACTACATCAACTAGAAGAAAATTATTTGGGGTGATGAGTGATGTGCATGAGAGAGAGGGAGAGAGAGAATTAGGAAATGCAGATTGCCAAGGGAAAATATAGCAGAAATTGAAGATGTAACTGAAGGGCATTAACTACTTAATGGCAAACATGTGGAACTTCATTAAAATATGTCCAAAAAATACATTTGTTGGCAAACCCATAGAATGTACAGTATCAAAAGTGAACCCTAGTGTAAACTATGGACTTTGGCTTATAATGATGTTTCAATATTTTAGGTTGTCAGAAAAGTCATGAAGTATTTTTCAGTTTTTTTATGCAAAAATGCATCATGAATTTTCCAGCAACCTGATATATTCATCAATTGTAACAAATGTAACACTCTTATTTGTACATGTGTAGGGACAGGGAGTAAACAGAAACTCAGTTTTCTCTCAATTTTGCTGTGAATCTAAAATTACTCTAAAAATTAAAGTTTGGTCATTTTGTTTTTAGAGGTTTTTGCCTATAGGCATGTGCACTCACAAGGGAGAGAGAATAGGATTGCATGAAGGAAAGTGAGAAATCACCCCACAGGGGGGATTGGCCATGCCACAGCAATGCCTTCTCCATTCTCCTCTCATGATCTTGGGCACGCACGCACATGCACCCAGGGTGGTTTTTAAAGCCTCTGGTGTAAGACTTGAACCGCAGTCGGCCATGTGGAAGTTGTGCTAATGCTCACGGTGTAACCACTACGCCATCTACTGATCCCTAAAGTTTAGTTATTTTAAAAAATACATTTAACCATAATGGAATGTCTCCCATTCAAACTTTAGCCAAAGAAAACATTTATTCTAAGGGATCATTTGTTGTTAAATAAACACAACACAATTAGTCTAACATTGCTGAATCAACTTATTTGCTACAACAGGATTTTACACTCCAGAAATATTTCCAAAAGAAAATACTGGTTTTTTGCTTATTGTTGTGTTTTTGCCATAATGTAGTGCACTCGCCAGAGAGAGACAAAGAGAGAGAAAGTGAGAAATCACCCCTCAGTGGGGATGGCCATGCCACAATCCTTCTCTTCCATTCTCCAGGGAATTGGGGTACACACACACACACACACACACACACACACACACACACACCTAGCATGATTTTCAAGCCACCAGGTCCAAGACTCAGCAATCAGCTGTGTGGGAGTTCAGTGCGTTAGCCACCACACTACCTGCTTGCCCCCATTCAAAAGGTTGTTTTAATAAAAGATTCTTATTGCATACGATATGACAAGATATGATATGAAATAGAATTTTTCTAGCATTAGTTACACAGTTCATAGTCATTATAATTTCATAAATTTGACACTTAAAATCACATTCTAATTATCTACAGACAACATAAAAAGAATGCCTATTTAAAATATACTACTCATAGATAATATTTAATAACACTAAATGCCAATAATAAAATTAGAGAATAAGGCAAAGTATGTATAATGCAGTAACTTCCACAGGTTAGGTTTAAGGCATTTAGATTTTAATGCAAAATAGTAAAAAGTAATTCTTTTACAAGCATTCTTGCTACTAATTGGAAAAAGCACTGAAATGGGACACACACAAAAAAAGAGAAATTAATAAGATGTAACTACAATAAGCTGGGTGTGGTACAGACAATAGTGGTTTCCAAATATTTTGGAGTCATGTGATTAGTTCTGGGCTGTGAGTAAAACTAACATTATCTTCCTAATCTACCAAAGAACCTTCAAAGCTACTAATGCAGATAGCATTGCTACAAGATAGTATCACAACTCATACCACAATGGACTTCTGTCATGTCAATCCATTGAGATTAGGAAACTATTTGTGACTCCAAGTATATCCTATTTTGACTAAAACATTGCCTATAAAAATGGCTTGGGGCCAGCCCATAGAATAGTGACTGAGCCCTGTTCATAGGATGCTGTATCCAATATGGCTGGCCATAGTTTGAATCCTGTCCCCAAAAGCTTAAAAAACACTCCAGTTGTAAAACACACACACACACACACACACACACACACACACACACACAGAAAAAAAAAAAAAAAAAAAAAAAGAAAAAAGAAAAAAAAAAACCTCCAGGTGTATGTGTGAGCATGCCCCAAATCTTGATGGGATGGAGGAATAGAAGAAAAGGGGACTACAGCATGACCATGCCCCAACAGGGGGTGGTGCTTTCTCTCTTTCTGGTGAGTGTGCATGTCCTCTTGGGATGAAAAAAAGGAAGATGGCTTGGGCTGGGAAGGGGAAGAGAAATAAAGAAGATATGTAGATAAGAAGTTGAATTCAAGTTCACTTTAAAGTTGATAGGACTTGCAGAAATATGATGTGAAAGTAAACACAGGAAAATCAATGATGATTTTATACATTTTTCCATTAATTTTGCTCCAGCTGAAAATTTTCCCTACAACATGCTTGGCTATCAAATTTATGATTAGCTAATTGTTAAATATAATAAAGAAAAAAACTTTCTTATACAACTGATATTGCACTTCTGGTAAAAATATTCTCAACTGAAATAAGGATTACAAAAATCATTATACGTTATACATGTATACATTACATGTTGAATTATACTAACAGGAAAACGGCAATAGCAGCTTAAATTTAAATAAACTAAATCATGCTCGGATTTTGTGATGTATTAAATGAATTTTCTGTTAAGGATAACTTACTGTACATTCTAATAGGAGGAAATAAATGTTTACTAAGCTTAAGAGTGGCAAATAATTTTTCCCATAAAGAATGTTCCCTTGCTGGGAACCAGCAGTTAGCATAATGGCTATGTCGCTGGATTCCCACGTAGTCTACCACGGTTCGCGTCCCGGACCCGGTGGCTTAAAACTCACGCCAGGCGCGTGTGCGTGCGTGCCCAAGATCCCGAGAGGAGAATGGAGGAGAAGGGACTGTGGCGCGACCATCTCCCCTGGGGGGTGATTTCTCACTTTCTGTCTCTATGTCTCTCTCTGTCTGTCTGGCAAGCGCACGCGCCCTACAGCGAAAAACCTCTCCAAAAAAAAAAAAAAAAAAAAAAAAGAATGTTCCCTTGCTTGAAAACATGATTTTCTTACAAATAATTGATTGTGTACATGTTACAGATAATCATATGGTCAACTTAATAAAGATTATCACCTGTTGTACCCAAAGTCAAACAGGTTTTATGTTAACAATTTAAATAACTAATGATGTAATAGTTTACATAATTTACGGTGTAACCCATCAGAACATAGCTCATGCAACAGTAAATCCATAAGAATGTGAGGCATATTCAGAATGTCCAGACTCCTCAGTCAGCATACAAGCCTCACTTACCAGGCCACTAAGAACAATGACTCCCTGCATCTCTCTGGAGTGTGCTAAACCTATCACAGACCACCACATGCTGACCAAAGTGGGGCTACTACCTCCAGTAGAGATCAGAGCAAAAGCTTCCATGAGTGAAGACCATTTGAGCAGTGAGAAACCAGTCAATTTCTACAACATAGCATATGCCTTCAATCCTCATCCTTTCTTGCTTGGAGTCACTACTTAACCTGCTTAAGAAAGTTAAATATAGGCTGTTTAAACTAAGGAGCTAATGTCCATTTGTTTACTTTTTTGGTACTAACTACTTTTCAAAACCATGAATCTATATCTCTGTTTTAACCTTGAATTATGGCTCCCCCGAATAAGACAGAACTTTCTAATAGTATATCTTAAATTACCAGATCTTAAAGAGAGATATGTAGGGAACCAGCAGTTAGCGTAATGGCTATGTCGGTGGACTCCCACGTAGTCGACCACAGTTCGCATCCCGGACCCAGTGGCTTAAAACTCACGCCGGGCGCATGTGTGTGCGTGCCCAAGATCCCGAGAGGAGAATGGAGGAGAAGGGATTGCGGCGCGACCATCCCCCGTGGGGGGTGATTTCTCGCTTTCTGCCTCTATGTCTCTCTCTGTCTATCTGGTGAGCACATGCGCCCTATAGCGAAAAACTCTCTCCAAAAAAAAAAAAAAAAAAAAAAAAGGAGAGAGAGATATGTATAAATTAACTTTGCCTTTAAGAAAGATTTTGTTAGCTCATTAATACAAGGAATTAATTATGTTTGAAAATCAAAAGAGAAGATACAATTGTGAGAAAAGACAATTCCATGGAAAACATCTGTCCAGAAAAAAAAAAATTTAGGCCAACCTTCTCCAAAGGTAAACACCTTTGGAAAAGGAATTTCCCTTTTCCTGAAATTTGGCTCCTTTAGACCAGAGAGTAACAACCTTTTTCTGTATAGAGGTAGGTAATATTGTAGGCTCTGGGGGCCACATGGTCTCTATCACAGATGATAAATAAATGAATGATGTGGTTGTGTTCCAATAAAACTTCATTTCCAAACCAGACAATGGACTGGATTTGTTCCATGGACTGTATTTTCCAAGCCTTGAGAAAGAACACCTTTTCATATGCTTTGCATACTTCCCCCAAAATGCCAACTTCCTTTGATGATGTGCCTATTCAAATACTTTGCCCATATTTAATTAGGCTATATTGTTAACGATACAATTCCTATGTCAGACTGTAGGTATTGGAAATGCTTTGTCTCAGTCTATAGCTTGCCTTTGATTTTTATAGTGGTGTATTTGAGAAGCAAATTATTCTAATTTTAAAGTCCAGTTTTGCAATCAAGCTATGCTGACCTCATAAAATGAGTTGGAAAGTGTTATCACCTCTGCTTTTAAAATGAGTTCATGTAAGATTAAAATAATATATTAAGTTTTGATAAAAATATGTGAAGCTATCTAGACTGGCACTTCCTATGTAGGAAGGTTTTTAATTATAAATTCAATTTATCTAATTGACAAAATTTTTTATGTTTTTTACTTCTCTTTTTGTCAGTTTTTGTATTTTGTGCCTTTGTCTTGCTTCACAAAAATTGCTGAATGCACTAGCATGTATTTGCTCATATTCCATGATTATTCTATTAATGCCTACAGTGTTGCTTTTATTTGTTCCCTGCCATAACTTTTTTCCTGATCAATTTAGCTAGAAGATAATCTACCTAATTTTTCCAAAAAACTGTATTTTGGTTTCACTAATTTTTTCCTTTATTTTTGTGTTTAATATTTTGATTTCTAATTTTTATAACATTTTCCTTCTTCTTGCTTTGATTTTGTTGTTTTTATCCCTTCTCAGGCAGGAGACTTTGCATACATACATTATATCATTCTTTTGTAATATAATCATTCATAGTCATACTTTTTTTGTAAGCACTGTTTCAGTAATTTATAGTAACTGCATCTGACAAATTTTGACATGCTATAATGTTATCATTCAGTTCAAAATATTTTATACTTTCTCTTGTGACTTTTTTGATCCATGAGTTATTTAAAAATGTGTGGTTTAATTTCTACAAATTTCAGACTCACATATTTGTCAAATGTTATCATTTCTTCTTTCTTTTGTATGGATCAGGGTTTTTACTCAGTATGATTTTCTTTTGGCCTAATGATCCTTGAAAACTTCTTCAGTGTATGTATACTGACAGCTTTCCTCAACTTTTGCTTATTTGAAAATGCTACTTTATCTTTGTTTTTAAAAATATTTCTCTGAGTAGAGAATTCTAGGTTGACTTTTTCTTTTGGCATTTTAAATATATCATTCCATTTTTTTCTGGCTTCCATATGTTCTGAAGAAAAGTCAGACGACATTTCTATTTATTGGCCACTTGTTCTGAATGTCAGTTGTTCTGTTAAGCTGAAGAAATATTAGGTCCTCTGGAAAGTCATGATGCATTTTAGCATATAAAAACAGAAAAATATGTCATGACTTTCTGACAACCTAACAGTCTTCAATTTAAATATTGTATTTTTCACCTCTCTCAATTATTCTTTATTGTATTTTTTAATTTTCTCATTATATGTTTTCCTTTTAATTCTTGAGCATATTTATAATAGATATTTAACAGTCACAACTAATCTCATCATCTCTGTCATTTTCACATTTTCAAGTATGTCTCTGTTAATGATTTTTCTCTTGCTTCTGTGCATGTCTAGTGTTTGGACAAATATAAACACACAAAACTTGTAGCTTTTGGTTTTAAACACACACATAAAACTGAACATGATGAGTATTATGATGAATATTATTTTGTTGAAAGTGTGGATTTTGGGAACCAGCAGTTAGCATAATGGCTATGTCGCTGGACTCCCACTTAGTCTACCGTGGTTCACGTCCTGGACCCGGTGGCTTAAAACTCACACCAGGGGCGTGTGCGTGCATGACCAAGATCCCAAGAGGAGAATGGAGGAGAAGGGATTGTGGCGTGGCCATCCCTCCTGGGGGGTGATTTCTTGTTTTCTGTCTCTATGTCTTTCTCTGTCTGTCTGGCGAGTGCACGTGCCCTATAGCGAAAACCTCTCAAAAAAAAAAAA
The DNA here is from genome assembly GCA_026018925.1 of Tupaia tana. Lineage (NCBI taxonomy): Eukaryota > Metazoa > Chordata > Mammalia > Scandentia > Tupaiidae > Tupaia > Tupaia tana. The sequence continues at coordinate 32,587,755 of JAKSZU010000001.1, read as the reverse complement.
AAGAAAAAAGTGTGGATTTTATGATCTTCCTTTAAAGAATGACTAATTTTTTAGCAGATTATTAAATCACTTGCTTTTCAATGTTGTCAATTTCAGCTTGCTATTAAGCTTTGTTAGAGCACACATAGAGTGGTCATTACAATAAGACAGTCATTAGTTTGAGAGAGAGTTGGATGGTCTGAGGAAAACAATTAATAAATTAAGTTTGTAGGTTTAGCAATTATGACTAAATAAGATTCTCAGCCATGCTATGTTCGCATAAAACTGGAGGAAAAACAGAATAGACACCTACAGTTTTGAGGGAACTATATTAGCAAAAACTTACTGCAAGTATAACATATACTACCCCCCCACCCGGCTCCTTATTTGTAGCAACAGGGAGTAATATGAGAATGCCATGCAGTCTTCAATAAGGATATGCTTTCTAACACTCACTTTAGATATACTAAAATGATAATTGACAACAATAATCCCCAAAGAGCAAAGTGAGAAATGATGGGGGAGGGCGGGGAGGAAGGACAGCAACTTCTTCAGAAAACAAAATTGGAGTCCTAGGATCTTAATTGATTGCCAGAGCAAAACTCTTAACCGTTGTAAGGACTAGGCACTCTCATGTGTGTGCCAGTCTTCTTTTTTCCCTATGGAAGTTTCAGTGTAGCCTCCTTGTCTCTACTGTATTACACAGATAAGAAACAAAAGGTTAAGAGAGTTAGGAAATTTGTCTATTAGCTTATATGTTATCGTATCATGATAAACCACATTATCTGAACCTGATAGAAAAAACTTACTTCACCCACTGAATGTGACGGGCTGTTGTGAGAAGTTTCTCTGTTTTTGTACAAGAAAGGAGTACGTGGATATTTGGGTAGCCAAAGAGGTATGTTAAATAGGTTGCTTATTTTTTTCCAATATCCATTCTTCTCTACTTTTCTGATAATAGAACCCTTTGAGTTTTAGCTGAGCCCCTGGTAGCTCAGTGAGACTTTACTTCCAGCCTTCCTTGCAGTTTAAGGCTGGCTATATGTCAAAGTATTTGACATTAAGATATGAGCCAAAATAATGTGCATATTATTCTGGGGCTTCCAATTAGAGACAACTAAGTGTGGGGTCAGCAGATGGCATAGTGGTTACATCACTGGATTCCCACATGGCCAACCACAGTTCAAGTCCCGAACCTGGTGGCTTAAAAATCATGCCAGGCACATGTGCGTGCCCAAGATCCCAGGAAGAGAATGAAGGAAAAATGACTGTGGTATGGCCATTCCCATTGAGAGGTGATTTCTCATGTTCCCTGTCACTGTCTCTTTTTCTCTCTCTCTCTGGTGAGTACACACGTCCTATGGCAAAAACCTCTAGTACACACACACACACACACACACACAGAGAGAGAGAGAGAGAGAGAGAGAGAGAAAGAGAACTAAGTGTATCCTTAAAAATGACTGAATATGAAAATGAGATGAATAATGAATACGTCTCAACAATGCAGGTGAGGGTAGCAGCCTAGGGAATGGCAAAGTCAACAGGTCCCAACTAAATCCTGTGATGCATCTAATTATTGACTATTAACTGAAAAAAATTATATATAAATAAAAAATTAAAAACTATATATAAAGTTATCATTTAAAATGTTCATTGTCTTTAAAAAGATTAAGCCTTAGTAACATACAAGTTAGTAACTTCAACATTCTATCAATTAGTTGCACATGCAGACACTCTTATTAAAGAATCAAAAAAAAAAGGAATAAATAAACAGTTGTAAACTTTAAGAATTTTAGCATTAATATAAACAAATTAAGGAGTGGGGTTTAGGATGGCCAAGGGCAATCTGAGACTGGAACATTAAAAGGCTTCCTAAAAGGAAGTATAAATAAAAGAGGGCAAACACATTTTGACAGATTATTTAATTTGGCCTAGTATTCTGGCAGAACCCAGTGTGTCAACTGCCTAAATTGAAATTTTCAGAAATAGGTAAAAAAAATTTTACATGTAGATGATAATTACTCTTCTTCTCCTATCCTTTATTTACACTCTCTCCCACCCCACACCCCCACCCCTCACCCTGACAGAAAAGAAGAGATAAAAAAGAAGCTGAGAATATTGATGAACTTTATTGCTAATATCTCATTTCTCTTGTATGGAAAGGATATTGAAAGTTAATGGCCTATGAAATAGTCTTAACGGTGCTTTTAGAAATCCTTGTGGAACACTGACAATTAGGGATATATTAAATAAATTTTTTAATTAATAAAAACATATTTGCTACAGGAACAATTCAACAGTTCAACAATTTGTGTGTATGTATATATGTGTGTGTGTACACGTGTGTGTGCACACATACAAACATATGTACATGTATGTCTGTTGTTTAGGAAGCCAGGCAACCATTTGGTATTTTCAAACTGAAAACTGGATAAAGGCATGGCTGGAGAAGTAAGGAAGGCTAAAATCTAGGAAGAGTTCTGTACCCACAGTCCTGCAATTATAATCCTAAATCTGCTCAGAGGAAAGATCACCTTTTACTAATGCTCAGAAATAAGCTAGTAATGGCCCAGCCAAACACTGTAATGGACCATGAAAACCAACAGGATAAAAGAGGATTAAAACTGACTTTGTTATTCAAAAAAGTGACAACCACTTAGCCAGAATGGAGTAGAGACAGTTCTGCTATAATACCACATATGCATTCCTGAATAATGGAAACAAAAATAACTGGACTTATGATTAAAAGTAATTAGTGCCAGATCACGTAAAACTATGGAATTTTAAAATCAGAGCCTTAATCAGAGCCTTAATGAAACAATAACAATTCTTCTGAAATACTAGGTTTTTCATTGGCATTTCTACTTAAAATAAACCAGCCCATCCTTTAAAGCTTCATATCCTGGGGCTCACACTTTTTCCTTTGATGTGGGTCTTTGCAGACATTCCACTCTAATAAAAACCAGTTAAATAAAAATTTAAAATATCATCTAGAGATAGCCTTTTTCATCAGTCTTTTTAACATATGGGGAATGTCTTCAGAGCTTATTCATGTTGTTTAATATAGTGGAATATATAGTAATCCTTGAATCCAATAAACCAACAACTTACTCAGCTATAGGATGGCACTCCTACAGAATTTTCAGCATGTTCTTTAGATCTTCATATACTGCTAAGACTTGCCCTTTAGTTGTGAAAAAAGCTTGACCCTGATCATTTAAAAAACATTAATATGTTTCAAGTGCTTCAGAAACAATCCAAACAAATTCTACATTATATTGATATCATTCCCCTATATGCCAAAGGTACACTCTTAATTCATATTTTAAAATGTTGTAACAGAACTACATATGTTTAAAAAAATCACTAGTAAATGAAAAATACTTTCAACATTCTTAAAGATTAATATTATAAAATACAATATAGTACTTAAAATGGTCCTGATGCTTAATATGTACAGATTTGAACTACTGCATTTCTTTAGTGCTAAGAGGCCATTAGTTTTTTTTTAAAGATTTATTTACTTCATTTTATTTATTCGTCCATCTACTTATATATTTTTCGTCCATTTATTTTAATTTGACCAGAGAGAGAGACCGGGGGGGGGGGGGGGGGGAGGGAGTCAGAAAGCAAGCCACCAGGTCTAGGACTCGAACCATGGTCAGCTATGTGGGAGTGTCCAGTGCCTTAACCACCACACAACCTGCTGGGCCCAGAGGCCATCAGTTTTAAGACATTCTATCCATATAATAACAGAACTCCCTGGGTGGACAAACATATAATACTAGTTTTACACATCTATTATAAGGTACATCTCACTTTTACAAGTCTTCAAATGTGAATAAAAGATACGCATTTTGGAATATAAGATAAACGTTATATTGAAAGTACAAGGGGTTGGGAGCTGTGTGATGAGGAGCTGAGCAAAAACATTTAACAGACACAAGAATGCATGTAAACAAGGCAGATATGTTATAGAATGATATAACACAATAAAGTATAAAAGAAGGGTGTCGCCAATCATATAGCTAAAATAAACCAAAAAACTAGGAGAACAAAAATCAAAGGTACACAACATAATGCAATACTTTTTGCTGAAAATGACGACTATGGAGACCAGCAGTTAGTGCAATGGCTATGTCACTGGACTCCCACGTGGTTGACCGCGGTTCACGTCCCGGACCCGGTGGCTTAAAACTCACGCCGGGCACGTTTGCATGCGTGCCCAAGATTCCGAGAGAAGAACAGAGGAGAAGGAATTGCGATGTGGCCATCCCCCCCCCCCGGGGGGTGATATCTCGCTTTCTGTCTCTCTGTTTCTCTCTGTCTGTCTGGTGAGCACACGCGCCCTATAGCAAAAACCTCTCCAAAAAAAAATGACGACTATGATAATATCCTTGATTTGATTATCGTACACTACATACTTGCTTGAAAAAACCATATTACGCTCCACAAATATATAGAATTAAATATAAATTAAAAATTATTTATTTTGAAGAGGTTTTTGCTATAAGGCACGTGTGCTCGCCAGACAGACAGAGACAGAGAGACAGAAAGTGAGAAATCACCCCCTAGGGGAATGGTCACGCCGCAATCCCCTCTCCTCCGTTCTCCTCTTGGGATCTTGGGCACTCACGGACACGCGCCCGGCATGAGTTTAAGCCACCGGGTCCGGGACACGAACCGCGGTCGACTCCATGGGAGTCCAATGACATAGCCATTATGCTAACTGCTGGTCCCAATTAAAAAATTATTTTTAAGGTAAAATTTTAAGGTAAATTTTTTAAAGTTATGCTTTTTCGTAGACACAAAAATGTATTATTTTTCAAAATATGTTAATAGCATCAAATCTATAAAAAATTATTTTTAGAAGGGACCAGCAGTTAGCGTAATGGCTATGTCACTGGACTCCCATGGAGTCGACCGCGGTTCGCGTCCCGGACCTGGTGGCTTAAAACTCACGCCAGGCGCGTGTGCACGCGTGCCCAAGATCCCGAGAGGAGAACGGAGGAGAAGGGATTGCGGCGTGGCCATCCCCCCTGGGGGGTGATTTCTCGCTTTCTGTCTCTCTCTCTCTCTCTCTCTCTCTCTGTTTGGTGAGCACATGCGCACTATAGCAAAAACCTCTCCAAAAAAAAAAAAAAAAAACCATTATTTTTAGAAATAAAGAGTATTTACAGTATTTGGGTTGTCTCAGAAAGCTTAAAATTTAGGGGATCAGCAATTGGTGTAATGGCTACGTGGCTGGACTCCCATGTAATCAACCACAACTCGAGTACCAGACTTGGTGGCTTAAACTCAGAACAGGCGTGTGTGCATGCATGCCCAAGATCCCGAGAGGAGAATGCAGAAGGGATTGTGGTGTGACCACCCCCTTGGGGGGTGATTTCTCGCTTTCTTTCTCTCTGTCTCTGTCTTTCTGGCAAGTGCACACACCTTATAGCAAAAAAACAAACAAACAAACAAAAAACTCAAAAAAATTTAGATTTGTATGATTTTTAAATTTTTTAGCTTATTCAAATTATGAAGATAATATAAATTTAGTCTACACGTTTTCATGTATGTATATATTGTGAAATAACTAAGTTAATTAACATATCCATTGTCTCACATACTTTTTTTTAATAGTGAAAATCCTTAAGATCTACTTTCTTACCAACTTTTAAGTGTACAACATATTAACTATTGTTACCATGCTGACAACCAATTGCCACAGCTTCTTCCAGACTAATGAAAGCTTTCTACACTTTGACCCAACATTTCCCATTTACCCCCAAATTGTCTGCTGGTAATCCCCAATCTACTCTCTGCTTGAGTCTGGCTTGTTTTGATTCTACATAGAAATGAGATCATGCAGGATTTTCTTTTTTTTTTTTTTTTTTTTCTTTTTGAGAGGTTTTCTGTATAGGGCATGTGTGCTCACCAGACAGAGAGAGACAGAGAGACAGAAAGCAAGAAATCTCCCCCCAGGGGGGATGGCCACGCCACAATCCCTTCTCCTCCGTTCTCCTCTCGGGATCTTGGGCAGGCACGCACACACGCCTGGCGTGAGTTTTAAGCCACCGGGTCCGGGACATGAACCGCGGTCAACTATGTGGGAGTCCAGCGACATTTTACGCTAACTGCTGGTCCCAGGATTTTCTTTCTATTATGCCTGGCTTATTTTACTTATCATAATATCTTCCTGATTTAGCCACATCACAAATGATGAGATTTCCTTCCTTTTGGAATGTCATATAGTATTCTATTGTATATATTTCTATACATGTTTACTTTTTTTAAAACCACAAAAGTAGTATTTTTTATAGTTTACTATCTATATACTCACAATAGGTTACTATTTTAGCTTTGCTAACAAAAATAACTTTAAAAAGGTGATCTACTTTAAATAGCTATTATTTCTCTCAGCTTTCCATTATTCTAAATATACATAGATATTTTAACATTTGTCAATTTCTTCCAAGAAAGAGAGCGAGGACACCATGAACAGTCTTGCACACTATGATTGTGGCTCCACCTTAGCTAGCTGGGATTCCGGGCATTCATGCACCTGATGTGCACAGGGAGACCTCAGTATTGAGCCCAGGGACTTCCAGCCTAAGTGCAGCATAGCAGAGCTCTGTGCTGACGCTGTGCCACCAGAGCTGGCCCTACATATGTCCCAACAGTTATCTTCAAGGTAAAAAACAGGGCTGACCCAGTGAAATCCATTCATGATAGAATAAGTGAGAAAATCTGAAATCTCTACAATTCCAAACACTGTTTATAGAGAATAGTCTGGGGCATATCATTAAAAAAATAATTTTAAGTATGTACTTAATTTGTAAAAGTAACCTGGGGACCAGCAGATGGTGTAATAGTTATATTTGCTGGACTCCCACATGGCCAACCCGCAGTTTGAGTCCTAGACCCAAAGCATGAAACTCAAGCTGATTTGTGTGTGTCCATGCTAAAGATCTTGAGAAGAAATGGAGAAAGAACTGCAGCGTGACCATTCACCCTGGGGGGTGACTTCTTACTTTCTATCTCTTCAGGGGCACATGTGCCCCATAGCAAAAAAGCTCTCAAAAAAAAAAAAAAAAAAAAAAAAAAAAAAAAACCACAAGGGACCAGCAGTTAGCGTAATGGCTATGTCGCTGGACTCCCGTGTAGTAGACTGTGTTTCAAGTCCCGGATCCAGCGGCTTAAACTCACGCCGGGCGTGTGTGCATACGTGCCCAGGATCCCGAGAGGAGAATGGAGTAGAAGTGATTGTAGCGTGACCATCCCCCCTGGGGGGTGATTTCTCGCTTTCTGTTTTTCTGTCTCTCTCTCTCTTTCTGGCGAGTGCACATGCCCTATAGCAAAAACTTCTCCAAAAAAAGAAAACGAAGACAAAAAAAAAAAAAATCCTGAATTTTTAAAAATAAAAGACAAAACCAACCTACAATCCCGCCAGAGAGACCTCAAATATAAGTTTAAATAACAGGATACTGGGGGGGTTGGGGAGGGAAGAAAGGAGAAAATTTCTAGATAGAAAACTCATAAAAAGAGGCACTAGTTACATTATCAAATGTAATTTTTTTCACCTGAAACACAGCAATTTTAAACTGCTGCTCTTTTCTCTTCTTGCTTGCTTCCCTTGAAGGATGAAGTGGCAGCTGCGATGGCTGCTTTGGATTTTCAAGTCATCTTTGTGCACTCCTGTTAAAGCCATGAAACCTGAGGTTCATTTTGTGGAAAATTCAGAGTTTTGTTTTTTTGGAGCCTGTTCTCTGTGATCTCTTCTAGAGCTTTTAGATCCAGCTAAGGAGTGGAAAAACACTGATTCTAACTTTCTGGCTTCTGTAGTTGACTTGCTTTTGTCATTTCTTGCATCTCAAGGAGCTGTGTTGTCTCTTCTTTGGGTAACACTTTCTAGAGGGTTTTTTGTTCCTTAACTGCAGAAGGATCAATACTTTCCTTCTTTCGTGTCTGTCTGACTTTTCCAACGAAGAAGTCATCGCCACTGTTACTATCCTAAAAGTGCTTCTAAAATCTTTCTTCTGTGTTCTCATCAAAATACTCCTCTTCATGTAATTCTTCCTCACTATCACTGTTACCATCAAACAAGTTATCAGACTCCTTTTTTTTTTCTTTTTGGTTTGACGTAATGTTTTCATTTTGGTGTTAGAAGTTGTTTAAGGTATCTTTTGGGGTTCAGGGGGGCACTACAGATTCCTTTTCTGAAGACTCTGATGGAGAAACTGGAATATCCACTACTTTGGGTCCATGTGCCATCTTGGCCACTTTTTCTTTTGGACTGTTTATTGGTTTGTTTGCCAGTATTTTGACTCTTCCCCTTTATGGTCCTTTTTTCATATACCTGTTAGCTATTTGTATGTTTTCTTTGGAGAAAAGTCCATTCAGGTCTGTTACTCATTTTTTAATCAGGTTTTTGTTTTGTTCTCTTGCTATCGAGTTGTTTGAATTCAATATATATTTTGGAGATTACCTCCTCTTAGATTATGATTTGCAGTTTTCTTCTCCCATTCTGTAGGTTGTCTCTTTGTTGTGTTGATTGTTTATATTACTGTGAAGAAGCTTTTTATCTTGATAGAATCTCAATTGTTTATTTTTACTTCTGCCTATGCTTTTAATGTCATATAGAAAAATGATAAAACAAAAGTAATCTTTGCTAACATCAGTGTCAAGAAGCCTTTTTCAATTCTGCTATCTCCTAGTAGGATCTATAGTTTGAGGTCTTATGTTGCAGTCTTTAATCGATATTTAGTTGATCTGAGATGAGATAATGGTAGTTTCTCCAACATCACTTATTGAAGAGATTGTTCCTTCCCCATTGTGCTTTCTTGCCAACTTTGTTGAAGATTAACTGCCCAGGGACCAGCAGTTAGTACAACGGCTATGTCGCTCGACTCCCATGTAATCGACTGCAGCTCAAGGCCTGGACCCAGTGGCTTAAACTCACACCAGGTGCGTGTGCCTGCATGCCCAAGATCCTGATAGGAGAATGGAGAAGGGATTGCGGTGTGGCCATCCCCCCTCCCCCGGGGGGTGATTTCTTGCTTTCTGTCTCTCTCTCTGTCTTTGTGGTGAGCACATGCACCCTATAGCAAAAATCTCTCCAAAAAAAAAAAAAAAAAAAAAAAAAAAAAATTAACTGCCCATAAATATGTGGATTTATTTCTGTTTATTTCTGGTCTTTCTATTCTTTTTTTTTTTTTTTTTTTTTTTTTTTGGAGAGGTTTTTCGCTATAGGGCGCGTGCGCTCGCCAGACAGACGGAGAGAGACATAGAGACAGAAAGCGAGAAATCACCCCCCAGGGGGGATGGTCACGCCGCAATCCCTTCTCCTCCATTCTCCTCCCGGGATCTTGGGCACGCACGCACACGCGCCCGGCGTGAGTTGTAAGCCACCGGGTCCGAGACGCGAACCGCGGTCGACTACGTGGGAGTCCAGCGACATAGCCATTACGCTAACTGCTGATTCCCTCTGGTCTTTCTATTCTGTTGTGTAGGTATACATGTCTACTTTTAATCCCAATATTGCCATTTTGATTACTATAACCTTGTAATTATTCTTAGCATGGTGCCCCTAGCTTTATTCTTTTTGCTCAAGAGTGTTTTAGCTATTCAGAGTCTTCTGTGGTTCGATGTGAACTCTGGGAATTTTCCTATTTTCGTGTAAAATAGCATTGGAATTTTGGGACCAGCAGTTAGCGTAATGGCTATGTCGCTGGACTCCCACGTAGTCGACTGCAGTTCGTGTCCCGGACCCTGTGGCTTAAACTCACGCTGGGCGCGTGTGCGTGCGTGCCCAAGATCCCGAGAGGAGAATGGAGGAGAAGGGATTGCGGCGTGGCCATCCCCCCTGGGGGGTGATTTCTCGCTTTCTATCTCTCTGTCTCTCTCTGCCTGTCTGGCGAGCGTACGCGCCCTATAGCAAAAACCTCTCCAGAAAAAGAAAAAAAAAATAGCATTGGAATTTTAATAAAAATTACATTGAATCTGTAGATCACTTTGGAAAGTATGGACGTTTTAACAATATTAATTCTTCCTATCCAGGAAAACAAGGTATCTCTCCATTTATTTGTTTACTTCAATGTTTTAGTTCTCAGGATATAGTTGTTTTTTTTTTTTCACCAACTTAGGTAAACTTAGGATTATTTTATTTGCTTGATTAGTGTTAGTGTATACCAACACTACTGATTTTTGTATGTTGATTTTGTATCCTCCAACTTGGCTGAATTTATTATTTTAAGTTTTTTGATAGTCTTCAGGATTTTTCTTTTCACATATAAGTGGGTTTTTATTGAGATGAAATCATGGGGATGTAGGCAGAAAAGTCTTGATTTGATTCATATCAGGGATGTAATTGGAAGCAATCAGAATGAAGTGTGCCATTTTCAGAAAAATCCTTTCTGTAGCCAAATGAAGTGACAGCAAAGGGGGCAGTTGTGAATTTAGAAACGAATTTTAAAAAAGAAGAAAACCCAGAAAATTACTCTGCCATGGGTTTTCTATTAAGATAATGTTATCTGGGGACCAGCAGTTAGCGTAATGGCTATGTCGCTGGACTCCCACGTAGTCGACCGCGGTTCGAGTCCCGGACCCGGCGGCTTAAACTCACGCCGGGCGCGTGTGCGTTCGCGCCCAAGATCCCGAGAGGAGAATAGAGGAGAAGGGATTGCAGCGTGGCCATCCCCCCTGGGGGGTGATTTCCTGCTTTCTATCTCTCTGTCTCTCTCTGTCTGTCTGGCGAACGCATGCGCCCTATAGCAAAAACCTCTCCAAAAAAAGAAAAAAAAAAAAAAGATAATGTTATCTGCAACAAAGGCAACCTTCTTCCTTTCCAATTCAGATTCCTTTCATTTCTTTTCCTTGTTTAATTGGTCTGCCTTGGAATTCCAGTAAAATGTTGGCTAGATTGATGACAGTGGAAGTTATTTCTCTGTATTTCTCTGTCTCCATGAAATTCATACATTGAAATCTAATCTCCAATGTGATGGCATTAAAAGAAGGGAAAGGGAACTTTGGGAGATGATTAGGTTTATTCTCTGCCACTGTTATGAGATTAGTGCACTTATTAAAAAAACGCCTGGGGGGAGGCCAGCAGGCAGCATGGTGGGTAAGGCACTTGACTCCCATGTGGCTGACATGGTTCAAGTTCTGGACCTAGTATCTTAAAACTCACACCAGGTACATGTGTGTACATGTCCTGGATCCTAAGAGGAGAATGAATATGGGATTGCAGTGTGGCCATTCCCCTGGGATGAGTTCTCACTCTCTGTCTATTCCTCTCTGTCTCTCTGAATGGCACACACACCCTATAGCAAAACTCTCTCTCAAAAAAAAAAAAAAAAAAAAAAGGTGTGAAGGAACATGTTACACATTTCTTCATGTGAGAAACACAGCTGGAAGAAGCCACCAATAAAGCAATGAATTGAATCTCCCAGTGCCTTTTATCTTGGACTTCCCAGCCACCAGAACTGTGCACAATACCTTTCTGTGGCTTATAAATTTCCTAAGTGCAACGTATTTTCTTATAACAACAAAAATGAAAGAAGGCAAAGAACACCCTTGTCTTGTTCCTGATTTAGATAAAGAGTTTTCAAGTTTTGCCACTTAGTAAAACTTAACTTTGGACTTGTCAGATAAGGTCTTCACTATTGTGCTGAGGCATAACTCTTCTCTTTTTTTTTTTTTTTTTAAATCATCATAAAGAATGTTGTGGACTTGTCATATATGGCCTTTACTATTGTGCTGAAGAATATTTCTTTTATACCTAATTTGGGTTTGGGGGGTTTATTTAATCATGAAAGAATGTTGAATTGTGTCAAATGCTTTTCTGCATCTATTGAAAGGACCATATGGTTTGTTATCCTTTATTCTGTTAATGCAGTATACCACATTTATTTATAAATGTTTAGTCATCCTTACATCCTAGGAATAAATTCCACTTGATCATGGTGAGTGATCCTTTTAATATGCTGTTGAATTCAGTTTGCTAGAATTTTTTAAAGAACTTTTGTATCTATGCTCATGGGGGATACTGACCTGCAATCTTTTTTTGTTTTTATGTTTGTTATAAGAGAGACTTTTGCTATAGGGCATGTGTGCTTGCTGGAGAGACAGAGACAAACAGAGATAGAGTGAGAAACTACCCCCTGGGGGGATGGCCATGCCACAATCCTCTCTCTTCCATTCTCCTCTTGGGATTTTTGGGCACACACCCACATGTGCCTGGAGTGAGTTTAATCCACCAGGAGGTCCAGGGCTTGAACCACAATCAACTACACGGGAGTCAAGTGATGTAACATTACACCAACTGCTGGATCCAATCTGAAATCTTCTTTACTTACATTACTCTTGTCTGGCTTTAGTACCACCGTAATGCTGACCTTTTAAAATGAGTTTTCAAGTATATTCTTCTCTTTGATTTTTTGGTAAAGTTTGAAAGGAATTATTAGCCTTTCTTTAAATGTTAGAATTCTGCAATGAAACCATTAAGGATTCTTTAATGGAAGACTTATTATTATTTCAATTTCCTTATTCAATATTGATTAAACTTTCTATTTTTTTTCATAAGCCAATATTAATAGGTTGTACGTATCTAGGAATTTATCCTTTTCTTCTAGGTTATCCAATGTGTTAGTGTAAAAATGTTCACAGAAATCTCTTATGACCCTTTATATTTCTGTGATATCAGTTGTTATTTAAGGTTTCCCTATTTCTTAGTTTGACCAAAAGTTTGTCAGTTTTGCTTTTTTCCCAAAAAATCAATATAATTTCATCAATCTGTATTGTTTTCTCTATTTCATTTATTTCTCACTGATCTTTATTTTTACCTTTCTTGTACCAACTTTCAATTTAATTTGTTCTTTTTCTAAATATTTCCTTGAGGAATACTGCTTACTTGAAATCTTTCTCTCTCTTTTTAACATGCTTATTGCTGTAAACTTTCTTCTCCAGATTGCTTTTCCTAAAGTGTAGTAAAAGTTCCATTTTTTTTTCCCCTGATTTTCAGTTTGGACGGTTTATCCACTGTTGAATGTGGGGTACAAAACTCTATTACTATTGTATTATAGTCTAGTTCCCCATTCAGAACTATTAACATTTGCTTTATATATTTAGGTATTCTGATCTAAGTACATAAATGTTCAGTTTTCTACCCTTTTGATAAACTGACCCCTTTACTAATATATATTGATCTTTGTTGTCTCCTTTTTATAGTCTGTAACTTAAAAATCTACCCTTCTTTTGGGTTTCATTTGTATAGAATACCTTTGTTCATCCCTTCATTTTCCGTTCTTCTGTGTCCTTACAGCCAAAGTGAACCTCTTTTAGGATGAATGTAGTTAGGTATTTTTTTCTTGATCCATTCAGTGATTCCTATCTTTGATTAGATAATTTAACCCATTTGCATTTAAACTAATTATTGATAGATAAGGCTTATTACTGCCATTTTATATAGCTCCTTTTCTTCCTTTGTGATTTTTTTTCTCCAGTATGCGTTAATTCCTTTCTCTTCATTTTTTGTGTATCTACTATTGATTTTTGCTTTGTGGTTACTATAGAGTAAAAACAAAACAAACAAGCCTCTTACAGTCTATTTTAAGCTAATATCTTAACTTCAGTTGCATAAAAATCCTTTTACTTTCTATTTTCTCGGTATATCAATTTACATCTTTTTATATTGTGTATCTCATGACAAATTGTTGTAGTTATTACTATTTTGTATAGTTTTATCATCTTTTAACCTTCATGTTAAAGATATGTGATTTAGGGAACCAGCAGTTAGCGTAATGGCTATGTCGCTGAACTCCCACATAGTCGACCGCGGTTCGCATCCCGGACCCGGTGACTTAAAACTCACGCCGGGCATGTGTGCGTGCATGCCCAAGATCCCGAGAGAATGGAGGAGAAGGGATTGTGGCGTGACCATCCCCCCTGGGGGGTGATTTCTCGCTTCTTATCTCTCTGTCTCTGTCTGACAGGCGAGCGCACACGCCCTATAGTGAAAACCTCTCCCCCCCAAAATAAATAAATAAATAAAAAGATATGTGATTTATACTTCACAACAGTTTTAAGAGTATTCTGCACTGATGATATATTTACCTTTACCAGTGAGCTTTACATTTTTATGTTTTTATGTCACTAATTAGCATTCTTTTCTTTTAGCCTGAAAATTTCCTTTTACCATTTCAGCTAAGGCATGTCTAGTGGATGAACTCGCTCAGCTTTTGTTTGTCTAGCAAAATCTTATTTTTTTTCTTTTTATTGCCTAAGGGCAATGTGTGTGCTCAACAGAGACAGACAGACAGAGACAGAGAAAGTGAGGAAGTACTTCCCATAGGGGATGGCAATGCCACAAACACCTCCCCTCCATTTCTCCCTCCTTTTGGGACTTTGCGCACATATGCACACACTCCCAGCATGTTTCTTCAAGCTATCAGTTCCAGGACTCAAATTACACATTCAGCCATATGGGATCTAGCCACTCTAATAAACAAGTCACAGACTGGCCCATCTCTCCCTTATTTCTTTTTTTTTTTTTTTTTTTTTTTTTGGAGAGGCTTTTCGCTATAGGGCGCGTGCACTCGCCAGACAGACAGACAGAGACATAGAGACAGAAAGCGAGAAATCACCCCCCAGGGGGGATGGTCACGCCGCAATCCCTTCTCCTCCATTCTCCTCTCGGGATCTTGGGCACGCACGCACACGCGCCCGGCGTGAGTTTTAAGCCACCGGGTCCAGGACGCGAACCGCGGTCGACTACGTGGGAGTCCAGAGACATAGCCATTACGCTAACTGCTGGTTCCCTCTCCCTTATTTCTGAGGACAGGTGAAGTATTCTTGTTCAGCATTTTTCTTCTTTCAGTATTTAGAATGTATTATCCCACACTACCCAGGTCTTCAGTTTCTTCCAAAAACTTCATATAGTCTTCTAGGGGTTTTGTGGTGAGGATTTTCTTCTGCTTTCAATAGTCGGATTTTTGATAATCTGATTACATGTATTGATGCAGATTTCTTTGGTTTAAATATGATTGGAGGCCCTTGACATTTCTGTACTTAAATGTAAATGTGTCTCTTTCTCTAGATTTGCAGTTTCAGCCATTATATCTTTGAAAATTTAATCTACTGCATTCTCTCTTCCTTCTTTAATTCTATAAGGTGAATGTTCACTTTCTTGAAGATGTCCCATAAATCCCTAGGTTTTCATTAATTTTTTTTTGTCCTCTGGATATTGTGTGTGTGTGTGTGTGTACGTACATGTACACATTCTGAAGTAGGTGGGACCTCAGGCACATACCAGCTTTTTCAGAAAGAGTCTCACTTACGTTGCCCACATTTATGACAAGCTTGCAATCCTCCTGCCTCAGAATCCCGAGTAGCTGGGACTATAGGCACATGCCACTGTACTCAGCTCTTTTAGGGCTGGCTGGTGAAGGAATTGGGCCTCACTCATGGCCCTAGCCTGCCAAATTGCAGCATCTCACATACACTACTATGGTTGGGCTTAGATATTTCCAAAACATTTGAATTCAGAGATTATTTTGCATGATCAATTCTATTGTTGATGCTATTTCAGTTTTCTTTTCTTTTTATTGTATTTTTCAGCTTTTAGTTCCTTTTTTGATTTCAACCTATTAAAACTTCTAATTTGGGAGACCAGCAGATGGCATAATGGTTTACATCACTGGACTCTCATGCAGTCAATTGTGGTTTGTGTCCCAGACCTGGTGGGTACATGTGCATGCATTCCCAAAATCCCAAAAGGAGAATGGAGAAGGGATTGCAGTGTGGCCATCCGCCTGGGGGGTGACTTCTTACTTTCTGTCTTTCTGTCTCGTTCTGTGTCTCTGGCAAGTGCACATACCCTATACTAAAAACTTAAGAAAAAAAATTCTTTGTTCATACTGTTTTCCTAACTATTGAGTTCTCTCTCTGCATTCTCTTGTAGCTTTCTGAGTTTCCTTAAAAACAATAATTTTGAATTCATAATGCAATTCATAGATCTATTTCTTTGCTGTTGGTTACTTGAAAATTCCTATGTTCCTTGGTGGATTTATGTTTACTCAACCTTTCATATTGATTGATGGCTGCATGTTTGAGAGAGCAGTTATCTCTTCCAGATTTTTACAGATTGGTTTCAGTGGAGAAAGTCCTTTGCCTATGGGTGGGTGTGAGGACACCTGCTGAGTGAGGTGAGGCAGTTCTGGTTCCAGTGAGGGGACAGCAGTATAACCTCAGTATAGCTGCCAACCAAAATTGGCAATGACAAAGATTACGGTGGGTCCTCAGCAATCAGGTTTTGGGTGTCCATGGTGGAAGCATGGGGTATTGAGTTCTTGGTGATGAAGGATGACGGGGTCCTCCTGATCTCTTCTCCAAGCAGAAAGGTTATGGCCAAAGAGATCCCTCTAGGCACTGGGTCTGATTTGGAGACATGCTTCCAGTGATAGTGGATATGATCTGGTACATGGTATCTCTAGAGCAGCCAGGGAGCTGGAGTCTGGAGCAAGGACATGCACTGAGGGACCGTGAATCCAGAGTCTAGGACTGAGAACACTTGCCGGTGTAACTGTTCAAGATGCAATTTCTTGTAGAAGAGCCACGGATCTGGAACACTGGCATGAACAGAGCTACAGTGGCTCCAGGGTTTGGGGTATGGGTTAATTGCTATGGCAGTACAGCCAGCATGTGTGCTGCAAACAGAAACTGTAGCTCTAGGGCCTGGGTTGCAGGCTATCCTGTAGTGGCAGTGGTTCTGGTTTTTGAGGTGTGGGCACATAAGGAGCTACAGAGATTCCAGAATCTGGAGAGTGAACTCAGAACTAGGACACTAGCATAACTAAGATGTCAGAGGTACAGGTGCTCACAGAATAGATTCTAAGCCCATGTGTGAGCATAAAATGACCCAGGCTCCAAAGCACCAGGCAGGGCTGGCCCACGGTAGTGATGGCTCTGATATTTGAGGTAAGAGTTCTTATGATGAGGCCTCAGGGTCAGAGTCAAGAATGTGTACAGGTGTGGAGAAACTACAGAGCCAGGGTCTGATATACAGGCACATACGGATGGCTGAAGCTCTGAAGTCTAGGATTTATGAAGAATTGAGAAGTTAGCAGCCCACCCTGGGACATCACAATAGCAATTCCTTTTTGGTGTGTGTGTACCTGGATGCAACAATGTCTCCCTGTGTGGGAGATCTGCAGTATTGAACAGCTATCATTTACTTCAATGGCAAAAGATAGTGCTGTTTGCAGAGCAGTCCACTTGTGACCACAGCGGCACCCCTCATACTGATAGCCCCTACTCTTTTTTGCTTCTAATCATCTCCAGATCTTTCAGATATGCTAATTTCCCAAGATGTTCCTTCTATGCAGTTATTCTCTTCCTTTTCCTTTTTTCTCCATTGTATTGCTCTTAGTTCTTTTTTGCACTTGAGCCTGCACTCAAGGCTGCTTTCATTCATGGATATATATCTATTTCTTTTTGTTTGTTTGTTTGTTTGTTTGTTTTGTGGGTCTTTATGGTAGTATCCCCAACTCTACCATCCTGCTAATATTACTCTCCTGAGCTGTTCTCTTTTATCAAAATAGGCAAATAAGGGTAATCATTTCTCCTGAGAAACAGAATGACAACTTACATAACTAGTTCAAAGAGTTTTAATATTCCACTATCCTTATAAAGGACCTACCTGCCCCTTTGTTTTTTCTGTGAAGACTTTCTAAATGGAGGGCGTATGGGACTTTTAAATGACACATATTATATAGCAATCTCAAGAAAAACTAGTAATGTTCACCTTTAGATTTCTAAACAACATAGTACATAGCTACATAAAGTTCAAAGAAAATATGAATATATGGGAATCAATTTGGGAAAATAATGAATTTTCTCCCCAACATCTGAAATGGTTAAGTGATTTAGAAGATACTGGCAGATTTCCTGAAATAGACATGAAACCATGTTTCTTCCTCTTCTACAACCTTGGAGGATCAAAACATGCCTGTGTCAAAATGTGTTTTCCAAAATCATTTCCCAGGAAAAAAGAAACATTGGCATTCTAAGGCTTACCTATCAATGAGAATGAACATAATTGTAGCAGACTGTTGTTAGTGACCCACTCATATCCCTAAATTTAATCAGTTCAATTCACACAAGTTTGACTTCCAACTGACAGTACCTGTGTTTCTTCAAGTGGAGGCTTCTTTTTGTTGTTGCTGGAACCTACTTTGACACTCAAGTGGCAAACAGAAGTGCCATAAAATTAACACTGCCAGGAGCAACCTTTAATCAATAACTGATATGAGTTGGTTCTTCACCTCTCAAATGGGTTAACACTGAAGCACATATTTTATACTGACTTCCCAAGTCTCCACCAACAACTTTAAGCTCCACAACAGTATCATTAAGTTGCTTGATAGAGCATTCTTCATAGGTTGCCTTACCAATCAATACCTTATTATGTACTGACCCTTTATATTTAATATTTCATTTAATTATTCCCAGAATTTGTTAAGGTAGATCAAAAAGAAGAAAAAAATCTGTTTCAGAAGGTTAGCCTTCACAAAGAAAGCCATGATTGTAAGTATGTCTACCAGCAAAGGAACAGAATGATTAGAGAAAATTATTTTCATATTAGTATAAGTACTATATTTCAACCCTACCAAAAAAATTCTACTATCCTCTTCAAAGGGAACTGTTTTGTTTTGTTTAACTTCTAATGGACACTAGCCTCTAAAATAGAAATTATTTTTAGTCTGTCAATAATGTCATTATAAATAATTATATTGCCTATATATTTTAAATAAAATTAAAAGAGGAAAGTCAAATATATATATATATATATATATATATATATATATTTAAATATGTATATTTAAAACATCAATGGCAATGATAATGACTAATATGAGTGATTTCCAATTTCCTAAAACAATTACATTCCTTCATAGCTAATTACCTGATCAAAGCAAAAGAATTTGTTGTTTCTATTGGGGTGATGAATTCAAAGAAAAATAGAAAGCAAATAATAATAATATAATCTAAAAGTTTTAATGTAAATATAATACATTTTACTTATCGCTTTCTTAAAAACTGCCAATGATAAATATTATAATAAAATCATTATTTAAAAATGTCCATATCCTGGTATATTTAATTCATTCACTGAACATACATTCATGCAGGATTTAAGATATACAAGCTATCTCTTGTGACAAGTTTGGTATTATAGACAAAGGAAAGGGGTAAAAAACATCAAGTGAAAATAAAGCAACTGTATAATGAAAGGTAAAAAAGAAAAGAGAAATTTCACAGGTGGCCAACTTCAATGTTTGTATCTTTACAACCTATGTATACAAATACTGAAATAATAATTTACTCATCAAACAACCACTAAACAGAAGACAAGGTTATGTAGAGTATATATAATGACAGAAAGAGTAGTACTCACACTCAAATTGCTTAAAACTATTACAATTTGGGAACCAGTAGATGGCGTAATGATTACACTGCCGGACTCCCACATACTTGACTGCAGTTTGAGTCTCAGACTCAGGGGCTAGAAACTCATGCTGGACATGTGCCTGCATGCCAGAAATCTCAAGAGGAAAATGGAGAAGGAATTGCGGAGTGGCCATACCCTGGGAGGCAATTTCTTGCTTTCTGCTCTCTCTCTCTATCTCCAGCAAGCACATGCGCACTATAGAAAAATCTCACTCAAAA
Organism: Tupaia tana; assembly: GCA_026018925.1. Lineage (NCBI taxonomy): Eukaryota > Metazoa > Chordata > Mammalia > Scandentia > Tupaiidae > Tupaia > Tupaia tana. The sequence goes on along the minus strand of JAKSZU010000001.1, from coordinate 32,568,066 downwards.
AAAAAATTTGTTTTTTGAAGTCAGCTTCAATATCTACCACTTTAGACCTTATAATTTAAGAAGTCTTCAAATGCAATAAAGATGATAAAAATTTAATTGTGCTAGTAACTCAAAAAATCAGATCCACAAAATTTATCTTTTATCTAGTATTTTATATTTAAGGTTTAATTCTGAATTTTGTACATTAAAAGTATGCATCTACATTTGAAAATTAGTTTCTAAAGCTGTAGAAAAGAAACTAAAAAAAAAAAAAAAAAACTTATCAGGATAAATGTCTTAAATTTAAAATTGAATCTAACAACCTGAAACAGAACTGATAAATTCTCACTTTAAAAGGCAGAAACCATTTTTATTTTATACTCATACCAAAACATACAAATAATTAGTTGTTTTATTCATTCTCAAAATTCAGTCAACTTCAAAAAAAATGGTAAAGAAGTAAAAAGATCAAATTCAAAATTAAAAAACTGAGGAGCAATCTTTTTCACAAGGACCTTATAAATGTTATTAAAAATATTCAAAATAAACAAAATTTAATATCTAATATATGGACAGGTATATGTCATAAAGAAATTTTAAGATGATTTCAAGTAGCATAAATAAATTAAAAAATAAATAAATCTAAGCAGCTGTCACTTAATTCCATAGATTAAAGAATTTTTTTAAAACCCTAAGATTTTTTTTATCTGTTTTATTGATTTATACAGACGAGATAGACCTTAGAACAAGGTTTATTTAACTCTAGAAATATAAGGTGACTTGAAAAAGGTCAGGGAAAAATGAAATTAAACTATTAGTTTAGTTTGTACAAAAAATTTTCAAATTTATGTATAAGTTTTTCATAATATATATTTTCCATTAACTTTTGAAAGACGCTTCATGTTGATCATGGGCTTTAATAAAAAGGCATTTTAATACTACAAGGTCGATAATTCAAGAAGCTGGAAGCACATCTTAAAGAACTGATATTAAACCTCTTAAATTCATTATTTTCCTAAAATGTGTATCTATCAATAGAATCTCTGAAGTCCTTTGGGCTGATTATGGGAGGAAAAAGACTAGCATAAGAAATAAATTTTCCAATCCAGAAACTTTTTTCTCCCAGGCAATTTTACTTCAGTTTTCCTCAATAAACTGACAGAGTTGTCAAGAAAAGTAATGGGGTGACCAGCAGATGGCATAATGTTTACATCGCTGGACTCCCACATGGCTAACTGCGGTCTGAATCCTGGACCCGGTGTCTTCAAACTCACGCCAGGCCTGTGTGCATGCCCAAGATCACAAGAGGAAACAGCAGCATGGCCATCTCCCCTAGGAGGTGATTCTCTTGCTTTCTGTCTCTCTATGTCTCTGTGTGTCTCTGGTGAGTGCACGTGCCCTATAGCAAAAATCTCTTTTTAAAAAAAAATTTTTTTTTGCCTATCGATAATATATGATACTGACAGTCCCTGCTCTTCGCTTCTAGTCCTCTCCAGATGTTTCAGGTAAGCTAATCTCCCAAGATGTCCTTTCTATGCAGTTATTCTCGTCTTTTTCTTTTCTTTTTGTTTTTCTCCTTCGTGTTGCTGCTAATTCTTATTCACACCCTTAAGCCCACTCAAGGCTGTTTTCATTCATGGATAAATGTCTGTTTCTTGTGTGTGTGTTTTTTTTTTTTTTAGTTTCTTTTTTTGTGTGTGTGTGGGGGTCATGAAGACTGGTATCTCCAACTCCACCATCCTGCTAATATTACTCTCTTGAGCTGTTCTCTTTTTATTAAAGCTATCAACAGGGAAAAAAGATGATCATTTCTTCTGAAAAATAAAATTACAACTTACATAACTACTCCAAAGGGTTTTACTCTCACTTTCGTTATAAAGGACATAACTGTCCCTCTGTTTCTCCTATGATGGTGGTTCTTTTAAAATAGAAAGTATATGAGACTTTTAAATGATACGTATTATATGGGAATTTCAAGAAAAACTAGTAATAATCACCCATAGACTTCTAAACAGCCTGTGCGTATACAAATAAAACTGCAGGTGTAAATACAAATCTCAAGACAAAATATTTTGACCAAACTATATGCTTAGTATATAGAAGATTAACAAAATGTACAAAATGTAATTCTACCTCTAATAGTGGTTGGGTCAGGAACAACTATTGGCATAATGGCTATGTCACTGGACTCCCATGCAGTCGACCATGGTTCAGGTCCTGGACCCGGTGGCTTAAACTCACGCTAGGCACATGTGCGTGCAGACCCAGGATCCCAAGAGGAGAATGGAGAAGGGATTGCGGCGTGGCCATTCCCCCTGGGGGGTGATTTCTAACTTTCTGTTTCTCTGTCTCTCTCTGTCTGTCTGGTGAGCACACGCACCCTATAGCAAAGACCTCTCCAAAAAAAGAAAAAATAGCAGTTGGGTTATTAAAACAAACATATATAGAAGTAAACTATGTAGGACAAAATATAATTTAATGATAAAGTATATAGCAGACTAAGTGCTACAGGAAATCTATGAAAGTAAATACTAATAAAAATACCATCATAGACAAAATAGTCTGAGAAGACAGTTTTCTTATTTCTGTTTCTAGCTTTAAAGAGACAAATCTGTCCATCAACTCCTCTCAACAACAAACAAAATACTTAAGTCACTAGACTTACCTAGTAAATTATATTAAATTGGATTACTTCAAAACTACTATAATTATAAAAATTGGTATATTTAGGGACTTCCTTTAGAACACATGCACCTAACAATTCTCATAGCTATACAAGAATTGAGAAAGTACCGTGGTAGAAGAGAATAAGAACAGACAAATTCTGGCTCCATCACTTATTTGGCTGGCTGGCTGGCTGGCTGGCTATCTATCTCTATCTATCTATCTATCTATCTATCTATCTATCTATCTATCTGTCTATCTATCTAATCTGTTTTGACAAGGAAGAGTGGGAGAGAAGAAGCACTGTCAACAGAGTTTGGTCATGTTGTAATCCCCTTCCTCCAGCCCTCCACAACAGGATCTTGGGTACACACACCATTTCAGATTAATCAGGCCAGGTATCCAAAATGGTTTCTAGTACTGCAGTTCATTATGCTACTGGGCCTTATTTGACTTTTTGACCATAGGCAAGTTGTTTAACCACGCTGAGTCTGTTTCTTCTTAAGTAAAATAAGGATAATAATAACTATCTCCAGATTGTTCAAGAATTAAATGACATACATTAAAAGTACTAGCACAATGATAGCCAGAAAAATATATGCTCAATAACTCCTATAGCTCCCACATTCAAACTAATTTTAATCACAGTAATATCAGAACACCAAAAGAATGGAATGCTCACTCAGCTTTACATTTTATTCCTCACTAGAAAAAGTAATATACCAATCTTCTATTTATTAGTAAGAATTAGTGTTTGGCTCCTAACTCCATAGTGATTCTTACTCATTTTTGAGAATCTAAAAGAGCCACGGAATTCCTCCTACCAAAATGCCACTTATGCAAACAGTAATTCTCATTAATTTGGGGATATTAAAAGATTAACAAATTCCTTGAAAGCTACATTAAAAATTATGCTCTATCTGGTTATATAAATTAAGATTAAATCAAATTACATAAAATTTAAAATTTGAGATCACTGGCCATATTTCAAGTTCTCAAAAATGACATGAGATTAGTGCCTACTAGATATCATAGAAGAACATTTCCATCACCTCAGAAACTTTTATTGGACAGAGCTGTTCTGGAGTGTTATTATGGTATGATCATTAAAATTAGTTTCTTCTGCTTAAAAAAAAGTCTAAATATTTTTCTCTCAAGTAAATATCCAAGAGAAAAGAGGTTATAAATATTTTGCCCACAACTGAACCTCTAGTGTCTAGCACACAATAAGCCCTCAAAAGGTATCTTATAAATGATACTGTAGTTTTGTTTTAGTAAGTAAAACTAACCTTTCAAAAATATTGGGCTGTTGGAAAAGTCATAAATATTTTTCTATGTTTTTCCATGCAAAATGATGTCATGACTTTTCAACGACCCAACAGATTGAGTTGGTAAAGGCCAGAATGAAAGCTATGAATACAATGAGTATATAAAAGTTTTTTTGAAAAATAAAAGTAGCAAATCAGCTTATATGTACTTTCAACCGATAAACTCCCAAAGCCAATGAAGGCTCTCTATGTGCAGATTTAACAGTTTTGAGTTTTAGCAAGATCACAGAGTAATTTAGGCCTTATCCATAACCTATTTTACCCAAGAACAACAACAACAAAAAAGCTTACATATAGCTAATTAATTTTATTATTCTTATATGGGTTTTTCCTAAATAGAACCTTTGGATAATTTGTTCTTAAATATTATGTATATACTTGCACATAAGACTTTAACAGATGAAACTTTATAAAAGGTTACCAATTTTAGAACTTAAAAATTAGAGCATTAAAATTTTATAAAATTTGTTTTAACATGACTTGAAAACAAGACAATTGTTGCTATATATAGAACAGAAAAAGGTCTAATAATAATTTTGCACTTACACTGTCACATTTTTTCTAATGGTATATTCATCCAAATCGTCATCAGAGCTGCTATCAGTTGCATCAGAATCCAGACCCTCTTCAACATGAGACAACAGACCTGTAGCAGACAGTGCAAATCTTCGAATTTCTGCAGCTGTACACTGTGCAAAGCCATTTTTGGTATCATCCAATTTATTCTCTGCAGTCAATATGGTGACTTCTGGCTTAAGTTCAATGCATTTATGTAAACTGTTATCCTCAATTGGGGTAGGTTCATGAAGCAGCTTCCTTTGAGGGAGTTGATGTTTTACAGAAAATTTCATTTGCTGACCATAGTGTTTAACAACATGCTTTGCCAGGAGCATCTGCAAATGTTTCTGAGTTCTCTTAGCCTGGCTAAGTAAAATTTTCTGTTTGCTTACACAGTGAAGTAAACGAGCATTTACTTCCTCCTCTTTTTTAGCAGCTGAGGAACTATTAGGCACATCTGAATAGCCAGGTCCAATTTTCTTTTGAGCACAGTGCAATAAACCCTTTTTAATCTCAGCACCAGTAACTTTATCCAAAAGTGAATTTTTTTGGTACCATTTACAGTTTTCCAGTTGCACTTTATCTACATTAGTGTCTTTGATGGTATTTGAATCCAAAATAAGCTGTATATCTTTCATGCACTGGCTTGTGGTATCTGACAGAGGTTCCTTTCTGATGAACTCTTCAGAATGAGAATGGCAGATTTTACTGAGCTGAATGTTGCTACCATTACACAGAATGTTTTTCAGCTTATTGCAACTGGGCTCCCCTAATTTCTTTTGTTTGTAATTCTCATTGTACTTATTTAATGTAGAGTTAGAACTCATTAAAAGAACTGTTTGATAATGTTTTGAAGACTGAGAGGAACCAAAATGTTTTAAATTCACAAAATTAGTATTAAATGTAGGTTCAGGAGCTGGAAATCCCAGCATCTGAGAAAAGGTGTCTTCCGTTAACTTTTCATCTACAGTTCTTGGGCTTTCCACATACAGCATCTTGTCAGACTCCATGGTACTTTGCAAAGATGAAAAGCAGATACCCTTTGCTGTTGCCTCCCTTAGAGCTGGGGTCATGGCGATTCCTGCAGATAATTATTAGAAACCTAAAATAATGTAAAAATAAATAATCAAATATCTAGAAAAAATTTATGCTTATACATTTTCCAAAGGCAATTTTTTATGTTTCTGATTGAAACATTAACAAAACTAAACACTTCTTTTATCTCAACTCCCACAAAGACAAAGCTATTCTTTTCTTTCACTGTGGACCCAACATCCAACACTCCAATTAAAACTATACACTATCTAGCATAGTAAGAATTCAGCGAATGTTTGTAGATTTAACTACATTTCAAAATTCCACTTTTTGACATGGTTTAGTAAGAGTTGAAAGAATAAATATTCCAACTTACAATCTAGTAATCATATCTGAAAATGTGACTCATCCCATACTTTCAGTTACAATATGAATTATCTTTTTTTTTTTTTTTTTTAAATTTGCCAGAGGGCGTGTGCCCTTGCCAGAGATAGACGGGGAAAGGGAGAAAGCATACCTTATGTGGCATGGGCATGTTGTAATCCCTTCTCCCATTTCTCTACCCTGTCAGGATTTGGGGCATGCACCTACACATGGTAGACATTTTGAAGATGTTGGGGCTGGGATTCACATTGCACATTCAGCCATGAGGGATCCAGCTCCCTTAGCTGCCAGACCACTTGGGACAGCCCAAATTATTTATCTTCATAAACATAATAAATTGCTCTAAATTTCTTTTTTTTTTTTTTTTTTTTTTTGGAGATGTTTTCACTATAGGACGCGTGCGCTAGCCAGACAGACAGAGAGAGACATAGAGACAGAAAGCGAGAAATCACCCCCCAGGGGGGATGGTCACACCGCGGCCCTTCTCCTCCAGGGATCTTGGGCACGCACGCACATGCGCCCGGCGTGAGTTTTTTTAAGCCACCAGATCTGGGACTCGAACTGCAGTCGGCCATGTGGTAGTCCAGTACCCTTAACTACCATGCCACCTGCCAGCCCCCTTTTTTCTCTTAATATTGTTTTTGAGATCTCTTCATACTGATATTCTATGTCATTTTTTTTGAGAGACATTTTTTGCTATAGGTTGCGTTCTCACCTGAGAGACAGAGACAGAGAGAAAGTTGGAGACAGATAGTGAGAAATCAAAACCAAGGGGGGGGATGACCATGACACAGTCTCTTCTCTTTAATTCTTCTCTTGGGATCTTGGGCATATATGCACATGCTTCCAATGTGTTTTAAGCCACTGGGTCCAGGGCTTGAACTGTGGTCAACTATGTGGGAGTCCAACAATGTAACCATTACACCATCTGCTGGTGCCTAACTCATTCATTTTTAACTATGATGTAGTAGTCCACGTTTTATTATTCACTTTCTTATAAGATATATGGGTTGTTTTAAAAGAATAGTTTGGGGGGCCAACAGTTGGCATAAGGGCTGTGTCGCTGGACTATGATTTAGTTGACTGCTGTTCAAGTCCCAGACCCGGTGCAAGTGCACGTGCCCTACAGCAAAAATCTCTCAAAAAAAAAAAAAAAAAAAAAAGGTAAGGGAAAATCAAAACTAGGACACAGAGAAAAGATACACAGATTAGTTGCTAAGAAATAATAGTTGATATAAGAGAAGAGAAAGAAATGTAAAGTTTGAGAGTGGTTAAGGTCCATTTATGGTAGAGAACTAGAATAAAACATATAAACAAAAACTCTGGTAGGATTTCTATAGCTTAAACTGGTATTAATAGGCAATTTACGAAATGGCCCTAATAATCCCTATTTCCTACTACTCATGGCCTTGTGTAATCCTCTCAAGTTTGGACTGGATTTAGTGACTTATTTACAGTGAAGAAAATGCAGAAGAAATGACAGAATATGACTTCTGAGATTAGGTTACAAAGAGACTGTGGATTCCATCTCATCAACATCTCCCACTCAGGGAAACCAGCTGCCATGTTGTGAGCTGGAAGGACCCACAAGCCAAACAAATGCTGTTCTAGCCAACACACAGTACCTAAGGCCTGCCAACAGCCCTAAGTAATCAGATCTTTTCACAGTCAAGTCTTGAGATGACTGCTGCTCCACCAAACACCTTGATAGCTACCTAGTTAAAGATTTTGAGTCAGGGGTATCCATCTAAACCATGACTAGATTTATAACCTACAAGAGACTATGAAATAATAAATATTTTAAGCCACTAAATTTTGGAGTAAGTTGTTACAAGGCAATAGATGACTGAAACATTTGAATATGAAGAGTTTTAGACTCTAGAAGGCCCAGTCATACTATATAGCTCCTATTCTAGAATTGCCATGAATTCCTCTGTACTCTATATACAAATGTGTCCTCACCAAAACAATCCAAGCCTGGTGAGACATTCTACTTTGCAACCAAAAGAAACTCATATAAATAGATATGTCAGGGCCAGCAGATGGTGTAGTGGTTATGCTGCTGGACTCCCACATGGCTGACTGCAATTCAAGTCCTGGATCTGGTAACTTGAAAATAACATGGGCGGGAGGGACAGCAGGTGGTGTGGTGGCCAAGGCACTGGACACTCTCACATGGCCGACCATGGTTCAAGTCCTGGACCTAGTGGCTTGCTTTCTCACTCCCCTCCCCTCTGGTTAACTTAATATAAATGAATGAATAAATAAAATTAAATAATTTTTTTTAAACAAAGATAACCACACCAGGTGCACATGCATGCATACCCAAGATCCCAGAATAGAGGAGAAGGAATTGTGACATGGCCATTTCCCCTGAAGGGTGATTTATCACCTTCTCTATCACTTTCTCTGTCCCCTTATCTATCTATCTATCTCTCTATCTCTCTCTCTCTCTCTCTCTCTCGTGAGCACAAGTGCCCTATGACAAAAACATGTTAAAAAGATGTCTAATAAAAAAAGTTAAGTTATGCAGTTTTAACATAAAATATAAATGTATTTCAATTATTTAGGTTATTAGATACATAATCATTGCAAATAGTATCTCCCAACTGAATATTCTGAACTTCCACTTCTGACTACCTCCGTATTAAATAAACAACTACATTTACCACTGATACTCCAAAGCTCTAAGAAGGCTTAACTTTTTACCGTTTTGTTAACTTCTGAATTTCCAACATGAAAAAGTATCTGACATAAAGCAAGTGCTCAATAAATACCTAGTAAATAAACAAGTGGTTGACACTAACGGAAAAATACAAAGTTCTCTTTACCATGACCTACAAAGTCCTACATTATCAGGTACCAACTACTTTGCTTTAACAACTCTCTCCATGAATAACTACACTCCAGAAATACTGGTCTCTATGCTATCCTTGAAATATACAAAACAAGTCCTTGACTTAGTGTTGTGTTTGCTATTCTCTCAGCCCAAAACAACTTTCTACAAATAAAATGAACATACATATGGTCAATTGATTTTTCTGACAAAGATGCAAAAGCAATTAAGTGTAGGAAGACTAAGTGTTTTTTAAAGAGAATTATTTATTTTAATTTTATTTATTCATTCATTCATTCATTTTAATTTGACCAGAGAGAGACACAGAGAGAAAGGGAAAGTGAGAAAGCAAGCCAACAGACTAGAGACTTGAACTCTGGTCAGCCATGGGGGAGTGTCCAGCTCCTTAACCAGCATGCCACCTGCTGGCCCCAGAAGACTAAACTTTTTTAAACAAACGGCTCTGGAACAATTGTACAACCATATGCAAAAACATTAACCTTAACATGTACTTCATACCTTATATACAAATGATCAGATTCTTGAAACCAGCAGATAGCATACTGGTTACATCACTTGACTCTCACATAGTCAACTGAGGTTCAATTCCTAGACCCGGTGACTTAAACCATGCCAGGCATGTATATGTGCATGCCCAAAATCCCAAGAGGAGAATGCAGAAGGGATCGCGGCATGGCCATACCCCCGGGGAGATGATTTCTCGATTTTTATCTCTCTGTCTCTGTCTCTCCAGCAAGTGTACACGCCCTATAGCAAAAATCTCTCTTAAAAAAAAAAAAAAAAAAAAAGATCTGGGGTCAGCAGGTGACATGGTGGCTAAAGGTGTGGACACTGCACATGGCTGACCATGGTTCTAGTCCCATACCTGGTGGCTTATTTTCTTACTTTCTCTGTGTGTATGTGTGTCTCTCCCTGGTCAAATTAAAATATATAAATGAATAAATGAAATTAAATAAATAATTCTTTAAAAAAACAATACATCAGACCCATCAGAATAAATCATGGATCTAAATATAAAACCCTGAAAGAATAAACCTTCTAGAGAAAAAAAAAAAATAAGACAGAAAAGCTCTGTGATGGTGAATCAGGCAAAGAATTTTTTTAGAGATGACACCAAAACCATTGTTCATAAAAGAAAATAATTGATAAATAGGACTTCTTAGTACTAAATAAAACCCTTCTCAGATACTAAATAAATATTTTTTAAAAAGTTATTTAAGAGCAAGTGGCACAGAGCTTGAGGTACTAAACCTCACATAGCCAGCTGTACAATTCAAGTCCTGAACCTAGGGGCTTGAAAATCACACTGGGCACAAGTGCATATATGCTCCAAATCAATCTATCTCTTTATCTCTCTCTCTCTCTCTCTCTCTCTCTCTCTCTATATATATATATATATATATATATATGTATATATATTTATATATTTATATATATATAAAATGAAGTATGTGTCAAGAGTTATTGAAAATTAGATGTACATACTACTGAAAACAATGTTATCATTTGAGTTCATTCTGAATAATGGCTTTGACCACAATGGGGTTTTATACTGTATAGCCATCCTTGGTATACAACATTAAGTATTGGCTTCTGAACTCACTGAAGCAATGATTAAGTCCCTTATATAAAATGGTGCACTTGCACCATTTTATAACCTCTTCACATCCATCTATATATTTTAAATCAATCTCTAGATTACTTTTAATACTTAAGACAATGTAAATGTTATGTAAATAGTTGTTATACTATTTTTTCTAATTATCTATATTATGTTTTCCAGTGAACCATGCTGTAGTTTTTTTTTGCATTTTTTTTTAATATTTTACTTTAAAAAGTTTATTTCTTCTGTGAGAGACACAGAGACATACTCAAGCAGTCCTAATAGGATCCCCAGGATGTACTCCACCCCTAGTCTCCCAATGAACATGCATAACAGCATGTTCATGAAGGTCTGGGACACACACACAGGACCCTTCCCATGTGGATCCAGTTGCATCACCACTGGGCCACTGTCTGCCACATCAAATACTTTCAATCCACTACTTGTTGAATTGGCAGATATGGAACCTACAGTTAACAAAGAACCAACTATATTTTAAACTGGGTATTATTTCATTTATATACATAGTGGACAACCAGTAAAAGGCAGAATATAAAAAGGAATACTATCTGAAAAGCATACAATACTGAATAATAATTCTGTAAATTCACCTCAAGATGATCTCTATTAGTTCCACAAACTATACTCCATATAATCACAATTCAAGTTCTTAAATGTCTCTTGTATTTCAGAAGTCAATTTAAAAACAAGACAGTGAAAGTATCTAGCCACAAGAAGAGCCATCTGATTTTCATTTTGTCATAATGACTATCCATAACATATTTGTAGAGATGTGCTTACAAATGGCAGATGAAAAATGATTTCATCTTCTAAAAACAAATTATGGAAATAAATCAGTTGAGTACTTTTAAAACAGAAAACATTAATCATAAAAATAATTTTGTCTGTTTTTGTTAGAAGACAGATTTTTCATTTCTATATAGTGTACATGGATTAAATAATCTAAAAGCAAACATTCACCAACTCAGTTAATACATATTTATGAGAAACATATAGGAGATACTGTCCTAGTCACTAGAAAGATGGCAGAGAACATGACAACAAAGTTTTCTTTTTTCCGGCATTTCTAATATCCTTGCAAAGAGTAGCTAAAAATAAGAAAATATCAAGTAAATAAAGCATTTACTTGTAGGTAAGGCTTAGTAAATAAGGGTTCCATTAAATGTTTTTATGAATGTTAAAAACGGTTAGTGCATGATTATATTGGAGTGGGTTTACATTTAGATTTATAAATGAGGCAAGACTTCTGTGCTGGTGATACATGCTCTGAGACCTGAAATGACAATCACAAGCTACATATAAGAATATGTGATATGTTTTCCAAGCAAAATAGATATCAGAAAATTTCAAAATTTCAAGATAGAAATAAATTTGATGAGTTCATAGAACAAAAATGGCAAATAAGTTTAGGACATAATCAGCCAGAGGGGGGGAGAGAGAAAAAAAGATCAGAGTAATAAAGAAACCATGAACAATGGATATAATGGACATGGACATCTTTTCTTCTCTCTCTCTCTCTTTTTTTTTAATTTGCCACAGGGCAAATACACTCACCAGAGAGAGAGAGGGAAAGTGAAAAATCACCTCCCATGGGGTGTGCTCATGGTGCAATTCCATCTTCTCCATTCCTCTCTCCTTTTTGGGAGTTTGACCACACGCATACAAACCAGCATGTTTTTCAAGCCTCTTGGTTCAGGACTCAAACTGAACAATCAGCCATATGAGATCTAGCCAACTTAAACACCAGGCCAATGGCTGGCCCAAACCATGGACATTTTCTATTAAAGAAAAGCCACTAGAAATTTAGATAAGGAAGTACTGACATTTTTATTTTTAAAAAATTATTCCAGCTGTTCTGTAGAGAAAAGATTGGTAACAGAGCAAGAATAGAGGCAGGGAGACAAATTAGGAAGCTACTGAAAAATCCAAATGGATGTTACGTTTGAAGTTCCTATTACCCATTCAAGTAGAAGCTAGACAAACAAGACTAGAGTCTAAGCAAAAGGTCACAGAGATATTATTTTGGGGAGTCACTGGCATAAAAATAGTATAAAGCCAAAGGACTACATAAATTTATCTAGGGAGAACATGTAAGCAAAGAATAAAGGAGCTCAGAACCAAGCCCACGGTTTCACTCATATTCACTCCAGCAAAGGCGGAGGAGCTACAAAAGAGGACAAACCCTAAAAGGAAACTAAAAATATCACCAGTGAGATAGAAGGAAATCCAGTAGTGTATGGAATTAAGATGCCAAAATGTTTAAAAGTGTATAAACATTCACTTTCGTCAAATGCTAAAGAGGTTAAGAACAATGAGGCTGAAAATATGAAAACAATATAATACTTTTAAAGAAATCTCTTGAAGGGTTGCTTTTTTTTTTTTCTTTTTTTTTGGAGAGGTTTTTTGCTGTTTTATGCCATAGGGCGTGTGCGCTCGCCAGACAGAGAGAGAGAGAGACATAGAGACAGAAAGTGAGAGATCACCCCCCAGGGGGGATGTTCACGCCACAATCCCTTCTCCTCCATTCTCCTCTCAGGATCTTGGGCGCGCACGCACACGCGCCCCGCGTGAGTTTTAAGCCACAGGGTCTGGGACGCGAACCGCGGTCAACTACGTGGGAGTCCAGCGACATAGCCATTACGCTAACTGCTGGTTCCCTTTTTTTTTTTTTTTCTTCTAAGAAGAAATACTCAACTTCCATCTGTTCTAACTTTCCATATAAGACAAGGAGAATAACTAACCTTAGCCTTCTAATAGTCACTCTGTCCCACCTAAGGAGGAGAAAAACTGAGAAGCCCTTGTGAACTTCACCGTCTAGGGCACAGGCTCACTAAAAGACGTATCTAATCACTGGATTATAGAACCTCTCCTCCATCCCCACATCTTATTAAAGACTTAATTACTGGAGTTCCTTTTACTCTGTACATTATGTCCAGTTTACAACAAAAAATTACAAGGAATACTAAAAGGCAAAAAGCATCAAAACCAGATTTGGATATGGCAGGATGTTGGGCTGATCACACAAGGAATGTGAAAATTACAATTAATGTGCTAAGGACTCAAATAAAAAAATAACATGAAACAACAGAGGGATAATGTTAGCAGAGAGATGGAAATTCTAACAAAGAATGAAAAGGAATGCTAGAGATCAACAACACTATGACATGGCCAGCTCCACTGCCTAGTGGCTGAGAGAGCCAACTCTCACGTGGTGAATCAGGACTTGAATTCTGGCCCCAGAAGCTTAAAAAAAAAGGAAAAAAAAAATCACCAGGCCGGTGTGCAAGCGTGCCCCAAGTCCTGACAGGATGAGAAAATGGAGAAGGGATTGCCATGTGACTAAACCCCACAGGAGATGCTTTCTTCCCTTCACTTCTTCCCTTCACTTCTTCCCTTCACTCTCTACTGAGAGTGCATACCTTCTGGCAATTAAAAAAAAAAAAAAAAAAAAAAAAAAAACCCCACTGTGGCAGACCTAAAGAATGGCCTTTGATGGGCTAAACAGACTGGGATGTGGCTGAGGAAATATCTCTGAACTGGAATATGTATCAAAGAAAAACTCCAAGACTGAAAAGCAAAGAGAACAAGAACTGAAAACAACATAGTATCTACAAACTACAAAAGGTGTAAAATACTCATAATAGAAATACCAGAAGAGAGAAAGAAAAAAGAGCAGAATAATTTTAAACAATAGTGAGTAAGAAATTCCTCAAATTAAAGTCAGATACCAAACCACAGATCCAGGAATCTCAAAGGCACCAAAAAGGATAAATACCAAACATAATTAAATAGCATATATCACTTGATAAATAAATCACTGTATTAAAGTATTAATAAATACATAAAATTACATACAATTTATACAACAAATAATAGTTTATTTTAAAATCTTTGCTAAAAATTACTTATCACATATTTTCCCCAATAAAATGAACTACATAAAGCAGGTTTTGTGTTTTCATTTACTGCTGTATCCTAGAATACTGTTTGGCACATAGCAGGCTCTTAATAAATATTTTATGAATAAATACCATCCAAAAAGATAAAATTATTTTAAAATAGTCACTTCCCAACAGAAATATGATATGGGCTACATACATAATTTCAAACTTGCTATCATAATTCTAAAAAGCAGATAAAATTAATTTTAATTTAACTCTCAAGATATTAAATATTATATTAACAAGCAATCAATATAAAAATACCTTGGTGAGATATTTTGCATCATTTTATATAACTGCCAACTCTTCAAAGTGAAGAATTCTAAATATTCAGCACATTTCTGTTGTAGGAATAGCTAAAATTCAGTGCTAAATAGTCATATGTTGTTGGGGACTACTGCACTTGACTGAACAAAGTATAAATTACATGTTCCCCTTCTAACCTGGAATCAATCATTAATCACAGTATTTTAATCCCCAATATTTTAGCCAAACATTGTTTAATATTTTTAGGCATCTGTAGTATTCTAGGCTACAGAGAAAAAATATGAAAAAGGCACTCTCCAAAGAGCTTCCTAAGCAGCATCTTAATCTTATTAATCTTCAGTTTATAATTATTCTAATTTACACAAAATTGTGCTGGGAAAAATATTTGGATCTTAGCTAAATTGAAAAAATGTCTTCTCAACAACAAAATAACTGAATTCTATCATTCCAGGCACTACCATCATCCTATTTATTTTATGTACACTCAAGACATGCACACATAATAGGTCCATTTTTTGCAAGAATTTAGTCAAATGATATGGAAATTCAAAGAACTTGAAAGGGAGAAAACTGGGAAAAATACAACTTATTTTGGCCACAATATACAGAAACTAAAATATCCAGCTAACCAGGACTTAAAGAAGCAAAACTGTAAGTTAAAACACTGTTTTCAGCACTCTTACAAAGGAAGGAACTACTGAGTTGTCAGAAAAGTCTTGATGTATTTTTGCACAGAAAAAAATACATCATGACTTCTGACAACCCAATAGATGGTTAATTCTTAACAGGCAACAGTTTTAGGTAACCTGAAAACTAATCATATTTCATGGGCATGAGTTCCACTTTCATGTTTTGTAACAGAATTTCCAATGTACATTCCAGTTTAGCTTAAAAACAATTCCTTAGAACATTGGCAACCCACAAATTTTATGGGTAGGGAAAACACAGTCTGTTGTAAAACTGATATCGATAATCTACCAAGTAATCCTCCAGTAAACAATCCAGATCTTGACATAAACCCACTTTTCTTAGAAGCCTTATAAAAAATTACGAAAGAGGGAACCAGCAGTTAGCGTAATGGCTATGTCGCTGGACTCCCACGTAGTCGACCGCGGTTCGCGTCTCGGACCCGGTGGCTTACAACTCACGCCAGGCGCGTGTGCGTGCGTGCCCAAGATCCCGAGAGGAGAACGGAGGAAAAGGGATTGCGGCGTGACCATCCCCCCTGGGGGGTGATTTCTCGCTTTCTGTCTCTATGTCTCTCTCTGTCTGTCTGGCGAGCGCACGCGCCCTATAGCGAAAAACCTCTCCAAAAAAAAAAAAAAAAAAAAAAAAAAAAAAAAAATTACGAAAGAAAGTTTCAGTAAGAAAAGCTGAAGGTTATGACTTTAATTAATAAACATTTTTAAAACTTAAAAAGTTTTGCTATCTTTTTGGTCATATTAAATTTTATTAGCATAAATACAATCAAATTAATTCAGTAAAAACAGTGAGGAGTGCTATAAAGTTAAGGCTACACAATAAACTCTAATTTTTGGTCTATGATTAAGTCCAAAGAACACCCACCATGAACTAAGGAAAGCACTAGTTGTTTTAAAATTGTACTACAAATAAAAGGCCTCAACCTTGTTTTCTCCAGAACATTTTCATTAGTAGCTTAATCTGGATTTTTAAGGTATATACATCATACATATTTATAAATTTAGCATTAATTAAATGCAACCTGATCCCTTGTACATCATTAACTACAGTAAAAACTGTCATCCCCAAAAGCAGTATGTACCAGTGAGATAATTACCAATCAATAACTACTGACTTGGTCCAAAGTAAGCAGGCCTTCACAAACTGACATATAGGTCACATATTCGAAATAAAATAAAGTTGACATACCTCCTAAAGAAAAATAAAAGTTTGCTAATTTAGTTTTTCTTTTAGAGTTGAAACCAATAACCTAGATAAGAATCATTCTTCCTCTTGAGGATGAACATTAAAGATTAAAGACAAAATATGATTTGCTTTCCTCTAAAGTACAGCTCTAGATTTTGATTAAAATTTATATTCTAGGGACCGGCAGTTAGCATAATGGCTATGTCGCTGGACTCCCATGTAGTTAACCGTGGTTCATGTCCCGAACCCAGTTTTAAAACTCACACCGGGCGCGTGTGCGTGCGTGCCCAAGATCCCAAGAGGAGAATGGAGGGTGATTTCTCGCTTTCTGTCTCTCTGTCTCTGGCTGGCGAGCGCACACGCCCTATAGCAAAAACCTCTAAAAAAAAAAAATTATATTCTAGAATGCATACATATAGTTCCTATGGAAAACATCCTATCCAAATCTATCCCTCATCATTGAATTTACTCTTAAGGAATGTGAATAATCCTAGTTATCTTAAAATCACAGCAGTAAATAGACTAAAAAGTATGAGGAAAAAAGGTATATTTACCCTTAAACTAAAAAAGTGAAAAGATTACCAAGAGTATTTGGAGGGAGAGGAAAACCCAGAAGTAGGCTCATATATTAAATTATTTTCATGCCTACAACTTAAATGTGTTTCAGATAGTTGACCCATTCTAGTTAACAGTGATGAAAAGAGTTAGAAAAAAGAAAAATTCTTTTAGCAAAATATAAGTCCTTTTAAACATTACAAAAATGTAAGGGCACTCAAAATGTCTAACTTGTAACAAAGGAAACATCCCATTAAAACAACAGAAGAAAGAAGAAACAGTTCATACTGTTATAAATGTATTCCTCAAAAATATAGACATAAATGGAAGGAATACAAAATAAAATACTGTTTTTCAAGATTTCTTTATTCTATTTTATGAGGAGTCTCAATTTGCAACAGAAAACACTGCATTAATTTGGCATGACCTGGGTATGGTTAGCTCACTACTTTGTATTGAATGATGTTTATAAAAGCAAGAACTTCTTCTACTTTGAAAACTATGCCTAAAAAGGAATTCTCTTTGAAGACTAAAGGAATTTAATTAAAGATAAAGCCACATGGGTGGCCATATAACACATCAAACAGATCATACTTCAAGGAGAATTATTACTATTCAGTTATTAAGTGCATGACTCATAGGAATATAAATGAAGAATCATTTTTTTCTCTGTGTACATCAACTTAGATAACAAAAATATACATTTAGAAACATACTATCATATTTGTTCAGTCTATATTTTGGCTTCAACATTTATTAATTACCTACTACCAAATAAGAACTTAATTCACAAAAAATAACATACTTGAAAATTCTTTGTCTTACAGGACTAGAAACAAAGTCTCAATAACACAAAGGAACAAGAAAAAAAAGATGCATAAACATTTAAAAAATGTTAGAAAACACTCAATGTTAGAGATGAGAAAAAATGTCATATTCTTACAGAAATGTTTCCAAGAACCTAAAAACATTAAGTACAAAGATTTCCATAAATTGTTCTCAGATTTTCATGCAGTTTACCAGCAAGCATAATATTACTATTTTTATTACCATTTGCTAGGTGTTTACTTATTCCAGCAAATGGTATAAAAATAAGGAGCAGAATTTGGTGAAATATCCCTTCAGGACATTTGAAAGGAAAAGTATCATTTGTTAATGATATACTTTCTTTGCCTATAAATTGAACATACAGAAAGTAATATAAGATTGTATTTATGACTCAGGATCAACGTCATGTGTAATATAAGAGTTCATTATAGTACTATAATGCAGTAATGACTTTAATGACAGAAGTATAAGAGATCTAGGCTTTAAAGTCAGTATATTGGTTGCTAATTCTCCACTAGCTATCACTTCTACAAGGAGTTCCATTCACTGCTGTTTATACCCTGACAAGATATCAGTAAACAATTCTAAACACTATTCTAAATCCGAAGGAAGCCGCTTTCTGCCTCATTTAACTACCATGTAATACTGCATTAAAAAAATAAAAATAAAAAGGACAGAAACAGAGAAAACTGAATGAATACATTTAAAAAATCATGAAAACAAGACTTACATATTACTGTAAGGTTTATATGGTAGACTAACAGGCAGCAAAGAATAGGCAATAGAAGGTGGACGGACTATCATGAACAATATGAGTAATAAAAGAACTTTAGACAGTAGGCATCTTTCTGTCAAACACAAAGAAGGCTAAAAGAGTCAACTCTTGGTAGAATGACCATAGTGAAATCTTTAAGTTAATTCCAGAGAAGATAGATGAACGATTAAGGAAATGAAACAATCTAAATTACCATGATAAATGGTATCAACTAGATGAAGCTCTTAGTGCAGCAACTGGACAATGGGACGCTATTATACCTTTTAGTAGACAACTGTGATAAAATCAGTAAGGCCCCACCTTTAGGAAAAAGTAACTCAAAGAAACAAATTAGTCAAATAGTATTTAGCCAACAGTGTTCCTATAAACTGGTAAGACAAGACAGAAGACACAATTTTCTGCCCTTCCTGAGATAAGGTATATATAAATAGCCAATTAGTCAATATTTATTGAATCCCCACTATGTGATCTGCAACTTATCAAATATAAAACATTTGTTTACAGTACTTTACAGTAAGTTAGGAAAATAAATACATCACTGACATAAACGGAAAAAATCATGTTTTTTTCATTTCAAAACTAATAGTGTAATAGATGGAGAACACGGATAACAAGAGGCATTCACACACCCCTAGATGAGTGTAAATCAATACAACGTTCTGGAGAGTAATTTGGTAATGTTACAAAAGTCTTTAAAAACAAAAACAAAACCGGACTCTTTGACCCAGTAATTCCTCTTTTACGATCTAAGACAAAGAAATTTCAGATTTATGCAAAAGGCTACTCTGTGATGAAATTTATACTAGTAAAACATTAGAAACATACCAAATACAATCGCCAACAGGAAAAACTTAAAATGTAATAACGGCTTATATGATGAAATATTAACCAGCTGTTAAGATTTTTTTCATAGAACATTTACTGATACAGGAATGTTTCTTAAAGTGAAATGAAAATATCAAATGACCCCAGTTTCACGAAAAATACACATACATGCAGAGGAAAATATTCCGAGAAAAATACAAGTTATTTGTATCTTTCTTACTTGCACTCCTCCCCATTTTCCAAATTATTTTACAATAAATGTGATAAACAACTGCTTTTTGAAAAGGTAGACGTCATGAACCAAAACACAAATTAAAAGTAAATGTAATATCATTGGTCTGGATCAAGAAACGTTTGAAGTTACTCCAGAAAGGCTGGGGGAACAAAGTAATGGTAATCTTTATATGTTAAAACTATGAGGAAACGGTGCAGACTTTGTCACTGATCTGAATAAAAAGATGGAAACTAAGGGAAAAATCAGAAGCAATAATTAAAAAAGACTTTGAAGACATATCTTATTTCACTATCACATTGTTTATATTTCTCAACCACGATGGATTTTAAAAACCTGTCTTTTGTTATAAAATCGTTGTCACCTGGCAATTTCTGTATTTGTTGTGTTGGTGAAGATTACAAATGACTTTTACCAATACGTAACATATGATCTTCCTAACAATCTTACATTATGAAACTATTCACAAAAGGAAACAGATTTGAGACCAGAGAGGTTGTGACTTGCCCAAGGAAACAGCTAGTTGCTAAGAACTGGAAACCGCAAAGACCACTCACTAAGCCTATTTCTCAGGCAATCTGCATTCCAGAACACAAGGGTTTTCTACAGTACCGAATTATTTTTAGAGCCACATTTCCCTAGTCAAAAACACGGCCAGTTTCTTCCGCGGTATTCACAAATATTTAACCTGGGTCTTACTGTTCACAAACCTACCCAATCCAGTATTTTAAAAAATATTTCCACGGATCCAAACTAAGAACGAAGTTAAGCAAACTGGTAAAGGAAAGACGAAGAAAGCTAGTCTCGCTAGCACATGACTGTTTTGAAGTTTGGAGATTCAAAACCAAAACGTGCTTCCCACAGTTTTAGTAAAACGAACAAAAAATCCCGTCATACTCCTGACCTGAGGAGCAGAGCGGGCAGGTACCAACTAAAAACACTAATTCTCCCCGAGGAAGAAAACAGTCCAAGAACGTCTATCCACCGGCTGCTTCCTTGCCTGTAAAGCCAGTCTCGTCTCTTTCTACGGTTTCTGAAATCACCACACAGAACCAAACACCACTCGCTTGAAAATTTTCCAAGACCGGTCCCTTTTTGGCACCCCTAAAGTGACATAGGCTTGGAAGCACCATCCCTCAGTAATTTCCTTCATCTCGTGTAACAGCCAAATCAACGTCTGTCTGTGAAGTAACTTAAGGGTGGTATCTAACAGAGGACTCAGACTCAGACATTCCCAAAACAGCCGTCACTACACACGAAGCCGGGGAGGTGCGGCCGCCGAAGCGAGAGGCGGGCTCAAAAAAAAAAAAAAAAAAAAAAAAAAAAACCACGTGTTCCGCCTTCTGCGCACGCGCCAGCCAAAACAAAAGGGAGGCCTGCCAAGCCCCTCCCCTGCCCCACGTGACCCGCGCCTAGGTCCGCCCCCACCCTCTTCCACCCCTTCCCTCTCCTCCCCTCCTCTTCTGCCAAGGCTGTTAGGTTTAGCCGTTTAAATTTGGCTGCGGTCCGACCCCTACCCTGAAGCGCGAGCCTGTGCCGGGACCCAGAGTGCAAAAGCCCAGGAGGTTCGGGAGGCGATGAGGCTGCCGGTCGGTCGCCCAGCCCACGAGTCCACCCGGCGGTCCTCTCCTTTCCCCTCCCCGCGCTGCCACCGCCCCCAGCAGAGGAGACCCACCCCCCTTGCCCGCCGCTGAGACGCCGGCCACTCGCCTGCTGGGGCGCCCTGGCTCCCCTCCGCCGCCGCACCTTTGGTCCGGCCGTGGTGGGGGCTGCTGAGTTGATCTCTAGCTGCCCGCCCGCCTCCCCCCAACCCGGGGCGCCGCTGCCTCCTCTCCAGAGCGCGCCCGCTCCTGACCCGGCCGCCGCCGCCGCGGTTTAACAGTCCGCCCGCTGCCCACAGCTCCCGGCGGCTCGGGGGACGGAACCCTGCTCTGGTGGGGGGGGCAGCGGGCGGGCCCGGCGCCGGCCAATGGCAGCGGGGGAGGGGCAGCGCCATGCAAATGAGAGCGGGTAGCGGGGAAACCCCGTCTGGGGGCGGAGCCTGCCGAAGCGGCTCGGAGCGTTCTGGAAGTGGCCGGAGCGCGACGCCCGAACCCTGCTGCAGAGGCGCCTTGGCTCCCTCAAGGCGGGCTCTACGCTGCTCCCGCTTCCTCCTTCCCTTTCCCTGTGCCCGCCCGGGGAAAAACACACACAACAAAAACGCGGCCTGGGAGACTTCCCGCCCCTGCTTTGCTATTTCTGTACCTCCCTGAGAGGAAAAACAAAGCGCTGGGAAAAGTCGGGCTGCTTCACGCCCTGCAGCCGGTGCTGGGGCGGCGAAGGCTCCTGGCGTCCCGGCTGTCCCGCCCTCCTGCTCGCGGGGCAAGTTTTAACAGCCCTCTCTGGGTTGTCAAGGTTCTACGTCAACGTCGTTTACTTTTGTTTAGGCCACGCGCTGAAATCCAGTCATAATTCTGTAGGATCTTCGTGGGGCCTTGAAATAGATGACAAATTTGCTTTGGATCCTGCTGGTCGTTTTATGATGAAGAAAAATCAGGAGCCCTCAAGAACTAGCATTTTTAAATCTCTAGAGAACTGGCTTGAGCAGCGTTGGCGTTAACTTCCCTGTGAAGTAGCGAAGTCAAATAAACGGGGTTTTATGTGGAAATAGTTGGCCGGGGACACACAAAAACGTCACAGAGTTTTGCACCTGGCACAGCGCTCCACTTACCACTCAACAAACTACACCCAGGCATACCCCAGCCACGAATTCAAGGGTTTCTTTTTTTGTTTGTTTTTTCTTTAACGAACTCAATACAACTCCTTAGATGAGTGGAAGGGGTTCCAGGGATGAAAAAGTACAATGTGAAAGAGAGTTGAAAAGGCTAGAGAATGAGAGACAGAGAGGGAGGGAGATAGAAGAATGGAGGAGTTTGTGCAGGGGAAGTGTGAGTGGCTTTTCTAAGCATCTCATCTACACATGGGATGTATAATCCTCTCAGATGAAAAGCACTAGACTTTTAGACCCAGAATGACAATTGCCATTATTTTAACTATTAATTGGGAGAAAAAAAGAAAAACACCCGGGTGGGAGAAAGTAGCGTGGGGTGGAAGGGGATATTCATATATTTGCCAAACGTTTATTGAAATTGTAGGTTGAGATGGGTAACGGATATATAGTAGTAAACAAATTTCTTGCCCCCAGGAAATTTGTGGCTGGGGTATGCCTGGGTGTAGTCTGTTCAGTGGTAAGTGGAGCGCTGTGCCAGGTGCAAAACTCTGTGACGTTTTTGTGTGTCCCCGGCCAACTATTTCCACATAAAACCCTGTTTATTTGACTTCGCTACTATAGTGGATGACAAAGGGATTAAATTTCATAATTATACAAGTAATAGCTCCCAAAACATTTTTACACATATTATCTAATTTGTTTATCAAACAACCCTAGGAGGTGGGCTGTTTCTCATACTCCAAGTTGTCTTACTGTGTAGGCATCCTTTACAGACTTAAAAAAAAAAATTTAGTCATCATACATGTAAATTTTTATTTCTTTTACATTTGGTTTTGACACTTTTTAAAAAGAATAGGAATGTAAAAAAATGAGAAAATGATTAATAGAATAATATGAATTTGATGTAAAAATGTGTAGAAAAACACAAAGAAGAAAATCATCTGTAAGGCCTACTGTAGTTTTTTTGCTTGTTTGTTTTTGTTTTTCTATTTAAGGTTTTTGCCATAGGGCATATGCACTTGCTGGAGAGAGACAGTGAAAGGGAAAGAGAAATCACCACTGGGGAGGATGGCCACACCACAATCCCATCTCCATTCTCCTCCTGGGAGTTTGGGCACCCAGTATGATTTTTAAGCTGCCAGGTCCTGAACTCAAACCTCAGTGGCCATGTGGGAGTCCAGCACCTTAATCACTATACCACTTTCTGGCCCCCTGCTGTGTTTTATACATGACATGACACAGTGCATATGTTTTTTAACCTTATTTAAACACATATTGAACACATTGTCCTTTGATGCTGAATACTGTTCTAAATCATGATTTTAGGGGGATAAGCAGGTGGCATGGTGGGTAAGACACTGGATTTCCACATGGCTGATGGCAGTTCAAGTCCTGGACCCAGCAGCTTGAAAATCACATTGTGCATGTATGTGCGTGTGCCCAAAAATCCTAAGAGAACGGAGGAGAAAGGATTGCAACCTGGCCATCTTCCCTTGCAGATGATTTCTCACTTTCTCTCTCTCTCTGTCTCTGACTCTCTCCAAGAAGAACATGTGCCCTATAGTAAAAATTTAAAAAAGAAAAACAGCATGATTTTACTACTTGAATATACCTGCCAGTTTCTTAGACCCTGTAGAATATCAAAACTCCTTAACATTACTAAACCATTTGTCACGTTGTCTCTACATTACTGATTCAGCAAGAGCCATAAAAGTCTTTAGTTAATATTCTTTTAAAAACCAAGAATATGCTGCAGTAAAAAAATAAAGTACACTAAAGCATTCTGATTTCTAGGAAAAAAGTACAACAGAGTTAAGAATAGGAAATTTAAAGATCCAGCAAGAACAAGGGTAAGGGAAGGGCACCACTTTTGCTGACATAATTACTACCTGTCTGGAAGCATGTAGAAGTGTCCAGGTAAGCAATAATACAATGATTACATGAGATAAACTCCTCTCCTCAACTCTGGTTTTTATTCAGTCACTCCTTTTATTCAGGAAATATTTATGCAGCACTTTGTGTAGAGCTGACTTTATGATAAATGCTAGAGATAGAAGAGAAAACAATCCCTGGTCTCGAGCAACTCACAGCCAAGGAATTAGAAATACAATCCTCCCTACTCTCTTTCTCTCTAAGCACCTATCACCATCTAATAACATAGATTTTGATTTTTTTTTAACTGTCTCTCTAGGCTGAAATATAAGCTTCATGAGGTTAGGCACTTTTGCTATTTGCTCACCACTGTATGCTCAGAGCCTAGGACAGAGTCTAGCACATGTAGGTCCACACATACAAGGATACTTCAAAAAGTTTAGAAAAAATGGAATTAAAGTATGAGTTTATTTTGGTACAAAAACATTTTGAAATTCATGCATAGATTTTTCACAATACACGTTTTCCATGAAATTTTTAAAGACATCCCCCCTCCCCCCCCCCAAATCTGCTGAGTGGATGAAATCTTTTAATATTCACATTCTGGAGACCACCAGTTGGCATAATGGTTATGTTGCTGGACTCCCATGTAGTGGACCATGGTTTGAGTCCTAGACCCAGTGGCTTAAACTCACACCAGGCCCGTGTACGTGCATGCCCAAGATCCCAAGAGGAGAATGGAAAAGAAGGGTCTGCAGCGTGGCCAGCATGGTTAGATTCTTATACTAATAAACGAGCAATCTTGGATTCAAAGACAGACGTGCAAAGCCATAGTTCTTTCCCCACTATCTCTCAGAAAATAGAAAGCTAGTTTAGAAGCTTAGACTATTCATGTCTCTCTATTTCAATACCCAGAGCAATTATCCTCCATTGTCTTATTCTAGTATATTTAATTCTTTCTTTTTATGTTCATACTTAGAAAGTAGTATAGGAAGAACAGCAGAACTAAAGGTGATAATTCCTACTCAGGATATACTTAGTTTTAATTAGCTAGTAGCTATGGACAAGCAGACAAAGGATAGGGCAGTTAGCAAGAGGTATAGATTCTAAGGACCAAGGCTGGGTACAGGACAGAACAGAACTGGCCCATAGGTGTAGGTGAATTAAAAAAAAAAAAAAAAAGACTCCTAAAGGGACCAGATGATGATGCCGTGGTAAAAGTCTATATATTCTGTGATGCTAACCTACATGGGCTGGGGGGGGGGGGGGGGGGTTCTGGGTTTGCAGTATTGGGAGACCTTCCAGAGTACGTTAGGCATGTGTGATCACGATCAGTGCCTTGCTGAGGCTGGAGGTGGATTGTGGCATCAGGGCCCTGTTAAAGTGCTCAATGCTCTGGACCAGCAGATAGTATAGTGATTACATTGCTGGACTCCCACATGGTAGACAGTGGTTTGAACCCCAGACCCAGTGGCTTGAAACTCACACTGAACACATGTGCACATGTGCCCGAAATCTTGAAAGGAGAAGGGATTGCAGTGTGGCCACCCCACCCCGACCCCGAGAGTGATTCCTCACTTTCTGTCTTTCTGTCTCTGTCTCTCGCTTTCTTTCTGGTGAGCTCATGTGCCCTGTAGCAAAAATCTCTCTCTAAAAAAAAAAAAAAAAAGTGTTCATGCTCTCCGTCTCTTTTTCTAATTCATGTAATAGATAAACTTAAAATAAAAATAAAAGATTCCCAATCCGTAGCAAGTTCATTCACAATAGCATCAAACTGGAAATAAGCCTACTATCTATCGTCTGTGAAAGGATAAACTGTGGTATATCCATATAATGAAACACTACTCCAAAATAAAAAGAAACGAACTGTAGCAGCCCACAGTCTGGAGTTGGGGCAGCTGGAACCCATGGCCAACTGAGCAGCCTGACATACATGCAAGGTACAGTGCGTGCATTCTCCCAGTCCTAAAAGGGGGGAGAAGTGAGGAGAAGGGATTGCATCATGACTGTTTCCCATGGGGCAATTTCTCACTTTTCCTTTCTCTCTGTCTCTGGCAAATGCACATGCCCTCTGACAAAATTTGTTTGTTAAGAAAGAAATTACTTATGTATGAAACAACATAGATGTCTTAAACAGTATGCTGAGTAAAAGAAGTCAGGCACAAAAGAGGATAAATATTGTATTATTTCACTTATGTAAAGCTCTAAAAAGACAAATCCAGGCTACAATGACGAAAAGCAGATCAGGAGTTGCTTAGGACCAGTTAGGGAGAATTGACTGAGACCAGCATAAAGGATGACGAAAATGTTTGTATCTTGATCACTGAGAAAGTCAAAGGGTACTTGCATTTATAAAAACATACAGTACTTAAAACAAGTACATGTTATACATGAATTATACTTCAATAAAATTGCTTTTTCAAACAAGGACTCCTTGATAAAGATGGGCTCAGAAACCTCAAAGAATTTTAACAAAACATAAATAGACAGAAATTAAAAATTAGTTGCATCAGTTGGGATGAAGTCACGTTGTGTGTTAATGTGTCAGAAACAACATATATTAGTAGCTTTAAAACCCAAGAGTTAATTCTCTAATATTTTCTTATTTCTTTCTTTTCTTTTTCTTTTTTTTCTTTTCTCTTTTTTTTTTTTTTTTTTTTTTTTTTTTTTTTTTTTTTTTTTTTTGAGAGGTTTTGGCTAAAGGGAGTGTGCACTCTCCAGAAAGACAGAGAGAGTCAGAGAGACAGAAAGCAAGAAATCACCCTCCAGAGGGGATGGCCATGCTGCAATCCCTTCTTTTCCATTCTCCTTTCAGGATCTTGGGCACACATGCACAGGCACACGGCATGAGTTTAAGCTACTAGGTCTGGGACTCGAACCGCAGTTGACTACATGGGAGTCCAGCAACATAGTCATTATGCCATCTACGGGTCCCTTATTTCCTTATTTCTAAGACACACTTTTTCTCCCAAAAATTTAACATTACTGAAACTGGAATGACTTCATAATTAATACAATAAGAAAGCATTGTATGAATTTGATGGGCAGTGTGTTTTTTTTCCCCTTAAAAATACATAAATAAAGCAAGCCAGCCTATGAAAGAAAGATATTATATGTCTCTACTTAATATAGACCGACTGTCCGCACTCTATGGTAGAGACTGAAAGATTGGAGGACATAAAAGCAGTGAAAATAGTAATACGAGACAGTGTGGAAGGAGGGTGGGAGAAGGGAAGAGTATAAGAAAAAAATCAGAGAGGAAAAATAGAGAAGCAAGATATTTGTGGGACACAGAACTGGTTTATAACCTGTTGATGATAACATGTATAGTATTCTCAGCTGGACTGGTCTGAGATGTATTTCATGTTGAGTAAATTCCCTTTACAAGCCAAATTATGTATAGCAATCAAATGTTTAAAAACATGATAAGAATAAAAAAAAATAAAAATACATAAATAAATGTGGAATTTAAGAATCAACAAAATACAGTGAAAACAATCTATTAGAAGTAAATGTTCCAGAGTTAATTTAACAGCTCCGCAAAGTTACCAGGGACCCAGACTCATTTCTCTTATTCTCTTCTGCTATTCTCAGCCCTTGCTTCCATTCTCAAAGTAATTTTATGGTCCCAGATGGCTACTGTAATTCAGCCATCATTATTCATTTCCTAGGCAGCAAACAGGAGGAAAGGCAAAAAACAAACAAGGCCTTTAACATACCTCTCCTGATGCCCCTCTTAGCAATTTTATAACTTCATTAAACGGATGTATCTAGTTTCAAGGAAGACTAGAAATTCGGTCAAAGTTGAATATACTGCCATCTCCAATAATGTAAGAGTTATTATTTAGAATGGACAAAGAATACATGTGGCCTAGTTAATGGTCTCCACCCATTTCAAAGCAGTGTCCAAAACCGGAGTCAGCTAGATGTGGCAAAGATTGGGGTGGAAGAAGGTCAAACAAAAAGCAGCTAAAATAAATTTGGGGTACTACCTGTTTTTTCAGGCTCTGCGACTGTGCCCATAGCTGTTAGGATGCTGAACGCTTATCAATTGCCAGAGTGCATGCATGTGCCAGAAAAAGACAGAGAGACAAAAGGGTGGGGGAGAAAGCACCTCCCCAATGGGATGTGTTCATGCTGCAATCCCTTCTCCTCTATAATTGCAGCCTCTTAGGATTTTAGGCACACAGGCACATGTACCTGGAATGTTTTGGGCCAGGACGCAAATCATGGTTGGTTGACAATATGGGATCCTGTTCCTTTAATCACTATGCTGTGGGAGTGGTCCAAGGATACTGAATATTCTGATGCAGTTAAAATGAGTAATGGTATACAAGTCTATAAAGGTGAGTTTGGACTGAAATATGGAAGGCTTTGATGCAAGATTAAGTAATAAATGTAAAGTTTCTATTCTGTAGTTAATGGTGGAACCATTGAAGATTTTTGCATAAAAAGATAGAATGATCAAGTATTGTTTTTGGAACATTAATTCCATAGGTCTTTAAACTAAACTGGCATATTCAAAAATATGGGTCAGAAATCACTGCAATTGGAACAGTATTCCAGGATGGGACCAGCAGATGGTATAATGTTTACATTGCTGGACTCTCATGTAGTTGACTGCAGTTCAAGTCTCAGATCTAGCAGCTTAAAAATCACACTGGGCACATGTGTGTGCATGCCCAAAATACTGAGAGGAAAACGGAGGAGAAGAGATGAGCATGACCATTTCCCCTGGAAGGGTGATTTCTTGCTTTCTGTCTCTGTCTCTCCAATAAGCACATGTGCCCTATAGCAAAAAAAAAAAAAAAAAAAAAAAAAAAAAAAAAAAAAAAAGTATTCCAACATTCTCATGAATATCATGTGAATTGTGAATATTGTGGCAATTTCACTGGTATTGTAATACATACTCCATTTCCTCAATTAGGCATCAGGTGTAAGAATATGTAAAAGTTGTACCAGTCACAATGGGCCAGGTTATAGTACAGTAATAAACACCCCCAAATCACGGTGACTTAATACAAAAAAGTTTATTTCTTCCTCACACAAAGCCTTCAGCAGGTGTGGTAACTTTCCAGAGCACTTGTTTTTGATATTTTGATACGATGGATCGGCATTCCATCCTTCGATCTTATGTCACCTCCATAGCACTTTCACATCTGCTGCTACAGGGAAAGACACACTCAATTCCATCCACACCCCTTTGTCAAGATCACATGGCTTTGCCCAGTTAAGTGAACCAGGAAATCACAAATGAGATTATGTATCATATGAGATGTGACCACTTTGGGCACTGAGTCCAATAACTGTAACATAATTATTAGTTGTTACATTAGGTATTTGCTGGTTGTCTCTGGTTTCTAGTCTATAATTTCTCTTTCCTAATATTTTCCTTATTTTTTTTGCTGGCTTCTAGCCCTCCACCCAGCTCATTTGGATTAAGCAGCCACACATTCCATCTCCTCAGACACAATCATTGGTTCAGAGGTAGGCATGTGACCATAACTAGCTCCCTGAAAGTAAATTTTAGTACTTATTCCCCAAGTGATGGGCAGAAGTGGACTCTCTCACACTGCACATGAAGAAATCAGACCATCTCATGACCATTAAAAGAGGCAGTTTTAGAACTGGACCTATACTGCAAATAACAGAACAGAACTGAGTAGCAAATGATGAAGTGGGTCTTTGCTGACAAAGTTAAGCTACTCAGCCAACCAGGGGAATCTGCCCTCCTTCTGAGCTTTCCAGTTTCGTGATCCTTGCCATATTCAATCTTGGTTTCTGTTTCTTGCAAGAGAAAATGTTCTATCTGATATAATTATCTCCTGTAAAGCAAAACGTAACTTTTTTGGATCTGCTATGATACATTTTTGTGAATTTAGATTTAAGAAAAAGACTAAGAAATGAATATGATGCTTTTTGTTACCAAAATAATTTCAAGAGGGATTTCACACAATAGAATAAACAAGCAAAAAAGTTTAGTAGTAGGTTAAAACTCAACAACAACACACCACTACAGTAGGGATCTTTAGGAAAATGGCAAGCTTTGTACACGATATGAATGGGTAATTTGGTTGTGCCAGACAGCAGGGATACTATCATAAATAATGGAACATGTCAAAATTATTCAGGATTACATGATGTCTGGTATTTGTTTTTTGTTTTTTTTTTCATTAATTATTTTTATTTATTTTTTTTTTACATTTTTTAATACATTCACATTATTTAGCTTACAAGGTGATCATTTCAATATGTGAACATTTCTCCCCAGTCCAGTTGATCAAAATATAACAATACTACCTCCCTGTCTCAACAATGCTATATCCATATCCCCCCTCCAAATGTTTTTCCCCATCTGGTATTTGTTTTAAAAATAATTTATGAGAGTGAGGGGTGTGATGTCTAAAAGTGTAGATGACTGAAGATTGGTCATGAGTTGATAATTAATCAAAGCTGGGTATGAGGTACATGGTTGTTCTTTACACAAGTCTCTGTACTTTTGTATATGTTTGACATATTTCATAATAAAATGGAAAAAATAGGAACAAACTGAAAGGGCTCTTACTGACCTGAAATGAAACAATGTCTCAAAAAGAACAGTAACTGCAATCAATTCAAATACATCAAAATTCCCCAAATCCATTTGTTCTTATTCATAATTTAAAAAAAAAAAAACCATTACCATTCTAAGTTGTTAGGGTACCCATCATTATTCTAAAAATTTTTGAAAGCAAAGAATCAAGAATTTATTCTGCCTTATATATAGAAACTATTTCAAGATGTGGCTGCTATGGAAGTTCAGCTTCTAGATCTCCCTTCAAGAAAGAACTTGCCATTTTACTGCAAGGAATACAGTTAACTGACAACCTCCAGCTATTCGCACCTTTAGAATCTGCATTAACTTCTGGGACTACTCTCAGAAGGTGGCTCTGGACAGTGATTAAACAAGGCAGAGGACTAGGGGCTAGCTATTTCTATGTAGCATGGAAATCCTAATGGGCAGTCTTTCCTCCACAGCTTACGCCACTGGGCTAAGCAAGACTGTCAGCAATGCTTCATGGTCTAAGGCTCTGTTCTCCCTGTCCAGTATGATTTCTTTCCTTTTCCATCTTTCACAGATGTCACCTCTCAATAAACCTCTTGTACGTCTGTGTCTTAGCTTCTGATTCCTACAGGACCCAATGGACTCACAGACCAACCAAAAAGTTAACAAAAGCTCTTTTTCATGAAAGTTTACAAATGCAAAAAGAGTGAAAAAAAATTAGGAAAGCATCTCTTGCAAGTGCTAATAAATAATAGATTTTTTCTTTTTCTTTTTCTTTTTTTTTAGAGGTTTTTGCTATAGGCTACTTGTGCTCGCCAGACAGAGAGACAGAAAGCGAGAAATCACCCCCCAGGGGGGACGGCCACGCCACAGTCCCTTCTCCTCCATTCTCCTCTCGGGATCTTGGGCACGCACGCACACGCGCCCAGCATGAGTTTTAAGCCACCGGGTTCAGGATGCGAACTGCGGTCGACTACATGGGAGTCCAGCGACACAGCCATTACGCCAACTGCTGGTCCCAATAATAGATTTTTTAAATGCTTTATTTCTTCCATGAGAGAGAGAGGAAAAAAAAGACAGACACCCTTGGGACCAGCAGTTAGCGTAATGGCTATGTCACTGGACTCCCACGTAGTCGACTGCGGTTCACGTCCCGGACCCGGTGGCTTAAAACTCACGCCGGGCGCGTGTGTTTGTGTGCCCAAGATCCCAAGAGGAGAATGGAGGAGAAGGGATTGCGGCGTAGCCATCCCCCCTGGGGGGTGATTTCTCGCTTTCTGTCTCTCTGTTTCTCTCTGTCTGTCTGGCGAGCACACGTGCCCTATAGTAAAAACCTCTCCCAAAAAAAGACAGACACCCTCAATACCCCTACTCTCAGCTGACACAGATCATAGGTATCAGGACATGAACTCAGGACACTTAACATGTGGATCCAATTGCATTATTACCATGCCACTATGTAGCCCAAAATAATAGATCTTATAAATAATTATCAATGGATGTCAAAACTACTATGTAAAAAGTTAATAGGAAATTTTATGAAGATATCAGACCAACA
Organism: Tupaia tana; assembly: GCA_026018925.1. Classification (NCBI taxonomy): domain Eukaryota; kingdom Metazoa; phylum Chordata; class Mammalia; order Scandentia; family Tupaiidae; genus Tupaia; species Tupaia tana. Next base: position 32,535,643 of record JAKSZU010000001.1, on the reverse strand, counting down.
CTGTTTGAATCCAGTGATCATTCTCAGATCATCTCTAAAAGTGAGACAACTAGATATAATGTGTCTTATGATGTGCTGCAATAAAATAGTGGTTAAGGCCTGGAACCCCCATGGCCAACTCTGCAGTTCGACCCAGCGGCTTGAAAAAACACACTGGGCACTTGTGTGTGTATGCCCTGAATCAAAAAAAAAAAAAGTGTAGAAGAGAAGGGACTGTGGTATGGCCACTGCCCCGGGGGATGATTCTCACTTTCCCTTTCTCTGTCTCTCTGCAGCAAGCACACGTGCCCTATGGCAAAAATATAATAAATAAATAAATAAATACAAAATTCACCATATTATTTATATTTTCTTGGCAAGAATATTAAGCCAGAATCCAATCAAACTAATAGATTTATGGAAAATATGAAGAATAGCAGAATAAATAGAAACCACCAAGAGAAATCAATCAGGTATATCCATAATGGAAGACATAAAATAAATGACTAGGGTTTTTTCCAACAAATAAATTACTTGGAAGAAAAGGGATAAGTAATCCCCAACCCATTTTATGAGATTAGCACTACCCATATTATAAAACTAAAGACATGACAAGGAAAGGAAATTATAACCCAACGTCCCTTATATAGACACAAAAATTTCAACAAATGATTATAAAACCAAACCAAGCAATATGTAAAAAGAATAACATATAATGACCAAGTGGGACTAATTCTATGCATTCAAGGTTGATTCAAGACGCAAAATTCAATCGATATGATCCAGTGCTATGGTTTGAATGCTTGTCCCCTCCAAAATTTACTTTGAAATTTAACTCCAATGTAACAGTATTAAGAGGTGGACTTTTTTTTCCACTTATTTATTTTTACATTTTTCCACAAACATTTACTTTATATATCACAAAATTTTTGCTCATTTGCTAGAGTTCTTGACAGTAAATAAACAACTTTCAAAATTTCAGAATACTGAATTTTAAAGATAATATTCAAAATATTTCTTATAATTTGTATAATTTTGTTTGTGACTCTACAACAACAGAAACAGTATGGTTTTCAATATTTTTGAGAGAATATTTACATGTCAACTACTCAAACTGTTGAAAAGCAAATGCCCAGCACACTAGTCACACATAAACCTTCTCAAATTAGCCTTGCCTACCAAGTATTCTGTATATACCATTTGCTAACAAAGATCATCTCTTTTTCTTCCTTCCAAGTCTTTCTCAAGATAATCCTTTGGTGTGGTTGCTCTTTTGCAATCTCTACTGATTGCAATGCTGGGCTGGAAAAGTCCAGGTTATTTTATGTTATAAATTCTTTCATATATCTTCTCTAATACTCTCTGCCAGGCAGAACTATTTATGGTACCAGGCCATCTTTCTAAGAGCTTCTGTTGGCTTACTTGAGATCCACCTTAGTTCCATAGTTTTCTGATTAATCTTTAGGTATGACATTTCAGTCAAAGCTCTATCCAATTATGAGTATTTCCAATTTGCGATTCAATGCAATAAGCATTATTGAACTTATGCAAATAACCCTTCTGCCACAAAATAAGAATACTCCCATATAGTTCCAATTCAAGAGGGGTCAGGAAGGAAGAAAAGTTTATGTTTCCATTTAAGGAAACAAACAAGAAAAACATTTTAACAAATTGCTGAACCCATCAACAACTCAAAAGAAAGTAAAATGTTTAAATTGGAAAAACAAAGCATAGTAAATAAAAAAGAAATCAGTAATGTTTTACTCAAACATCATAAAATTCTATTTCGCCATTTTGGTCTTATGTTCAAACTCTTTTTTGTTGAATATACAGTGTTACTGTGGTCCAATCTTTCCGATTAAATCCTGGAAGTTAACATTCAACGTTATTATTGATATTTCTTGTCTCTAGCATTAAATTGGTCATTTTCTTTGTTGCTTTTTGTTCTCTTATCTCTGTATGTGTCTTTAGTTTTCCTGGTAGAGCACTCCTTTCAGAACTTTTTGAAGAGTGGGTCTGCTATTGGAAAATTCTTTCAGGTCTTGTTTATCTGAGAATGTTTTTATCCTTTCTTTCCATATGAAAAATAATTTTGCCAGGTATAGTGTTCTTGGTTGAAACTGTTTTTCCCTTAACACTTTGAATATATTTTCCCATTCTCTCCTTGCTCGCATTGTTTCTGATGGGAAGTCTGAGGCTAGCCAGATGGAATAACCTTTATAAGTAACCTGACATTTCTCTCTTGCCAATTTTAGTATCTTGTCTTTGTAGATTTGGTCAGTCTGCCTATGATGTGCCTTGGAGAAGATCTTCTTGGGTTGATTCTATTAGGGGTCCTTTGTATTTCTTGAATCCTCATATTTGAATGCTTCTCTAGATTTGGAAAGTTTTCTTCCAGGACGTCATGGAATAGATTATCAATACCCTTATTAGTTTCCTCACCTTCTGGGACACCGATTATTCGATGTTTGTGGGCTTATTGCTGTCTAGTATTTCTCCTATAGTGTTCTCATTTTGGGGGGCTTATTTTCAGGGTTTTTTTTTGGTTGTTTTTTCTAGATCAGAGGTTTTGCCTTCAACATCCAAGATTCGATTTTCTGCATGGACTAATCTGCTTTTAATACTTTTGAGGGAGGTTTTGATTTCCTGAATGGCAGCCTTCATCTCTAATAGCTCCATTTGATTCTTTTTTACAATGTGTATTTCCTCTTTCATGTCATGGAAGAACTTCAACACCTCCTGGAACTCGTCGTCTCTTTTCTCCTGCATGTTTTGGAGTTCATGCTCTCTCAGCTCTTGCATCTCATTTAGTTTTGTCATGATGAATATTCTGAATTTTCTATCAGACATTTCTGTGCGTTCTACTGTACTGTTTGTACATGATGAGGGATTGTTCTTTTCCCTTAGGGGAGAGATATTTTCTTGATTTCTCATGTTTTTTTGTGCCTCTGCAGTTGTTTCTGGTCATTCTGTGACAAAATCTATCCTCCACTGTGCTTCGCAATGTGGTATCCACAGAAAGATTAGTAGTTAATATTTATGAAAAGACATTGCTTCATTAAAGCAGGAGGTTTAATAAACATTGAGGATTTCAATGACTCTAAGATTATTCAGATGCTTGGCTGCTGTGCACCTAGGCCTATCTTGACATTCAGTGTGTGGAGAGTGAAGCTTAGAGTGGGAAAGTAATGTTAAAAAAATATAAGCAAAAAGAAAAAAACAACTATGGGACCAGCAGTTAGCGTAATGGCCATGTCACTGGACTCCCATATAGTCAACCGCGGGTTGATTTCTGGACCCGGTAGCCTAAACTCACACCGGGCACGTGTGCATGCATACCCAAGATCCCAAGAGGAGAATAGAGGAGAAGGGATTGCAACTTGGCCATCTCCCCTGGGGGGGTGATTTCTTGCTTTCTTTCTCTGTGTCTCTCTCTGTATTTCTGGTGAGCACATGTGCCCTATAGCAAAAACCTCTCCAAAAAAAAAAAAAAAAAAAAAAAAAGAACTAGAAAAATACTACCAAAAAAAGTGAAAAAAAACTTTTTTTTTTTTTTTACACATAAAAAATGAAAACCATGCTAGCGTGCCACACATACAGGCCAGGGCACACCTCAGTTTTAAAATGGCTTCTGAAATTAACAAGTGAAGCAGCCCAAGGTGAGGAGAAGTGGTTGAAAAATTTTTTTTAAAAATTAAAAATTTAAAGAGAGAGAGAGTGCAAGACAGAGAGACAGACAGCCAGCGACAGAGAGAAGATGAAGGTCGCCCTACCTTGACAGAATATTTTGGGAGCCTAGAAGATGGGGTTTAGAGCATAACTTCCCTGAACAGGCCAGGACACACCTCAGTTTTAAAATGGCATCTTGTCTGAATATTTCGGGAGTCTAAAAGGTGGGGTTTAGAGCATAGCTTCCCTGAACAGGCCAGGACACACCTCAGCTTTAAAATGGCATCTTAACTGAATATTTTGGGAGTCAGAGGTGGACTTTTAAGAAAAGGCTCGTGAAAGGATTTATATCCTTACACAGGAGTCTTCAAAAAGTTCACGGAAAATATATTTTAAGAAAAATTTTTCATAAAAATAGACTCATAATATAATTCCATTTTTCCATAATTCCCTCTTTTGTTATACCATCAGGAACTTACTAAGACAGCCAGTTAATTAATAATCCACAGAAGAAAAACTGTATGATCATATTATTGATGAACAAAAGGAATTTCATGGAAGTGATACCCATTAATGATAAAAACTTTCATCAAATTAAGAGTAGACTATAACCACCTCAACTTGATAAATGACCTTTATAACAACAACAACAATTAAAAAAACTTGACAAGAAATATCATGGTATGAAAGTCTGAATATTTTCCCTTTAATATCAAAAACCAAGACCAGCAGATGGCATATGGTTATGTTGTTGGACTCCCACATGACTGACCACAGATCCAATCCCAGACCCGGAGACTTGGAACTCACACCGATTATGTGTCCATTTGTGCCCAAAATCCTGAGAGAAGAAGGGATTGTGGCATGGACATTCTGATTACGGGGTGATTTCTTGCTTTGTGTCTCTCTGGTGAGCACACACGCCCTATAGCAAAAAAATTCTCTTAAAAAAAGAAAAGGACAAATAAAAATGTCCATTCTTACCATCCTGTCCAGCATTATAGTAGAAATCTTAATCAGTAAATAAGACCACGACAAAACAAAAGAAAGGAGTAGAAGAAGAAAGGAAAAGATAATAAAACAATCTAAAGGCATACAACTTACAAAGGAAGAAATAAAACTGTCCTTCTTCATGGATAACATTATTGTCTATGTAGAAAATCCCAAGAAATCTATAAAGGAACTCATAGAATTATTATAATAAGAGAGTTTAGCAAAACATAGGACGCAAGGTGAACAAACAACAATTATATTGTCGGTGAATAATGCTAACCACATTAAGCCACAATATAATTTATACGAGTTTCAAAAAATGAAATGATTAAGTATAAATTTGGCAAAACATGTACAGGATCTGTATGTTGAAAACTACAAAGTGATGAATAAAGAAGACCTAAATAAATTGAGACAATTCTTATTCATGAGTTGGGCTGTTCAATGTAGTAAAGATGACATCCTCTTCAAATTGATTTATAGATTTACCACATTGCACTAAAAATTCCAGCAGAATCTTTTTATAGATTTAGAGAAGTCAACTCAAAAATGTATATGGAATGCAAAAGGAATTAGAATAACCAGAACAATTTTGAAAAAGAAGAATAAAGTTGGAGGAATTCCATTATCTAATTTTATTTTTATTTATTTTTTAAAAAGCATTACTTTATTTAACTTTATTAATTAATTAATTAATTAATTATTTGGTAGACAGGGACAGAGCAAGAAAAAGAGAGAAGGAAAGTGAAAAAGAACCCACCAGGTCAGGGACTTGAACTGTGGTCAGCATGTGGGAGTCCAATACCCTCAACCACCATGCTACTTGCTGGCCCCCATCATCTAATTTTAAATTTTGGGATAAGGCTACTCTAATCAAGACAGTGGCAAAGAATAGTTACACAGATTAACATAATAGAACAGAGTTCAGAAAAAGACCTGCACAAATAAGGCCAGTTGACTTTTTACAAAGATGTAAAGGCAATTCAGTGAAAAAAGATACTCTTTGGACAACTGGGATTGGAACAATTGGACATCTATGTCCAAAAAAAAAGAAAAATAGAACCTTAACACGAAACTTTACACTTTATAAAAAAATATTGCTAAATGGAAGATAGTTCTAAAGGAACAATGTAAAAAGTAAAAATTTTAGGGAACCAGCAGTTAGCGTAATGGCTATGTTGCTGGACTCCCACGTAGTCGGCCGCCATTCGCGTCCCGGACCCGGTGGCTTAAAACTCACGCCGGGTGTGTGTGCGTGCATGCCCAAGATCCCGAGAGGAGAATGGAGGAGAAGGGATTGCGGCGTGACCATCCCCCCTGGGGGGGGGATTTCTCGCTTTCTGTCTCTATGTCTCTCTCTGTCTGTCTGGCGAGCGCACGTGCCCTATAGCGAAAACCTCTCAAAAAAAAAAAAAAAAAAAGTAAAAATTTTAGGAAAAAATACAAGATAAACCTTATGGGGTGGCATAGTGGCTATGTGGATGGACTCCCTTGTAGTCAATCATGGTTCATGTCTCGGACCTGGTGGCTTGAACTCAGGCCACGAGTTGTGCGTGCATGCCCAAGATCCCAAGAGGAGAATGGAGGAGAAGGGATTGCAGTGTGGCCATCCCTCCTGGGGAGTGATTTCTCGCTTTCTGTCTCTCTGTCTCTCTCTCTGTCTTTCCGGTGAGCACACATATCCTATAGCAAAAACCTCTCAAAAAATTCCAAAAACCAAAAACCAAAACAAAAAACAAAACATTATGACCTGGGTTTGTATAAAGAGTTTTCAAACATGATACCAACTGTGTCACCTACAAAAGATCTATTAAATTGGTATTCACCAAAACTAAAGGAAATGGAATGGCAAGCTATATGTAAAGAGAAAATATTTACAAATCAAATATCTGACAAAAGACTCTTATCTGTAAAGGGAATAGTTCATGCCAGCAAACAAAGACCATGCATGTTTCCACATAGGCAAGGCAAGGTTTGAATCACTATCAAATCTTGGGCAAACGTCTTATGATCTCCCTGGAACATGAGAACATGAGAGGTTTGTTAAATGTTACTACAAGGTCATTTCTCATTGACTTCCCTCTCTACCATGAGGCTGTCATAGACAGTTTTTCATTGTCTCATGGGTTCTGGTGAGGTACAGGGCTTTCTGCTTCACTATACTTAAGGTGCATCTGCAGCTATAAAACTGCTTAGCATAATCATAAAATGGGCTCTTCGGCAACTGTGAGAGGCTGTGCAACAGCGAATATCGCTGGTTTCTCAGAAAGCAAACAATTACACAATGCCAAAAGCCATGATTGGCTCCCCTTCAAAAACCTCACCTTCAAAACCTTGCTCTGATTGGCCACTAGAATCCCTCAGATTTGCATATCCAGCACCTCATGATTGGTCCAAAAGCAACCAACCATAACCCACCTTTTACAACCAATCATAACCCACTTTTTACAACCAATCACGGCCCAGCAACATGTATATAACCACGATGCCTGGCCCACAATCGCCAGACAACCCTGAAGATCCTGAAGAGCTGACACTGTGTCGTCTACAGATGACCTGGAAGACCCTGAAGAGTTGTAACACCACGTCGTCTCTGGACGACTCTGAAGAGCTGTGACATCACGTTGTCTCCATGCTGCTCACAATAGACGACGCGACCCTGAAGAGTTGTAACACTGCGTAGTCTCGTGCTGTACAGTGCTGCCCACAATAAACCGATGACCCCGAAGACACTGTGTCGTCTCCATGTTGTAACACTGCACCGCTTGTCCTGGCTCTAACTCCTTCCCTCAGAAAACCTGTTCGACTGTCCCCTGGGTTGGGTCAGGCAACAAGGTGTCTTATCATTTTTGTTGCAGTTATGTGGCCCCTTTGGTTTCAGTGCGCCCCCTGCATACAGGGCGTAGAGAATTGGCACCTTCAGCCAATTCTTCTTACTCCGTGTGTAAGCAATGAATGAATCTAAAAAGGGCTCATTGTTTTGTTTTTTTCACTAGTTGAAACTATTAGCATGGCTTTGCTTTGTGCTTGACAGTGTCCAGAATATAAAGAACTCTCAAAGTTCAACATTAAGAAAGCAAGCAACCCAACTAAGAAATGTGAAAGCTGGAGCCAGCAGGTGGCATGCTGGTTAGGGCGTTGGACTCCCACATGGCCAACTACAGTTCAAGTCCCAGACCTGAAGCCTTGCTTTCTCACTTTCCCTTTCTCTCTCCATCTCTTTCTGATGTGTGCACATGTCCTACAGTAAATTTAAAAAATAACAATAATATTAAATAAATAATTCTTTTTTATAAAGAAATGGGAATGTTGCTCAATCTCATTACATATCAGGGAAATGTAATAAATTAAAACTACCATGAAATTACTACTACACATCTATTATAATGGCCAAAATAAAAACAAGTGCTGGAGAATTCCCATTTTGATGGTGGGAAGGCAAATGGTACAGAATAGCTTGGCAGTTTCTTATAAAGTTAAACATATACTTACCATGTGGTCCAATAACTCATCGCCTGGGTATGTAACCATAGCAAAGTTAAGATTTAAGCTTAATCAAGACATCCTTAAGCTGGTGAATGAATAAATCAGCAGTGGGACAGCCATATAATGGAATACTACATAGTAACCAAAAAGGAATGAGATATTAATTCATGCCTCATGTGGTGGTTGCTAGTTAATCTACACATGCTAAAATTCTGAAAAGTGAATAAGTAACTTTATTGTTATGCATACAAAACAAGGGACAAATATGCAGTCTGTTTCTTAATTTATTTATTTATGTATTTATTTATATTTTAGATATTTTTGCTATAGGGTGTGTGTGCTTGCCAGACAGAGAGAGAGGAAGCAAGAAATCAACCCCCAGGAGGGATGGCCACACTGCAATCCCTTCTCCATTCTCTTCTTGGGATTTTGGGCATGGATGCACATGCACCTGACATGAGTTTCAAGACTCAAACTACAGTTGACCACGTAGGAGTCCAATGCCCCAACTATTATGCCACCTGCTGGCCCCAAGTCTATTTATTTAAAAATGAAATTTAAAAAGAAAAAGAGAAAGAAAGAGAAAAGGAAGGACTATTATAAAATAAAAGAGATTTGGGACTATTATAAAGTAAACAATAAAACCAAATGCCATTTGTGGATCAATTTAAGGCATTTTTACTACAATCAAGAACATTAATGTACGTATGAAATTATATGTTAAATTTAAGGATTTTTTTTAAGAAAGATTTTTACTAAATGGTGCATGCACTCACCAGAGAGAAAGAGAGACAGAAAGCAAGAAATCATCCCCTGGGGGAGAGAGAGAGACAGCCAAGTCGTAATCCCTTCTCCTCCATTCTCCTCCTGGGATTTTGGGCACACACACACATGCTAGCGGTGTCAGTTATTGTTTTGTTTTTAATAATTATTTAGTTATCTAATTCCATTTATTATTATTATTTTTTAATTTGACCAGAGGGAGACAGAGAGAAAGTGAGAAAGCATGCCACTAGGTCCAAGACTCGAACCACACGGTCAGCAATGTGGGAGTCCAGCATCTTTAACCACCATGCCACCTGCCGGCCCCTATCGATGTAAGTTTTAAGCTGCCAGGTCTGGCTTTGAACTGCGGTTGACTATGTGGGAATCCAGCGATGTAACCATTATGACATCTCCTGGTCCCTAAATTTAAGTTTTAAAGTATGATAATGACCTTGTGACTACATAAAAAAAATCTTGATATATGAGAACATACTTTGAAATATCTATGTATATGAAATAGTATGAGGTTAGAAATTTTCCTTAAGATACTTGAGGAAAATAGTAGGGGTGAAAGACTAGCAAATGTCAAAGCTAGAGATTCATCATACTATATCCTGTTTTGTAGTATATTTGAAGTTTTCCATAATTTTTCCTTGAAAATGAGATTTTTAAAAAATAGAGAATTTCTTGTCAATATTTATTGTAAAGCAGTAGACACAGGCCTACAATTAATTTCAATGTCAATCTCAAATCTTTCCAGTGACCCTAAGTAAATAAATGCTGCATGTGCCAAAAATAATACTGGCATGAAAAACAATCTCCTAGACATTTTATACTTTAAGCAATAAACTACTAAAATTACTAGATTAGTAAAGATTTGCAGAGATAGATTTTAAAACAGCAAGGCAAAACAGTTTTCAATGACACCCTTAAAAAAATGAAGGGCAAACCTGATTTTAAAGCAATAATTATGATCCTAAAAATCTCAGCTGAAAAACAAAATTAGTAGGCTTTTTGATTCTCATTAATATTTACACAGTGGTGCTTTCTCGCTGTGTTGGTCCAGCCTGTTCTTTTGAACATTATTATTATTTATCGTTCCTTGAGCACTCAGCACTGCATGAGATACAGATGATAAGTTCCCTCCCTAGGGAACAACAATCAAAGCCACACAAGCAAAACACAGGATTAGCTGTTTAAGAAATGAAAACCAAATGAAAGGTTAAGAAGCATGTTCTGAATTCTCTTTTATGTTTTTAACTCTCCTGATACAACATATGCTTCTTTAGGAGGTGTAAAACAAGACTGAAGACAGTAAGATAATGAAAACCACTGGCCTTGAAGAGAGAAAACATCCCAGAGATCATTGCACAAAAATTCTACCTTAGAAGGGACTAGCAGTTAGCGTAATGGCTATATCGCTGGACTCCCATGTAGTCGACCACGGTTCGTGTCCCAGACCCGGTGACTTAAAACTCACGCCGGGCGCGTGTGCGTGTGTGCCCAGGATCCCAAGAAGAGAATGGAGGAGAAGGGATTGTGTCGTGGCCATCCTCCCTGGGGGGGTGATTTCTCGCTTTCTGTCTCTCTATCTCTCTCTGTCTGGCAAGAGTATGTGCCCTATAGCAAAAAACCTCTCCAAAAAAAAATATATATATATTCTACCTTAGAAATCATCTTACTTTCTGATATTTAAAAATGATCAGAACCAACTTCTAGCTCTAGGAGACTAATAGCTCTGAGTCTGTGTGTGTGTGTGTGTGTGTGTGTGTGTGTGTGTAAGAGAGAGAGAGAAATAGATTTAGGTCTTCCAGTAGAAATTTTTGCTCTCTTTCTTTGGATAAAACCATTCACAACTGCTTTTCCCAGTCCATGCATTCCCGATGTAACTGTCAGTCATAGTACATTTCCTCCTAGTTTATAATAACATTGTGCTGAAGTATGTAGGCCTGGAGCAGCCTGAGAGGTGATTTCTCACTTTCCCTCTCACTGTCTCTCTCATGCACGATGGTGAAAATTAAATAAATAAATAAATACACAAATAAATAAATAAATAAAAGGAAGGAAAGGAAGGAAGGAAGGGGGAAAAAATGGCACTGGTGCTACCAGGTGGTATGGATGTTAAGGCACTGGATCCCACATGGCCAGCTGCAGGTTCCAGTCTGGAACCCGGCAGCTTGACAATCACGCACGTGTATGAGTACTCACCTAAAATCCCAAAAGGAGACTGGAGAAGTGATTGTGGCATGGCCATTCCTACTTGGAACTGAGATGTGAGAACACTTTCTCTCTCTTTCTCTCAGGCACACACCCTATAGCAAATTAATTAATTAATTAAAATGTAAAAGTTTCAAAATATTTTCTCTTCTCTCTATTCAGTTGTAAAGGCTGTATTAAAAAATGTTTATTTAATACCAGCAATATCAAATAAGATGTTTAAGTATTCTAAGTTGAATAAGAATACATCTATGTCCATTTTTAAACTACTTTATTCAGTGTCTCACTACATATGCAAAGAAAAACAGATACTGAGAAATTCCAGTTATAAAAATTATTTATTTTTGTTAATAATTATTTGTACATTTCAAATCAAATGTCATTTCCTCACTTTACTATTTTCAATTATTGCTTTATTTCTTTTATTGCACTTATATTTAAAATTATCTTATTTATTTACTTATTACCTTATTTAATAATTCCTACTTATTTGTTTATTCATTTACTTATTAGTAGCAAACTTTCCATTTTTTTGGTGGGAGAGATTTTTGCTATAGAGAGACAGAGAGACAGAAAGGGAGAAATCACTCCCCAGGGGGGATGGCCACACTGCAATTCCTTCTCCTCCATTCTCTTCTCCATATCTTGGGCACACACGCACATGTACACACGCCAGTGTGAGTTTAAGCCACTAGGTCTGGAACTCGAACCATGGTCAACTACATGGGAGTCCAGAGACATAGCCATTGTGCTAACTGCTGGTCCCAGCAAACTTGCCATTTTTATGTGCCATTGTATTTTTAACAGCCTGGTTTATGAAAGACAGAAAGTATCTGTTAAATTAATAAATAAATTACAGTGTTGTATAACAAATTAAGAGCCACTGCTTTGATTTATATAAAATATGTCAATATCTCAAAGCCGAAGGATGATGGATTGTTCTGTCATTTCCTATAAATTGCAATGGAAATCTGTTGAAAAAGCCCAGGCGTCAGTAGTGGAGAGAATCAAGTGGATTCCCTGCTCAGAGGTAGGAGATACTTAGCTGAGTCCTCAGAGTTTCAAGGCAGGAAGGCAAAAAGACTTTCTGCTTCATCCAGGCTAACTCCTTACTCATTCATGTTTCATTTTCTTCTTAAGAGAGATTTTTTGCTATAGAGTGCATGCATTCACTGGAGAGACAGAGAGACAGAAAGCGAGAAATCACCCGCTTGGGGGATGGCCTCACCTCAATCCCTTCTCCTCCATTCTCCTTTTGGGATCTTGGGCATGCACGCACAAGGGCCCAGAGTGAGTTTTAAGCCCGCTGGGTCTGGGATACGAACTGTGGTCAACTATGTGGGAGTCCAGTGATGAAACCATTACACCGTCTGCTGGTCCCTCATGTGTTGTTTCACAAAGATATCGAGCATGAACATTTGTTTGAAGAAAGGATTCCATTTTAGAAAACGGGTTTGGGGTAGAGTGGTGGAACCCACTGTTGTAGGGAATTTGGAGCAAAAGATAGCTGGAATGGCTTTGCGTCCTAAGTTATGTTGATGTTTCCTTTAAAAGTCAATGTCTCTAAATATTGTTTTTAGAGTATGATGATATAAAATTATTTCTGCCTCATTTTAAAGATTTAAGCAATTTATACTGCTTAGAATTTTAGCGATAAGTGAAACACTAAGGTTTTTAGAATCAAAATGTTTGACTTTTTACCTATGTAATAAAATTTAACCATATACTGGAGAATTTTAGAATCTTTGGGTTCAAAAGATTTGTCTTACTGTGTATCTTTCTTGGTATCTTTCTCTATAGAAAGAGAATATGAAAAAATGCTTAGTGTTTCCCCCCTTTCCAGGTTACATTTTATCTTGAGTAGATTCAAAATCAGATTAGCTGTAATAGGATTCCAGGATGTGGGCAGATGTCTACTCGTCACGGACGATCTCTCTTGCAATCAGCTCCTTCATTATCTCACTGGTACCACCATAGAGTGTCTGCACTCGGGCATCCACATAAGCTCTGGATAAATCAGAAGTTGATTGAATAAATAAAAGATATTAAGAAGTGTACATTTTGTCTCACTAGGTAACTATTAACTAAAATATTCATTTAATGAAATTCAAACAATAAACTCCTTTATAAATTACTTATTTTTTTCAGTTACGGCATTTATCCTAGATTGCTATAACTATAAAAAACATTAAGATACTACATCGAGGTTCATTTTAATTTTCTTAAAGAGATTACGAATTCAGAATAACATCTATATAAGTATGTTTGATTGAATTTTGTAGAAATTAGTGGTAATTTTGTTGAAAATAAAAGAGAAAAAAATTGCATATTTTCCTGTATCCCTTTAGATCCCACCACCATTACCACTATCAGGAGTATGAATTGATGCTTTAGAAAATATTACTTCCAGAAAGTTAGCAAGTAATTTATTTTTAGAAAGTGCTTAAAAATCAATCCAGTGACGTATGGGGTTAAAATATTAAGTGACAAAGTCCAGCGTCACAAAAATAAATAAATTGATAAATAATATCAGGAGTTCACTTTTGATAGCCATGACAGCAAACATGCCACTGTCCAGTTGTTTTTTAGATTTACTCATCATTTCATCTTCTCAGCCAAAGGATCAGAGAGAAATCATTATTATTACTGTTCAGTAGATACAGGAATTGAGGTTCAGAAAAGTTAATACATTTACTAATAAATTATTGCTATTTAATGATCACATAATAGATAAATTGGCAGTCTGAAATGAGAATGTGTGAGGTATCCTGCCTCTTAGTAAGGTTTTGTTTTGTTTTGTTTTTATATCCCAGTACTTTCACTGGCCCAAGCATTTTTATGTTTTTTATTTAGTATGGACTTTCCTAGTGGCTAAATTGAAAGGCAATTTTTCAAGCATAAAATCTGTTTTTTAATTTAATTTTTAAGATAAATTAAATGTGCCAAACTTTTAGAAACGTGAACAATTGTAGATTTATCCTTTCCTATGTTCATCAGGGTACCTTGCAAAAAATGGGCAATTAGTGAATATTTACTAATTTGATCTACTGTATTGAAACAGAAATTTAGACTCTCAGTACTTTCTGGTGAAGGTTCTAAAATCAAGAGACATTTATGTTTTCAATCATACATTTTTCTGAACAAATTTTGCTGCTCTCCGCAAAATCCAGCAGTTGCATTCTGAGTTCCTGTTTAGCACTTCAGTCTACTTCAGCAATCTCAATGCTTTTAGACATTTTTGGACTGGGTTGGGCATTTTTTTTTTCAACTTTAAAAAAGTTTCAGCGAGGTAATGACAAAGATCAGTAGACCTTTTATAAGTTACTAGTTAAATTCAGTCATCAACTAAAATTAACAGAGAAAGGCAGCAGAAAAAAATGTTTAACCAGACTGCAGGGAAGCTCCACATCTCAGGTTCCTCCTAGCATAGCAGAGAAGCCTTCAAATGGCAAAGATCAGACCTCACTTCTCACAGGCCCAAGCTAAATGTGGAAGACTGCATTAAACCTATATGCTAAACTAGTTATTCACACACACACACACACACACACACACACACACACACATACATACGCAAAAAGCAAAAAAAGCAAACACAAAACACCTCTTTGTCTCTGAAACCAAGACACACATGCACACACACACACACACACACACACACACACACTAACAATGTAGCTTAATCTGAGGGATATAAGAAAATACAATTAGAATCATTTTCCTATCAAAGTCTGTACACTATATAAACATATTGTCTAATAGGTCTAATTGACTTTTTTAAAAGTATATGCCAAAAAATACATAAATCTCTTAAACTGCAAACAGGGATTTCACATAAGCCAGCAAGCTACAAATTTTTACGTACAACTGACCTGAAGGAATTGATTCTGAAAACTCAGAGACTAAGGCTTATGAAGCCAATCTTAAATCATCTAGATAGTTGTCTCTTTCTCACCTAATAATGTCTTTCTTAGAACCTAACTAAGCTACACAAACTGATCCACACCAAGTCTACATTCTCTGCAGCAGTTGTAACAACACAGTCAGGTAGAAAAATATAAACATAATTATTATTTAGCTTTTTTAGCATCCTGAATATTATGAATAAGATATATAATATAAAAAAACATGAAAATACACGGGAAAAATTCTAGTGATTTATTTTGTGCTAGCATAACTCAAAGTTTACTTCTGGTTTCATGATTATACAAAGATTTTTTTTTTTTTTTTTTTTTGGAGAGGTTTTTGCTATAGGGCGCATGCGCTCGCCAGACAGACAGAGAGATAGAAAGCGAGAAATCACCCCCCAGGGGGGATGGCCACACCGCAATCCCTTCTCCTCCATTCTCCTCTCGGGATCTAGGGCACGCACGCACATGCGCCCGGTGTGAGTTTAAGCCACCGGGTCTGGGACGCGAATCGCGGTCGACTACGTGGGAGTCCAGCGACATAGCCATTACGCTAACTGCTGGTCCCCAAAGATTTTTTTTTAATGTCTGCTTCTGATTAAGGCCCATTCGAAGTACTCCTGAAAGTATATACCAAAACCCACATCCAAGAACTAATTTAAAAAAGAAAAAACCATCTAGCTAGTTCATGCCTACATTCTCAAGCAGAAAAAAAGTCTGGTTGTTGCTGGCTTTTTATAAAAGTTTATAAATTATATTTACCCAGTGATTAAGACTTTCTGTGCTGCCAAATGGCTAGAGAAAATGAGTAAATTATATCTACTCTGAAGCTTCTGTTTTTAATGTAACTTTAATAAAAATGTTTATTTTCCTCAGTAAAGACTATAAGCACAGCTAACATTTTCAATTATGCTTGTTAAAAAAATAAATCTGAAAATGTTAAGCTGCCAGATTGTGTATGAGTTTTTATACTTTTTTCTTCGGATATTCTACATTTAGATAAAAACTAGAAAGTATTTAGAAATTCATTGCAGTTTGGTTCTCATATTCAGAATTACATTGAACTTTTTTTATATCAAAAATTGACTCTGAATGAAAAAAGAGTGAATTAATAGATATAATCTATAGATAGACAGGTATAGGAGTCCACGGCATGAGCTGCTAAGTCACTGCTGCACCAGAGGCTGGGGTGACGTAGGAGGTCCAGGTCCTATTCCTGGCTCAACCTGAGAGTGGGGGTAGCAGCACTTGCCTGTATTCTACACTTGCTTGTGTTCTACACATGCCTGTATTCCACACATGCCTATATTCCACACGTGCCTTATTTCCAATTACTCAGAGGCTAAGGCAGGAGAATTCCAACAAATTGAGAATCTGTCTTAAAAAAAAATAATAGCGGGGCCAGCAGTTAGTGTAATGGCTATGTGGCTGGACTCGAACGTAGTCGACCGCGGTTCGAGTCCCGGACCCAGTGGCTTAAACTCACGCCGGGCGCATGTGCGTGTGTGCCCAAGACCCTGAGAGGAGAAAGGAGGAGAAGGGATTGCGGCGTGGCCATCCCCCCGGGGGGGTGATTTCTCGCTTTCTGTATCTCTGTCTCCCTCTGCCTGTCTGGCGAGTGCACGCACCCTATAGCAAAAACCTCTCCAAAAAAAAAAAAGTAGCAGAAAACTTCCTTGGGAGATTGTATAAGCAGGAGATACTGTTAAATAAGAGGAAAACTGTATTTCCTAAAGTGATGATAAGAAACCCCATGGGGAGATTACTGAGGTGAAAGACTACGGGGAAAAGGAAGAGGAAATTAGAGAGATGGAGGAAGAAATATGAAAGAGGATACTGCTTATTTATGAATTGATATTATGGTTGATATTAACAAGACTATCCATCATTTCATACAATAAAAGGAGATATGTTAAATTTCCATTGAATTTGAGGGAAATAATTATTTAGAAAAAATAAATACTTTTGTTTTATTTTCAGAGCAAAATAAAAAAGTATTTAACACATTACATCTTATGTCCTTTTCACATGTAGGTTAATTTTTCTGTATTGTTCATTTGTTAAAAAGTGATAACTATCTATCTATACAATGACTCAAAGCTACGCATCAACTTTCAGTATAATGGCCTCTTCATAGTCTTTTATTGATTGATTGATTGATTGATGAAAAGTTTGCCAGAGGGGGCACTAGCAGATGGTGTAATGGTTACATTGCTGGACTCCCAGTTAGTAGACGATGGTTTGAGCTCTGGACCCAGCAGCTTAAAACTCTCACCAGGCACATGTGTGTGTGCCCAAGATACCAAGAGGAGACTAGAAAAGGTATTGTGGTGTGGCCATCCCCCTGGGGGAGCGATTTCACTCTTTCTGTCTCTCTGTCTCTTTCTGTCTCTCTGGTAAATGAATATGCCCTATAGCAAAAATCTCAGAAAAACAATTTGCTAGAGAGTGTACGTACTTGCCAGAGAGAGACAGAGAGAGAGAAAGTGAGACAGAGAGGAAGAAATCATACTCCAAGGGGGTATGATCATGCCACAATCCCTTCTTCTCCCTTTCTACATCCTCTTGGGATTTGGGGCATGCTCACACACACACCTGTTATGTTTTTCAAGTTGCTGGGTCCGGAACTTGAGCTGCATGGTTGACCATTTGGGATTTGGTTCCCTTAAGCAATTGGCCATGAAGTCAGACCTGTTCACTTTCTTTAAAAATGATTAAAATTTTTTAAAAAATACCAATAAAAAGGGATAAGATCCTAGTCATTATTCAATTAAATAAAGCTGCTACAATTTGTTTGAACATATTCTGCAGTCAGTTAAAACATAAAAATATTTCATACCTCCTTTATCTCTACACTTGATATAAAAAGTACAGTAAAGAAATTTTCCTTTTCCTTCATTCACATCAAGAAGAGTGTAAGAGAACAACCATACTAACCTTGCAATCGGATATTCCCACATGTATCCCCAACCTCCGTGGAGTTGTACACAGTCATATGCTATCTTGTTTTGTAATTCAGATATCCTAGATGAACAAAAGAAAAAGCAGAAAATGTTTAAAGTCAAAATGTACAACTCTTTAAATGCACACAATTATCAAGCAATTCAAATGGCATATTAGCCAATCAGAGAAGATGGTAAAAATTACAATTGAAATAGAGAATTTTCACATAAAGAATGCCTCTTGGTCAATTACACTTCTTGCTATTTTTTGTTAAAGCTAAGAACAAAATGCAGAAAACTCAGACGATTAGGTTCCATCTAGTTGAGGGTTTGAAAGGATATAATGAAGACTTGAATTTGCCCTTATTTAATTATCGCCTTTATTTATTTATTGGGTTGTCAGAAAAGTCATGACATATTTTTCTATGTAAAAATGTATCACTACTTTTCCGAAAATCCAATACTTCACCAGAGTGCACATATGCTCACCAGAGAAAGCCAAAAAGACAGGAAGAGAGGAAAAGCACCCCCTTCCCTAATGGGGTGTCATCACACTGCAATCAATCCCTTCTCCTCTGTTTCTGTATCCCATCAAGATTCAGGGCATGCATGCACATGTACCTGGCATGTTTCCCAAGCCGCTACGGCTGGGATTCAAATGGTACAGTTGGCCATAAGGAATTCAACTCCCTTAACCACCAGGCCACGGAGCTGGCCCTGGTCTAATTTATTTAGATTCTCAGTGTAATCTAAACAACTCCGCCATCTAGTTCTTTTTTACCTTTGAAATATGCCAGAGAGAGAGAGACAGAGAGAGGGAAAGTGAAAAATCACTTCCCAGGAGGCATGGCCATGTGCAATCTCTTCTCAGGATTTTGGGCATGTGTACAAACATGCCTGGCTTGCTTTTCAAGATGCTGGGTCTAGGTCTTGAATAATGCAATCTGCCTTGTGGGATTCAGTGGCCTTAATCTCCATGCCATCCGCTGGCCCAAGATGTCATCTTTTTATTTATCAATTATAATTCTGAATTTTAGTAACTATGAAAAAAACTTTAGAGTTTTGACTTTCCAGAAATAAACAGAAGGTAAAACTGAAAACCTAAAAGGACAGACTATTAACGTACATGCCATCACATAGGAAACTTATTTAAAAATTATTTGGGGTGGGCCAGCAGATGGTGTGGTAGCTGAGGCACTGGACTCCCACATGGTTGACCATGGCTCAAGTCCCAGACCTAGTGGCTTGAAATTCACTCTAGGCGTGTATGCGTGCTTGCCCAGAATCCCAAGAGGAGAATGGAGGAGAGAGGGCTATGGTGTGGTTGCCCACCCTGGTGGGTGATTTCTCATTTTCTACTTCTTGTCTCTCCTGTGAGCACACACACACTGTAGCAAAATATCTCTCAAAAAAAAGTATTTGGGGGAATATTATTCCTGAAGTGTACAAATGTGTGTGTGTGTGTGTGTGTGTGTGTGTGTGTATGTGAAGTACTTGACAAAAATTCTTCTTTAGGTTTATCACAACAATTTAAAACATTTTATTTTAATTTATTTTATACATTTAATCACTATATATTACTACAGCTTGTGAAGTAAATTTACCTAACACGAATACACTTCACACCAGTCCAGCTGAAGATACTATACATGTTATCATCAGTAGATAATTATCCATTTCTGTGTCCCATAAATGTCTTGCCACTCTAGTTTTCTCCTTGATTCTTTTACTCATACTCTCCGCTTCTCCCAACCTCTTCTCACACTGTCTTCAGTATCCATAACCATTTTCCATGTTTCTATATCTTCTAATCTTTCAGTTTCCACCAGAGTGCCGTCAGTATATATTAAGTGGAGACATGACATACACTGTCTCTCTTTCATAGCCTGGCTTGCTTCATTCAGCAATAAATCTTCCGAATTTTAATTATTAAAATCCCTACCGGGATTTTATTCATCTCAAGATAAAAATATGTTAGTTCAAAATTCTGAAAAAAAAAAAAAAAATAGGGCCACCAGATGGAGAGGTAGTTAAGAGGCTGACCTCCCACCTGGCTGATCACATTTCCAGTCCCAGACCTGGCTGCTTATTTTCTCACTGTCCCTCTCTGCCTCTCTCTGGTAAGCACACAAGCCCTATAGCAAATTAAAACAAAACAAAACAATAATGAATAAAATTAAATAAACAATTCTTTTAAAAAATTTCTAGGAAAAAAAGAAAAAAGCCAGGCATAGCAGTGTACCCCTGTGGTCTCACCCTGCTATTCAGGAGACTGAGGCATGAGGTTAATGACACAGAGAAACCTGTTTAAAACAACAGACACTTACACACACACATGCATCAACTACACAATAAAAGAAAAAAAAAACTTCCTTTTTTTAAATAGATTTTTGCTATAGGGCACATGCGTTCATCAGAGAGACAGAGAGACTGAAGTGAGAAATCACCGCCCAGGGTGGATGGCCATGCTGCAATCCATTCTTCTCCATTTTCCTCTCAGGATTTTGGACATACAGGCCTGGCATGAGTTTTAAGCCTCTGGGTCTGGGACCCGAACCACTGTCAACTATGTGGGGTAATGTAACCATTACATCATCTGGTGGTCCCAAAGAGAAAACAATTTTTATTAAAAATATTTTATTGATTTTTCAGTCGTAGAAAACATAAAACAAAGACAAACATAGATACTTAAAATTTTTTTAAATCATTTTTAACTCAAGTCATAGGATAGGTAAAGATATTTCTGAGAAATACAGTAACAATGTAAGGTTTAACAAACAAGACTCTGGAGGCAATAATATTTGGAATTTAATCTTTTTTGTTTTTGTATTTGAAAAGTATTTTGGTGAAATATTTAGCTATAATTAGTTGCTTTCTCTGCTTCAATATAAAATATCACATTGAATGTGATACTGCCTTATAAAACTGCTGTTTTCAAAAAACAATGAGGTCAATAGCTATCCAAACTTCTCTCTTTTCCAAAAATATCTAATTTTTATTTTTATACTTGTTTCCCCACTAGTCAAAGAACTTATTGTAAAGGTTCACCCTAGTAAGTCCACATTACTTTTCAACCTGGCAAGTTTATTATTACAGAATCATTACATAAAGCACCAAATATTTCCCCTACTCGACTTATGACTGAACTGAACACAAGTTAATGAATAATGACAGGAATTTTTTCGAGGTTACTTTTGGGTTAATGAGACATGAGAATGTTTGTTTTTAAAAAGAGAAAAACCAAATCCATTTCCAAAAGCCAATACAGACTGTAAGTTCCTGCATTTTGAAAAATACAAAAGCCTTCTGGGGGTCTTTTTTCAATTAATTCATCTTTAACATCATTGCTAATCATCTTTTATTCAAAGGAAAGTCTTTCGAAACTTCATAGGACTTTTTTTTTTCCCCTTTTACTTAATAGAACAAGTACAACTTTTAATTATACAGGCAGTACTTTAAGAATTTTTTCCCTAGGTCTGGAAAATGCCTTAAATAGAAAAATCGCGTCCAACCTAGTCATTTCACAGATAACAAAAACTTGTCCCAAAAGAAATTAAGTTTAATTATAGTCATTTAATGAAAGAATTGGGGCTCCAACTCAAAATTCTTAAGTTGTACTGTTTTCTTTCAGCCTCACTACACGGCCCTATACACTGCCACTTAGCAGATAATCTGAAATTAAACTATTATGGAATGAACTAATCAGTCACCCTACTTCAGTCTCTTCATATTTCATTTTTAATAACAGGTTAAGAATTAAGTGCCAACTCAAGTCATTTTTAGCACATTATAAATAGGCTTATAAGACTTTTCAGTATTTTTTTTTTAAAGAAGTTGGTTCTTGCTGCCATATTTTAATTTACAAAGACTTCTTCCTTTAAGATCCTCAAGTCTGAATTTGAATTTGGCAGAAATCCATAACAGTCTGAGTAAACACCGCATGTTAACTACTGTAGCATGCATATATTTTGCCATGGAAGCAGTGGCAGAGTCCAGATTTCTCTTTGCATGCAGCTGGAGACAGCTGTCCATAAAAGCTCTGGATACACAGATGTGCGTCTTTAATTCTGCTAGTTTATGTTGTACTGTCTTGAGTCGAAAGGAAACAAAAGAGAGAAAAAAAATAAGCACAGTAGAAGTACACATTTTGACTCACCTGGTATATCAAAAATTATATAATAAAAGATCTGTATCATATAAAAAGCAAAACAAAAAAGTGTAATTGCTGTTCTTTTCCTCCAAAAAAGGGCATGTTAGCTAATAAGCTTAAATTCTAAAACTCACTACATTTCAGTGCTAAGGAAACTTATACCAAACAATGAAAAAACAGGTAACTACATAATGTTGCATGTTTTGGATTCATGACCTCAATGTGTGAGCACCATCTTGTGGTATAGTCTTTCAAGTACAGCTATTTTCCACTAGAGACTAAATTCTTAAAAGATTGTTTTTAAATATTTTTCTTCATGTAATTAAGTCTATATATTTTCTTCCTTCTTTGTCTTAGACTATAGCAATAAAGTAAAAAGCTGGAGGAACAAGAGTGTTCTCTATGTTCATAATCATAACATCAAAAATATTTATGAAACATTTTATATTGCAAAGTAGAATGCAATAGAAGAATCATGAAACAGAGAATTTAAGAGATAAAATAAGGTACTCCCACAGCCTCTTCTACCCTTCTACTGGCACTCCCATCCCTCTCAATAGCTTGTCTAGCATAGTCTCTAACTTAAACTGAGTAGTCTGAAATTGTCAACATTAATACACCTTAGGTCTACCTTCCTCCCTCTGCCAGCCCTGGACAGCCAGCGGTATTTGAAATTCATTCTAGTTAGATCATTCTTAGTTGTTCCTGAATGCTCTCACTTCAATCAAGTTTTATTTCATTCCTCACTCTTGGCACTTGTACAACCTGAACTCTGAGTTCCCATCTGTTCTTTTTGGCACCAACTCTTGAACCTCCTTCGGGAAATTGGCTCGGACCAGAAATGCTGGCTTTCTACTCTGGGTAGCCTCAAGAAGTACACTCCACTCCACATTAGATGACTTCTTAGATCCAAGGCCCAGTGGTGGTCAGCTGGCTCTATACTCTTTGTAGAAATTCAGATAGAAACAGTTCCAACCATCCTGCTGTGGAATTTATGTGTGAGAACTTCACTGTGGCTAATACAAGGTATATAATGGAAGTTAGTGACAAAGGTTATGAGTGATATTCAAACTAGAAATTCAATTCTCCCACTTCTGTTCTGGTAAGCTCAAGCCACAGATAAGTTCTCAAAGAAGGATCGTGGGGAACCAGCAGTTAGCGTAATGGCTATGTCGCTGGACTCCCACGTAGTCGACCGCCATTCGCGTCCCGGACCTGGTGGCTTAAAACTCACGCCGGCCCTGTGTGCGTGCGTGGCCAAGATCCCGAGAGGAGAATGGAGGAGAAGGGATTGCGGCGTGACCATCCCCTCTGGGGGGTGATTTCTCGCTTTCTGTCTCTCTGTCTCTCTCTTGGTCTGGCGAGCGCACACGCCCTATAGAGAAAACCTCTCCAAAAAAAGGATTGTGAAACTAGATTTTTTGAGGATGAAGACTTGCTTTTATTGGTATCTAGAGTAATTCTCAAACCACAAAACTGAATCTTTTGGTGTCATTGGTGATGGGATCAGTTTTAGTATTTCCCATTTATAGAAAATAGTAGAATGGGAGAATAAGACTCAAAACCAGGTGAGACCAGCCCAAGGTGTATCAGATGGAGTAGGAGCTCTGAGAGACAAATTTTTCATAGGTGTATCAACATAAACACTGTGCTGATGAGAAACCTGACTGTGTTTCCAGTGTCTTTTCCCCACCCTGTTCTAGAAACAGAAGCTAACTAGAATGTGATGATTCAAAACAGTGGAAAGGCTGTATCCTGATGTCTAATTCTGGACAGGCTGGGTTACATCAAAGCTTTCTTCCCTTCTCACATTGCCTTACTTTTTCCATTTCTATTATTATTCGTTACATATTTAATTAGGCTAAATCTCTACCTTTTAATCTGCACAGTTTCCCACTGCCACTCCACACATTTAAGTTTATTCACAGAAAACATAACAATCAAACAAGAAACTTAAAAATTGGGGAAATAATTTTCTCTAAAACAAAGAAATACCTTTTGTTTTATATATATATATATATATATATATATATATATACACACACACACACACACACACACACACACACACACATATATATGTATGTATATATATCCCATAAAAGTCCCTGAAACTGAGTTCTAAGCCACGTCTGGCTTAGCTCGATGACACTATTTACAATACTTCACTTAAAAAACAAGGAGGACTCCGACAAATTTAAAAATGCTTTTACCCCAAAATGATGCCACATTTAAGAATTGAAGCATTACTTACAAAATGAGAGAATCGAGATCTCTAAGCCCATTCTCTCATACCAGAGCTGTTTCTCTGTGAATCCTGGGAGCTTCTGTAAACTGAAGTTCAGTTTCATACCAAGATGAAATCATTAGAATTCATTCTTCAATGCATTCAGTGAGGTATAGTATGCTAAAGGAATTAAGGCTCTCAAGAGTATATAATCTACTCTCCAGGGATAAAGAGTTTAAATATTTATGTACTGTTGGTATTCACTGAATTCATTGGATGGTACTTAACAAATCTGGTCTTTGTTCTTCACTGCAGGCCCTGCATAATGCTCTCTGAAATCATTCTCTAATGGCAGCTAATCGCTGTACAACACATCATTAGCAAGGTGCTTTTTGTGAATCATCAACATGGTCATAGCAGTATTTTTAGTAGTCATTAATATTCACTAATAGAAAATACTGCAGCTACCATTTATACCAAAACTTCTCCTGATGTTATTAAGTGGACTAGATAAGTCTATTCCAGAGTTCATAATGACAAAATTCCTAGAGTCATAAAATTATCAAATTGGAAGATACCTTAGAGTAGTTATCTAGAGAAGTTCTCTAAACAACACCATTACTGCTATTCTTACATATTTATATATTAGAACTTATTATGAAATAAAAACAAATTAAGTTTGTGACCCACTACAGTTTGAGTGTGTCCACCAAAGATTAATCTGTTGAAGATTGGTTGCTATTGTGATTAAGGGGATGGAAATTTAATCCAACTATGATTGGAGAGGTGGGGCCTTTGGGAAGTGACTAGGCATCAGAGTGAGAGCCCCATGGTTGGATACTTGTGGGTTTGTAGGGGGACACAGAGATACAAACAGTTCACTTTGTCTGCTCTTACCCTCACTATGCAATGCCCAGATCTCTCTCCGAACTCCAAGAGGAAGACCCTTACAGATGTGGCTCCTTGACCTTGGACTTCCAATACCATGAGCTAAATAATTTTCTATTTTTAATAAATTACCCAATCTCAGTTATTTCTGTTAAAACACAACAATGGACTAAAATACTACCTAATTATATAGCTAATTAACTCCACACTCAAGGTCTTCAAAACTGGATATTACCTTTTTGGAGGCATGGGAAAAGTAAGCTTTCTGTTTTTTTCCTCCCCTTTCTTATTTCTTTCCCTAATTTGTTGTACCCTTATATTCAAGATCATGTACTACACAAGAAATGACTATGGTTCTCATTGGAAAAGAACATTCCATTTTCACTTCAATCCCCTCTGGGTGAAGTATATAGGGGGATAAAAAAGGTTCATTTACTTTAAATTTCTGAGCAGTGAAAATAATGAATATTTCTGTATGCTAGGTCTCTATTCTAAAAAACAAACAAGCAAAAATTGCAACATGCATCCAAATGGTCAGAAAGGCCCAAAATGCTCAAAACACAAGGATAATAAAAAGAAGGAAAACTGAATATTTACATGGTCATAAAATGATATTTGGTCCCATTTAATGTAATATTTAAAAGTCTCCTATTTCTATAGAATAACTTGAACAATAGCTTGTTCAGCTTTAGAATAGAAGACATAGGCATTAATATTTTCTGAATATATTACTAGCCTGAAATATGAAAATACTATTCAGAAATACTTATTTACTTATTATTATTATTTTCAAAGTATTATTTTATTTATTTATTTTTATTTGACCAGAGAGGGACAGAGTGAGAGAGAAGGAAAGTGAGAAAGCAAGCCACCAGGTCTGGGTCTTGAACCGTGGTCGACCATGTGGGAGTGCAGCACCCTTAACTACCACACCACCTGCCGGCTCCCCAGAAATAGTTATTTAGATAAAATAGGAAGATTAGAAGAAATATCTCAGAAATCTCAGCACACACACACTTACTGGGAAATATTCTACTACTTAGTATCAATAATGTACCTGTGGAAGCAGAATGCTACTGCTACCTACTGAAATTCTAATGAACTACCACCGAAAAAGCAAAATGACACTGTCTTTGAAAGAATTACAACTATTTCTTGTCTTTTTGCTCTTGAAATGTAATCAATAAATATTTTTAAAGGGCTGTTTTTGCCCCATGGAGAAACAGCATAGGCTAATTTTCTATTTTCTTCATGGCTAGATGTCAATTCACATGTGCTTCTAGCCATTCAGGCTATCTGGGTAATACTGTAGTCATTTTTATTATAATTTAATGAAGTCCATAAACACAGAAAATGTAAAGGATGCAAAAATGTGTCCATTTACTTCACTTGTCATAGTAGCCAGAAGAAGACTAAAGTGATGACTGTTTTAATAAACATTAAAAAAAAAATTACAGAGTGTTGTGTGCACACATGCAGGTACGAGAAGAGAGAAAGAGAGAGACAGAGAGAGAGAGAGAGAGAGAGAGAGAGAGAGAGTCTCAATGCTGCAATTTTCTCCAGGCCTCAAGTTCCTCAGGACAGTGGGTGCTTCTCCACGTGCACCCAACATGTTTTCAGGCTGCCCAGGAATCTAAACCCCTAGCTGCCATATGACTTCCAACTTTGCAGAGCCCATGCATTATGGCTGGGCCTAATAGACATTTTTTATGTAAAAGTGATGGATTTGGAGTTCAGAAGCAGATTATATTGATTCCACTTTGGGGACAGCTGAGAAAGTCTTACAGTGATATCAAGTGGTATTATTTCCTTCATATTGCCATGGCCTATGATGTGTATTTCCAAAATCATACCTATGAAATTACATTTAAGCACACTCTCCTTCAAAGGTATTCAACACATATTTGCTTAGGAAAAGAAAAGGAATAAATAGCATATGTCAATATTTCTCAGTGAGGGATTAATAGTATTTAAGTGAGACAATTATAAATAAGTGCTTGAGAGGAGGGGAAGTCATCAATAACCACTGATATATGTAAAATGGTGATCCATAAATAAATGAGAATATAAACCATAAAGTCCTTGCACATAAGAAAACCACAGTTTAGCAAATCATCATATTTACTTTTTTTTAAGGTTTGGTCATAGGGCACATGCACTTGCTGGACAGAGACAGAAAGAGACAGAAAGAGGGAAAGTGAAAAATCACCCCCCAGGGAAGATGGCCATGCTGTAATCCCTTCTCCTCCATTCTCCTCTTGGGATTTTTGGCATGCATGTACACACAACTGATGTGATGTACATCTACTGGCTCCAAGTTGTACTGGTTTTCTTTAAAAAATAGTTATTTATTTATTTTATTAGATTATTTTTAAAAATTTGCTGTATGGCCCTGAGCTCACCAAAGAGAGACAGAGAACAAGAGAAAGGGAAAGTAAGAAAGCAAGCCAACAGGTCCAGGACTTGAACCATGGTCAACCATGTGGGAGACCAGCACCTTAACTACCATGCCACCTGCCGTCCCTGATACTGGCTTTTAAAATGTTTCTTGACTGAATTTGTGCCTCATTTTTATGGATCTGAACTGTTTTAGGTTGGTATGTCAATAAGAAAGTTAGGATGTAAAGATTTTTTTTTCAGATGTAAAACAGTTAACTTGATGACCATGTAAGTAGCAAATAGTTCCCAACACGACAGACAGAAGATTCAGATAGGAAATGAGGTGAAGAAGTTAATAAAATGGTCCCTTTTTTGGAACAAAATGGAGCAAAGTATTAAGTAAGGGAAAAATAGTAACAGCTAACTTTAATGGAGACATATTTGCCAGGCAATATTCTAAACACTTTATGCGTATCATGTAATGTAAACCTCACAAAATCTTATGAAGTATCTACTGATATTATTCATAACTGGAAAATATTTATTTTTTTAAAGAATTATTTATTTAATTTATTTGTTGTTATTATTATTATTATTTTTTAACTTGATCACACACAGAGAGAGAAAGAAAGAAATAGAAAGGTAAAGTGAGAAAGCAGGCCACCAGGTCCGGGACTCAAACTGTGGTCAGCCATGTGGGAGTCCAGTGCCTTAACCACGATGCCACCTACTGGTATAACTGGAAAATATTTCCATTTCTGAATAAATTGCATAAATGGTAAGATTTTTTTCAATTTAAAAGTATTATGATTTCACAAGTCAAGTAAACTTACAAATCTTTCAAACAGGAAAATATTTCTGAATGAATACAACTTGCCTAGGCTACAGGGATTCAAGTAGCTGTGCTAGTACTTAAATCACACCTGAACATTAATTTCTGGTCCTGAAAAGTATCTCATTTCTACCTTTCCCTTCATAAAACTTCCAGTCAAGTCATCCCACCTAAATTTTTTTCAGTAGAAATCCATCTCCAGGAATAAACACAATCATTAACCTTCTCTGTATTTAGTCCTGAGCAGTTAACCATTCTAGTAAACTGAAATACAAAAAACCCAGAACATATCACTATAAATCCATGATCACAGTGGTCCTCATTAACTGTCAACAGGCGTGCTATGTTTCTCTAGTTACTTCTGCCTCCGCCTCCTACTCTTACAATATTTGCAACCTTTCTCACTCTACTTGGACACCTCCATTCCTCCTTCACTCATCTCTCTTTGAAGAACTAACTTCCCCTGTTGTTACTTAAGAAAATAGAAGACTTCTGGGAAAAACAAAAAACGAGACCAACAAACAAAAAAATTTCTTTTTGCATTTTACTAGTAACAGAGCTATGTATCTGACTGAACCCATACACTCCCTTCTCTCTTTTCCTCCTGTTAAAACAGAGGAAGCTCTTTGTGGGAGACTGTGCACCAGCGAGTCTGCCGAGGCCATTTTCATGAGTCTCTTACTATTGCCATCTTAGGAAGCCCTTAAGTTTCAATTTCTCAGAGAGCAAACAATTACACAATGACAAAGGCCATGACTGGCTTCCCTTCAAAACCTAACCTTCAAAACCGTACTCTGATTGGCCACTTCCCATGGCGCTCACAGATTGGTGAGCTTAGAATCCCTCAGATTTGCATATCCGGCACCTCATGATTGGTCCACAAAAGCAACCAATCATAACCCACCTTTTACAATCCTTCATTTAACCAATCACCACCCACCAACATGTATATAACCACGATCCCTGGCCCACAATCTCCGGACGACCCTGAAGAGTTGTAACACCGCGTCGTCTCTGGACGACCCTGAAGAGCTGTGACACTGAGTCCTCTCCGGAAGGTCCTGAAGAGTTGTAACACTGCGTCGTCTCCGTGTTGTAACACTGCGTCTCCGCGCTGCTCATCCCGTCTCTCACTCCTTCCCTCACTCCTTCCCTCAGAAAACCTGTTCGACTATCCTGCGGGTCGGTACAGCTCTTCCCTCTTCTGGTGAGGTGGGAAGACCTATCTCTTCATATGAATCAGAAACCCCACTTTCAAGCTTTGTCAAAAACCCTATGCAGTTGATTATTCCCTCTAAATTTACAACAGTCTCTAAATACTTTGAGCATTAAAGCATGCTCCAGAATTCCTATCCTAATTTGAGTCCCAACCCTCTCCCCCACTTCCCCTTTCTCTTCTCTGTTACCATCCTTTCTCAACTACCATTCTCAGTCAGCCTCAGGAAAGAGCTGCCTGCCACCAGCATCTTTCCTTTTTCATTTCTGTATTCTCCTCTGCTCACTCCAGTCAGATACCCTCTCACCTCATGAATGGCTCTTATTACCTTCCACATTGTTAGAGCCGATGAGCCTCTTTAACCTTCATCTTATTTTTCTTGTAAATAGCATCTGGTCCCACTCTCTCTTACCTAAAATCCTCTTCCTTTTGGCTTCTGTGACAAGACTCACTTTGTTTTCTCCTTTCTGGCTTTTATTCTCAGTCATCTTTGCAGGCTTTTTCTTTCCTATAAATCATGTAGTTTCTCTTAGACTCTGTTCTTGCAATCTTCTTGTTGTATTCTGTATTCTCTATCCTTTAGTGATCTAATTCATTCCCATGATGTCTAATACCACTTTATATGAAATTACTCCAAATTTGTGTTTACTCTAAAATTGTTTCAGATGAAAAAATTGATATCTTTTAATACCAAACTAGAACAACAACCTTACCTGCAAGTTTGCAACTGTTTTCCCAAAAGCTTTTCTTTGTTTTACATAGCTCCTAGTTTCTTCAAACATGAATTCACTGGATGAAACTGCCCAATCAGCGATTACCAGCCTTTCCTATAAACCAAAAATTAGGTCTTGACATTATTCCAATGATATAAGTAGTTTTCAGACAATTTCAATTCTTATAAACTCTATAATCTTTATAATAAACTCCTAAAAATTTATTTATTTTTTAACTCTATCAGGAAAAGAACTCACAGAGATTTATACATTATTTTGACCTATCTGCAAAAATAGCTCTCTATATCAAATCTTTTATGTGTATGAGGGACTGTCTTTATTTTACATACATATAGATATATATGTCTATTTATCTATCTATCTACCTATCTATCTATCTATCTATGAGTGTGTGTGTGCAATAAATGTAATTTATTTAATTTCCTCTTCTCTTGACTCACACATGAGTAAAGAAATCCTATAACTATTGATTTTTATTTCTTGATCTTTGTGCACTGTAAAACTTAATATATCTGTAAAAAAAAAATTTTTTTTTTGGAGAGGTTTTTTGCTATAGTGTGCGTGCGCTCGCCAGACAGACAGAGAGAGACATAGAGACAGAAAGTGAGAAATCACCCCCCAGAGGGGATGGTCACGCTGCAATCCCTTCTCCTCCTTTCTCCTCTTGGGATCTTAGGCACGCACGCACATTTGCCTGGCATGAGTTTTAAGCCACCGGGTCCGGGACGTGACTACGTGGGAGTCCAGCGACATAGCCATTACACTAACTGCTGGTTCCCAATATATCTGTAAAATTAACATCTTGAAGTGCACAGATTAAATTCTCCCTATTAGCCTTTCCAGTGGTGATGATCTCCTCATGAGAGCATGCCTCTCGCAAAGGACCTCCTCCTCCCTCTCCAGAAGAGGAGAAGGGGAAAGAAGAAGCACCTGGTGCAGAGCCCAAATTCCTACTTCATGGATGTGAAGTGCCCAGGATGCCATAAGATCACCATAGCCTTTAGCCAGGCACAAATGGTAGTTTTATGCATTGGCTGCTCCACTGTCCTCTGCCAACCTACAGGAGGAAAAGTGAAGCTTACAGAAGGATGTTCCTTCAGGAGGAAGCAGCACTAAAAGCATCCTGACTCAAGAAGAGTGGTGGGCCATCCCAATAAACACATTCTGAATTAAAAAAAAATTCTACTATTAGTGCAAAAGTAGCCTTAGTTGTTTAGTTCCACAATGCTGGTGATTTCTATTGTATTTAACTGCGCATGTTCTTAGCTCTTGTTTCTCATTTCATGTTTAGCCCAAACTATGGCAGCCACCAGACTGTGGACCTCCCTTACACTGGCACTAGATGCTCAATGATTACTCAGCAACCACACTCCAAAAATACAGATGTGGAGACTGACTGTCTGTGGCTAAAACTTTTCAGATTTTTTTTTTTCCCTTTGACTCACAGTTCTTATTTAAAAACTGCCAAATGTTTCAGGTGACATTCTGACCTGTGGAAGCTCTTGCATGAGATAATAGAAACCTTTATTCTCTTCTCCAAGTAAGGCACTGGCTGGCAAACGTACATCTTCAAAGAACAGTTCTGCAGTATCCTAAAAGAGCATACAATTAAATAGAGAATTATTTCATTTAAATCTCCCAATAACCAACAAGATGACAATTATTGCTTTCATTTGAGGGGAAAAAAAGGCAGAAAACAAATTGCAAGTTAACATGGAGTCGTTAAGGAACACAACTAGTCAGTGGTAAATGAGGGACTCAAATCCAGGTCTAGCTGATGCCAAAACCTGTGACTTTTCCACTGTCATGTACTGTCATTCTATTTAAATATTGTCCAGTTCCCTAGATACGAGAAACTAAGATTTTCTAATGCATATTCAGCAAAATATAGTTTTTGTAATGCACAGGAAAACTATTTTCTGTATTTCATAGTTTTCTTCACTCAGTGTCACAAATAGATGGCTCATTACCCGGAAGTTAATGGTGCCATTTCTAAAGCAGATAATCAAAATACTCTGATTCACTTTCATCACTGACCATTAGCAATTCAATGACATAAATGAGAATCAATCTCCATTACATTTCCAAAATACTTTTTTTTTTTTTTTTTTTAGAAATTCAGCATAGGAAGGTATGGTTATGCTATGTGTGGTTCTTTATGTAAGTCTTCTGTCTGATTGATGGTAAACTCAGTTATTGCCTGAGCATGTTTTTATTTATTTTTTTAAAGTTTTATTTATTTATATAGGAAGCATATTACACATTACCTGAGCTTTTAATCCCATTTTATGTAGTTTTTTTCCCTTGATAAATCCTTTCATTCCATTTTCCACCAGAAAAAGGCTAATACCATGGGCAGGGGAGCGAACTTCACGATTTGTTACTGCAACCACTATCACGACGTCACTTAAGTGCCCATTAGTGATGAACACCTGCAAAATCCCAAGTACACTATCATGTGCAAGTTTTCATTGGGAGGAAAACATCACATTTAAGAAGACTGAAACAGACAAGGCATGCTTTAATCTTCTCATTGTACCCTACCCAAGTATCTGCAGGGTTAATTATTCATATACAAAATTATTAAAGAACAAGAGGAAATTATCCAATGCTTCAAAGAATGGAGCTTATACATCTTCTTCTCACTATTCATAGTATTAAAAAAATGAGATCATGATGTTCTAAAAATGAAACCAAGTTATCTATGAAAATGATAAATTGTATTTTAAAAGAAGCTACAGATAAGGAGAAGAAAGCTTCTGTAAAAGACGCTGTACTATTAAAATAGTTATACTCAGGTGGCATGGTGGTTAATGCGCTGGAATCCCACATGGTCAACTGTGGTTCAAGTCCTGGACCTGGCAGTTTGCTTTCTGATGTTTCCTTTCTCTCTCTCTATGGTCAAATTAAAATAACAATAACAAATAAAATAAATAATTCTTTAAAAATAGTTATACTCAGCTTTTGAAATTTTCCTCTGTGAATAAGAGAGATGGAGAGAAAGAAAGAGAGAGACAGAGAGAGTGCTATCCCAATGGGAATTTGATGCAACAATCTACTCCCAGCCTTATTCAGCCCTAAATCATGAACACACATGTGGCTGGTGTACTCAGGGAGGTCTCCAGACATAAACTCCAAACCTACCCATGTGGGTCAGAGCATCATGTTTTACCACTGTATCATTGTCTGTCTCCAACTCTCAGAGTTTTCAGTTTTTGAAAAGGCCTCATTTTGATTTTCATACTTAGTAGTCTACTTTATTTAAGATGGCTTATATAAGAAAGATACTATGATTAAGAGGGATAAAATAAACTTAAGAGGGATTATCAGATGATATCAATTTAGAAAGCAAAATATTAATATATTAATAGAAAATATTATCTTTTGGGACCAGCAATTAGCGTAATGGCTATGTCGCTGGACTCCCATCTAGTCAACCATGGTTCAAATCCTGGATCCGGTGGCTTAAACTCACGCTGGGTGCGTGTGTGTGCATGCCCAAGATACCGAGAGGAGAATGGAGGAGAAGGGATTGCGGTGTGGCCATCCCCCCTGAGGGGTGATTTCTTGCTTTCTGTCTCTCTGTCTCTCTGGAGAGTGCACGTGCCCTATAGCAAAAACCTCTTCAAAAAAAAAAAAAAAAGAAAAAAGGAAGAAAATATTATCTTTTAATTCCACATTTTTCCTGGGTCATCTTTTTTTTTTTTTTTTTTTTTTTTTCTGAGAGATTTTTTACTATTTGGCATGTGTATTCACCGGAGAGACAGAGAGCGACAAGGAGACAGAAAGTGAGAAATCCCCCCCATCCCACCTCAGGATGGCATGGCTACACCACAATCCCTTCTCCATTCTTCACTCAGGATTTTAGGCATGCACACACATCCACCCAGCATGAAATTTAAGCCACCAGGTCCAGGACTCAGGCATGAGCCCTATGGCAAAACAAACAAACAAACAAACAAACAAACAAAAAATAATAGCAAGTTCAGCTGATATATATATATATATATATATCTGTGAACACAAATCTGACTTTAGGCATGAAACTCAGTGAGTAGAATGAATACACTATAAGGTAGCACCTGACTGAGGCTATATAGCTTACTGTGGTCATTTAAAAGGTATTTTTTTGTTTTTTGAGGTTTTTGCTATAGGGTGCGTGCGCTTGCCAGAAAGAGACAGAGAGACAGAGAGACAGAAAGCAGGAAATCAACCCCCACACGGGATGGCCATGCTGCAATCCCTTCTCCTCCATTCTCTCGGGATCTTGGGCACGCACGCACACACGCCCTGTGTGAGTCTAAGCCACTGGGTCCGGGACCCGAACCGCAGTGTACTACATGGGAGTTCAGTGACATAGCCATTATGCCAACTGCTGGTCCCATTAAAAGGTATTTTTTAATAGGTTTTTAATTTCAAGAAAGGCAGTTTTGGCTTTAATAAATCAAAATTTAAAAAATGTTAAAGAGTGCTTTGCTTAAGACTTAAAACAGATTAAGATTTTGTTCAAATAGTAGATACATGAACCTGTTGGTAGTTCAAGAGAAGACAAAAATCTATAAATCTGGAAAACAAAGCATATAAAAAAAATCATGTTTTAGTCAGAAGTCATAAAATTCTATTTCACCAGTTCAGTCTCATGTACTTTATCTTCTGTTGTGGTTCGATATTTCCGCTTAAGTTCTGGAAGATAACATTCAACTCAAGATTTGTCCCTACCATTAAATTGGCCATTTTCTTAGTTGTTTCTGAACTCTTATTTCTGTGTGTCTGCATTTAGTTTCCCTGATATAGCACTCTCTTCAGAATTTCTTGGAGAGCTGGTCTGGTGTCAGTAAATTCTTTCAGGTTTTGTTTATCTGAGAATGTTTCGGGCTTTTCTTCCCATATGAGAGAGAATCTTGCTGGGTATAGTATTCTTGGTTGAAATCGTTTTTCCACTCAACATTTTGAATATGTTTTCCCATTCTTTCCTTGCTCGCATTGCTTCCAATGAGAGGTCTGCTCTTAGCCTGATGGGATATCCTTTGTAAGTAACTTGATATTTCTCTCTTGATACTTCTTTCTGTGGTTTTGGGCAATCTGGCTATAATGAGTCTTGGAGAAGATTTTCTTGGGTTGATTCTATTTGGAGTCCTTTGTATTTCTTGGGTCTGGATATTTGACTGCCTCTCTAGTTTGGAAAGTTTTCTACCAGGATTCATGGGAGATTATCAATGCCCACATTAGTCCCTTCACCATCTGGGGATACTGATTATTTGGATGTTTGGACGTTTAATAATATCTAGTATTTCTTCTATATTATTCTAATTTTTTTGGCTATTTTTTCAATCTTTGTGGTGTATTCTTCTAGTCCAGCAATTCTGTCTTCTATGTCTGAGATTCAGTCTTCTATAAAATCTAGTTTGCTTTTAATACTTTCAAGGAAGGTTTTGATTTCCTATATTACAGCCTTCATCTCTATCAGTTCCATTTGATTTTTTTTTTTTTTTTTTTTTTTTTTGAGATGTTTTTGCTATAGGGCACATGCACTTGCCAGAAAGACAGAGAGAGATAGAGAGACAGAAAGCAAGAAATCACCCCCCAGGGGGGATGGCCACGGCGCAATCCCTTCTCCTCCATTCTCCTCTTGGGATCTTGGGCACACATGCACATGCACCTGATATGACTTTAAGCCACCGGGTCTGAGACTTGATCCGCGATTGACTGTATACATGAAAGTCCAGCGACATAGCCATTACACTAACTGCTGGTCCCCATTTGATTTTTTTTTTTTTAATGGTGTGTATTTCCTCTTTCAGATCATGCAAGAACTTCCTCACTTCCTGGAACTTGGCTCTTTTCTCCTGCATCTTCTGGAGTTCATTGTCTCTTTTCTCTTACATCTCTGTTAGCTTTTCCATGGTGAATATTCCAAATTCTTTATCAGACATTTCTGTGAGTACCATTGTACTGTTTGTGGATGAAGAGGAGTTATTCTTTTCCCTTGGGGGAGAAGTATTTTCTTGGTTTCTCATATTTCTTGTGCCTCTGCAATGATTTCTGATCATCTGATGGGTTATACGCTTCTTTTTAATATCTTGAAGTTCAGTCTGAGTGTTCAGAGGCATGCAGGAGGAGGTGATCTGCAACCTCACTGCCATTCCGTTTTTCTCCCTTTGTGCGGCATATTCAGTAGGAATTGAGGAATATTCTGACCCTAATTGTGTTCAAATGTTTGGCTTCAGTTGACTTATACCTGTCTAGACACTCAATGTGTGGAGCCTGAACAGCGAAGAACAAAGTGGTGAAGGTAAAAAGAAAAAGGGAAAGGAAACAGAGAAATAGAAAAAAAAAATTCTTTTTTAAAAAAATCAAAAAGTGAAAACCCTAACAATAGTCCCCAGTGGTGGAGTCTTCTCTGAGACCTGCACTTTTTCCTCTCCTAGATGGGAGGAAGGGAAAG
This sequence comes from Tupaia tana, assembly GCA_026018925.1. Classification (NCBI taxonomy): domain Eukaryota; kingdom Metazoa; phylum Chordata; class Mammalia; order Scandentia; family Tupaiidae; genus Tupaia; species Tupaia tana. Next base: position 32,498,813 of record JAKSZU010000001.1, on the reverse strand, counting down.
ATAAGAATTAGCAAGAGAAAGGAGGATCTGAGAGCCAAGAAAATACTTCATCTTAAAAAATAAAAAAAGTTAAAAAATGAAAAGACAGAGAGAGACAGAGAGAAGGATACAAGGAGGACCCTACTCGTGAATCAGGTCTAGAGGGTGAAGTCTCAGCAGAAAATCTTCCTTAGTTTAGTCCCTGAGAGCAATAGTTCCCAACTCTAACGGTAGAGTCTTCTCTGAGGCCTGTACTTTTGCCTCTCGTACATGGGAGGGGGAAAGGTAAGAATTACCAAGAGAAAGAAGGATCTGAGAGCCAAGAAAATACCTTTAAAAACCATGTTAAAAAATGAAGAAACTGAGAGAAGGATCCGGGTGTTAGTGGGTGCTACCACTCGTGAATGGGGTCTGGAGGGTGAAGTCTCAGCAGAAAATCTTCATTAGTTTAGTCCCTGAAAGCAATAGTTCCCAGATCCAATGGTATCTAATTTTTTCTAACCTATTTCATCCTATTTTTTTTTTTTTTTTGGAGAGGGTTTCGCTATAGGGCGCGTGCACTAGCCAGACAGACAGAGAGAGACATAGAGACAGAAAGCAAGCGAGAAATCACCCCCCAGGGGGGATGGTCATGCCGCAATCCCTTCTCCTTCATTCTCCTCTCGGGATCTTGGGCACGCACGCACACACGCCCAGCGTGAGTTTCAAGCCACCGGGTCTGGGACGTGAACCGCGGTCGACTACGTGGGAGTCCAGCGACATAGCCATTACGCTAACTGCTGGTTCCCTTCATCCTATTTTTAAAAATCTACTCATTTATTTTCAGTTATATTGTCTTTACCTTATTTTCAGGCCCTCATCATTTTTTTTGCTTTAGTTTCTCTTACTGATTTCTTTGCAACTCCATCATTTATCATGATGTCAAAGAGATCTTTCTAAAATACAATTTGATCATATTACTTTCACACTTAAAACTCTTTAAACAACTACTAATAGGCTTCTGGATAAATTCTAACCCCTTAGCAGGGCATGTAACATTCTTCACAAATAAGCACTTGATTACTTCTGCCTTATGTCTTATTCCACCTCCTTCATTTCTAGTCAGCTCTATTGAATTACTCGTTGTCCACCACACTCCTGGTCTTCCTGATGTATGGATCTTCAAAAATCTTGTTTCCTCAATTTAATAGGCATTTTCATTCTGTTAGGATGAATTCTATGCTGGACTAAAGTCAGACATCACATCTTCCAAAGAACTCCCTAAATTCTCCAGGCTGAACTCTCATACCATCCTGAATTTATCAATGTCTTTGCACTTATCCAGCTATATTCAAATGACCATCTATCTTCTGTGCTTAAAATAGTTTTTGGCATACAAGAAGACTTTAGGAATTTTTAGAAATATATTTTGCAATATATATTCCTCAAAAAATTTCTATAAATCATGGAAAAAAATTTTTTTCAAACAGTATTGCTCCATTACATCATCCACTTGCTCAAAGAACCTTTTAGGTCTCCCTACCTTCCCAAGATAACAGTGACTATTTGTGTAGCTGACATAGTTAAATTGTTAAGAGTGCTTTTTAAAAAGTTGTTATTTTCTTTTTATGGAGGCAGCATCCTCAACAGGATCTTCACGCCATGATCCTCTCCCAAGTCTTGCAGCCAACCAGTGCCTGTATGTATGTCTGGCATGCTCAGGTAGTCTTGGCACACAAACACGGAGACTTATATATGGCTTCTAACATCATGTAGCAGCACTCTGACTGCACATGCCACCATGCTGGGCCTGGGCCTGGGTGGGCCATGAATGACACAACATCCAGAAGTTAGTAGCTGTATGCTCTAAAATCCATGGTCTCAGAAATGTATTAACTATAGATAAAAGACAAGCAATAGAAAGGAAAGGAAGGTAGAAGCAGTGCATAGGGCAAAATTTATTTACTTTAATATTCTGTTCTCGATTTAGTAAAATCATGTAGAGTTCTCCTTGGAAGTAATTATGGAAGAGAATGAATAGATTCTGAAATATTTCTTTTTTCCCCAGTTACTTATTTATTTCTAATACACATTTATGAAAGTATGGGAACTATCAACATATATCCACATGTGAAGTAACTTTATCAACTATAGCGCTTTTTTAGAACAAGTTCTAAAATAGTTCTACAATACTTTGACCTAAGGAATGTTTCCACATTGATCAATCTCCTTTTCTTTTCTTTCTTTATTTTAAATTTTTTTGAGAGGATTTTGCTATAGGGCGCGTGTGCTCACCAGAAAGACATAGAGAGACAGAAAGTGAGAAATCACACCCCATGGGGGATGGCCATGCCACAACCCCTTCTCCTCCATTCTCCTCTAGAAATCTCGGGCACACATGCACACACCCCTGGCATCAGTTTAAGTCACCGGGTCCAGGACTCAAACTGTGGTTGACTACATGGGAGTCCAGCGACATAGCCATTATACCAACTGCTGGTCCCAATCCCCTTTTCTAGTAAAGTTATAAGACAATTTTCATTGTAAGTGGACTTTGTAGGTTTGTTTCTTAATTATGACAGTCAAAACATTTGAATAGGGAACTGACTCTGTGGCTGAGCAGTAATGATGTTGCTTAAGAGAAGCCAGTTCCCACATGGCAACTAAGACATGCTGGGCATGCAGATCCAACAGGCTGGAGGACTGGGAGAAGGTGCTTGCAATGTGACCAGATCCTATAGAGGGTGCTCATCTCTCTGTCTCTCACTCTCACTTTCACTTACATGTACACATTCTCTATTATGAATAAAAAAAAAATTGAGGTCCAGCTCCATGGCCTGGTGGTTAAGGAAGCTGGTTTCTACATGGTCAACTGTGTGGTTCAAGTCACAGGCCTGCAGCTTGATAAATACTCAGAGTGCATGTGTGTGAGTGCCCAAAATCCCCAAAGAAGGGAGAGATGGAGGAGAAGGGATTGCAAAGCAATCATTCCGCAGGGGGATACTTTCTCCTTTTACTCGCTGTCTCTATTTGATGGAACCTCACACCCTAAAAAAAGGGGAGCTCAGTCAGCCACTGTAGTGCAACAGTAATGCAAGTGCCATGCAAGGTTGGAAGCCATAAGGCCAACTACAGGTTTAGATTCTGGATCAGCCTAAAAACACTCCAGGTGCATACACAGGCCCCCAGGATCCTGAGGAGCTAGAATGCTGGGGAATGGGGATCACAGCAATGATGAGACCCTGTTGAAGGTGCTTGCTTTCTTTTTCTTTATCTCTCTCGTACACACATGTACTATTGTTTAAAAAAGATTGAATAAGGTTGAATTATCCCAAATTTAAATTATTCTATATTGCATTCTATGCACTCTTTTGACTTAATGTTAATATATAATTATTTTCCTATACCATTAAAAATTTGGTGTTACTGGGGACCAGCAGATGGCGTAATGGTTACGTCGCTGGACTCCCACATAGTTGACCACAGTTCAAGTCCCAGACCTGGTGGCTTAAAACTCATGCTGGGCATGAGTGCCGAAAATCCAGAGAGAATGGAGGAGAAGAAATTGTGGTATGACCATCCCCTCTGGGGGTTGATTTCTCACTTTCTGTCTCCGTTTGTCTGACAAGTGCACATGCCCTATAGAAAAAAATCTCTCTCAAAAAAAAATTGTTGTTACTATTTTAGTGGTTGTATATTAGTTCAGATGTACTAAATGTAAATATGTATATAATATGTAAATACATATTCCTTCACTTTTACTTACTTTCAATTTTTTGCTTTCCTTATTAGAAGACACTATTTTTGAAACAGGATCATTATTATCTTTCCTGGATAGTTCCCACAAAAGATCATGACTAATCAGATTGGGCCTGCTTAGAAAGCTAGAATCATAATGGACTGTGGTTCTTATTTCACTTTTGAACAAATAGCTTACTCTTCTTTCAAAGTAAACTCTGTGTATACAGGCAGTTAATTAATCATAACCTGCAATTAGTATGTTTATTATTATCCTTAAGATGAGTAACTTAGACTAATATTTCTTTTCCTTTTTTAGAGAGAGCTTTTTGCTATAGGGTGTGTGTGCTCGCCAGAGAGACAGAAAGCAAGAAATCACCCTGCAGAGGGATAGATACACTGTAATCCCTTCTCCTCTAGTCTCCTCTCAGAAGTCTGGGCACACATACTCATACCCCCAGCATGAGTTTTAAGTCACCAAGTGTGGGACCAGAACTGCAGTCGACTACTTGGGAGTTCAGTAATGTAACCATTACGCCACCTGCTGGTCCCATAGACTAATTTTTGAAAAATGTCCTTTTTTACCTTTATCTATCATACATCTTTATGGCATACAATATTGTTTTTCAAAGCATATATGTAATGTGTGATGATCAACTCAAGGATATTACCATATAGTATATATGAAAGACATTAGTGACCCAAGAAAATCTATAAACAGTCAGCTGAAGTGGCACGATTGTAACACAATGCTCTACGATGCTGAAGTCATATGCTCAGTTCTGTGTTTGTGTCCTAAAGTCTCCCTGTACATACTAGGTGTGCATACGTGCTCATGATCCTGGCTGAGGGTGGTCACATTATAAGGAAACTCTTTGGGGTGCCTCTTTCTTTTGCTCACTCTCTGTCTCAGAAGAAATAAAAACCTTTTTTAAAAAAGAATGATTTAGTTAATTTTATCTATTATTATTTTTTAAAAAATTTGATCAGAGAGAGAGAAAAATAGACGGGGTCTGCCCCGCGGGCCGTGGCCGGGGTCTGCCCCGTGTGCCGCATCAGCTGATGGCCGTCTCTGCTTTTCTGAGCTGCGTTCCTGAAACTGTGTTCCATGGAGATTCACCTACATTTGCGAGGCTGCACGAGACCCACCCTTGGTCCAGCCCTGAGTGGAGTCTACGTTCCCTATTGTTGGGAACTTTATGATTTGATAATTGGAAAAAAATATCATGTTTATCATAAAAAATAATTAGAATAATAATAATAATGATTGGGGGAAACATAGGAAAGATATTGAATGTTGAAGCGGGAGATTAATGTCTCTGTACTGACTGACATGCATGGCATTCCCTTTTGAAAAAGCAATGTAATACACTGTAAAGTTATATGTAATTCAATGTAATAAAAAAAAGATTAAAAAAAAAAAAAAGAAAGTGAAAAAGCAAACTGCTGTTTACAGGACTTGAACTGTGGTTGATTATGTGGAAATTAAGCACCTTCACCATCATACTACCTGCCTGCCCTCAAAATAAAAACTTTAAAAAATGAAAATTTCTCAAGGCGTAAAGAAGACCATATCCAAATTTAGAGATTCAAAATGCACTTTGATATATCAAATAATGAGAAGTACACATTTTTCATATTTATTTGACAGTATAGATATTTTTATGTATAATATTTACAAAACTATATTAAGGAATATTCTTTGAACCAGACTGCTTAAAATGTGGTCTGCAGACTGATGTCAGTCCACATACTGTTACCAGTCTCTGACAATATAAGTACAGAAATTGAGAGTCTTTTTTAGGGGTTTGACAGTGTTACAAGATTCAAGCTGGTGATTTTATAAATACAAAGGCATTAGCTTAAAACTAATTAGAAATAATTTTTTTTAAAATGAGAAACAAAAACTACTTCTTTAACAGACTTTGGAACATAGTTTCAGGAAGACTTCCTTAGAACAGTGTAGAAGATGAACATCTCTCCTTCCCTTAACACTCAACCAATAACAAATATTTACTGAGCATATACTAGACACAGTTTTAGGTAGACACTAATATCATTTTTCTCTGTGATGTAAGATTTTAAGTGATATGTTAACTCCTGAGCCCATTAGTAACCTTAATTGGAGGGACTCTCCCATTACATGGAGACTCTCCCATTAAGTGGAGTCAACCCATCAGTGGGTTGATTGAATCTTAGAAAGATTACAATATTATCTGCCCTCAATGACATTGTATTTTAAGGGATATATTGTGTTGTCAGAAAAGTCATGATACATTTTCACATAGAACAACAGAAAAAATATGTCATGACTTTTCCAACAACCCATGATATACTCCAGAACTGTCTGTAACCTTAACTAGAAGTGCTCTCCAGTTCCATCAGTGGGTTGACTGATTCTGAGAAGGACTTAAAGACTCTTGGATTCTACTACTGATGTCTTTCTCACCTTGATATTTTGAAACTCTTCTTGATATCTATAAGAAATCTTTTTTTCCTCAAATATTTCATCAACATAAACTTTAACTATTGTTTGTATTTTATTTGGGCAATATGAGCCACATTGTCCCTTTATGGTTTGACAAATGTTGTTTGGAAGCTACCATTGCCTTTGCCATCTTAGCATGGAGGTATTGAAAATGGAACATGGAAGAGGCTAACACTGATATCATGTAATGTAAATGTTGTAAATTTATTATGGTTTCAAGAAACTTAAAACTCAGTTCTTACGTGATTCCCTGGATCTAACAGAATTAATGATGAGTAGTATTTGAGACATGCTATCCATGACAACTCTGGAGAGAAGAGCTACAGATGCCTTTCTTTACACACCTTGCTTCCATTGAGAATCCAGTCACTTCCATCCTTTCTGGCATTTGTCTTTATTCCTTGTAAGTCACTGTATTTGAAAGAAAAGATGAAAAATTCATTAACTGGTATATTATAGAACATAACAAAACCCAGCTAGCATTCAAAACCCTCAAACTCAACTCAGATGACATTTCAAGGCTCAATACACCCTTGAAATTATATATCCTGATGTACAGTACTTACCCACCCTTATACAGCTTAGTTCCTTCCTTAGCTCTGTTTCTGAAAAGTGTACTTATTTAATAGACTATGCCTCAAATGTCACTTCCTCTGATAAACTTGCTCAAGAAAGAAAATAGAATATTTTTCTAAATATAAACATATATTTGAAATTAAAACATGAAAAAAATACAGGCAGAATTCCAAAGGGAAAAAAATAATTAAAAGCTAATTTTATTTCCTGAAATGAACATTTTAAAAATAGATCTTTCTGGGAACCAGCAGTTAGCGTAATGGCTATGTCGCTGGACTCCCACGTAGTCGACTGCGGTTCGCGTCCCGGACCTGGTGGCTTAAACCTCATGCTGGGCGCGTGTGCGTGCGTGGCCAAGATCCCGAGAAGAGAATGGAGGAGAAGGGATTGCGGCGTGACCATCCCCCCTGGGGGGGTGATTTCTTGTTTTCTGTCTCTGTCTGTCTGGCAAGCGCACACGCCCTATAGCAAAAACCTCTCCAAAAAAAAAAAAAAAAAAGAAAAGAAAAAAAATAGATCTTTCCAATCTTTTTCTATGGATATATATAAACATATATATGTATTTTAATAAAACTGGAACCACACAAAAGATTTTTATCTCTGGGGCCAGCAGGTGGCGTGGTGGTTAAAGGCACTGGACTCCCACATGGCTGACTGTGGTTCAAGTCCTGGACCTGGTGGCTTGTTTTCTTGCTTTCTCTCCCTCTCTCTCTCTGTCTGATCAAACTAAATAATAATAATAATAGTAATAAATAAAGTTATATACAATAATTCTTTAAAAAACAGATTTTGATCTCTCTCTCTCTCTCTCTTTTTTTTAAGAGAGAGAGATTTTTGCTATAGGGCACATGTACTTATCAGAGAGACAAAGAGACAGATAGACAGAAAGCAAGAAATCACCCCTGGGAGGAATGGCCATGCCACAATCCCGTGTCCTCTCATGATCTCAGGTACACACGCACAGGCGCCTGGTGTGAGTTTTAAGCCACTGGGTCTGGGACTCAAACTGTGGTTGACTACGTGGGAGTCCAGCAACGTAATCACTATGCCTTTGCTGGTCACAGGATTTTGATCTCTTAACAATATCTAATGTTTTTCTATAAGATAATTTGTATCCATTGTATAGAACGTCTTCATATGAAAGGCCGGCCTTGTGGCCTAGTGGTTAAGAAAACTAGATCCCACATGCCTGACCATGGTTCAAATTCTGGCTCAAGCAACCTGAAAATCACACTGGGCACATGTGTATGTGTGTCCAAAATTCCAAAGAGATGAAGAAATGGAGAGGATATTGCAGCATGACTACACCCCACTGAGTGGTGCTTTCTCCTCTTTCTTTTTCTCTCTCTGGATAGTGCATGAGCCCTCTGGCAATAAAAACCAAAATGCCATCACATAGAATTATGATTTTTAGGGACCAGCAGTTGGCATAATGGCTATGTTGCTGGACTCCCACATAGTTGACCGCGGTTCGCGTCCCGGACCCAGTGGCTTAAAACTCACGCCGGGCGCGTGTGCGTGCATGCCCAAGATCCCAAGAGGAGCATGGAGGAGAAGGGATTGCAGTGTGGCCATTCTCCCTGGGGGCTGATTTCTCACTTTCTGTCTCTCTGTCAATCTCTGTCTGTCTGGCAAGCACAAAACCTCTCCAAAAAAAAAAGAATTATGATTTAAAAAAAAATAACCCCCTGTTGTTGAAACTAATGTAGCTTCCAACTTTCATGATTATCTTACAACAAATAACATCACATATAAATAACCACTCATGGGAACCAGCAGTTAGTGTAATGGCTATGTCGCTGGACTCCCACGTAGTCGACCGCGGTTCGCGTTTCGGACCCGGTGGCTTACAACTCACGCCGGGCGCGTGTGCATGCGTGCCCAAGATCCCGAGAGGAGAATGGAGGAGAAGGGATTGCGGCGTGACCATCCCCCCTGGGGGGTGATTTCTCGCTTTCTGTCTCTATGTCTCTCTCTGTCTGTCTGGCGAGCGCACGCGCCCTATAGCAAAAAACCTCTCCAAAAAAAAAAAAAAAAAAAAAAAAAACCACTCATTTATTACTTTGAGATTATTTTATGATTCTTCTTGTATGTGCACTTTGTATTTTGTAACCTATAGCAATTTGTCTAATGCTCTCTGTATTATCCTGAATAATGACTCAAAAATATCAGGTCCCAATTCCTGGAACCTGTGTTACCTTATCTGGAAAAAAGGTTTTGCAAATGCAATTAATTTAAAGATCTCAAGATGGGGAGATTATTGTGTATTATCTGAATAGGCCCTAAGTTCAATCACAATTATCCTTATAATAGAGTGGCAAAGGGAAGTTCCATGGATAACGGACAAAGGATAAGAAGACAGTGTGGCTACAGAGGCAGAGAGTTAAGTGAAGAGGCAAAAAGCCAGCGAAGGCCAATGGCAACAAAGAAGGAAGAGGCAAGGAGCAGATTCTTTTCTATGAGCTCTTTGGGGTGTGCTACCCTGTGGATACCTTGATCTGAGCTTGATGATACTGATTTTTGACAACTGGCCTTCCAAACTGTGAGAGAATAAGTGTCTATTGTTTTAAGCCACCGATTGTGTGGTAATTTGTCACAGAAGCTATAGGAAACTAATATGCTCTCCTAGAGCATTTACCCTGAATTTCAGTTATTAATAAAGAGGTCTTACCTTTCCCACCTACCACACTCACCAGACCAAAGCTTTTTGAGAATAAAGTGTATATCAAGATCATGTTTTTATGTCTCTGTCTAGCATATTGCTTTGTACATAACAAGCACTCAACAAGCATTTGTTGAATACTTATTAAAAATGTCAAGTAGGGCCAGCCTATGCATGGTGGTTAAGGTGGTTGGACCCCACACGGTCAATTCTGTAGTTTGAATCCCAGGCCCAGTGGCTAGAAAACACATGGGGCATCCATAGGCATGTGCCCACAATCCCAAAAAGAGGGAGAGATGAGAGAAAAGGGGTTGCAGCATGACTAAGCCCTAGGGGAGGGAGGGGTGCTTTCTTGCTCTTTCTCTCTCTCTCTCTCTTTCTCTCTCTCCAGTGAGCACCATTTCTAAAACTGGTAAGAGTGGCTTGCTGTGTCTAAACTGTGGGCAAACAACATGGTGTAGGCTGAACACCTGCTTTTCTTCTGGGAGTCTCAACTTTTGGTTCATAGGCAGAGGGTTCCTATGTGACCAACCTCCAATAATATCCTGAGTACTGAGTCTCTAATGAGTTACACTCTTGTGCTCAACATTTCGCACTCATTGGTACAAGTTGTTGCTGAAGGAATTAAGCAAGCTCTGTGTGACTTCACTGGGAGAATCTTGGAAACTGCTCCTGGCTTTCCACACACTCAACCCATAAGACTTTTCCTTGTGCTGATTTTGCTTTATACCATTTCACTGTATTGAATTATTGCCATGGGTATGAGATATACTGCTTGTGAGTTGTCCTAGTAAATTGTTGAAACTGAGAGTGATCTTGGGCTCATCTCACACACCAAAGCATTAGAAATATTAATTCAAAACCTAACCATTATACATCTTGTCACTTCAAACATCACAGGGAAGTGCCAGAAGGAGACTGTGTATAATCCAGAGCCACCTCTCAGAAAGACAAGTCCAATGACAGAGATCTGTTAATCAGTTTGATTATCACCAAAGGAGGTATGCTAATAGTGAGCATTTAAAAAATTATTTTATTTATGGGACCAGCAGTTAGCGTAATCGCTATGTCGCTGGACTCCCATGTAGTCAACAGCGGTTCACATCCAGGGTCCGGTGGCTTAAAACTCACGCTGGGCACATGTGCGTGCATGCCCAAGATCCCGAGAGGAGAATGGAGGAAAAGGGATTGCGGTGTGGCCATCCCCCTGGGGGTGATTTCTTGCTTTCTGTCTCTATGTCACTCTCTGTCTGTCTGGCGAGCGTATGCGCCCTATAGCAAACACCTCTTCAAATAAATAAATAAATAAAGTGAGAAAGCGAGCCATCAGGACCGAGGCTCAAAGCACAGTCGGCCATGCGGGAGCCCAGCCCCTTTAACCACTATGCCACCTGCCAGCCCCTATAGTGAACATTTTAAAGCAGAATGCTGTTACACTTTAACATTATGATTTTAATCACAAGTATGAAGTCATCAGTTACCAAAATCCATAAATGCTTTATGAAAATAATCCTACAAAAGGATATATTAAGGGAAATGGCATAGCCCAGTCAGTAGGTTTTTCTTAAAGTTTTGAAATGTAAATAGGAACAATCAAAAATGGTTTAAAAATATACCACTTAGTAATACCAAGAATTCAGATCCTCTCAATAATCTTATTAAGTATCGCTATCTCAATTTCACTGACACAGATATGGATGCTCAGAGATTCTACCCAAGATCACAGAGTTGGTATCAGAACACCTTAGCTCCAAATCAGTCATTAATTTGCTATATAACTTGGTTAAAATACTTCATTCATCATTTTCTGCTTTCTCATTGAATAGAGACCATATTATCTCTATATTGCATATACGTTAGTATGATAGCTGAATAAGAAAATCAATATGAAAATACTTATAAAGTATTAAGGTAACCTGCAAATATGCATACTTATACATAATGAAGCCTCCCATACACATGACAGAGAATAGAGCCAGTGAAGCTCTGGCAGTTCTGTAGCAAATACAATCTGCTCCTGGGAGGACAAATCAAATAAAGACTACAGATGGCAGCTAACCTATCTCTGAGAAAAGGCAAAACAAGCAGCACATATTATCTTCTCTCTTCTTTCTCTCCTATGTATTTTTTCCTTATTTCTCACCCTAATTCCTTAACACTCTAATATTCTTAATCTGTAGCTTTTCTCTGCTCCTGCATTTTCTTTCTTATGGTCCCTTTGCTTGTTTCTCTAAATATCTGAGCAATTTTGTTATCCTCTCTCTCACTAACCTTCCATCCAATTTGTCTCTCTTTTTTTTGTTTTCTAAATTTTCTGTACAGTGCACGTGTTCAGTGAAGACAGAGAGAAAGAGAAAGCATCCCTCAGGGAGGATAGCCACACCTCAAGCCCTTCTCCATTTTCCTCTCAAGAGTTTGGGGACATCTGTACACGCATCCAGTATGTTTTTCAAGCCACTGGGGTCCCAGACTTGAACTGTGCAGTTGGCCATGTGGGATCCAGCCACCTTAACCACCACATCACTTTGTTGGTCCTGCATATTCTCTCCATTCTCACTATTGGTTTCCTTCATAATTACAACACCTAATGACAGACGAAAGCAGAAGGTTTCAACAAAAATTGAATGAGCCTTTGTTTGTATGTGTAAGTTGGAAATAAATTAATCTCTTTTGCAATGGGTTGGAATTTGAACATACTAACCACAGGGTTAGTGTGACTCAATCATAACATGGCAGTCAGCCAGTCATTCTAGAGACCAAAGTTCGAAGTGAAAAAAAAAAAGATGATTAAATTCTTACCTGTTTAGATCATGTTTTTATTTTTTGTTTATTTACTTATTTTAAGAGAGATTTTTGCTATAGGGCACATGCAATCGCTGGAGAGACAGAGATAGATAGAGAGACAGAAAGTGAGAAATCACTCCCCATGGGGGTTGGCCATACCACAATTCCTTTTTCTCCATTCTTCTCTCAGGATCTTGGGCATGTGTGCACATATGCCTAGCATGAGTTTCAAGCCACCGGGTCTGGATTCGAACTACAGTTGACTATGTGGGAGTACAGCAACATAACCATTATGCCATCTGCTAGTCCCCAGATCATGTTTTTAGGCAATATAACAAAGACCTCTTATGTTTGGCAAAATAGGTATCAGTGTTGACCTACAGTTAAGGCTTGAGAAAGACAATGCAATTCAAGTATATTGTATGTGTGACATTATAGATTAAGAAAAGTGATATTATAGAATATTAAGAAATTTTAAAATAACAGCTCTGTCAAAAAAACTTTTTTATAAATTAATCATAATACCATAAGGCCTGATCTTCACAGTAACAAGTCCTAAATTTTCAATGACTGCTTTTTATTTTTTCTTTATGTCACATGCTCAGTGAGAGGGAAAGTGAGAAATCACTCCCTAGGTCAGATGGCCATGCAACAATCTCTTCTCCTTTAATCTCCTCCCAGGTCCTTGGGCATCCATGCACATGTGCCTGGCATGAGTTTCAAGCCACTGGATATGTGACTCAAGTCATGGTTGTCCATGTGGGAGTCCAGTGTCCAGCAATGTAACTGCTGCTCCATCTGCTGGCCCCCAATTACTGTTTCTAAAGCATCAAGTTCTTCCTCTCCACTGCTTATTTCCCATTGGCTCATATACTGCTCATATGTTGCTGTTTGTTTTTTTTTTTTTAACATACCATTTTCCTTACTGTACTAGCCTAACTACTACCTTCTGTTTCCTTTTCCCATCACCACCCAGCTCTGAAAAAGATTAGTCTGTATTCTCTGTGTATGTTATCTCAACAACCACCTCACTATTTTCCTAAGGAACTTTTACCCACCTCAGTTTTAATGAAATCACAGTTTAAATCACCAGTGGCCTGCCATGACCTCTTCTCATTTCTTAACATCTTTTGGCCTTGACATTACTAACTTCTTCCTACCCAATCACCATTCAAATGCTTCCCTGCGTACCCATACCAGAGCACCTGTCTAGATTTCTTTCTTTTTAAATACCCTATCCTTTGGTCTTGGTTGCTCCATCTTATTTTGTAAAGTTCCAAATGAAACGAAACACCTAAGGTTTCCTCCTTTGTTCCTTTTTTATCCTCTTTCTTTTCCCCCTGGAAGATCAGGTCCTGCTATGTGAAAGCTCTTCCCCCTCATTGTTGCATTACTGGGTCCTCATGTTTTTCAGATTTAGTTTAAACGCAACTTCTTTTTATAGGCATTCATATCTAAAGTTGTTTTTCCCTAAACACATACATACTATTAGTCTCCAACACAGCACTGTTTATTAAAATTTGTAACTACAAATCTATTTTTTTACTTGCTTCTTGTCATTTTCCTCAATAAGCACAGAGACCACATCTTTTTTGTTTGCCACTGTGTACCTGGCACATAGAAGACACTTACTAAAAACTCAGCAAATTACTGAATATGGTAGTCTTCCCTTTATCCATAGGGGATATATTTTGAGACCCCCCCCCCATTGGGTGCCTGAAACTGTGGGTAAACCCTGGTCTCTATATAAATATGTTTTCCCCTGCATGAACATACCTATAGTAAAGTATATCAGAAGAAAATACTGTTCCGGGAAAACCAAAGAAGTAACAGTCAGAAACAAAGAAATAAATGGCAACTAAGACGATGGCCAACTTAAACGCTGGGACAGGTCCAGTAACATTGATAATAACATTGAATTTTAATGGATTAAATTCTCCACTCAAGAGACACAGAGGGCTGAATGGATTAAAAAACAGAAACCCTCTATATGTTGCCTACAGGAAACCCACTTCATGGATAAAGACCATACATAGACTGAAAGTGAAGGGTTGGAAAAAGGTTTTCCATGCAAATGGGAAACAATAAAAATCTGGAGTCGCAATACTAATTTCTAACAAAATAGGCTTTAAAACAAACACTGTTTGAAGAGACAAAGAAGGGCACTATATTGTAACAAAAGGGTCAATTGATCAAGAAGATATAACGCTTATAACCATCTATGCTCCTAACACAGGAGCACCCAAATATGTGAAGGAAAGATGTTAGATCTAGAAGGGGAGATAGACTGCAACACACTAATTGTTGGAGACCTCAACACCACACTATCCCCTCTGGATAGATTGTCTAGACAAAAAAAAATAGGTAAAGAGATAAAGGATCTAAATGATACCATAAATCAAATGGACTTAACAGACATCTATAGAACTTTCCATCCAAAAACCACGAGATACACTTTTTTCTCACTCCCACACGGGACCTTCTTGAAGATTAACCACATCATAGGGTACAAAGCAAGTCTCTAAAGATTCAAAGGCGTAGAAACCATCCCCAGCATCTTCTCCGACCATGATGGAATTAAACTTGAGTTTAATTTTAAGAGAAATCCTCAAAAATACTCAAATACATGGAAACTAAATAACCTACTCCTGAATGACTCCACAACTACTGAAGAAATAAAGACTGAAATAAAAAGATACATGGAAGCCAATGACAATGAGGACATGAGTTTCCATAATCTTTGGGACACTGCTAAAACAGTCATAAGAGTGAAGTTCATAGCAATTAGTGCACATAAGAGGAAGATGGAAAGAAGCCAAATGGATCACCTAACATTATGCCTTAGAGAATTGGAAAAGCAACAGCAAAAAGATAAAAAAAAATTAAAAAAAAACTCCAGGAGAAAGGAAATAATAAAGATATGAGCAGAAATAAATGAAATAGAAAATAAACGAACTATACAAAAAGCAAATAAAAGTAAAAGCTGGTTTTCTGAAATGATAAACAAAATTGATACACCACTAGCAAGACTTATTAAGAAGAAGGGAGAAAGGAACCAGATGAATCAAATATGTAATGAAGCAGGCAAAATAACAACAGACATGGTAGAAACATAAAACATTATTAAAGGATACTATCAAAAACTATATGCCAAAAAAAAGACAATCTGGATGAGATGGACAAATTTCTGGGCACATATAATCTACAGAGATTGAGCCAGGAGGATATAGACAGTCTGAATAGGCCCATAACAAGCCGGGAGATTGAATCTGTAATAAATAACCTCCCAATAAAGAAAAGCCCTGGCCCTGATGGCTTCACCTCTGAATTCTACAAAAATTTCAAAGAAGAGTTAACCCCCATTCTGCTCAAGTTATTTCTAAAGATTCAAAAGGGTTAATCTCTCCCTAATTCATTCTATGAAGCCTCTATCACCTTTATCCTTAAAACAGATAAGGACAGGACAAGGAAGGAAAACTATAGACCAATATCCTTGATGAATAGAGACGCAAAGATTCTCAACAAGATACTAGCAAATCGTATCCAACAACTTATGAAAAAGATTATACATCATGATCAGGTAGGCTTTATTCCAGAAATGCAAGGTTGGTTCAATATACACAAAACCATAAATGTAATACATCATATTAACAGGAAGAAAGATAAAAACCATATGGTCATATCAATTGATACAGAAAAGCATTTGATAAGATACAACATCCCTTCATGATCAAGACTCTCAGCAAAATCGTCATAGAAGGGTCATTCCTCAACACAATAAAAGCTGTCTATGGAAAACCCATAGTGAACATCATCCTCAATGGAGAAAAGCTGAAGCTAAAAATGGGTACAAGACAAGGATGCCCACTTTCTCCACTGCTTTTCAATACAGTACTGGAAGTCCTCACCAATGCAATCAGAAAAGAGGAAAAAATAAAAGGCATTAGAATAGGAAGAGGTGAAACTCTCTCTATTCACAGATGACATGATTGCATACATAGAAGACCCAATGGTTTCCATGAAAAAATTTCTGTAAATAATACATGAATACAGTAAAGTTGCAGGACACAAAATCAATATACAGAAAATCTATAGCATTTCTATATACAAACAACAGGTAGAGTGAGATAGAACTGAAAAAAAAGTTATTCTATTTACATAGCCACAAAAAATATAAGATACATAGGAATAAATCTAACCAAAGAAGTTAAAAACCTCCACAAGAAAAACTATGAGAAGCTTAAAAAAAATTGAAAATGACACGAAAAAGTGGAAGGATATCTCATGTTCCTGGATTGGAAGAATTAATATAATAAAAATGGCAATTCTACCCAAATTAATCTACATATTTAATGCAATGCCAATCAAAGTACCAGACACATTCTTCACAGATCTAAAAAAGACAATCATAAAGTAGTCTGGAATCATAAAAGACCCCATATTGCCAAAGTAATTCTGCAGAAGAAGAGTGGAGTGGGCAACATCTCACTGCCTGACCCAAAAATATACTACAAAGCTGTGGTAATCAAAACAGCATGGTACTGGCACAGAAACAGACAGAAGGACCAATGGAACAGAATAGAGTCCCCAGAAATAAATGCCCAAACATATAGTCAACTGATTTTTGACAAGGGGTACCAGTCAATCCAGTGGGAAAAGGAAAACCTCTTCAACAAATGGTGCTGGAAAAATTGGATTTATACTTGCAGAAAGATGAATCTGAATCCCTACCTCTCACCTTTGACAAAAATCAAGTCAAGGTGGATCGAAGATCTAAATCTAAGACCTTAAACTATAAAACTGCTCCTGGAAAACACTGAGGAAACTCTGGGAGATATTGGAGTAGGGAAGGACTTCTTAAATAAGACCTCCCAAAGCACAGTCGATAATCCCCAAAATAGACAAGTGGGATTACTAAGAAGTTTCTGCATGGCAAAAGACACAGTAATTAGTGTGAATTGACAGCCCTCAGAATGGGAAAATATTTTTGTAAACTATGCGTCAGATAAGGGACTGATAACCAGAATTCACAAGGAACTCAAGCAGCAGTTCTGAAAAAAGATGATCAATCCTATTAAAAGATGGGAGAAAGAGTTGGGAAAAAAAAACACTCTCTAAAGATGACATACGGATAGCTAAAAGGCATATGAAAAAATGCTCAACATCTCTCATTGTAGCGGAAATGCAGATCAAAACAACAATGAGATACCACCTAACCCCAGTCAGAATGACTAAGATTAAAAAAACAAAAAATGATAAGTGCTGGTGGGGGTGTGGTGAAAGGGGAACGCTCTTATGCTGCTGGCGGGAATGTAAATTGGTCCAGCCACTGTGGAGCACAATTTGGAGATTCCTCAAAAATCTACAAATAGAACTACCATATGATCCAGCAATCCCACTCCTTGGTATCTACCCAAAGGACAGAAGAATACTTAATCAGAAAAGTGCTTGCACATCGATTTTTATTGCAGCACTATTCATAATTGCTAAGTCATGGAACCAACCCAAATGCCCACAAACAGATGAATGGATAAAAAAACTGTGGCACATATACTCTATGGAATACTATTCAGCCATAAAAAACAACCATAACCTGGCTTTTGATAGGAAGTGGATGAATATGAAAAATTTACTGCTGAGTGAAGCAAGTCAGGCTATGAAGGAGAGACATTGTATGTCCCCACTTAATATATACCAAGTGTCTGCACTCTTTGCTTTTTTTTTTTTTTTTTTTTTTTTTTTTTGGGAGAGATTTTCGCTATAGGGCGTGTGCGCTCGCCAGACAGACAGAGAGAGACGTTAGAGACAGAAAGCGAGAAATCACCCCCCTTCTCCTCCATTCTCCTCTCGGGATCTTGGGCACGCACACGCGCCCGGCGTGAGTTGTAAGCCACCGGGTCTGAGACGCGAACCACAGTCGACTACGTGGGAGTCCAGCGACATAGCCATTACGCTAACTGCTGGTTCCCCGCACTCTTTGACTGAAACTGATTGACTAAAGGACATAGAAACACAGTATATGGATGTAAATACCAGGTATAGTGTGTGTGAAAGAGTAGGGTCTGAGGAAGGACATTTAGAAGAAAAATAGGGAGGCAAAGCACTAATGGGACAAAGAAACGTGGTATTATCTGTTGAAGATATTTTATAGTTTTATCAACTGGACTCGGGAGAAATGTTCACCTGTTGAAATATTCACTTTGTAAGCTAAACAGTGTGATTGAATATATAAAAGAAAATGAAATAAAAGAGTGAAAAAAAAGAAATGAACAATAATAACAAATAATGAAATAGAACAATTACATTACTATAGCATAATAAATGTTATATACATGTAGTCCCTTTCTTTGGAAATATCTTATTGTTCTGTGCTCACCCATCTTTAGACTGTGATTGTCCATAGGTAACCAAAACTGGAAAGTGAGTCTGCAGATAGGAGAGACTAAGTGCATGTGGTCTTACATTTCATTTCTTCAATTCTTATTTATACATGAAAGACTTTTAAAATCTATCACTAACCCAGTCTGTCTCCAGAGTTCCAAATGCATACTGGGATGTGCTTGTTTTAAGACAGGGTCTCACTGTGTTGTGGTCCTCCTGCCTCAGCCTCTCTGAGTAACTGGGATTATAGGTGTATGCCATCATGTCCAGACCTAAGGTTGGACCAGGAGTTAAACCAGAGCTTCCCATGTGGTCCTAGCCTTCACAGCACAACATCTCACTGACACACATCATATGACTGAGTCCCAAATGCACACTTTTAACAGCCACTTGACATTTCCATGTGACTCTTATTTCACATCTAAAATTGATCATGCTAAAAATTCAACACATACCCTACCATTTTATTTGCATAACACTATGCTAATCTCTTAAACACGGCATGCAGTGCAAGTTGCTTTTTTAAATTTGTGTATAAAATGCCTCATTTTCCTACCGGAGTTTTAAATTACTTGAAGCCGTAAAATATGCTGTGTTCATCTTTGTACACTTCCCAACATTTAGCTCCAAGTCTTGCATAGAGCCAGCACCAAGGAAAGGTCTGCTATCAGGGCGTTGTTTCAAAGAATTCAAACCCAGCTGCATGCTGACTTACCTTCCAGCCCCAGGCTCTGTCATGGCTATGGCACCAATGCATTTGCCGGCAGTCATCTGAGGAATGAAGCGTTTGATCTGCTCTTCTGAACCATAGTTTGCAATATAAGGCATGACGACATCTGAATGAAGACTAAAACCTGGGCCTGAACAATTTGCATATGCTCTTAGAAAGGAAAAAAAAGAAAATTTAAAGTACGATGTAGTTATTTTGTTATTTTTTTGTTTCACTGATTTCCAACTAAAAATGACTAATATATCCACAAATTATTATTATTATTGTTTTAGAGAGATTTTTACTACAGGGTGCGTACACTCGCCAAAGAGACAGAGAGAGACAGAAGGCAAGAAATCACCCCCCCTCAGGGGTGATGGCCACAGTGCAATCCCTTCTCCTCCCTTCTCGTCTTGGGATTTGGGACACACACACACACACACACACAAACACACACACACATATGCCCAGTGTGAGTTTTAAGCCACCAGGTCTGGGACTTGAACTGCAGTTAACTACGTGGGAGTCCAGGCACATAACCATTATGACATCCACTGGTCCTTCCAGAAATTATTAAAGGTCTTATCACACTGTGCAGTAATAAACTGTCTCTTCACAAAACGAAGACATTCCTGAACAGTTTTTCTCTCTCTCTATTTTATCTAATCTTTTAATTTCTGATTTTAACATATTGATAGCTCTCCAGTAGAGCTCAGTGTACATTTATTTAATGACTTAAGAGATAAAACAATATTTATTGTTTACTTTTAGATTTTGCAAGAGAGTACATGTACTTGCCAGAGAGAGGCAGAGAAAAAGAGAAAGAGAGAGGGAAAGTGAGAAATCACCTCCCATGGGGAATGGTCACGTCACAATCCCTTCTCCTTCATTTTTTCCTTCTTTTGGAATTTTAGGTACACACCCACACATGCCCAGTGTGTTTCTTAAGCCACTGTGTCTGGGATTCCAACTGTGCAGGCACCCATGCAGGATCCAGTGTCCTTAATCACCATACCATGGGCTAGCCTGGGATAAATATTTTTAAATGTTAGTTATCTAATAATGTTTTACCTTGAAACAGCAGCTCTGTTCATTATGGCAAATTGCCTTTGCCCTTAGGATATGTTTTAATAGAGATGGAGTTATGGTGTGAGTTTTATAATTTGTCATTTTCTTTCTAAATTATATAATCTTCTTTTATACATAGTTTCTATTATTATAACCTTAAATAACTGCAAATTGCTTATGTATTATAATTTACTTATTCCTTCTCGCACTGCTGGACACTGAGATTGCTTCAAAATTTGGAGAATTATAATCTAATAAAATGATGACTTCTGAACATAACATTTCTTTTTCTTTTCTTTTTTTTATTTTTATTTTTTGAGAGGTTTTCGCTATAGGGCACGTGTGCTTGCCAGAGAGACAGAGAGACAGAAAGGGAGAAATCACCCCCCAGGGGGTTGGCCATGCCGCAATCCTTCTCCTCCATTCTCTTCTTGGGATCTCGGGCACACACGCACATGCGCCGGCGGGTCCGGGACTCGAACTGCTATATGGGCTATATGGGAGTCCAGCGACATAGTCATTACGCTAACTGCTGGTCCCCTCTTTATTATTTTTTTTAAAGATTTTTGTCGGATGGTGTGTACAGTTGCCAGAGATAGAGATAGGGAAAGTGAGAAATAATCCCTTAAGGGTATGGTCATGCCACAATCCCTTCTCCTCCATTCTCCTCTCAAAATTTTGGGCACATACACACACACACACACACACACACACACATGCACCAGCATGATTTTCAAGCCACGGGGTCCAGGACTTGAGCTGCGGAGTCGGCCATGTGAGATCTAGTGCCTTAACCAACTTGCTACCTGCTTTCCTCAGATAAATTCTCCAAAATAGAATCCTAAGTCATAGAGCAGAAACAGTTTAATTTTTTTCTATAGATTTGCCTTTTTCACCCCCTAAATAAATGTTCATTGCTCTCTTTTATAACGTTCACTGCAACCTTGTCTCACTGGGCATTAGAATTTTTCATTTTTTCTAATTTTTTTGAGAGATTTTTACTATAGGGCATGTGCACTTGCTGGAGAGAGACAGAGAGAGACAGGAAGTAAGAAATCACCCTCCAGGGGGATGGCCAAGTCACAGTCCCTTCTCCTCTCAGGATTTTGGGCACACATGCACACATGCCCAGGGTGTTTAAGCTGCTGAGTCTGGTACTTGAACCTTGGTCAACTATGTGGGAGTCCAGTGACACAACCATTACACCATCTGCTGGCCCCATTTTCTCTAATTTTGTAGCTACCCCCAAACAATAACTAATTTGTATTTACTTAGTAGCAACAATGAACTTCTTCCAGTTTTAAAAAAATTCGTATTTCTTTTGTGATGAACGGTTGCTTCTAATTTTTTGCCAATTTGTCAGCTCAAATCTTTATTTTTTCTTACATATTAAACTTTGAGTATATTTAATAGATAATTTTTTCTACTCTGTGTCTTCTTTCAAATATCTCTTTAAAATGGATAATAAAAAAAACTATAATGGGTCATCCAGAAATGAAGCTATCTCTTTAGTTTTCAACAATACTAATTTAACAACTTTAAAGGGATTTTCTTATCTTCCTATGTTCAAAAAATGTGCAAGAGTCTATGGATTAAATAATTTCAAATATTTCCATACTTACTGTTCTTCCCAAATAACAGCTGTTGAGTACAAGTCCCCACCAATACCCCCACATGACTCTGCAATATTGATACCAAGCAGTCCTTGTTTTCCAGCTTTTTCCCAAAGCTCCCTACTCACTTCTCCAGCTTTCTCCCATCTGCAAAAAATAAATATTTTAAAATCATTGTCATGTTTTTTATTTTATTTAAATGATTTTGTACAATGCACCCTTGCCCACACCCTGCTATTTGTACCTGACTCTGATCATTTTTGTCCTTTTTCTCCTCCCTACTTAATTATTATTATTTTTTTCTTTTTTGGAGAGGTTTTTGCTATAGGGTGCGTGCGCTCGCCAGACAGACAAAGAGAGACAGAGAAACAGAAAGCAGAAAATCACCCGCCAGGGGGGATGGCCACGCTGCAATCCCTTCTCCTCCATTCTCCTCCCGGCGTGAGTTTAAGCCACCGGGTCCGGGACGCGAACCGTGGTTGACTACGTGGGAGTCCAGCGACATAGCCATTACGCCAATCGCTGGTTCCCTGGAGAGGTTTTTTCTATAAGGCACATGCACTTGCCAGAAAGACAGAAAGAGATAGAGAGACAGAAAGCAAGAAATCACCCCCCAGGGGGGATGGCCACGCCACAATGCCTTCTCCTCCATTCTCCTCTCGGGATCCTGGGCACGCACACACATGCACCCGGCGTGAGTTTTATCCACCGGGTCCAGGACGCGAACCGCGGTCAACTACATGGGAGTCCAGCGACATAGCCATTATATTAACTGCTGGTCCCTGTATGTGTGTTTAAGTGGTAAAATATGAGGTTTTTGAAGCTATTGGTTGAAGATAGATATAGGCACTTCAAGACATTTATTAAAAAAAAAAAGAGTTTGGTTAACATATGTGTTTTGACGTAGTTACTCCCCAAAGTAGCTTTGAAAACATTTTAGAATACAGAATTCTCAAAAATGGTCTTTATCATACATTTAATGTACAATACATTAAAGAAAATGTGCCACTTACTCTGAGTGATAAGGAATCACTTCTTCTTGAAAAAATTTCCTTACACTTTTCCGGAAAATGTCATGATCTGAAGAAAATATTCTTCTAGTTCCTATATCTGTTAATTTTTTAGCAGAAGAAGTTTCTAGACGTTCTTTCCCTCTAGAATGAGAACATCTTAAAGAAAAAAGTATATGCATGAAGAAAATTAAATTAATCATTACTCATATATTAAAATATTAAAATTGGTGCCACTGAATAACATAGAACATTATTTCTTTTCTAACGACAACTTAGAGGCAAGCAGAGTTTAAAACATGACAAACAGGGTTAAAATATTAATACCAAATTTGATAGGACCAACCCCACCTACCTGAAATTAAGAAATAGTTTATCATTATCATTATTCAACTTACTCTCCACCTCCAAGTCAACAAAAATGACAGCACCAAGAACTAACCACAGATCTGAGCTGAGGTGAAATACAGTGATGTCACATGGTAAACAAATTAAATTCTGTAAAATTCAAATACAACATTCAATACAACAGAAAAATACTAAATTTTATGTCATGTATGAGTTTGTTGTCCCACAGCTATGGCTACGGCACAGGAATGAGTCCCTGACAGGGTTTGAGTCCCTGGGAAGACAGATTTTAAGTCACTGGAAAATCAGGGTTTAAGCCCCTGGATATCTTAGGATTTTTGTATGGGTTTCTTTTGTTTCTTCTGCCATTTTAATGATTTCCTCTGCATCCTCTTGAAAAACATTACTTGGTTCTATCCCTCCTCCTCCTCACTTGAGGATATCAAGTAATAGAATATTAATCAAGGAGTTCTTCAAGAACTGATGATCCCTACAGTCATAGTACTATTGCTGAAATTTGCCTTGTGACCATAGGAGGTGTGAGTAGGCAAGAGGGTCCTGGAATGCCCCAGGGTCCATCCTGACCAAAGAGCATACTTGCCTTTTTAGAAATCATGAAAGGTTGGAACAGCTCCTTTAAAGTCCCTTAGATTGCACGATTAAGCATTTCAACGAGGCATTTGTGGAAAGTTGTGATTATGGTATCAAACTCTCCATCCCCAAACTGAGAGGGCCTTTTAAAAACATCACACTTGAATGGGGTAGAAATATCAAAAATACTTGTGTTGTAAAAACACTAACGGTATAGGCAACAAAATGTTAAAACCCACCTTCCTTGAGTGTATAATTAAAGATTTCAAGAAAGGGGGTTACTCTAAAGAGTATAAATGTCGGGAACCAGCAGTTAGCATAATGGCTATGTCGCTGGACTCCCATGTAGTCGACTGCGGTTTGCATCCTGGACCTGGTGGCTTAAAACTCACGCCGGCGCGTGTGCGTGCGTGCCCAAGATCCCAAGAGGAGAATGGAGGAGAAGGGACTGCGGCGTGACCATCCCCCCTGGGGGGTGATTTCTCGCTTTCTGTCTCTAATGTCTCTCTCTGTCTGGCGAGCGCACGTGCCCTATAGCGAAAAAAATCTCTCTCAAAAAAAAAAAAAAAAGTATAAATGTCAAAGTAACCTCAGGGAAATTGGCTCTTATAGTCCTGTTCAATTTAGTTTATAAGAAGAGTGCTCATACAAATTAGTTTAAATGCTTTTTAAGTTCATATAACTTTAGTGAATGAGCAGGCTTCAAATGTAATGAAAGAAAAAGATTAATAAGTGAAAGTCTTCACAACTTCCAACATACATTTTGTCTAGGTTTTTATTGATCAAGCAACATCACATTTATCTTAATATGGTTGGTTTAATGAAACAGCTAGTATTTATGTGTTATGTGTTGCATTTTACATAGTAGATATCTAATAGGGAAATGAATTCATGACTAGCTTTTTCTGGCTTTAGTTGTACTTCTAACAGAGGATCTCTGACCTCAAAGTAACTCTGGGATGTTTACAGAGGGCTCCTGAAACATCAAAAAGGGAGATGTTAAACCAATCAGGCTTGTTTATATGTTGGATAAAAATGGAAAACATTGTCAAATTAAGTAATTCTCATTTTCTTGATATTATATTTGAGATATATGTATAAATGTTATGTGCTTGTATGCCTATATATGCATTGTGTTCCAAAATAATTTGAGATTCCCAGGAGTTAATGGTAGGCTAATATGTTAAACTGGCATTTATTGCCAAATTTCTTTGTCAGAGCATTAACTATGGCTAAAATCCTAATGTTGTGTCCTTAAGGAAATTCACAAAGAAGATGAAAAGAAAATTTACTCTTACAAGTACAGGTTTCTAAAAAAAATCTAATAATTTAACTGGGTAAATTTTTCATTTTCTATGTAAATTGATTGGTTTTCTAAACTGTTAAGCCAAAATTGACCAAAGAAAAATAAAAAAAAATGTTGACAAAATTACATACTAAATAGCCGATGCAATGCACCTGAATTAAAGAGGTAAAATTGGCGTAAAGGGATATAAATCCAATGTTAAACATGGACTCATGGAAACATTATTGCCTGGTTCCCTCTGAGTCCTCCTTATAACTCTTGTTGTTAAGCTAACATGCTTTAGTTATTCCTATTATTGGTCTTTAAATTTTATAAAAAATATTAAGAGGGTCTGTTAGTAAGATTGTTCAGTTTTACATAGGAAAGTTGTTAAACAAATTTTGTTATTGTTTGTACATGTTCATAAGCTGCTAGCACATGCTAAAATTTAGTGTTTCCAAAAATCAAAAATTTGCTCAATATAGATGTATGACAAGCTTAATATCTCCTTTAAAACATCACATTTCCCAAGGCAAAAGAAAAAAAGGTAAATATGCGTGGTTGTTAAAAACTGGGCCTATCTATCTGGAACAAAAGCTAGAAAACTACTGTTTAACAGCTTAATAGGGTAAGAGTCTCAAGGAATGGGGTGAAAGAAGTTAAGGCTAGAGCTCCAGACTGCCTTGTCCCCCAGCCCCTTGCCTTTTTGTACTTCTGTTTCTTTTAGTTAGGCCTCTCCTCCACTGGACTCTCCCTTTAGTTAAATAATCAAGAAAGAAGTTTAGCTAGAAAAACATTTAGATTGAGACTACATTCTCCAGCTAGAGCTTTTTGTATAAGTGATAAGGGAGATGCCTTGTAAAAATCTGTAAACTGGACTCTGCCCTCCTGACAGTACTCAGCCACCCCTTGCAGAATCTATCAAAACTTAGATTCACTCCTCAGTGTAGGGACAATTCACAACAAACAACAGAAAACTTTCCAAATAACTCAGAGAAGTGTTATAACAGAATTGGCAAGGCACCTTAACCTTTGATTTAACTCTCACCCAGTAGTCACTCATGATAATCCTGAAGGCTGGGAACTACTCCAAGGGCAGGATCTGGGAATGGCTCATATCAGAGCCTCTGCCTCAGAAGAAACTCTGTTTCCAATGTGGGCAGCTTGGGCACTGAACAATGCCCATGACTGGCATCCTCATGTCCTCCAGTGGGGCCTTGTCCCCAACGTGGAGTTGGCAACTAGAGATGAGAGAGAATGCACTGAGCTCTGAAGAGAGCTCTGGACTTCTGGAGTCTATGCTGGCCTTTGAAAGTGAAGATTGATAGGACCAGAGACCCCCAATGGCTCCCCTTGGACATCTGACAACTTCACTGGACAAGACTCAGGTAACCCTCAAAGTGACTAAGATTAGTTTCTGCCTAAATCAGAGGCTAAGGTTGTTTCCAAAAGTACACTCATTAAAAAAAAAATAAGAAAAATAGTAGCAAACAGGTTGGCTTACCATGTGACAAGAGAGAGAATTATAAGACCTAGCTGGAGGGGAGATATCTCTATCAGCAACTAAAAATTCTTGTAGCCCCCCCAGATTCTGTCCTCCTGTCCTGCCCTCCTAAACTCTGGGAAAAAAAAAATTGTGCACACAAGCAGTAGGCTACTAGAGGATCCAAAAGATGATTGCTGATACCAGATTGACAGGCCAATAGTCCCTGAGGCCCTTGAACAAGTCATTATAGATCAGATACATCAGATAACCTACTTGGAAAAAAAAAAAAAAAAAACAAGGCTTTCTAAGCTGGTTAAGAGAAAAATACTTTGTGCGTAGTCTAGTTAGCCTTATCAATGGTGTTGTCTCAAAATATGTTTCTAGTAAAAGAAGGTCAAAAGGAAAATTTTTTATACAGAAAGAATTTTGTATAGTGAGTTTTTGTCTGAAAATAGAATGGCTATATCAGAATGGGAAAAAAAAAAGAAGACAGAAACTAGAAGATGTGAAGCATGTTGTTGAATGTTTGTGTTGTGTTACAAAAATCTAAGAAAGAGTTACAAGAATTGATCAAGTTAGAGTTCCAGAAATGGTTGTGCAATCTTTGAATGCTATATACAGTAAAACAACTAGAAGAGAGGAACCCCCCCTCCAACTAGTCCAGATGGGGCCTCATAAAGTTGTAAAAGTTAGCCTGGGAGTCTGTCACACCAAAGCCAAGAAGACTGTTTCCACGGACTCACCAGGACCTTGGTTCATAAGGATGGGCCAAGAGGGTCCTTTGTAATGGTGCTTTGGGGACCAGAGAGTGGCAGCCCTGCTCTAGTCACCCCAGAGGTTGACTGCAAGTTGGACATTGTCAAGAGTGTGACTCAGCAGCTCCATGACCAGATGGTCAGAAAAAGGATGGGCTGCTGCTGACTCATGAGATGGATAAAGGCCTTTAAATGTTGGATGCTAGTTGCCTCTGGACCTAGAGCCCGAGTATACCAGGTGCTGCACTATCAAGGTGACTCTTCTTGACAGATATCTGAAGAGACTCAAAGAAAAAAAGATATGGTTTCTGTTTCCTGAGAAATTTTGTTGAATCCATAAGTACTTAACCAAGTGCTGTCCTGCTTCTGTAAACTGCTTGCATTGTCTCGAAAAGCTCTGTGTCACAGTCTCCCTATAAGTGATTGAACCTGGAGACTGCATACCATGACCATTGGTCCAGGCCATCCAACCAGACGTTCCTGTGCAAGAGCAACTGTGTCCAGCAACTAGAGACCATAGAATCAGCCCATCCCTGACTGGGACCATAGAGAGGTCAATAACAGGGATCCATGATTGGCTCCACTATGTACTTGGGAGAGGGGGAAATGAAGGGCCAGAGTGACTCCATTTTGTTAAACCCACCTTGCTGAGAATCGGTGCCATTTCAAGGAGGCGAGCCGATCATGTAGGAGAAGATCATAAGACCATCACCCCACCAGGGCTGGCCAATGATAAAAAACAAAGGAAATACCAGAGACCAGAAGTAACTTTCTTGCCTATCAGTAAAAGACAACTATGCTTCTTGAAATCTACAGCCAATATGGAGCCACCTGAGTGCATTCCTCAGCACCCCTCAACCTCCCTCCCCAACAGCCAAATAAAAACCCAGCCCAACTAACACTAGGGCTCTCAACTCTGACCCACTGTGCCGGTGAGACTGGGAGTCCTGGCTCGAGCCTGAATAAAAGCGACCTTCATGTGCTTACATCGGAATCGGTTCCTTGGTGGTCTTTTGGCAATTTGTGACTGGGGTACAACATGATAATGCTCCAATCCTTTCTCCTCCATTTCTCTTTCCTGTTGGGATGTGGGGTACACATCATATGTGCTTGTCATGTTTTTCAAACTATGGGAGTTAGGATTTGAGCTGCAATTAGCCATATGAGATATGCTGAGAAAGGAGGTAGACCCTTATAGGTAGGTACGGTAAGAGACCGGAAAGGAAGTCACTATGTTTTTCTTTTAAATGGAGTCTCTGTGTTTTTCCTGTATGATCTGTTAATGTAAGATATACACCCCTTTTAAGATATATTGTCTCCTTGTTAAGGCAGGAGATGCAGATATTGAACATACAGACAGGATAAGGCCAGGATGGAGTCACAATGGCTCAATTTTAAGAGCCAAAAGCTGGCTGCACTGGGACTCGAAGCAACTGTAGCTAAGGGCAACAGAGTTCTAATTACTAACTATATTCTAATAGGAAGTACAGAAAAGCCCCGGTCTGCTGACCCCACAAAGAACAGGATACTAAATCACTCAGACCACCATGTAAGTATTTTCTAAAGCCCACTTCCTTATCAGAAAGCCAGCACATTGCTCAGAGTGCTAAAACAAACAAAAAAAACCACACACACACACACACAAACTCCTGTCTCCAGCTCTTTGGCAATCTATTAGGACCCCTTACTGCTTGAGAACTCTGTTCTTCCTTCCCTCTCTTAAGCTCTGCTTTACTTTCCTCTGTGTCTGCATCTCTAATTCTTCATGAGCCCTGGACAAGAACCAGCATGGGGTGACAAGCAGTTGGCATAATGGCTACATCACTGGACTCCCATGTAACGGACTACAGTTTGAGTCCCAGACCCTGTGGCTTAAACTCACGCTGGGCGCATGTGCGTGCAAGGCCAAGATCCTGAGAGGAGAACAGAGGAGAAGGGATTGCAGCATGGCCATCCCTCCTGGTGTGGGTGTGTGTGTGTGTGATTTCTTGTTTTCTGTCTCTCTGTCTCTCTCTGTCTTTCTGGCCAGTGCATGAGCACTATAGTAAAAACCTCTCAAAAATAAAAAAAAAAGAAAGAAAGAAAGAAAGAAAGAAAGAAAAAAGAAAAAGAAGAAGAAGAACCAGCATGGATATTGGATCTGATCACCCAGCCTGTGTCCATGCCTCTTTTAACCAGTAGGTTAAGGGGCAAGCCCTCTTTTTTCTTTTCATTTTTTAGTCTTTCTCTAGAAAAATCTGTTTCATGTAATTAATCAAAGTAGACTTAATGGACTTTGTTATCCCAGAGCTTCTAGTTAAACATTACAACATGTTTCTAAAGTCTTTAATTATTTTTTAAAGTTACAGTAAAGCCAGTTAATAAATACTAACATTGCTTAATCAGTCTTGTTTGTTAGTATTTAAGTTATTTCAAACTTTTATTTTTTTTAGAAGGGATCACTCTATTCTAGCTTGATTTACATATTTTGGTTAATGCTGTGAATGAACTGTGTTCTCTCAGAATTCATATGTTAAAGCCTTAACCCCACTGTGGTATATATTTGAAGACAGGGCTTTAGATTAAATGAGGTCAGAAAGGAAAAAGGTGGGATCTTAATCTGATTAGATTCATGGCTTTAAAAGAAGAGGAGAGATTTACATTCCCACTGTCTCTCTCTTTCGGTGTGCACAAAACAAGGAAAAGCTATTTGAAGACACACTGAGAAGGTAGCAGTATCAAAGCCAGGGAGAGAGCCCTCACTAGGCACTGAACCGGCTGACATCTTGGACTCAGACTTGCCAACCTCTAGGACTGTGAGAAACAAACTTTGATTTAAGCCATTCAGTTTATGGTATTGTGTTATGGAAGCCTGAACTAATACAATTCATAAAAATTTACTGTCACTGTTTTAGGTTTATTTTTACATGCAAGTTTTTGTTGGATGTTATTTGTGTTTTTGTTTGTTTGTTTGTTTTTGTTTTTTATAGAGGAAGATTTTTGCTATAGGTAATGTGCACTTGCCAGAGAAACAGAGACAGAAAATGAGAAATCACACCCTAGGTGGGATGGCCACACCACAATCTCTTCTCTTCTATTCTCCTCTTGGGATTTTGGACATATGTACACACACACACGCCTGGTGTGAGTTTTATGCCACCAGGTCTGGGTCTTGAACCACTGTCGACTACATAGGAGTCCAGCGAAGTAACCATTACAACATCTGTTGGTCCTGAGTTGTATTTGTTAATATGATCTGAGATACCTTTAAATTTTTTTCCTTATGCATGATAGAGTATGTGTGCATACATGTAAAATGACAGGAGAGAGAGAGAGAGATAGAGAGAGAGAGAGATATGAATTTTCCACAGAGTTTGGTCACACTGTGATCCCCTTCCTATAGTCTTCTACCTCCTCACATTTGGGCACCTGCACACGTGCCTAGTGCATTTCAGGCAGACCAAGCCAGGGATTCAAAGCATGATCAGCACGTGGGATCTGACTCTTTCCATGCGTTATTACTCATCACAGAGCTGGCTGTAGATGCCCTTAGGGTGACAACCTTTAGTTATGAACACTTGATTTTGCCTTTTTATTTTTTCTGACTTTATTCATCTCTTTATTTCAAGAGAAAGAGAGACAAAAAGACAGAGACAGTGACCCCCCAACAGGTTAAGCCACCCTTAACCATCAGGCCACAGAGCTGGCCCTGAATCATCATTTTTAATGATGTATTCATTCATTTAGTTAAATAGCTACTGACTTATTCAAGTGACCTGGGGTATTAACAGTGAACAAAACAAAGATTCCTGAGTTTAAGTTTACATTCTAGCAAGGGGAGACTGAGTAATAATAACCAATAAAGATGGTAAATAAGTAAATTATAAAATACGTTAGAAGGTGATACATGCTATGGAAAGTGATAACTAGAGGGCTACCTCCATACATCAGTGGTTACAGGAGCTGGAACCCACGTAGCTGTTCAAATCCTGGCCCCAAAGGTTTGAGAAACATGCCAGGCTCAAGGGCATTTGTACTCCAAATCCTTATGGGATGGAGAAATAGAGGAGAAAAGATTTTGGCATGGCCACACTCCACTGGAGACTGTCTTCTCCCTCTCACTTTCTCTTTCCCTCTCTGTCTTTGGCAAGAGTATGCACCCTCTGCCAAAAAAGTAAAATAAATAAAATAAAATATAAACTCTCAGGTCAGTTGAAGGTGATCAAGAGAATTTGCAGACATTAAAAATCAGAACATTTCACAGCCAGTTTGTTGGAACATCTATTATCTACCATACTCTAAAAACCAGGATACCTGTCCTGGCCATTTTTCTCCTGTTCAGTCAAGGCGCTAATTATTTTAGAAGAAAATCTCATGTGCATTATAAACGGGAGGCAGTCTCTCCCAGGACCTTGCACAGCACCTGGAACTAGGTTTTAAATATATCATCTCAGGCCTCACCTCAGATTTACTGGATCAGAACCTGTATTTTAACAAGATCCCCAAGCGATTCATACGGACACGAAAGTTACTTAAAGGATTCGTTAGTACACCTAAAGTTAAATTTCCGGGTCTGATTTGGCCCTTGCGGGGTCCTTTCTATCCCAGATTATTGATCTTGGACACTGGCATCTGCGCAGCCAGCTGCAGTAGCAGTTCGCGGCGTTTCCTCTGGCCGGGGTGGGGGTGGGGGTGGGGGTGGGGGTGGGGCGGAAGGAGGGGGTATCCTAACTCACAGCAGCTGTCCCGAACGCACATCTAACTGGGCCAAAGGTCGCGGCCCGAGCTTTTGCAGCCCGGGTAACCACCCCGACCCAGCCTCATGAAAACGCAGGCTCCAGGGTCCCAGCGCAGGCCGCGGAACGAGAGGGGCTGAGCTGAGTCCCTGAAGTGGGCGTTTGGCGAAGTCTGTCTACGCTTTCCCTGGACCGCGGCCGGTTCGGAGGTAGCTCCTCTGACGCCCCTTTCCTCCGCATGGAGGCAGATCGCAGCCAGGAGCTGGGAACCACCGTGGGGTGGGAGGTGAAGTCCAGCCGCTTCTCCCACTCCCAGGGCCGGGGACGCCCACGCCGCCGTGTGTGCGCACCGCTGCTCTCCCAGCCGCAGGAAGAGTGAGGTCCTCGTCCAACCCTGAACACTTCTGCCTTCTGGGTCGGGGCCCCTGGAACCCCGGCCTGCACCCACCTGGAAGCGGGGGGCGGGCGCCACGCACGCTGGGTGCCCAGGACGCTCAGAGACCCGCGAAGGAGGCGCGAGGCCATGGCAGGACAGCGACCGGCTGCGCGATTCCGTGGCTCCTGTGAGACTCCGGGCGGGAGAACTGTCCGCGGGGTTGTCCTACGGTGCAGTCAGGAAAAGCAACTCTCAGCCGGCCTGATAAAGCCACTGGTTCTCCTTTTCCAAGTCCGGAACCTAGAGCCCAGGCTGCCCTACTGGCGGGGTGTCGCCTTTTGCAATACGCCCTCTAGGAGTCATAGTCCTAGAAGTGCAAAAAACAAAACTGTTGGCTTTCCCCCAGTGTTCTTGTTGATGAAGCTTTTAACTTTGGTGGCCTCCCCAATCGCCTCGAGCAATCAATGGAAGCTATGGAGCCGCCAAATGCCCCCAAATGTATAACTCCACGAAATTTAATTTCATGTTATTTTGTAACACTAGAAATTGAAATACTTCACATAGGCACCCATGGTTTCAAAGAACCAGGTAGTTATTTTTCTTGCAAAAATTAGTGGCTGAATCCTGAAAAACAAACTAAAATTGATCCAGTATGCAAATAAAAAAACTCAACCTTCAGTTCTTCAATGGCACTTGACTTCGTACCTTGTCGTTTCCTTTTTGTTCAAGTTATCAATAGTGTTCAATAAATGACATTTCATCTCAGTAAAGTCTGAGCTGTTAACATTAGTGGGAAATATCTGAAGATTTTGAACTCTGAACAATGCACACAGTGGATTTCTGAGGCCATAAATGATACATTAAGGCCATTCTACTTTTATGAATTGTTACCTGCCATGGACCTGAAATGGTGGAAGTGAAAAAGAAACAGTTTGTGTCTGAATGTAGAAGACATCCTTTGAAAAGCCATAATGTATTTTTCTGTGTTTTTCTATGCAAAAATGCATCATGAATTTTCCAACGACCCATATAGACAAAGTTTTGAAAAGAAAGTTTTAATTCTAAACAATTTGAAAAAATGGGAATATTGTGAGTTGATGGGGGGTGGGCCCAGAACTCCTTCAGTCTTGCCAGAATTCTGGACTTGCTAGCCTCTGCCATTCCCACCTCTGTCATCTGAAGTCTGTGGCAGGGAATAGACCAGCTTCATGTAACCAAACTCTTTGTCTTTCAAGGTAATAATTAACTGCTCAAGTGTCTTGTCAGTATGTGGCAAAAAAAGGAGCAGTAAAGGAAACAAATAAAACATTCTTTTCTCTTTCTCTCTACTCACTCTCAACACAGTCGACTTCACTTCTGTCACCAAAACGTGTGGGGTTTTTCCCTCCACACACCAAGCAATTCTCCAGTGGATGCGAAACGGCTGTCCTATAATTCAATTTTAGAATTGAACCCGAGAGCCCATAGGTTATGCACTCGTTGTATGAAACTGGCCCCACTTCAGAAGCTGACTGTAAGTCTCATGCTGTGACAGTTGCTCCTGATTGCCTAGCTGTGAATTGGGGTTCCCATGACCACCCTTCTTTTTCCGTAATGTGCTAGGTTGGATGGTCCAGAGAACTTAGAGAAACTCTATTGCTGTTTACCAGTTCATTATAAAGAATATAACTCAGGAACAGCCATATGGAGGAGGTGCATAGGGCAAGGTATTTGGGGTACAGGGTATAAAGGGGCTGCAGAACGTCCATGCCTTCTCTGACCCACTACACTTCCAGACATTCCACATGTTCAGCAGTCTGGGAGTTCATCAAATCTTGTTTTTATTGACTTTTTATAGCACTTAATCTCCAACGCACACCTCCAACCTTTCCTGGACGTTGGTGGTGTGAGGCTGAAAGTTTCAACCTAATAAATCCTAATCACATGGTTTTTCTGGCGAGTAACCCATCCTGGATTATCTAGAGTCCTCGCCTCAAGTCATCTCATTAGCATGTGCTCACCTATTAGGACAAGGGACTTATTGTGAATAAAAGATAGTCCTATCTTTCAGGAAATCACAAGGGTTTTCGGACCTCTGTAACAGGAACCAGGGAAAAATAGTAAAAATATTTCATCTTATATCACAAGAAGTTTTGCCTGCATGGTCTTGCTGAGACTCTTAAAAATGGGAATGATGATGAAAACTACTTCACAGTGCCTCAGGGTGGCCTGAGAATCATTATCAATAGTGCCTGTAGACTCAGAATATTTGGTAACGAGTATACAAGAGTCTGTGCAGTTAACAAGTTATATATGTGATTCTTATGTACCTGAAGTGTGTCAGCCTGTATCCCTTTCAGAGTTATTGCAAATAACTAACTAGTATTTCATGTAAAGTGCTCAGCAGTGAGCTGGGCACTCAGAAAGTATTAGCTGATCTAATTCTCCTCCACCTACAAATTCATGAATCTTCTCTGCCCTTTCAAGTAATGATTATTTTTTTAAGAGAGATCTTTTGCTATAGGTGTTTGCTGGAGAGACAGGGAAAGACAGAGATACAGAATGTGAGAAATCACCTAGCAGGGGGCATGACCACACTGCAATCCCTTCTTCATTCTCCTCTCCGGATCTTGGGCACACATGCACAGGTGCCCAGCGTAAGTTTAAAGCCACCAGGTTCAGGACTGGAACTGCAGTCATCTATGTGGGAGTCCAGCGATGTGACCATTATGCCATCTGCTGGTCCCCAAGTGATGGTCATTTTTAACAATGGCTGTTTATAATCAATTAGCAAAAATTGGAGGTTTTTTTTTTTGGTTGTTCTCATTCACCAAATTGCCTCTAATAGTAATATTTCAGATCAGTTAAGATACTCCTGATGCAGAACTATGGAGGAAATTTGAGGGATAGGTAATCCTTTCCATACTCCTCAAATTAAATCATGCTGGTGGCTGTGTTTCTAGTCTAAAGAGGGCAGGGGTGCCTATGTAGAAGTCACAGGCAAGATTTCTTTTTTTGGAGAGATTTTTGCTATAGGGCGCGTGTACTCGCCAGACAGACAGAGAGACAGAAAGCAAGAAATCACCCCCCAGGGGGGATGGTCACGCCGCAATCCCTTCTCCTCCGTTCTCTCAGGATCTTGGGCATGCATGCACACACACACCCGGTGTGGATTTTAAGCCACTGGGTCCGGGATGCAAACTGCGGTCCACTACGTGGGAGTCCAGCGACATAGCCATTACGCTAACTGCTGGTTCCCAAGGCAAGATTTCTTTAGAGACTTTAGGAATTACTGCCAATACAGTAAGAACTAAGGAAATACAGTTAAGAACCTCCTTCCCCATCCCGATTGGGCCAGAAGGTGGCAGGATGGTTAAGGTGGCTGGTTCCCACAAGGCTGACTATGTAGTCTGAGTACTAGACCTGTGGCTTGAAACTCACATAGGGCATGTGTGCATGTGTGCCCAAGATCCAGGGAGGAGAATGGAGGAAAAGGGATTGCTGTGTTGCCATTCCCTCTGAGGGGATGATTTCTCACTTTCCCTCTCTCTCTGTCTCTGTCTCTAGAGAGTGCATACATCCTATGGAAAAAAAAAAGAAATCCTAACTCTCCTAATTTTAGAGTTTAGTAATTAATGATTTATGTAGACCTAGATTTCATTACCATTGCCATTTATATAAAAAGATAGGAAAACATTGTGTAATTAGGATGTATTTTGTTGCTTTTTATACAAAATTTAAATGATATGTAAACCCTTTTTCAATGTGAAAACATTACATGATTGCTTTGGATACATGATACATGCCTTTGAATTACAAGTTTTGAATGCCTTTTTGACAAATTACCTTGTTATTTTGTACTTTTATGTCTTCTCCTGAATGTGCCTCATTCTTTTCTTTTGAAAAAAGGTAAATGTTGGGTCAGCA
This sequence comes from Tupaia tana, assembly GCA_026018925.1. NCBI lineage: Eukaryota > Metazoa > Chordata > Mammalia > Scandentia > Tupaiidae > Tupaia > Tupaia tana. The sequence continues at coordinate 32,462,364 of JAKSZU010000001.1, read as the reverse complement.
GGTGACATGGTGGTTGAGGTGCTAGACTCCCACATGGCCAAGCATGATTCAAATCCTGGACCTGGTGGTTTGCTTTCTCACTCCCCTCCTCTTTCTCTTTGGTGAAATTAAAATAAATAAATAAACAAATAAATAAATTTATTTTTTTAAAAGGTAAATGTTTATTTGAGTACTTTAGGCTCAGTTGATTAATATGTTATTAAAATTATTGTTTAAACTTTTTATTTATAAATAATTTCACATTTGAAGGAAAGGTGCAAATATAATACAGGTAATTTCTGTATGCCCTTGACTCAGATTTCCTAATTTTTGACATTTTGTTCCATTTACTATAAATATAAATATATATATATATTTTTTTTTTCTGAATAATTTGAGAAAAAGGTATATCATGTTCCTTTCTCTCTAGTGTGTATTTTCTTTCTTTTTTTTTTCCTTTGTCTCATTTTGTTTTTCTATATAAAAAAGAAACTAATATCGGGACCAGCAGTTAGCGTAATGGCTATGTCGCTGGACTCCCACGTAGTCGACTGCGGTTCGAGTCCCGGACCCGGTGGCTTAAACTCACGCCGGGCGCGTGTGCGTGCGTGCCCAAGATCCCGAGAGGAGAATGGAGGAGAAGGGATTGCGGCGTGGCCATCCCCCCTGGGGGGTGATTTCCTGCTTTCTGTCTCTCTGTCTCTCTCTGTCTGTCTGGCGAGCGCACGCGCCCTATAGCAAAAACCTCTAAAAAAAAAAAAAAAAGAAACCAATATCAAGATAGGGAAGAGAAAAAGGAACATACCCCTTAGTGTAGAGAAATGGCAGGTGGGTGGAGGTAGGAAAAGGGTAAGCAGAGAAAGGAGAAGCGGGAAGGGAATGTCATTAAGGCAACAAAATAACCTCTGTAAAAAGAGGAGTCTCGACAGCCTTGGAGATGAAGGCAGAGGTAGCCTTCTCAGTGGGGTTCTCTTCTCTCACGCATGTCTGGGAGGGAAATGGCAGTGTGTCTTCCTTCTGTGGCAGCCGCTCCATTGCTCACTCAGGATTACCTTCTTCCTTATACAGATAAGAGTGCTGCAGAGCTCGGAAGGCAGAGATTCGCTTGTGTGGGTTAAAAGTCAGCATTTCCAGCGATAGCTGTGCTCCGGTCTCCTCCATCTCAGGCACCACTGACTGCACCGGGCGGGCACTCTGGGAGAAAAGGCTCCTCAGGGTAGAGAGACATCTCGGGGCCAGTCCTCCTCTGGAGGCAGCCCAATGAGGTCAAAAATTTTGCTCAACTGGTCAGCTTCAGAATTTCCACAGAAGAGAGGCTTTCGACGGAACATCTCTGCAAAGATACAGCCAACACTCCGCATATCCACAGGTGTTGCATATGTAGACTGCAGAAGAACTTCGGGGGCACGGTACCAGAGTGTAACAACCACAGGTGTAAGTGCCATCTGGTAGCTGTAGATTCTGGCCAGGCCAAAGTCAGCCAGCTTGACTGTCCCACCACTTGTCACCAGAATGTTCTCTGGCTTCAGGTCTCAGTGAACAATGCAATTGGCATGAAGGAAATCTAGGCCTCTTAGAAGCTGGCACATCAGATCCTTGATGGTCTCCACTGGCAAGCCTGGTGGGGATGCCTTGTCCAGATATGTCCTTAGGTCTTGGTCTACATGCTCAAACACCAGGGTCACCTTGATCTCCCGGTCAGTTCGAGAGGTGGCACAAACATCCATCAGCCTGACAACGTTGGGATGCTCAAAAGCCTCCACGGGAACCAGCAGTTAGCGTAATGGCTATGTCGCTGGACTCCCACGTAGTCGAACGCGGTTCGCGTCCTGAACCCGGTGGCTTAAAACTCACACTGGGCGCGTGTGTGTGCGTGCCCAAGATCCCGAGAGGAGGATGGAGGAGAAGGGATTGCTGCGTGACCATCCCCCCTGGGGGGTGATTTCTCGCTTTCTGTCTCTATGTCTCTGTCTGTCTGTCTGGCGAGCGCACGTGCCCTATAGCGAAAACCTCTCAAAAAAAAAGTAAAAGCCTCCAGCTGCCTCAATAAAGCCACCTCCCAAACTGTGCTGATGGGAAGGCCCCCTCCAGCTCCTCCTCCACTGGGGACTCTCACACTCTTGAGGGCCACAAAGTAGCCACTGTGGAGATCCCGGGCCTTGTACACGGTCCCATAGGCACCAACACCAATTTCAGCCACTGGCTCATATCGAGAGGTAGCCATTCCTAGAGCTGGAGAGACCCTCACCCCAAGCCAGGAGCTGCGGGGGCAGCCCGCTATCGGGGCCCCAGAGCTGGTTCCTGAGGCGCCATACACCCCAGCTCAGTCCGGAGCAGCTGGATGCTACGGGCACTAGTGTGTATTTTCTAAAAACAAAGAAATTGTCTTAATAATTATAATACAGTTATCAAATGTGGAAATCTAATACTGATGCAGCATTCTTACATAATCTGCAGTCTGTATTTCAATTTCAACATGCATGCCCATGATATTCTTTCATTACAACAAATCCAGTCTAGACTCCTACTTGGGGTGTTTTGTTATCCTGCCTATCTAGTATGCTTAACTTGGATCAGTTACTTTGTCTATTTTAAAAATAATTTTTAAAAGTATATTTATTTCATTTACAAGAGAGACAGAGAGAAAGAAAGAGAAGTACTCCCCATGGAGTCTTTTTTTTTTTTTTTTGGAGAGGTTTTCACTATAGGGCGTGTGTGCTTGCCAGACAGACAGAGAGAGACATAGAGACAGAAAGCGAGAAATCGCCCCCCCAGGGGGGATGGTCACTCCGCAATCCCTTCTCCTCCATTCTCCTCTCAGGATCTTGGGCACGCATGCACACGCGCCCGGCGTGAGTTTTAAGCCACCGGGTCTGGTACACGAACCACGGTCGACTATGTGGGAGTCCAGCAACATAGCCATTACTCTAACTGCTGGTTCCCACCCCATGGAGTCTTTCATGCCATAATCCACCCCCAGCTTCAGCCAGCCTAGATTCTGTGCACGTTCACACTTGTCTGACATGTATGCAGGGAGACCTCTGAATGCCACCTGGGACCTGCCTATATGGCTTCAGCATTGCAGAGCAGTGCAGTGCATTCTGCTATGGCTGGCCTCTTTTGGCTTTTTTTTTTTTAATCATTCATGATATTGACATTTTTGGAGTTGTAGCAATTATTTTTTCTTAAATTTTATTTCATGAGAGAGAGAGACAGAAAAAGTGTGGAAGAGAGACAAGCACCCTCGACAAGGTCTCATGCCACGATTCTCCCCCAGCCTTCTCAGCCAAGCATGATATGTACAGGTTGTGTACATAGGTTGATCTGGAAACTGAACCCTGATCTTCTTTACAGCTTCCAGCATTGTAGAACATTATGCTCCTGCCACGTCACCATGTCTGAACCTATAGAAATAATGTAATTAATTTTTTTTCCTAGTGGCAGAGTTGATACCTAAATAATGTGTGACTCTTTCAGTACACCACATCAGAATGTCCTTGACTCTCATTTGTGCCATTTTTGGCCAGGTTAATTCGAAGCACCTCTGGTTAAGATGGTGTCCTTCAGATTCTCCACTAGAAAGCCTCTTGTGAAATGCAGCAAACATGTTACTTAATGCAGAGTTGGCTGTGCTAAAATAAAATGAAATGTAAGCAAACTACTCAGATAATTTAGGCAAGTCACACAGAATTTTGTGGACCCTTTGTAAGGAATAGTCCAGGTAAAATGTATAAAGCACCTTAGAACAATGCTTGGCCTACAGTACATACTATAGCAACTATTAGAGTTTTTATAAGGGATGGTTGCTAAGTTCTGTCAAGCTTTTAAAAGTTCATTGTAATTTTATAAGCTTTGTCTTTCTATATTTTTGTAATTCATTTTGTCTACAATTTTTCAAATCATTGAAATGATCTTGTACAGCTTAAATAAAATCAGTGTGTTCATAGTGGAAAAATAAACCAAAAAAATTGTAGCTCCCTTGCAGGAATATGTCACATCTTTTACCTGAAAACTCTACAAGGCATACTTTTATTATTATTGTTATTATTATTATTATTTTAGAGGTTTTTGCCTTAGGGCACATGTTCTTACAGGAGTGGAAGAGAAACAGAGACAGAGCTAGTGAAAGGCGAAGTGAGAAGTCACCCCCCAGGGGGATGGCCACACCATAATCCCTCCTCCATTTTCCTCTCTGGATCTTGGACACACAGGCACACATGCCTTACATAAGTTTCAAGCCCTGGGTCCTGGACTCAAACCATGGTTGGTCATGTGTGAGTCCACTGATGTAACCATTGTGCAATCTACTGGCACCGGCATGCTTTTATTAATTGCAATGTCAGTGAGGATCATAGAAACCAGTCAGTGGGTGTACCGGAACTTGAACCTTTAGGAGTTAACAGAAGGGAAAGAAAGGTCAGGATGCTAGAAGAGGGCCAAAAAAAAATTAAGAAAGGAAGGAGGGAGGGAGGGAGGAAAGGAAGGAAGATAAGGAAACCAGTTTACCTAGAGAAAGTATGTTGAGAAGTGAGAAATCAGGATCAGTAGATAGGTAATCCTTGGAAGGCAGCATGGAATGGGTTTAGTGTAGATTTAGGTATTTAAGTATTTAAATATTGGTTGTCAGAAAAGTCATGACATATTTTTTCTATGCAAAAACATGTATTTAGGAGATTACCTGGGTTTGACTCCTGACTATTGTCATTGTGGAAATCAATGAATTTGTACTTGTAAAGGGCATGGCACAGGGGTTTGCTAGATTGTAATTATTCAATTACAGTTGACCAACATTTTTATTATCTCATATAAAACCAAAGGATTTGGATTTGATATGGTAGGAAATAAAGAGTTCCTAAAGCTGAGGAGACTCAAATTTACTTATTCATTCATTCATTGCCTTTCTTTTTTCCTAATTGCCAGAAGGCCCATGTTTTCACCAGAGAGAGAAAAAGATAAAAAGAGAGACAAAGCACCTCCCCACCCTCACCCACAGTAGGACATGGTCATGCCACAAATCTTTTTCTTTATTTCTCTTTCTTACATACACACATGTGTCCAGTGTGTTTTCCAAGTACCAGGACCAGGATTAGAACAGTGGTCAACCATGTGGGATCTGAATCCCAATGCATAGTGCTTAACCGCTGTTCTATAGGGCCAGCCATGTTAATTCATTTTCTTATTCAATAAATGACAATGATGTACCAGATAAAATTCCTGCTTGAAATACAGTTATGAATAGAAGACTTGTGGGAGATGAGTTAATATACAAGACAGAGTGTGACAAAAGAAGGAGTCACCAAACAGTCCAGAGGAGAGAGTTGACACCATGGGTGACCTTCTTGATTTGCCTTTTTCCCCACTTCATTTTTATGGCATAGTGGAAAAAAAACATGAAGCATAACATTTGACAGATCTAAACCAAGGTTGGAAATATTTCTGAGAGTACCTTAATTTCTCCATGTCTCTGTTTCCTTATTCATACAATGGAAATCTTAACAGCATCTACATCACAGGATTGATGGGAGGCTCACACAAGACAAAATATTTCCATAAACCTCTAGTCTGGCAGCAGCAGGAGCCCAATCCGTAGTAACAGCATGGGTATGTGTCCTTAATCTAATTCTGAGAGGCCATGCTCTACTCCAGTTGCCAGAGAAACAAATAAAACCCAGAGAACCTGACTCTTCCTTCTGATTTGATTAGCTATCACCCATTCTGAAAGGATTTATGGCAACTGCTCCTTCTGTTTTTCACTAATTAAGGCTAAAATCTTTATTGGACAGTTTAGGTAATCCTTGCATTGTGGCCAAGCCAAGGGTGAACAAGGGTAACCAGTGTTAGTTTTAAGCCTCTACTCTGTTCATTTCTTTTAATAGCTTGTCCTTTCCATTTTAGAGAAAGTAAAAGAGAAAATATTAAAGCTTCCCTTACTTATTTTCACAAAATACTGGCCTTGGTGTCCATTGACTCTGAGTTCATAATCAACACTACAGTTTTTTTTTTCTTAAAGAATTATTTAATTTTATTTATCATTATTATTATTTTTAAAATTTGCTATAGGGCACAGACACTTAGATACACAGAGAGAGAGAGCAAGAGAGAAAGAGTGAAAGGAAGCAACCATGTCCTGGATTTGAACTAGGTTGGCCGTGTGGGAGTCCAGCACCTTAACCATCACACCACCTCTGGCCCTAACAATGCTAGGCATTTTATTTGTTTATTTTTAAAAGAATTACTTATTTAGGGACCAGCAGATGGCGTAATGGTTACGTCACTGGACTCCCATATAGTCAACCATGGTTTGAGTCCCAGGCCCAGTGGCTTAAAACTCATTCCGAACACATGTGTGCCCAAAATCCCAAGAGGAGAATGGAGGAAAAGGGATTGTGACATGGCCATACCCTGTGTGTGTGTGTGTGTGTGTGTGTGTGTGGTGGTGGGGGGGGGTGATTTCTTGTTTTCTGTTTCTTTGTCTCTCCAGCAAGCACATGTACCCTATAGCAAAAATTTCTCTCTAAAACAACAAAAATATTTAATTTTTTAAATTAAAAAAAAAATTTAAAAAGAGCTGGGAGGACAGTAAGAAAGTAAGCTGCAGGTCCAGCACTTTAACTGCAGCCAGCCATGTGGGAGTCCAGCCCCTCTATTATCATGCCACCTGCTGGTCCCAACACTAGGGGTTTTAAAAGCTCGTACCAAGACTTAGGTGCAAACAAGTTTTGTTTATCCATATTTCTAAAAATAAAGAATAATTACGAGTCTATGTTCTGTTTCTGGTAGAAGAAATTGTGAATAAAGTTAGTCTTCTGTTTTTCTTTTAAATTTGTAAGAGGGCACATGTATTTGCCAGAGAAAAACAGAGACACAGAAAGTGAAACAGAGGAAGTGCCCCCCATGAGGTAGTCACATCACATTCCCTTCTCCTCTATTTCTGCAGTTTATTGGGATTGTCTTTCTTTCTTTTTCTTCCTCCCTGCCTCCCTCCCTCCCTTCCTTCCTTCCTCTCTTTCTTTTTCCTCCTTAGAGAGATTTTTGCTATAGGGTGTGTGCACTCACCCGAGAGACAGAGACTGACAGAGAGAGAAAAAATGAAAAACCACCCCCCACAGGGGTTGACCATGCCACCATTCCTTTGTGTTCAATCTCCTCTTGGGATTTTGGGCACAGATGCACATGCGCCCAGCTTGAGTTTCAAGCCATGGTCTAGGACTTGAACTGTGGTTGACCATGTGGGAGTCCAGCAACGTAACTACCATACCATTTGCTAGTCTGGTATCAGGATTTGGGGCATGCACACACATGCCTGGAGTGTTTTCAAGTCACTAGAGCTGGGCTACCAACTGCACAGTCAGTCATGTGGAATCCTGGTCCCTTAAGTACCAGACCACAAAGCCAGCCCTGACAATTTTAGACTTTAACCTTTTCCACCTTTCAGGGATCAGAGTGTTTAGTCTTCGAGGAAGAACACAAAATTCCAGACCACAAAGAAATGGAGAGGTTATCCAAATACTCCTAAGATGTAAAAGTCATTTAGCAATGAAAATAATGAACAGTATCACAGTATCACATCTCATGCAGAAAGAAGTTCAGTAACTTGTAACCAGGAAGTATGCCAGAATTAAGAGATTATCACATAATTAAAACAGATGCAAAGGGCATTGGGCAAAGGCAGGGCTCAGCTGGAATCTGTCAGACATCTAGAAACTATTCTGGCTTGCCTGAATTTTCTGAAAGCTGTTTTGTACTCAAGGGGAACTGATATGGGTTAAATGTGTCTCCCAATACATGTATTGAAAACTTAATTCCCAATGTAACAGTATTGAAACATAGGCCTTTAGAAGGTGATTTGGTCATGAGGACTCTGCCCTGCCCTCATGAATGGAATGTTAGCATTATCTCAAGAGTATTTTGTTATCATGATAGTAGGTTTCTGATAAAAGGATGAGTTGATCCCCTTCTTCTCTTGCACAGAACCTCATTTGCCCTTCCAATTCCTGGCATGTGATTTTTGTAGCAAGAAGGCCATAGCCAAGAATGGGCCCCTTGACTTCCCAATCTTAAGAACTGTAAAAGATAAATCTTTGTTCTTTGTAAATTATAGTCTCAGGTATCCTATTATAGCAGCATGAAATGGACTAAGACGGGAGCCTTGTATATGCCCACATGTTAGGCAATCTTTCAGGTGCTATAGACGAAATGAGCATAACAAATTTCTTAATCCTGTGGAAACTGTCTGCAGAGGAAGGCAAAACCAAATAAATACAAATTGGGTGCAGATAAGGTAATAAAGGTAGGTCCTGTGTCTTCTCACTCAGACACCCTCTGTCTACTCAGATAATTCTAAATACTTTAAAGTATTTAGAATTTTGATTTTGGAAAGGGAGGAAGAGATAGAGGGAGAGAATGAGGAAAGGCTTGGGTGTAGCAAAAGTATTAAAGAGATGTTATGGGGCCCGCAGCGACCGCGGTGGCGGAGGCGGCCGTGCGTGCTCGCGGCGCCCGCCCGCGCCCCCCGCCCGGCGGCGCCGGGGCTGCAGCGACCGCGGTGTCGGAGGCGGCCATGGCCAGCGTGTGGCCGCCGATCACCAGCGGCAAACTGAAGCCGAAAACAAGGATTAAGATCTTGCAAATATAAACAACAGAAAGAATCTTTAGATGTCTTAAACCAATTGAGTAATATATTGTATAGGAGGATTTTCGCTGCCTACGGGCAATGAGAAGATGATGGTTACCAGCCCTGCATTACCTCAGGGAAAACAAGAACTACTCTTCCATTCTTGCGGAAGCCAGATTCTCGAGGATGACTCACACTGCAGATCCCCACAACACCATTCTCGGTAATCACAGGATAGAGGCCCTGTCGCATCAACTGATAACCATCTCTGCCTACCAGAACTGCACTCCTAGAACCTTATTCCACAGAGACTCACCTACAACTGCGGAACTGCACGAGACCCACCCTTGACCCAACCCTGAACAGAATCTATGTTTCCTATTGTGGAAAACTCTATGAGCTCATAATAGAATAAGAAAAAAAAGGGGTGAAAGATCTGGAGGGTATGGTCGCAGGGATGACAACTGTGGATGCTGGAAACAGCATGGGAGAGGTAATGAGAATGAGTGATGGAGGGCAGTTCAGGGAATGATCATCACGTTTGATGGACACAGGGATGAGGGGTGGTCTGTAGATGATGATGTATGTGATGGTATCACTGTCTTGTCTAGTGTGAACTGCACTCATGCTGGAAAAAACCAATCTGTACACTGTAAAGATGTGCAATGAAAAAAAAAATAATGATAATAATAATAATAATAATATCAGCACTCTGGCAGAGGGAGAAAGATCTGATGATATGATAGCGGAAAGGACAAATGTGGACACCAGAGGCTGTAAGGGAGGGGAGCGGGTAGTCGGGAGTGGGTGGTGGAGGGTGGGCGTGGGGGGGAAAGGGAGGAGTCATTTGTCACCAGAAAATGTAGGGTTCTCTGTTGAAAACTAGATACATATATGTATACTGTACACATCATGATGATAACTTTATGTAAAATGAATGTGATTGATCTGAGAAAGAAAATAAAGGGGGGAAAAAAAAGAGTGAATAGACTCTATCTACCTTACCATATTATCAATCAAATCCCAAGCAAGTTGCTTATCTCATATCTCAGATTTCTCAGCTGTTTCATAAATGAAATACTTGTAAATGCTGAGTTCATGGTAAACATGATTATACTTAAAACACTTTCTTCTTGTCCTTCTCTCATCTTGGTTATATAGTCTCCTACCCCTCTCACCTGCTGCTTTTTCAAAATGAAGTTTTCAGAACCTATGATCTGATCTTGGGAATGTTGAGTGGATGAGGAATACGTCATCGCCCTGTGAAGAATTGGTGAATAAACATACCACCTTTGCCTAAAAACCCACGTTCAAGCCTTTCTAGTCCCAGGGACTTTAGCAGTCTTACAATTGAAGAAAGAAGAAAAGAAAACATGAAAGACCAGTGATGGGCACTGGCATAGAGAGAATGTGGGTAAAGAATATTTCTTAGGAGCTGCTTCTGTGGTTCAACTGGTTAGTCTTGGCATCCCAATTCAAATTCATTACCAGTGCTCATAGAAGTTGAACAGCCCCAAAACTCACAGAGATCAGAAGAGGCACTGTGTTCTTGCTGGCTCTGCAAGGTTTATGGGCTTCCTGGACTCTAGTTGGTTGCCTGAGGTCTGTATTCTGGGGTTGTTTTAGTCCATGCTGAAGGCTGTGGGTTCTACAGATTGTGGGTGAATCCAACTTCCAATTTCGATTACGCCTATCTGTGAAGCAGAAAACAGTAGCAAGGATTTTCTTTCATTCTTCAGAAGGAGATACACAGGCGCTAAATAACATTTGCATTGTGAATTTTCACCCAGCTACTTCTGGATATATATAGTATGGTCACCTACATGGCTAAAGAAAACCCTAGCACAATGTTATCTTCCTACCTGGTTAGAGAGCTGATGAACCCTGTGTCATTTTCTCAGTTTATTACCTTCTAGAATATTTAGCAAAATATCTTCATGATCCATAATGCAAGGCATACATTTGAAAGTGATTGAATTTGAAGGTTCAACTAGTTAGACAAGAACAACGTATAGAGATCTTGATCTGCTCCAACAATGTGTACATTTCTTTTAGAGACCACCTTTCTCCTAGTGTACTATTGCAAAATTAGAGCCATACTAAAGATTTCCTTACAGTTTAATAATTAAATTTTTGTTTAAAGAAAAGGTTTGTGCTTCTTTTAAAATATCTTTGAGCTAAAACTCCCAAAGCACAGGCAATAATCCCTAAAATAGACAAATGGGACTATATTAGACTAAGAAGTTTCTGCACAGCAAAGGACACAGTATCAAGTGTGAACTGACAACCCTCAGAATGGGAAAATATTTTTGTTAAGTATGCCTCAGACAAGGAACTGATAACCAGAATACACAGGGAACTCAAGTGCCTTATGCGAAAAAAAAAATGATGAACCCAATTAAAAGATGGGAAAATGAGCTGAACAAAAATCTCTCTAAGGAAGACATACGAACAGCCAAAAAGCATATGAGGAAATGCTCAACATCCCTCATCATAAGGGAGATGCAGATTAAAACCACAATGAGATACCACCTAACCCCTGTCAGAATGGCAAAGATGAGAATATAAAAAGTGATAAGTGTTGGCGGGGATGTGGTGAAAAGGGAACCCTCCTACACTGTTGGTGGGAATGTAAACTAGTTCAACCACTGTGGAGAACAATATGGAGGTTCCTCAAAGATCTACAAATAGAACTACCATTTGACCCAGCAATCCCACTTCTGGGTATTTACCCGAAAGACAGGAGGACACTCAGTCAGAAAAGTGCTTGCACATCAATGTTTATTGCAGCATTATTCACAATTGCCAAGACATAAAACCAACCTAAATGTCCACAAACTGATGAATGGATTGGAAAAGTGTGGTATATATACTCTATGGAATACTACTCAGTCATAAAAAATAACAAGACCCTGGAATTTGATAGAAAGTGGTCAGATATGGAGGATCTATTGCTGAGTGAAGTAAGCCAGGCTATGAAAGAAAGATATTGTATGTATCCACTCAATATATGCTGACTATCCGCACTCTATGGTAGAGAGTGAAAAATTGGAGGACATAAAAGCAGTGAAGGTACTTAACGAGAATAGGACAGTGTGGAATGGGGGGGGTGAGGAGAAGAGGATAGAGAAAGATAGCAAGAGAACAATAGAGAGGTAAGATGTTAGTGAGAAACAGATATGGCTTATTGCCTGTTGGTGATGACATGTATAGTATTCTTAACTGGACTGGTCTGAGAAGTATTTCATGATGGGTAAAGTCTTTTTACAAGCAAAAAAAAAAAAAAAAAATATATATATATATATATATATATATATATATATATATATATATATATCTTTGAGCTTTCTTTCTACTACAGAGGACAACTGTTCTGGTATCTGAGAATGGTGGTCAAAAACTCATTATTACATTAAATTAATGCCTATTCTTATCATCTCAGATCCTAGAATTTAAATAATGCAATCAAGCAGTGAATTTTGACATCTTTATTCTTTTTTTTTTTTTTTTGGAGAGGTTTTTCGCTACAGGGCACGTGCGCTCGCCAGACAGACAGAGAGAGACATGGAGACAGAAAGCGAGAAGTCACCCCCCAGGGGGGATGGTCACGCTGCAATCCCTTCTCCTCCATTCTCCTCTCGGGATCTTGGGCACGCACGCACACGCGCCCGGCGTGAGTTTTAAGCCACCGGGTTCGGGACGCGAACTGCGGTCGACTACGTGGGAGTCCAGCAACATAGCCATTACGCTAACTGCTGGTTCCCGACATCTTTATTCTTTATCTATTAAAAGCTAAAATGCTTTTTAAAATCTACTTGCTTACTGAACTTTTATCGCAAGGAACATATTTTAATTGCTGGCAAGCGAAGTCCCTTAACACAATAGCAGTAAACACTGGATCTCTGTCCCAAATTAGTGTGACATAGAAATGTGTCCTGACAAATGAATCATCAGGAGATAGTGTTGTCGTATATTATAGAGTGTAATTACACAAACCCTGATGGTATAGCCTACTACACCCCTAAACTGTATGGTGTAGCTTATTACAAATTTATGGGACTGTTGTTCTAACTGCAGTCTGTTGTTGACCAAAATGATGTTATGTGGTGTATGACTATACAAACATGGTCTCTTGTATTAATATTAATAAATTTAGGAACGAATCACTTCTACTTTATTTTTAACAAGTGTTTTGCTCAAAGTTATTAGAGTTGTGAACTTTAGCCTATTTGGTTACACACAACTCTTCACATTCTTATAACAATAACTGTGGAAAACTTTGAGATAAATGGGGATTACCCATTGCCTCACACTTCGAACAGGTTACAATGAAAGCAAGTTTCAAACTAAATTCTACCACTGACACAAGCATTTATTAAACAGTTATTTCTAAATGATCTCAAAACTGTTAATGCAACAATATACAAACTCAGCTTCCTGTCCTCTTAAGAACTCTAATGACTTGAAGCTAACCAAACAATATCCCGGAGGCAGAATTCTACTACTCTTAAGTTGACATCAGAAATCCAGTGGATAGACACCAGAATGTTTGAGGATCATGCTTGAGGAGCCAAGTGCGGGAAACATTTTTAAGATGTTGATGAATTATAATATTTCAGTTAATCATATGTCTTGAGTAGCACTAATTATCCCAGTGAGATCTGATTAACGATTAAGATAATAAACAAGTTATCAATTTTTACTAATGAAACATTTTTAGTATTCGTTTGCTAATTAACAAGGTATCTGTGTTGGACGTACATATCTAGGTAAGATATGAAAGGCAGAAATATTGATGAAACTAAGGCACAAAAAGATCAAGTGATTTCCCCTGAGGTCACATCACTGGCAAACAGACCAAGATTGGGCATCTTACTTTGATAAAGCTGTGTTTTTTCTACTAGTCTTTCTGGTCTACTTGTGTTGCCAAGTTCTCTAGAACTAATTGTACTCTACTGTTCTTAGGGTAGAACAGTTAAAAAGAACAGACTGTAATTGAAGCTGTAGAACATATTTGCAATACACAGTTTTTATATATATTTATTATTTACATTTAATCACTATATATCTTTACAGTGTTCAAAATGGTTTTTCTCAGTACAAATACAGTGCATATCAGTCAAGACAAAGACATTACAATATACATTATTATCAGCAAATAACTTTTCATTTTTGTGTCAATTAAATGTATTTGTTTTTTCCCAGTTCCCATCCCTTCTTCCCCCTATTATGCAATCCCTCTTACACCCCCTTACTACCTCTAGTATCTACAGTTGCCCTTCCTGCTACACATTTGTTTAAAATAATTATTTTATTTAATTTTATTCATCATCATTATTATAATTTTAATTTGACCAGAGAGAAACAGAGACAGAGAGAGAGAGAGGGAAAGTGAGAAAGCAAGCCACCACCAGGTCTGGGATTTGAGTCATGGTTGGCCATGTGGGAGTCCAGCAAACTTAACCACCACACCACCTGCTGGCCCCACCTGCTAAATATTAAAAAAAAGAAAAAAAAAAGAGCTCTTTTACATAAAGTCTCTGATGCAGGAAACTACTCAGAATCACAAATATCGAGTGTAGAAAGATATTTATAACTAAAGATATCTATCTACTTTAAGAAAGATAACATCAGATCAGCACTTATGGTGATGATCATTGGTTGGGGATGCTCTGGTTAACAAAATTTCCTAGTTAATAAAGACTCACAATAGAAGCTATACTTTTATTTCTCATTGAAATCAGAGAGACCAGCAGATGGCATAATGGTTATGTCACTGGACTCCCATGTAGTTGACCATAGTTCAAGTCCCAGAACCAGTGGGTTAAAACTCATGCCGGGCGCATGTGTATATGTGCCCAAAATCCTAAGAGGAGAATGGAGGAGAAGGGCTTGTGGCATGGCCATCACCCCTGGGGGATGGTTTCTCACTTTCTGTCTCTCTGTCTTTCTCTGTCTCTCTGGTGAGAACACATGCTCTATAGCAAAAAATCTCTCTCTTAAAAAAATTAAAAAAGAAAAGAAAAGGAATCAGAGTCATCTTCTTCTTTATTTATTTTTTTAGAAGCTGTTTATTTTCCTTATCAACCTTGTTTACTCTTTGTATAAGAGTCTGAGGAAGAACAGTTTCTTAAGACTCAGTGATTATTTCCACCCATTCAGTGGCCTAAGCAGTGGACGCTGCAGACCAGGCACTTCAGACCAGTCTGCAACTTCAGGCTGAGTAGCAGTAGACTGGAGTAGTCCATTCACCTCGAAGTTCCTCCTTGGTCACAGCCTTTGCAGCAGCAGCTTGTTCCTCCTTTTCCATCTTTTCAGGATCTCTGTAGAGGTAGAGATTAAACATGACCTCCTAGGGTGTTCACGGGGAAATGGTGCCACACATTCGCAGCACTTCCCTGGCCAGCATTCACCACATCAGACCCACTGAGTAAGTTCCCATGCTGTTGCCTGGGATGGCGATGTCCACACGGTGCAGAGGAGAATCTGTGTTACACAGAGCAATGTAGGTGGATTAACATAAAACGCCTCTGTGAGAGGCTGGTGGTTGGCCCTGGGATCAGTACCCACCAGAAGAAAGGGCTCCCAGAAGGCTGCCTGGATCTGGCTAGTGAAGGTTCCAGGAGGGAAGTGGTCAGCAATAGAAGTGGCTCCAGAGGCAGCAGCAAACTTCAGCACAGCCTTCTGTCCAGTGTCCCTAGAAGATATGACACTGATGTCGGCAGGATTTTCAATGGCAACAATGGCACGAGCTGCCAGCAGAAGCTTCTCTCAGGTCCTCTTCAGATTTATGATGGAGAGGCCATCACTTTTCCTTTGGTAGATGTACTGCTCCATTTGGAAGTCAAGGTTAGTGCCACCTACGTGGGCTCCTGCTGTAAGGAATTTGAGGACATCCTCCTCCTTCATTTGTAGGACATCACGGGCGCTGGACATTGTGGAAGTTTCCTTTATATTATGACCAGAATCCAGAACAAATGCAGATAGCATGGAAAGCAGGAAATCAGAGGCTTAACAAAATAAACATGATATAAACCCAGAATTTTATTTAGTGTTGTCTTACTGATATCCCAAAGATATTCCATGATATTAAACATTTTAAGATAATTATAGTACTGTTACGGTAAAACACAATTAATCCTAATAATAATAGAAACAAAATATTAATGATTTTCTTAGAAGCATTTCTTTCAAGAACCATTTCCCTGGGATAAAAGTGATGTGTATGATAAAGGGTTGGTTATAGAGACTCAATAAAATTTAAACACAACTTTTGAAAATTCTTAATTCAAAGTCAAATTTTTGATACTTAGGGGTCAGCTAGATGAGTATCTTCAATTTGGTTTCTTTCTGCTTTGGTTTTCTTTTCTTTATATTTTTCAATCCACACACTATGTTAAAACCAAACTATGAGGGTAGGTGAAGGAGTAGAGTCTAAATGAGAAGAGAGACAAGGCATTTATGTGACAATTAAATGGGTTATTAGCTATTTAGGTAATAGATAATAAGATAACTTTATAGTATTGTCAACTGGACTGGTGAGAAATATGCACATGTTGGAATATTCACTTTGCAAGCTAAGTAACACGTGATTGAATGTATAAAAGAAATTGAAATAAAAAATCAAAGGGAAGAAAAAAAACCCCTATGACCCTTACTCCATTTTCCTTGCTTACAACTTCCTCTAGTCTGTTGATGTACTGGTACTACTGTTCTTTAGACCACTGAGGCTTGACATTCTTGGCCCAATCTTTCTCAATTCTGCATAAGTCACCAAATGCCAGTGATTCTACTTGTCACATTGTTCAAACATCATTTCTGCCCATTCCCACTATCAGAAACTCTGTATTGGTTTTTATTCTATCCCTACTGATTTGTTTTGTTTTGTTTTGTTTTTGGTCACAGGTTACATGTACTTGCCAGAGAGAGGTAGAGAGAGGGAAAGTGAGAAATCACTCCCCCCTCCCTGGGGAGAGGGCCACACTGCAATCCCCTCTCCTCCACTCTTCTCCTGGGCTTTTGGGTGTACATGCATCAGTTTCAAGTCACTGAGTCTGGGACTCAAATCATGGTCGACCAGGTGGGAGTCCAGCACCTTAAGCACCATGCCACCTGCTGGCCCCTCCTACTGACCTTTTATATTAACATCAGCTATAGTGGGTCAAATTGCATTCCCCTCCAAAGTAGGTCCAAATCTTAACCCTGGTACCCATGATATGAACTTAATTGGGAAAAAAGTCTCTGCAGAAGGAATTCAGTTAAGGAATTCAATATGAGATCACCTTGAATTAACTAAGTGGATTCTATATCCAGTGGGAAAAGTCTGTACACAAAGAGAAGTCACAGAGGCAGCTAAGAGAAGTTGGAGTCAGACACTAGACTTCTGCAGCTGAGGAATGCCCAGGGCCACCAGAAACCAGAAGAAGCAAAGCAGGGAGAGAGCATTGTCCAGGTGACACCTTGATTTCAAGCTTCTGCTTCCAAAAACGGAGAAAATAAGTCTGTTATTTTAAGCCTCGTGGTTTATGGTGATTTGTTACAGCGGCCCTAAGAGACTAATACGACACCTATTTTCAGATACTCTGTTTTCCATTGTAGTCTGCCAGTCAGAAGTGGTCATCTGGTGTTTTGATAACCTGAATCTATACGTACTTTTTACATTAACCGCATCCACGTTTCCTTGGAAACTATCACTCTACCACTCTGCTTATGGGTGTGATAGATTGTTTCATCAATAGTTCCAGTTCTTCACCCCTCCTTACTATGTACCTTTACAGTTTTCCCCATAAAGTACGAATTTATTTCCTCAACTTGGCCAGCAGCGTAAGGTGAAACTGAGCCAAGGTTTCAAGAAGCTTGGCATGCTTCTGATTACTCATTTGTGCTCTTGCCAGGTCATAATCCATGAGAAGGATCAGAGACTTCCTAGCAAAATCACTGTAGACCTCAGGCATATGTGCAATATGAAGGGTCTTCAAAAAAGTTCATGGATGGGAACCAGCAGTTAGCGTAATGGCTATGTCGCTGGACTCCCACATAGTCGACCGCGGTTCGCGTTCGGGACCCGGTGGCTTAAATCTCACGCTGGGCGCGTGTGCGTGCGTGCCCAAGATCCCGAGAGGAGAATGGAGGAGAAGGGATTGTGGCGTGACCATCCCCCCTGGGGGGTGATTTCTCACTTTCTGTCTCTATGTCTCTCTCTGTCTGTCTGGCGAGCGCACGCGCCCTATAGCGAAAACCTCTAAAAAAAAAAAAAAAGTTCATGGAAATGCATACTATGAAGAAGCTATGCATAGATTTCAAAGTTCATTGCACTAAAATGAACTTGAACTTTAATTCTATTTTTCTATGACGTTTTGAAATTCCCTCCTACATTCTTGTGATTGTAGAGCACTGAAGCTTTGTAATTTTTTTTTTTTTTTTGGTTACACAGCGTTACTGCAGCAACAGGTGAAGGATATAATAGGCTTTCTATGCTTTTGCATGTGACCAGTACATAAGCACAGTGATTATTTTAAAGCTGCATATGTTAATCATGTGCTCTGAACATAAACTAATTTCTCAGTTGGGAAAGAGAATCTCTTGCTGCTAGACTTGATGCACAGAAAGTGAGACTGAAGTTGTCAGAGATCATTTTCTGAGGGTAAAACTGTCAGGGGATAAGCTGAGAAACTGAGAGAAAGACTGAGTCCTTATGATATTATATGAACCCCTGGATCCAATCATGCCCCACTTTTTAGTGATGTGAGTGAGCAGATTCTCTTTGTCTATAATACAACTCGAGTTGGTGGTTTATTTGCCTGCAAAATAATTTGAAATTTTACCCAACTCACTTTGCCACCAAGGTATTCTTACTAAAATTCTGTTTGCATTGTGTCAGAAAATAATTGTTTTCATTCTCATTCAATTAGTTTATCAAATGATGCTCTCTTGACATAGGACCCTCAATATTTCATTAAGGGTGAAATACTTCTTTCTTTCCCATACTTCTAAACCATTCAACGTGTTTTCCTGTCTTTCTGCTTTTTGTTCATGTGGCTCTCTTTGCCTAGACATCTATCATCTTCTACATTAGTCAGGATATGACAAACGACCTCAACATTGTAGGAAATCACCTAAAGAGGAAGTCATGCTTGTCATCACTTACTGTAAACAGTTTTATGCTGCAGGACACTATGGCAGTTCCAATATACCTAGGGCCTCACAACTTAAGTTAGGAAATATTTGCACAGTGTCAGCCCTTAAGGATATCAAATTGTTAGGGATATTGGCAAAAGCAAGGTGGAAAACTGTTTTCAAGGCATGAGTAATTAATTTTAAAAGATCTTTTTTTTTTCTTTTAGAGAGATTTTTGCTATAGGGTGTGTGCGCTCACCAGAGAGACAGAAAGTGAGAAATTACCCCCCAGGGTGGATGGTCACACCACAATCTTTTCTTTTCTGTTCTCCTCTTGGGATTTCTTGGGTACACACGCACATGTGCCTGGCATGGCTTTTATCAAGCTGCTGGGTCTGGGACTCGAACTGTGGTCTAGTGGGAGTCCAGCAATGTAATCATTATGCCATCTGCTGGCCCCTTAAAAAGATCTTTCACATATGGAATTAATATAACCGAGGGAAGATGCAAATTTTTGTCACTCCCACTTTTTAGTCCAGAGCAGAGATGAAAAGGAAGCATGGATAAACATTCTTGAATGACTGACTTTTTAAAAATAATCATCTGGCTGTCCAGAGTCACAGTCCATGCATGGCAAATGGCAGTCTTGGGAGAAAAAGGGATCCAGATATCAAGTTGGAAACAGACTCCAGAATACTGCAAATGGAGGGCCAGCGGGTAGCACAGTGATTAAGGCAGTGGACTCCCTCATGGCTGACCATGGTCCAGGTCCCAGACCTGGCAGCTTTCTTTCTCTATCTCTCTCTAATCAAACTAAATAATAATAAATTAAAATTTAAATAAATAATTCTTTTAAAAAAGGAATATTGCAGGGGCTTGTAGCTGTGGTGGTTAAATGTGCTAGATTCCCTCATGGCTGACTGTAGTTCTAGTCTTGGACCCGGCAGCTTGCCTTCTCACTTTCCCTTTCTCTCTCTCTGTCTCTGGTCAAATCTAAAAAATAAAAATAACAAATGGAATTGAATAAATAAATAATTTAAAAAAGAATGTTGCAAATAGAAAGGTGATTGGAATAAGTAAATGGGAAAATTGCCTTTTGTTATCTTTGTAACAACTTACTAAAGCAACATATTTGAGGTGGAAACAACTAAGCCTTTACCAGGACCTAGTTTCAGCCATGTTCCACAAAATAGATCATTAAGGTCTCTTAATAAGGGACCAGCAGATGGCGTAATGGTTATGCTGCTGGACTCCTCCATAGTTGACTGCAGTTTGAGTCCCAGACCCAGTGGCTTCAAACTCATACTGTGTGTGTGAGTGCGTGCCCAAAATCCCAAGAGGAAAATGGGGAAGCAGGGATTGCGGCATGGCCATACCCGCTGGGGGATGATTTCTCAATTTCTGTCTTTCTTTCTCTGTTTTTCTGACTAGTGCACATGCTATATAGCAAAAATCTCTCTCTCTCTCTCAAAAAAAAAAAAAAGACCTCTTAAGATGTAATCATCTGCTAAAGATGATTAAATGAATTAACTGTCTTTCTTTTTCTTGCTCCTTGACAAGTGCTATAATTTCTGTCATTATAAGCAAATATCAGCTGAGCCTTTTTGAGTTATTTTAACTCTTTTTGAATCACAGAAAGGTTCAAGAAAATACAGGATACAACATTTGTTCACTCTTATATTGACAAAGTGATGTTTAGAAGTTGATATCAAGGGGCCAGCAGGTGGCGTAGTGGTTAAGGTGCTGGACTTCCACTGGCCAAACCAACCCAGTGGCTTGAAACTCATGCCAGGTGCATTTGTGTACATGCCCAAAGTCCCAAGAGGAGAAGGGATTGTAGCATGACCATACTCCCTGGGGGATGATTTCTCACTTTCTCTCTCTTTGTCTCTCTGGTGAGCATACATGCCCTATAGTAAAAATCTCTTAAAAGAAAAAGTTGATACCAAATAAATGTTGATCCTGACTAAAACAGTATCTTCACCGGATAATACAATGTGGAATATTAGCTCATATAATCCCTGACTCACAAATAAAAGGCTGACCTCACATCTGTGCTTCCTGCAGCCAGGTACCTCTTATGTGACCCAACTTGGTTTCGATGCATTAGAAGGGCAGTCACTGACGGACTACATGGGATTCAGCTCATGAGGCTGATGGGAACATTGTCATGTATTAAGAGCTTGAGTACATCAAACTTGTGCTGCTCCTTTTTGAAACAATGGACTTTGATGAGCACATTATCTAGTTTTGCATATGGAATACCCCTCAGAGGGATGGTCTCACTGCAGTCCTTTCTCTTCTATTTTTCCCCACTTTTGAGCTTTTGGGCATACATACACATGTGCTTGGTATGTTTTTCAAGTTGGTAGGTCTGGGATTTGAACCATGCAGTCAGCCATGTGATATCAACCATCTTAACAACCAAGTCACTGGCTGAACTTGAAGTCCATTTCCTAGCAAGAAGTCATCAGTGGTCTTACTGAAGTTGTCCAATAACAGTATTTACAGTTCCCAGCTCCAGGTCAATGACAATTTTTCTAGGTAACTTGGAGAAGATGATATTTACACAAAATACAGTGGAATTGTGCAAAATGAGAGGGGATTGGGAGAGCTGACAAATCCATCTTATTGGTATGCTCGCAATTTTACAAATTACATCAAGCCTAAGCATTTCCTGCTGAGAAGAGATGAAAAAATAAAATGGAAATAGACATTTAATAAAAAAGTCATATCTGGAAGGGCTCAAGGAAAAAGCATTTAACATGCACAGAAATGTAAAGTTCTTTGTTGAAAATAAGGAATATGGTAATATCCTTGAGTTGAGTATCACACACTGCATGCATGTTTTGAAAAACTATATTGTACACTAAAGGTGTACAGCGATTAAATGTAAATAGGAAATTATTAAATAAATAATAAAAATTAAAAAAATCTTTAAGCATCAAGAAAAAATCATATTTCTATCTTTTTAAAAAGAATTATTTACTTATTTAATTCCATTTATTATTATTATTTTTAAGAATTTGACCAGAGAAAGAAAGAAAAAGCAAGAAAGTAAGCAGCCAGGTTCAGATCTCAAACTATGGACGGACATGTGGGAATCCGGTGCCTTTAACCACCATGCCACCTGCCAGCCCCCATTTTTCTATCTTAATGATTGCTTCCAAGAATGCTTTAAAGTTGAGTTTACATGCAGTAAATACATGTACATTATATATAATTTTTCACACACACCAAAAGTTTTATTTACAATTAACATTGAAAATTCTGTTAAAACTTGGTGGCATTTGCTTAATTTATAGTCAGTTAGAAACTTGGGACCAGCAGTTGGTGCAATGGCTATGTCATTGGACTCCCATGTAGTCGATTGCTATTCGAGTCCTGGACCCAGTGGCTTAAACTAATGCTGGGCACATGTGTGTGCATGCCCAAGATCCTGAGAGGAGAATGGAGGAGAAGGGATTGTGGCATGGCCATCCTCCCTGGGGAGTGATTTCTTGCTTTCTGTCTCTCTATCTCTGTCTATCTTTCTAAAGAGCTCATGTGCTGTATAGCAAAAACCTCAAAAAAATATATTTTATATATATATATATATATGTATAACATACTATTATATATATAATGGTATATATATACTATATTATATATAACATAGTATATTTTATATATACACTATATTATATATGTACTATATAATATTATAATATATATAGTATATAATATATATATTATATATACACTATATAATATATATAACTATATATTATATATATGTATAAAATATATATATAGCTGATTAGAAACTCAATCAGCTGGTCATAATTGTATGTATAGGCTATTTCATCCTCTCTACTTGAATGTTCCTTATTATGACTTCAGTCAAGATTCAGTCAAGCAATTAGGATTGTGTACACAATGCAGACTTTATTTTTGAATGCAAATTTAGAAAACTCTTGTTTTGAAAGCTGTTTGACTTATAAAGATCTAATAATTACAGCTGAGTAATTCAATTATTTGTATATATTTTTAGAAAGTCTAGATTCTTAGGAAGAAACTCATTCATGCCTTATTCAGTTTTCCTGCTCCATCTAGAATAATTTCAATTATGTCAATGTTCTAATTATTTATATTCTTCTTCTTCTTTTTATTTTTTGGAGAGGTTTTTGCTATAGGGCACATGAACTCACCAGAAAGACAGAGACAGAGAGATAGAAAGCAAGAAATCACCCCCCAAAGGGAATGGCCACACTGCATTTTCTTCTCCTCTGTTCTCCTCTTGAGATCTTGGGCACACACATGTACCCGGTGTGAATTTAAGCCACTGGGTCCAGGACTTGAACCATGGTCAACTACATGGAATTCCAGCAACGTAACCATTACGTCATCTGCTGGTCTGAAATTATTTATACTATTCTAAAAGCGAGAGAGTGGGCATCAAATATGACAGCTATAAATTTGTAAATAAACACAATCATTTTACTGACTGGCCCTTTAATCTGAAGACCTACCCCCTGTTATTAATTTCTTTTAAATTTATTTTTAATTGATTAATTCTTTCTTTTTCTTTTTTTGGAGAGGTTTTCTCTATAGGGCGCATGCACTTGCCAGAAAGACAGGGAGACAGAAAGGGAGAAATCATCCCCCCAGGAGGGATGGCCATGCTGCAATCCCTTCTCCTCCATTCTCCTCTAGGGATCTTGGGCAGCCACACACACGTGTCCGGCATGAGTTTAAGACACTGGGTCTGGGAGTTGAACCGCAGTCGACTACATGGGTGTCCAGTGACATAGCCATTAAGCTAACTGCTGGTCCCTGATTAATTCTTATTCTTATTCTTATTATTGCTATAGGACATGAGAACTCACCAGGAAGCAGGGAGAGAGAGAGAGAGAGAGAGAGAGAAATCATCCTTAGGGAGGATGGCCACACCACAATCCCTTCTCCTCCATTCTCCTCTCTGGGTTTTGGACACACATGAACATGTGTTCAATGTGGTTTTCAAGCTACAGGGTCCAGGACTCAAATCAGGCAGTCAGCCATGTGAGATCCAGGCAACTTAACCTTCATGCCACCAGCTGGCTTATTCATGGTTCTTAATACATCCCAGACACAGAGAATAAAATATGTAAAGACTAGAGAGAACAAACCTGGAGAACAACTTCAATATTGTATGCTATAGACTGAATGCTGTGTCCCTCACTCAAAATCGTATGTTGAAGCCTCGTCCTCAATGCAAAGGTATTTTGGAAGGTGATTAGGTAATGAAGATGGAGCCCCCATGAATAGTATTATTGTGAGCTCAGAGAACTTCCTAGCTTCTTCTACCATTTAAGAATACAGCAAGGAGATGACCATCTATGAATCAGGAAGGAGACCCTCACTACATATCCAATTTACTAGTGTTTTGATCTAGGACTTCCCAGCCTCCAGAACTGCGAGAAACAAATTCTTTTGTTTATAAGCCACACACTTTATATTTTTTATTATAGCATGTCAAATGGACTAAGATAACATATTAGAAATGTAATGTAAAGTGAGAGTGGTTCTGGATATGAAGAGGATGTGATAATCTGGTGCCAGATCATGCATGGTATTGGAGCCTTGGATAAAAACTTACTATTTCATTTTAGCAGCAAAGACGAAGCCATAGGGGGTTTTATGCAGAGTAGTGGAATAATCTCTAACATTCCCAAAAGACTACTAACTATGGAGAAGAAATTGGTGAGTGGTTCTGTGGAGCCATAGGTTACTGTGCTTTTCTAGAAGAGAGATGATAGTCACCTGGAAATAGGCATGGTAATAGAATGGAAGCAAAGTGAATAGAAACTCCGTATGTATTTCTTGGAGATGGACTTGAAAGGACTTGCCAACAGATTAGAGATGGGATCATGAATGAGAGAAGAGTAAGAAAAGAATCAAAGCTGAGGCCCAGGTTTCTGAGGCTCAGGGAGGATTCTTTATGATAGGAGCAAATTCACTTGAATGTCAATAGAAGACAGCTTTTTAGCCATTTGAAAATACTATGAAATAGTTTATGAAAAAAATCTGTTTTTTCTTGGACTTCTACTCTGAATTGCTAAGTTTTTCTTTGATACTGGGTTCTAAGTTCATGAGACTGGTTCAATTAATCATTCTACTAAATAGGCTATTATCTGTTGAAGATAACGCATATAGTATTCTCAACTGGACTGGTGAGAAATGTATACAGGTTAGAATATTTGCTTTGCAAGCTAAATGACATATGTGATTGAATGTATAAAAGAAATTAAAATTATATATACACACATATGTTAGTTGTTTATATATATATATGTTAGTATGTTTCTTTATATATAACATATATATATGTTAGTACGTTTATATATATAAACACAAGAAAAGAAAAAAAAGAGAGAAAGTGACATCATTTAAATAACAGAGTTATTAGGAAGAGTGTTCTCTTCACGCAGGAAGGAGATAATCTCTTATGTTTTTTATGTTTTAAAATCTCCAGGGAATTAATGCAGGACTGGAAGAGATGAGGGTAAAGACGGTTAGAGGGTGGGGAGGGAGTGGATGCACTAGAGGCCAGTGAATTATCTACTGGGGTACAGCTTTTTTATTAAGTTATATGTGCACTTCGGTATGATAATTTAATTGTTCACTTTGAACCTAAAGCTGACTGATCAGGTGATGGTCTCATTAAAGTACTTACCTTTTAAAAATATTTTCTTTTTTGTCAAGCTTATTTATTTATTTCTTCCATGAGCAAGCAAGACAGCAACTTCAATAGTGCTTTGATGCCACCATTCACCCCCCGTCCCAGACTACCCTAGATCATGGGCATATACATGTTAAACATACTCAAACATGCTCCTGGAAACTTCCAATGTGAGTCAGATTCACAAAGTGTTACATCTTACAGTTGTACCACCATTCAGCTCCCCCACTCCCAAATTATATAAGTGTATAAACAACTTAAGGAATAAATTTAGAGGGGAGCTTCTAGAATCATCTGGAGATTAGATCATTTAAAGGCCCTTTTGTCATAGATCAGATTTTGAGTCAGAGATTGGCCTGTAGGAAATTTGTGGGAGAATACTATTGAAGTGATGCAATGGGGTAGTGAAGGAAACAGGACTGAGCACAGAGGAGGGGTGGAACTCCAATAGAAAACTCTGATATAAAATATCAAAATAGCCCTGAAAAATGTGTCCAATTTGAAGTAAGGGGGATAAGTTTTGTCCTATTAGACTGAATTGTCAACCCATGTAGTCTGTCTCTGGGGAAAAGGCATGGCCTTGTACAAGGTGGCTCTCTTCATATAAGGGCAAATCTGTAGAGCAATTCAGAGGAGAGCTGTCAGCTGCCAACACTCTCAGCAGCCAGGGGAGAGTGCTTGAGTTTAAGAGTGTCTCAGACACCACAACATCTGCTACAAGCCTACACATTGTGACACTTGTATCCACTCTCTTCATTAAACAGGTTTTGGAAACAGCTCTTCAAGATTCTGAATGGTTCTTTACATTGGACACTTGCAAAAACAAGGATGGGCTAAAATATAGGCCCTGCCATGGCAGGTGATCTCAGGGCTGTAACTGGTACTCCTTGTCTCCTATTTCTATTACCCATTCTAATTGGTTCCCTTCAAATTTGACTTGCACCTCTGCTGGTGTAGGTGACTTATCTAGTGGGGTGACGCACGATCTCATACACGAAGGGCCCAAGTCCCTGGTTACCATGCACTTCTCGGGCCATTGCTGTCACATTTGTTAATTTCCATACCATATGGATAAGAGAATACTAAGAAATGCTCAAAAGGACTAGGGCTAGCTAAATTTGTCCCTCTCTGCTTCTACCACATAATAATTGTCCTAGCTCATCCTGATAAACAGGTTCAATTTTACCCTTTGTATGATGGATTTTCAGGACGTAAGGCTTAAATGAAGTGGGGAGGGCAGCTGGATGTTAAAGTGTAAAGGAAAGCTTGCTGAATCCCTTGATGAAAACATTCTTCCTCTGGAAATCTGGACCTTCAGACCCACAAAGCCTAGAGCTGCAGAAATGGAAAGCATGATTTTCCCAAACAATCTATAGAAAGTGATGATTAGTGAGAGCACTGTTTCTTCAACCCCTTGTGGAGTACTTTTATGTATCTTTATGGAGACATGGCACCATATAAAGGTCTTTGATTCACAATGTGCACCATGTTCTGGAGACTGGCACCTCCCTTGGAGGATGGCCCCTCATCCTCACCGTGCTGGCACCTCAGCGTTGCTGTTAACAGTACAGTATGCAATGAAACCAGATCGCATGGTGTGTGTTCACAGCCATACCTCCTTTGCTTAAAGCGGATTCCTTTAGATTTTTGATGTTATTTAGGGTTATGTCAATGGATCAAACATTCTAATGGATCAGACACCTTGGATAGTTGTGCTGGCTGAGGTCTTGATGCAAGAAAAGGAAAACTCATACTCGTAATATGTAATGATCTCTATTAGCATTAATTCCTATCTTTCAGAGTGGAACGGCTTGAGAGTAGCTTTCACAGGTTGAGCTTATTGAGGAACACGTGACACTATTGTTGACTGGTTAGACATTTACAAGGATGACTTCAAAAGTTTAGGGGGAAATGGAATTAATGTATGAATTTATTTTGGGGCAAAAAAATTGAAATCCATGTCATTTTTTATAAAATCCACTTATCATGAACTTTTGAAGATTCTTTCCTGTAATATAGTAAGAATTGTGACTGCAATATATGGATATTCTTGGGAAGGAACTAACTCTGCTGACACTTTGATTTCAGACTTACTAAGATCCAGAACTGTGAGACAGTATATTTCTATTGTTTAAGCCACTTGATTCATGGTACTTTGTTACAAGAACCCTAAGAAATTAATTCATCCTACAATGCCTCTTATATCACAGGCCACAAATGTGAGAATTCGAAAACGTCCAAGTATATTCATTTCCACTGTGTATTCAGGAACAACTGAGTAAGATCACAGAGCTAGTGGATCCAATATGAACAAGTATGTGCCAGGACTCCACTTACTTTCTCCAGCCCATATGGCACCACACTACTGGGGTTCCATGATAATGCTTTGGGTCTCTTGGTATCAATGTAAACTATTTTCAGTTATCTGGGTAATAGCCAGAGGTCCACTTGGGTATATAGGAGAACCATTATTGTATTCTTTGGTTGTGGTGCTTAGGATCGTTTCTCCAGATTCTTCAGATCCAAGTTTAGGGTATGAAAACTAATTCCCATCTGAAAATTAAGCAAAGGTTTATTGTGGCTTCATTTTATGACAGTGGCCTTCAAATTTTTGATTTCTTGATTTCTTTAGAGGTTATAAATTGAGCAACATCTTGCTGGCTGTCCACCTATTTTGCCCCTAGAGATGCTGCAGTCTCTTTTTTTTTTTTTTTTTTTTTGGAGAGGTTTTTCACTATAGGGCGCGTGCGCTCGCCAGACAGACAGAGAGAGACATAGAGACAGAAAGCGAGAAATCACCCCCCAGGGGGGATGGTCACGCCGCAATCCCTTCTCCTCCATTCTCCTCTCGGGATCTTGGGCACGCACGCACACGCGCCCGGCGTGAGTTGTAAGCCACCGGGTCCGAGACGCGAACCGCGGTCGACTACGTGGGAGTCCAGCGACATAGCCATTACGCTAACTGCTGGTTCCCGAGATGCTGCAGTCTCTTAACTATCTCCATGGATCTCTGCAGGTCAGGTCTCCCTGTTAATTCTCCAAAGTTGCACCTCATTTCTATATTTATGCCTATATTGCTTTTCATGGTTAGGTGGCCCCATCTGGCCTCTATTACTCTAAGATCCTATGATCTCCGGGAAGTAACAGCATCTCTTCCTGAGGTTTTCAGTAGGCTGTTAATTCCTATATTATGAGAAAGTGCTCCCATAGTGATAACCTCTCCTTATTTTTTATTCCTGTTGGTCCGTCACTCTAAGGATCCAATCTCATACATATTCTCATACATCCTGACAATACATGTTGTCTGAATTCTATAACTGTTTTTTTTTGTGTGTGTGGGGGGGTGTAATTTCATTCCTGTATTAGTAGGCATCACACATCCTCCACCCAATTATGTCATGATTTCACTAACCTTGGTTTTTGTTTGTTTGTTTTTCCCAGAGAGAACATACACTTGCGAGAGAGAGAGAGAGAGAGAGAGAGAGAAAGAGAGAATGAAAATGGCCCAGTGGTGTGTAGTCTTGCTGAAATTCTTTTTCCTTCAATTCTCCACCCCATCAAGGTTTGGAGCACACTCACACACATGCCCAGCACATTTTTCAAGCATCTGAAGCTGTGACTGAATCACAGTTGACTATGTGGAATCTAGCTCCCTATCTAAGGGGCTTAATGATTGATGGGACCAGCTCAACCCTAGTTATTTTTCTTGTGGCCAGAGGAAGGGAATGTAAGTAGATCTTGAGGGAGACACATATTGTCTGTCTTTCAAGATAGGAGCCTCTTCAATTGAGCATCATGAGTGTGCTAGCCTTTAACAAAGAAGATCGGGCAATTTTGGGAACTCATAGGATTCAAGGGGATTTTGTATTCAGTGTTTGAGTGTAGCAAACCAAGGTCCTCATCCTATGCCACAAACATCCCATGCTGGGAATTTGGGATTGCACTGAATATATAGATCAAATTGGGAAGAGCCAATGTCTTGACAATATTGAGTCTTCCTCTCTATGAACAGGGACTAACCATTTATTTAGGATTTTGGTTTCTTTCAGAGTTTTGTACTTTTCTTCATATCGATTTTGTACATATTCTCACTGTTAACTATGATATTAACTATATGGTTTCTGTGGATTTTCTTTAATATATATATATTTTTTAAATCAGAGGGTACATGTGTTCAAGAGAGAGAGAAAGCGACAAAGCAAGTCCCATGGATCATGGACACACACATAATCCCTTCTCCATTTCTCTTTTGTTTTGCTCAGAATTTTGAGCATGCATGCACAAACGCCCGGCACGTTTTTTCAATCTATCAGTCCAGGTATGGTCAGTCATGTGGGATCCAGCCAGTTTAATCACCATGTAACAAGTTAGCATGATATTCTTTCTTAAGTTGGGGAAGTTCTCCTTCATTCCTAGTTTGCTGAGAGTTTTCCTTATGTATTAGTGTTAGACTAAAGTTTGTTTGTCTGTTTTTGAACATTCCTAATTTGAAAATCCCAAATTCAAAATACTCTGGAATTTGAAAAATTTTCAGTGCTTATCTGGGACCACAAATAGGAAATTCCATACATAATTAACCTCATCACAGTCAAAACACTGAAATCCAAAAATATTGTAAAAAATTAGCTTCAGGTAGTGTGTATACATAAAATATAAATTAATTTCATGTTTAGACTTGGCTTTCATCCTCCAGATAGCTCATTCTATATATGCAAATATTCCCAAATCCCCCCAAAATTCTAAATCCTAAACATTCTGGTTTAAGCATTTCAGATAAGAAATGCACAATCTGTATAAAAGAAATTTTAAAAAGTCTAGCCCTTGTGTATCTCTTCCATTCTTACAAGCCACCATTCTTCCCTTTGACCTTAATATATGACATTATTGAAGCATTGTGGTCAGCTGCACACAAGCATATATTATCATATGTAAAATGCTATAGCTATGATCTTATCAAATAAACTTGAATGTATCTATAGAACAAGACAAGTCTTAAATCAGATATAATTATCTTAACCTTTTGGTGCCTTAAAGTTGACATATCTATAGAAAAGAAAACAAATTGGTAACCCACTAGTGAAAATTAACTTAAATCCCACTTTATTAGGTCTGCATAGTGGATTTGTTTTCTAACTGCTTACAAACATTCGGATATTAGGGTATTTCATACACCAATAATAATTTTTTAAAAATCACACTTAAAAAAATAGGAAGATCTGCAACTGGGTGAGCATTCTTGCATGTTAACAAGGGGCTGGCAGTAAGTACACATTGTTCTTTTTGAACGAGGCATGGATTCTCAGTTTCAGTTAGTCCTCACCACAGAATACTATCTGATGCATTTTTAAATGTATAATCACTCTCTCTGTAGTAGAATATACAAAAAATAAAGACTAATCTAACAACCATCTAAGAAATCATCACAAAGTTTATGAAATATAAGTTTACAAATAGAAGTAAAGTCTCTTGAATAACTCTCTCTTCTCCTGTTCACTGAGAGGTAACCATTAATCTAATTTTATTCAGATTCACACGCATATTTTATATTTTCATATTTCATACTCACATGCATATTTATATTTTCAAAACAAATACAAATATTCATAAACAAAATATACCATTAAAAATTTGATCTAAAAGGTATCTCACTATAGGTAGCTTTTGTTCATACATTTAAACTTGGCATTTTGTGTGTGTGTGTGTGTGTGTGTATGTATATTTATATGTATGTGTCTATGTGTTTGTGTGTATATATATGTGTGTATGTATGTATATATATATAATTTTTTTACATTTTTGCCATAGGTACATATGCTCACCAGAGAAAGAGAGAGACAGAAAGGGAAAGTGAGAAATCACCCCTGAGGTAGGATGACCACTCTGCAATCCTTTCTTCTCCGTTCTCCTCCTGGGATTCTGGCCATGCATGTGCATGCACCCAGTGTGTTTTCTTTTTTTTTTTTTTCTTTTTTGAGAGAGATTTCTGCTATAGGGTGTGTGTGCTCTCTAGAGAGACAGAGAGAAACAGAGACAGAAAGTGAGAAGTCACTCCACAGGAGAGATGGTCACACCACAATCCCTTCTCTTCCATTCTCCTCTCAAGATTTTGGGTATTGTATGCACACGTGCCCAATGTGAGTTTCAAGTCACCACATCTGGGACTCAAACCACAGTCAACCGCGTGGGAGTCCAGCACCTTAACCACTATGCTACCTGAGGCCCCTTCCCCAGTGTGATTTTTAAGGCACCAAGTCTGGGACTCGAACAGCGGGTGATCATGTGAAAGTTCAATGCCTTACCACCATGCCACCTTCTGGTCCTCATCTTGACAGTCTTTACTTGGGCACTCAACTCAGATTCATTAATCTTTATTTAATAAATAAATTTTATTGGTAAAATTTAAAAATTGATAAATGAACTAACCTATGGCTGAATGACTATAAAAAACAAAAAGCTTAATATACAGCTATTCTGTCTGTAGCAACCTCCAGAATTCACATTTTGCGATACAAAGGTCTATGAAATAATTTCTCAACTAGCTGTACAGATTGACATTTATAAAGTGCACTTTATAATAAAACCAGAAGATGGCAATAGAGTAACATAAATCTAAACATGAGAGGCACTTTAGTTTTATGTAGCCTTTGTCCTTCAATATACTTGTATTGACTAGTTCTCCAACCTTTTGTCTCCCAATTCCTATAAATAGCTTTTTATGAAAATGGCTTAAATGCACACTTAACTTTTAAAAATTCCAACTATACAAAAATCCTCATAGTAAAATCTTTCTTTTGCTGTATACAAAAGAATATCCAGGAGCCTTTCTTGGCCAGCAAGTTCTCATTTTAATGTGTTTGTTAGTGCCCACAGACCCAGGTTGGCAACTCCACACCCAACCGTGTACAAGTGGCAGTAGTGACTCTTCTCCTTCGGGGCCTGCAGGGAGAGATTGGAGGCCCTACACCCAAAGCATTAGCACCATAGTGGCCCTACTTACTCAGGCCCTGCAGAGGCAAGTCAGTGGCCCTACACCCAGTACAATGGCACTGGTTATGGTCTCACTCACATGGGGCTTATAGAGATGAGTTGGCAGCCCTGCACCCAACTGTGCACAAGTGACAATAGCAGCTCTGCTTACCTGGGGCCCAGAGAGACAGGCTGGAGGCCCCACACTCAGAGCACTAGCACCAAAGTGGCCACACTTACTCAGGGTCTGCAGAGATAAGTCAGGGGTCCTGCACCTAGTGCACCGGCACTCATTTTAACTCCACCTACACGTGGACCACACAAACAGGCTGGCAGCTCTGCATCCAAATACACACAAGTCCCATACAGGATTTCAGAGTAGGTTGAAGCCCCACACCCAGTGTAGTAGCATCAGTAGTGGCCTCGTGCACTTGGGGCTTATTGAGATAGTTTACACCCAGGCACTCACCAGTGCAGGTAGCAAATCAGCACAACTAGAATCTATACAGACAAGCTAGTGGCCCTGTCTTTGGCTGTATGCTAGTGCCAGCAAGAGCCTGAGTTACGTGAATCCTGCAGAGACAGGGTGACAACCCTCGACTCAGCTGTGTACCAGCACTGAAAATGGTTCTACCTGCTCCCAGCTACACACCAGTTCTGGGAGAAGTCTTATCTACTTACTGAAGCAGACCAGGGACCTGCCTTCGGTATGCAGTCATACTCAGAGCCACATAAGTGACTCTGCCTGCCTATAAATCCACACAGCCTTTAGGAGAGCTGAGTCACAACTGGCAGACCAATCCCTCAAACCTCTGCAGCCTAGATCACTGAGGCACTTCAATCATCACTAATATGGAATACAACTGAAGGAATTGCATGAAGACTATACTAATGAGTCCACTCAGAATCTAAGGCATGCCACCCTATACAACAAACATCTTAGGACCCATCGCCCAGAGTGCAAAAACTACAATAAAATTAGTAGAAGCAACTGTTTCACCAGATGCACAAATACCAATATAGGGACACAAGAAACATCAAAAAGGAAGGCAACATAACACCCACAACGGAATATAATTCTCCAGTAAAAGGTACCAAAGAAAAGAAAATCTATGAATTGCTGTAAAGAAATTCAAAATAATGATCTTAAAGAAACTTAATGATGTACAAGAGAATGCATACAGACAATTCAATAAATATAGGAAGACAATTTAAAATCAGAATAAGAAATTTAACAGAGAGAAGTTATTTAAAAAGTAAAACAGAACTAAAGAACTCAATAAATGAGACAAAAAATAAAATAGAGAAATTTAGTAGCAGAATAGATCAAGCAGAATAATTTTTGAGCTTGAAGACAGGTCATTTCTAATAAGAAGGCATACAAATGACTGAAAAGTATATTAAAAAGTTCAACATTATTAATCATCAGAGAAATGCAAATTGAAATGACAATCAGATGTAATAACCAGTTAAAATGGTTATTATTAAAAGAACAAACAAAAAATCAGAAATGTTAGCAAGGATCGAGAGAGAGAAACTCTTACACTGTCAGTAGAAATGTAAGTTGGTACAGCCATCACTAAAAACAGTATTAATGTTCCTCAGACAGCTAAAAGCAGAATTGCCATATGATCCAGCAATCCCACTCCTAGGCATTATGTCCAAAGGATTTAAAATCAGTTGTTATTGATATCTGCACTCCAAAGTCTATTGCATCACTATTTCAAATAGCCAAAATATGAAATCAACCAAAATATTCCCATCAACAGATGAATGGATAAATAACACGTGAATATATAAATATGTATATATGAATGCAAAGATAAAGAAAATGTGTGTGTGTGCATAAATGCTATTCAGTAATTTAAAAGAATGAGATCTTGTGACTCAAGGCAATGTGGACAAGCTTAAAGGACATTATGTTAAGTGAAATGACCCAATCCCACAAAGAAAAATCACGTGTTCTCACTCATACGTAGAAACTGAAAAAGTTGACATCACAGAAGTACAGGAGTAGAATAGTGATTACTAGAGGCAGGTAAGAGTAGGGTAAACAGGAGATAGATATCAGTTAGGTACAAAATTACACTTAGAGAAAAGAATCACTTCTAGAGTTCTATAGTGCAATAGGGTTACTATAGTTAACAATAGCTCATTGTATGTTTCAGAATAGCTAAATGAGAGGATTTTTAATTTTTCCAACACAAAGTAATGATAAATGTTAGAGATGATGGATATGATAATTACCTTAACTTGATCATTTCACATTGTATTCATGGACTGAAAAAAAGAAAGGTTTGTGAGAAGACAAAACAGTGAAGGCTATTCAGAGAGTGCCACACCCCACAATAATAAACTTGCATGTAACTGCTTTCCGCTCTAATATCTGATGTATAATATAACACAATGGTTAAGTACTTGAACTTACTGAAAAGCTTGGGTTTAATTTTGATTTTAGCATTTACAGGCTCTGTCATCATGGGCAACCTTTTCTTTCTGACACTTAATTTTCTCTTCTGTATGATAGTAATAATAATAATAACAATAGCTGTTATCTGTAGTGACATTATAAGGATTAAATAAAATGATGAATTTAGCTCAGTGTCTGACATGTAATAGGAAGCTAAAAATGTCAGCTATTATCTTTGCCACTAAATTTGGATGAAAGAAACTTGCTTTGTATTAGTTTTGAAAGAATACTAGACATTGATGTCAGAATATTTTTTGTTGCTTATTAAGTATGTAACTGAAGCAAAATAAAAGAGAAATAAAAATGTCTATGAGCAAGTTTCAAGTCTCTACAGCAATATCAACTACTGCTTTTTGCATCAAAGTTAAGCAGAGACTGATGTTTTATTTAGTTTACTCTTCTGTGCCACAGGTATACTATCCTAACATGGCATTTAATTTCATGTAAATGGTTTATCAAGTAAAAGACATGCCTATTTGCACTCATTGATGATGTGATAAGAGATTTATAGAGCAGAATTACATGAATCAATCTTACTTGTGACTGCGATGGTCATAAAAACACCAGTCATTTAAGATCTTTCCATTTTTTGGACCTGATATATTTGTACTCAATAAGAACATAGTTGTTAGACATAAAGGTTTACATGTTAGTCTTTATAAAAAGCAAAATGCATTCAGATCCATGGAGATGTTCCAATCTCTAGTCTGAAAGAGAGGAGGAGAGAGAGAGAGAGACCACTAAAGATAACTTACCTTCACAGAAGTCTGTGAGCCTGTGGAGAAAAACCAATACAATAACTGAGAATTTCTTTTATATCAGTTAAAGCAGAGATAAAAATCTGTTCTACACAGAATGGCTACATTGCCTGTTTTCATAGCCATGAGGTTACCTGGTCTACTGTCTCCCTTTGAATCTAGACTGTATTGGTGTTAAGTACTTTCCATTTATTTATTTTGGAGAGGTTTTTGCTATAGGGCACATGCGCTCGCCAGACAGAGAGAGACAGAGATATAGAGAGCAAGAAATCACCCCCCAGGGGGGATGGCCACGCCACAATCCCTTCTCCTCCATTCTCCTCTCTGGATCCTGGGCACGCATGCACATGCGCCTGCGTGTTTCAAGCCACCCGGTCCGGGACGTGAACCACGGTCTACTACATGGGAGTCCAGCGACATAGCCATTATGCTAACTACTGGTCCCAGTACTTTCCATTTAAATACTGAAGTTCTACTAACCCAGTGATTTTTGTCACTGGCTGCACATTAGCAACACATGAGGGTTTAAAAATATCAAAACCAGAGTGCTACTCCAAATATCTTTAAGCACAATTTCTGAGAGAAGGAACATAAATTATCTTTTAAATGTTTCCTAGGTGATTCTAACATGCACCCAGGGTTGAGAACAACTAAGCATTAGGAGTTAAGCTCTTCTTACCTGGCCCTGGACAATCTTTTATTAAGTCCCTGTCTTGTTTTTTACTAGCCATCTTGCAAATACTTTCCATTTTCCTCAGCTTTCTTCCCATACCTCTCTGCAGAGGAGACCTCCTACTTAACCAAATTCAGTATATTCCATGGGATTTCCTCAACTTCTTACCTCTGGACTTTCTAATGAACCTCTCCTTTACAGGTCCAGTTGAAGAGTCTCTCTCCTATACCCTCAAGACTTTAACCTCCATCTTAAACACTCCTACTCCCTTCAGGAACCTAGTCCTTCAGTTATCCTCTCATTTTGTATTTTGGGTTCAGGTTCAATAAGCTCTTGGTATTTTATATGTACTAGGTGCCAGGACTCCAAAGGAGAATGAGAAAGTTAAGGAATCCAGTCAAGGAGAGGTAAAAATATAGAATAATTATACCATGGTGTGACTTGGGCAACAAGGGAATATAGAACACAGAAATAGGTAAAAGGAAAGTGATTGCCAATTTTTATGTGCCCAATTCTTCCTAGGCTGAAAAAAATACTTTTTTTTTTTTTTTGGCTCCCTAAGCTTACATTTTGCATTCTCATTTCTGGTCTTAGCTCTTGTCCTATGTTCTGCTAGATATGTGCCTTCCCTCCCACCTTTTCTTATTTCCTTCTTTTTTCTTTCTTCTGTTTTACATTATTTTTAATTGACAAATAATAATTGTTTGCAATTGTGTCTCAGTATCTATTAGGAATTGATTCCAAGATCTGCTGTAGGATACTAAAATCCAAGGATACTCATGTTACTCAGATAAAATAGTGTAATGTGTATATGTATGTGTTGTATATATATGCTATACTCATCCTTCCACATGCTTTAAATCATCTCTAGATTATTTATAAGTAATCTTGTTATCAGATATAAGTGAAAAACTATATACAGATAAATTTCTTCAGCATTTCTTTTGTTGAGAGATGCTACCGCTTTACCTCTTTCACAACAATGATGTGGTCTGGCTGCATCTGTGTTTGGTTTAATCCATAGATGGAGAACTCACTGATACAGTGGGCTGACTGTATGTTTATGGGATATAATATGGTACTCTGATACAAGTGTACATTTTGGGATGATGAAATCAGAATAATTAACATACGTATCACCTCAAATATTTATCTTTGCCTTGTGGTGAGGACATTTAAATTTCTCTCTTTCAGTTATTTTGAAATATACAGTTTATTTTTATTAACTATAGTCTCTGAGCTGTGCATTAGAACCCCAGAATGTAGCCTTCCCTTCTAACGGAAACTTTGTACTACTGGACCAACAACTCCCTTTTACTCATCTACTCCCCACCCCCTGCTGTGCTCTGCTAACCACCATTCTACTCTTTACTTTTATGAGTTTGAGTTTTGATTCCATTTATGTAAGATCATACAGAATTTGTCTCTTTATGCTTATTTCACTGGACTTAATGTCTTCTAGATCCATCTACATTGTCACAAATGACAGAACTTTCTGTTTCATTAGGGCTGAATAATATTCAATTGTGTATATATACACCATATTTCAAAAATCCATTCATACAATAGCAGACACTTAGTGTTGTTTCCATAGCTTGGCTATTGCGAATAATATTGCAATAACCATGAATGTGCAGACATCGTTGACATACTGATTTCAATTTCTTTGGGTATATACTCAGAAATGGGATTGCTGGATCATATGATAATTCTAGTTTTAGTTTTTGGAAGACCCTCTATATTGTTTTCCAAAATGGTCCTAAATTTATAATATACTTGGAATCAGCAGTTAGCATAATGGTTATGTCGCTGGACTCCCATGTAGTCGACTGCGGTTCGTGTCCCGGACCTGGTGGCTTAAAACTCACGTCAGGCGCGTGTACGTGAGTGCCCAAGATCCCAAGAGGAGAATGGAGGAGAAGGGATTGCAGCATGACCATCCCCTCTGGGGGGTGATTTCTCACTTTCTGTCTTTCTGTCTCTCTCTGTTGGTCTGGTGAGCACACATGCCCTATAGCAAAAACCTCTCCAAAAAAAGAGAAAAATTTATAATATACCCACAGTGTATAGTCAATCACCTTCTTCATTTGTTTGTTTGTTTGTTTTGCCAAAGGGAACATGTGCTCACCAGAGAGACAGAAAGACAGAGAGACAGAAAGACAAAGAGAGAAAGAGAGAGAGAGGAGTGAGGGGAGAGAGAGAGAGAGAGAGAAAGAGAGAAGGAGAAAAATACATCATGACTTTTCTGAAGACCCAATATCTATATTTGTTTTTCTGGTTGCAATGTTAATATACAATACCAACTACTCTAACTAAAGATACTTTTGCTATATAACCTGCTCTTTTATTGTCTAAGTTTATCAAATAATCTCATACTCTTAAGAATGTGTTCTATTCCATTCCATTACTTATAACAGAAAATATGTGATTCTGGGTAATTTAAGATGATAGAGTTTTATTTAATCCATAGTTTGCAGGCCCAAAGTCCAGAAGCCACATCTGGTAAGGGTTTTTCTGTTCATATGGTTCTGCTATCATGCAGGGCATCATGCCATGAGAGATCAGGAACATGTGTCTGTGTGTTCTTTCATCCAAGTGTGTCTCCTTGTCTCATTCTCTCTCTTACACACCCATCAATAGTCAATCATAGAAGACCTACCCTAATCACTTATCATTCTCAAAGCTTCCACCCTTCAACCATGACAATAGTAAATCTCATCTTAATACCTTCACAATCAAATCTCAAAACATGAATTTTTGGAGGACACAATCCATTGTGGTTTATCTTTTACAAGAAGAATGAAGTAAAGAGTGTACATTGCTCATCAAGCAACTGAATAAGAAATCAGCATAGGGAACAACAAATGGCATAATTTTTACATCACCTGACTCCCATGTCGTTGACTGTCATTCAAATCCTGGACCCAGTGTCTTTAAAACTCACCCCAGGCGTGTGTATTTGTGTGCTCAAAATCCCAAGAAGAGAATATCGGAGATGGGATTGCCATTGTCCTTTGGAGGTAATTTCTTACTTTCTGTCTTTCTCTGTCTCTCTGATGAGTGCACATACCTTATAGCAAAAAGTCTCTCTCTAAAAAAAAAGAAAGAAATCAGCATATGCATTATTATGATAAATTTAATTATTTATAAAGTCAGAAAGAATTGTCTTATGGGTTTATAATGTTTATGTTAGTCAATGAATGGTTTTTATAAAATTACTTATTTCCATTTAAAATTGTTTGATATTAAAAAAATCAGTATGTACTCCAAAATGTTCAAGCATAAAAGAACATGATACCTGTAACTTAAGTCTTAGTGTATGGGAGAGAGAGTGAGAGAGAACAAAAAAGCATATTTTGAAAACTGTCAATGGTTGTGAATCTAGTGAAAGAGTTCTTTGTGGTAGTCTTGCAACTTTTCTGTGGGTTTAAAAGTGTTTAATGATAATTTTTAAAAATTTGGGATATAAATATGTCTCTTCCACTACTTAGATTTAGAATAATGCCAAAATAGTTTCCTTTGAATGTCAATAAATATAATTTTAAGAATTAAAACTTTTTTGTAAAGATGGAGTCTTGGTATGTCACAATCCTCCCAACTTCGCCTGCTGAGTAGCTAGGATCACGGGCATGTGCCGCCATGCCTGCTCTTTTAGACAGTCTTGCCACATTACCCAGGCTGGCCTCAAGTGAGTGATGCTCTGCTTCAGCCTCCCAGTAGGGCTGATGACAAGTGTATGCCACTATACCTGACTTTCAGATTGGGTCAAGAATCAAACCAGGTTCTCACATGTGACCTCAACTCATGGAATGGCAGCATTTTAGCAGTACTTGCCACTGAGATTGGGCCAAAATCTTAAAACCTTTAGACCCTTAAAAATTTCTTTTAAAATCCTTTAAAAATATTTCCATAAAGAGTCCTAACTCAAAAGAACCATTATAAAAAGATTTTCATCTTGAACAATATTTTCAACAACTAATTCAATTTTCGTATCAGAAATAAAGGAATAAAACATTGATATGGCTTGATGGTAGGAATTCTAAAGCTGAGGTGTTCTAGAATAAAACATGAAAGAATGTTCTGTAAGTGACTCACCTAGTTCTCAGATCCAGGTGAAGCATAGGAAAAAAATAGGTACCACTTGCAGAGAAAACAATTCTCAGGGAAAGGTAAAATTCTAGTTAGAATTAGATGAAGAGAACTTAAAGAGCTTGTGAATAGCATTTTTCTCTTTCTCTTTTTTCTTTTTGCTATTTAATGCATTATTTCATTAAAAGATCAACAATTGTCCATTCCATCACAAAATATTGGTGACGTATTTTTTCTATGCAAAAATGCATCATGACTTTGCTGACAACCCAGTAATTTAAAAATATTACTGCCCATCATTACCACATTAACTGGAGAAAAATTATTTTTAAAGTAGTTTTCCTTATAAAGCACAGGTTTTGGGTAATAAAAAGTCCAGTAGAATGCTCTAGTAAGTGTAATTTAAGACATTGGACTAATTCATCTAGAAGGCTGATGCAAGAACAAGGTTTTTTTTTAGCTAGTCAGAAGTTCTGAAAATAATTATCTGATTAAAGAAACAATATTACTTAAGATAAGAATAGAAGGAAGTGAAACTGAAAATAGTTGACTGACCTAAAAATAACTTAGTTTTTCTTTCTGATCAAATAAGGTTGAATATTTATAATTACATAGATTGAGTTTCAAATGAATGATGGTTACTTCATTTAAATATTCACAACCCAGTTTGATATACACAACAATTTAAGTGGACTTTAGGAGAATTATTTTGAGTAAAAACAGTCAATTCTGTATCATTTTATTTTGATGACATTCTTGAAATAAAACTATAGAGATGAAAATCAAATTAAAGGTGAGAAACTGGGTAAAGGTGAGTGTGGCTACAAATGGGTAGATGACTGATTC
The DNA here is from genome assembly GCA_026018925.1 of Tupaia tana. Classification (NCBI taxonomy): domain Eukaryota; kingdom Metazoa; phylum Chordata; class Mammalia; order Scandentia; family Tupaiidae; genus Tupaia; species Tupaia tana. The sequence goes on along the minus strand of JAKSZU010000001.1, from coordinate 32,421,150 downwards.
TTGTGGTTATGAAACAGTTCTGGGCCAGCTGATGGTGTAGTGGTTAAGGTAGATGAATCCCACATGGCCAACTATGCAGTTTGAGTGACTTGGTGGCTTGAAAAATATGCCAGGCTCATGTGCATGTGTACCTAAAAATCTGAAGAGAAAATGAAGATGGGATTGTGGTATGGCCATTCCCCTGGGGCGGGGGGCTTTCTTGTTGTCTCTCTTTCTCTCTGGTGAACACTTGCATCTTCTAGAAAAAAAAAAAAAAAAAAAGAAGGTAAAAAGAAAGTTATGTATTTTGTATTTTATTATGGTGGTAGTTATGTGAACCTATACATGTGATAAAATTTTGTAGAGCTACATACACACATTTGTATGAGTGTATGTATAACTTTGGCATGACCATTTCCCCTAGGGTTTGCTTTCTCACTCTCTCTCTAGCTAGTGTACTTGTCTTATAGAAAAATTTAAAGAAAAAAGTGTCTCCTATTTTCATGCATTGTTTAACACAACCAATAGACTAGTACTCCAAATAACTTCCTGACTTAAGAGACTAGGAAATTACTTTTGATGTTTTTTTCTTCTTCTTTTTTAACTGTCAGAAGGATCTTGCACAAGCTAGAGAAAATCAGAGAGGGAGAGAGAAAGCCCCACTCACTGGGGTGTGGCCATGCCACAATCCTTTCTTCTTGTTTCTCCGTCCTGTCAGGATTTTGGCCAGGCACACAGGTGGTTTTCAAGGCACTAGGACCAGAATTTGAACTGTGGGTTGGCCATGTGAGATCTGGCTCTTTTAACTGCTAAAAATGCGGCAAACCCTATTTTTGATACTTTCCAGATATTTGTCTTAACCCATTGCTATGGTTTGACTGTATCCCCCAAAATTTATTTGTTAGAATTTAGTTTTGTTGTGAAGATATTATGAGAAAACTTAATCTGACAATGGGAATAAGAGGTGGAACCTTTGAGTGATGTAACTTGAGTGGGATCCCCATGCTTAAATCCTGGTAAGTGTATAAGGAGAGATTGAGACACAGACACAGGCACAGGCACAGACACAGGCACAGGCACAGGCACAGGCACAGGCACAGACATGCACGCTGCTTTCTCTCACCATAGACCCACACAGGAAGACCAGTCCCACAAGTGCCCCTTGGACTTTGGACCTCAAAAAAAACCTCTGTTCTCTTAAATCACCCAGACTCATGTATTTTCTATTCTGTTATTAGCAACAGAAAAAGCTAGAACACCCATTACTAACTAGCTTTTCCTTGATATAATTTGCCCTAGAGATAGATTCCATAAACCACAAGTGTCTACGCAGAAAAACTAAATACACTACTTTTAGAAGACAATGGTGACGTAGTCCATTATTTCCATTTTCATTTTGACTCTTAGAAAGTTCAGAGCTAGTATATAAGAAATATGAAAAGATTTACACACAAGAGGAAAAGGAATTACTTTCATATATGAATGTGTAAAACAAAGATTTTTAATATGTCACTAGAAATAGAAAAGGAATATTCTGTAATTTAGCCTCACAGATTCTTCTGTGACTCTCTTTTCAGCTTTTCAGTAACTAACTCCACTTTGTTATCAGAGTTGTCTTCAGCCAACTTATTTCTTGTTTCTTAGAGAAGCCTGCCTCTTCTCAGCCCCAAATTACCAGTGTCTCTTTTCTAGAATAGTTTGTTTCTCTTTACTTTCACTAACCACTTATGGAAGATATGGGGAAAGATATCTACAGCAGGTCCTATGAAGAACTCAGATTTTCTTAAGGGAGTGCATTGCTCTATATCCTGGTAAGACCATGTCTCAATACTTAATTGCTCCTGTTTATTTAAATGATCATAATTGTAGGCCAGAAGGAAAGATTTGAAGAGATAAATCCTGGTTAAAAAATAGATCCAAGGCAGACTAGCCCCATAACACAGTGAGTAAGCACTGTGCATGGGAAGTTAGACCCCACAAGGCCAACTGTGGTTCTAGTCTCAGCCTTGGTGTCTTGAAAAACATGCTGAGCATGTGTACATGCATGTCCAAAATCATGATAGGATGGAGGAAAAGGGATTTGGGACATGACCACACCCATGGGATTGTTCTCATGGTCTCTCTCTCTGGTGAGCCCATGTGCCTTCTGAAAATTGGAAAAAAAAAAAAAAAAAAAAAAAAGAAGAGAAAGAAAGAAAAAGAAAAAGAAAAAGAAATAGATCCAGGGCTTGACACACCACCTTCAGTGCTCTTTCCATATATAGTCAGGTGTTGCTTAATGATAGGGATACATTATGAGATAGGTGGTTCTGTCATTGCATGAACATCATAAAGTGTACTTAAATAGACCTAGATGGTAAGACCCCTGACACATCTGGACTTGATGGCATAGTCTGTTATAATCCTATGGGACTACCATTGTTATTTGTGTACAATCTATAGCTGACTGAAACATTGTTATGTGGGGCATGATTGTATGTCATGAGGTTGGGAGATTAATTGTGCATATAAATGATTGCTGACAGAAATTTGTTTAGCAATTTTTCATAAAAGGAATACTTGTACAATGAAATTTAATTTACAGTAAAAGTACTCCTTGAAAATATCCTAAAATAATGGGAAATACGTATTTTTCTATTTGTATATTTTTTAAAAATTCCATTTCAATAGGCATTATTTTATGAAGTTCTTTAGTAAACATTTTTCTAGGCCTTTGTGGACAGCATATGACAGAGTCGACTTACATTTTCCTAGTGTTTTTATAGTTTCTCAAATAGTTTTTGGTATTCATAATAATCAAGACATAAGTGGGAGGGCCAACAGGTGGCATGATGGTTAGGGTGCTAGACTCCCACATGGTCCAACATGGTTTGAGTCCCAGACCTGGCAGCTTGCTTTCTCACGTTCCCTCTCAATCTCTTTCTCTCTCTCTCTCTCTCTCTCTCTCTCTGGTGAACACATGTGTCCTATAACAAATTAAAGATAAATAAATAATTCTTTTTTTAAAAAAAGACATAAGTGAGATTATTTTTTTTCCACCATTTTTTGGTTTAGAAAATTGGACCATCATCAGAACCAGTGGCAAAAATAGAACTAGAATGAAATCTTCTGATGTTGAATTTAGTCCTTGTTTGACTAAACCAAAAGGCCTTCAAGTCAGCAAATGTTGCTTAAAGACCTGTGCAAGAATAAGCTCCTATCTCCATGTTTCTTACCACCCCTCTGTGGATACCAACACATAATAAAGTCAGACCAAGGCAACCCAGGGTGATGTGGATCCTGGAAATATAGTTAAGAGCTAATAAAGTTAGCATTTACATTTATCTCAATATGAAACATGATATTATTATTATTATTATTATTTATGTATTTTGGGGAGAGATTTTTGCAACTGGGCACTGCACTTGCCAAAGAGATGAGAGACAGAAAGAGAAATCACTCCCTGGGTGGATGGCCACACTGCAATCTCTTCTCCTCCATTCTCTGCTCAGGATTGTGGGCTCATGTGCACATGTGCCCAGTGTGATTTTTAAGCCACTAGGTCCAGGACTGGAACTGCAGCTGACTACATGGGAGTCCAGCAATGTAACCATTATACCATCTGCTGGTCCCAGGAACAAGGTATTCAAAATATACAGAATAAACAGAAAAGATTTTATGAAAAATTAGATCCAGCATCTATAAATACTCTTTGGACTATTTAATGACAGTAGAATTCTAACTGCAGTCTAAGCGATATGAATCTGTGTCTGACCATCTCTGGTAAATTAGGTGAAAGGGCTTATCAGAAGCTCCTTTCCATAAATACTGTTCTATTACTAATAACAGAATCACCTGAGTATGGATATTTTGTAACAATGGAGGTTTATTCAGCTCACAGTTTGGAAGTCCAATGTTCCGGGGCAGCATCTGGTAAGGGTCTTCTTGCTGGTGCATAACATGGTTGAGGGCAGGAGCTAGAGAGGGCAGAGCATCCTGTGTCTGTATCATTTCCTCTCCTTATAAAACTACCAGGACTCAGTTATGGGTTCCTCCCTTCAACACCATAATTGGATTAAGTCTCCATTTTCTCAATACTGTTATAGCAATTCACCATCTTGAGGGGACACCTTTAAATCATAGCAAGGACCCAGGAATCTTGGGAGGATGAACTTGTATTAGCTGTATTTGGTTAAGTCAGAAGCCCTTGGCTTTTGGTTCTTGGGAGAGTAGCGGCAAGGGTGACTCTAGGACACATGGCGCCAGTCACTTGGTTTGTTTCCTCATCCCAGCCCCTCTAAATGACGTGTATGCCCTAACTAACCCACTTCCAACACTTATAGAATTATTTGAAAAAAAAAAGTTTAAATGGTAGTTGCAGCCTCAGGACTCCAAAGCTTAGTGGGTCAGCAGGTATAGCCTTTGTGGAAGGAAAAAGGCTTCCCATCCTTAAGGAGATTTCTCTTATCAATGACTTGACCATCTTTACATGAACTAACAATCCCTCCTCGACCGGGCACAAATTGTCTTTACAGAGTGTCTTGCATATACACTATTTGGGTCTAAAATTATACTTTACATGAAATGAATTTCATTTGAACTTTAAAACGCTGACCATATCAGTAGCACTGTGTAGGGAACATTCAATAAAATTTAACATAAGGGTGGGGAGCCGGCAGCTGGCGTAGTGGTTAAAGGTGCTGGATTCCCACATGGCTGACCGCGATTTGAGTTCCGGACCTGGCGTCTTATTCTCTCTCTCTCTGTTTCTCTCTAATCATATTTAAAGTAATTATATAAATACATAACAAATTGAATTAATTAAATAAATAAATCTTTAAAAATTCCCCAAACCTCTGATCTCTCATTAAAAAAAAAAAGGAATTTAACATAAGGGGAGCATGATGTCTCCTAATTTCAAACAGAAATCTGTGCTGCTTTGACAACTTAGGAGGTGTCATTGACTCAGTTGCAGGAGGAGACAGCGATGTCCAGCAGAGATGGCCAAATGTAGCAGATGTGCAATGGAAAATGATTGGTGTCCAACAGACATTCCATTGCCCAATGGATGCCTGTGGGAAAATGGCAAGTACCCAGCAAATTTGGTCATCCTAGCAGGATGCCACCAAGCTAGGGTACACAGTGGCTTATACTGGGTGCTCCATAATGCAACAGTGATGCTCCTCTGTAGGAGGGACACATGTGAGCATATGTGAGACAGCCCTGGGGACTCCCAGAAACACTTCCTGAGGGCAGAGAGGGGGGAGTACCTTACCTAGAAGGCTGGAAGTCCTGCCTCAACAAGGAGGAGACTGGGTGAGGGAACAGTGGTGAAATTTGGCTTTTTGCTACTACTGTCAGTCCATCTGTTTCCACAATCTGCTGAAGCTGGGAGTAACCTGGGTTACACAAATAAAACATCAGGTATACAATACCAATGCAGCCCATCTTTAATATCTTGGGTGAGATTAAACATTAAAAAGATTTTAGAGACCCAGCATCTGTAGTGCAGTCAGCATCTGCGATGCAGTCAGTAGCCAGCTGAACTGCAGTCCTGAAAGCCACATGGCCGACTATGGTTTGGATCCCCAGCCCGATCAACCTGAGATACTCTGGGACCACTGGAGTGCAAAGGTCTGGATGAGCCAGAGGGCTAGAAGGTGACTGTAGCATGACAAGACCCTGATGAGGATGCTGCTCTTTCTCTTGCATGCACACGTACTTTCTATCATAAATAAAAATAAATACATAAAAACATAAACCAACTTTTAAAGTATTTTTTAAAAGATTTTAGAAAAGAAGTGTGGCCTGGTGTCGTTCTGATGGAATTTTTTTCTGGGAAAGGAACTTTGATTGGCTTTTGCTACTTTAGTAGAAATCACAGCCAGTTCATCCTATAATAAATAATTGCTATGAGAAGGAATAATCACCCATACCCCATAAATAACATTAATAAAAGCACGTAGCCGAACAGGTACACATCGACAGGGAAGTGATTTGGGTGGGAGTCATTGCATAGGTGAACATAGGAATAATAGATTTTAGTACTTAACTGGTCAAATCCAGTGAAGAAGAAAATAACTTTTTGGAAGAAAAGAATATCACTTGGAAAAGTTTGTTTGTTATTTGACTTGGTAATTAATTTCTCGGAGAGATGGCATGAAGCAGTACAAAGGGAGTGGTATCTGTGCATGGTCCTCATCACCGTTTTATATAAAGGGGGCAAGTTAACAGGATTTGCACGTGTTTTTGAGTGGGCTGGACTTGATGAGAGAGAAGCAGAGAAAGAGCTTTACTAAACCTCACCACCACTCTCCTTTAGCATCTCTCTGTTGAATATCTTCCCTCATGAATAAAATCCTCCCTCATTTGTAATGGATTTTATTGTCACTCTTATGCAATAAAAAAAAAAAGAACAAAACAAATGCAGTTGTTACTTTCTTTTTTTAAAACTTTTTTTTCTTATTCTTGATAGTGTGTACATATGCATGAGAGAGAGAGAGAGAGAGAGAGAGAAAGAGAAGAACCCTCTACGGAGCCTGATCACATTGTTATCTGCTTCCTCCACTCTTCCAGCCCATCAGATGCAGAGCACTTGGACACTACATGTTTCAGACTGACCTGGCCTGGATGGAGTCATAATTAGCATGTGGCATATGGCTTCTTTTGAGCTGCACATTGCCACTGAACTATGAAGACAACCCTATGCCCATTACTTACACTCAAAAGAAAAATCTTATTTTAGTAATTAAAATGTCCTGTGCATAATAAGAATCTAAATTCAGTGTGAAATGTTCCCCCTTTCGCCTAACACTCTACTGGGCTCCTGCGGTGAGAAATATGCTCAGTCTCTCAGTCTTTCTCACTCTCCACTGACCTCCCTACGTGTGTTCTTTTCATCCTTGAGAGTTAGACATAGAGCGTGGGATGGGGAGAGGATTCACAGCTCTCAGTGGCTAGCATGGCGTGGTAGATTTCAATTCCCTTTGGTTGTAGGGTATGCATATTTGAGCTTTTGGACTCTCACCTTCTTTGGCTTATCATTCTGAGCTCTCTGAATTTCCAAGTCCATCCTACATTGGAGCTCTCTGTTCTTGTCTCTGAGCAACTCCAGGCAGTCTTCTCGAGTGAGATTCAAAGTGATTTCTGATAGCTCCCTCATAGGTCCCATGGCCCAAAGCAAAATCCTGCCCTCTTGCCTTGCCAAGGAGGCAGTACTGTTTCCTCCCATGTAGCCTTTATTCTCTTCCTTTATCTGTTGCAGGGGCACCTTCAGGCAGAAGCTTTTAAGCACTTTTAGACTTTCTCAGGAGGAGACAAGATAGAAGACCTCAGGTTCTCCTAACGTCAGAGGCCTGCACCAAGTTCTACAAGTGGCTCTTTTGCCAGTTATCTTACTTGGTTTGAAATCAGAGGTCCAGGAATGCACTCACTGAGACAACTCCTTCTTTATTCTCCAATACAGACTTGTGTATTTTGGGAGGTAGGAGACTGCAAAGCTGGCTGAACTCATTTTATAATCCTCTAGCAAGTGCTACAGACATGTTCTGATGCTCGGCTCCAGAATGCAGGTTATTTGTCATGCTGTGCACGAGAAAGTAAGTTTTAGAGAAGGGTCTGCTGTCTGCATCTGTGTGAGCAATAGGAGGTCATAATGAAGGTTGATGAGCATTGTATGTTAAGCCATCAGGAAAACACTCTGTTCAGTCTATCTATTAATAAGGTGTCCTGGTTAGTTTCTGTGGGCCCATCCAAATTCATTCTCTGGCCTTTTCTACCTTGTTCTGTGAACTGGGAGTTTGATATTTCTGGGCAATAACATCTACACTCTCTTGGCTTTTGACACTGGTTGGATTTTGTCAATAGGACTAATTTGTAAGAGATTGAAAGTTGAAAAGCAAGAAAAGATGAAATATCTAGGGTGATAACGACTTCCTATTGTTGCCAGTCACTGGATACTTCATTTCTTGGTTTTCTTGTCCTATCCACATCTCTATAAACAACCCTTTTATGACATTCCCTTAAATTATTCCCTTGAGTATTCATCTGTTTGAGGCCAGGAACCAGAGAAATATAAATACAGATATATAGGGTTGTTAGAAAAGTCATGATGTACTTTTGTATGTTTTTCTATGCAAAAATGTTTCATGACTTTTCCAATGACCCAATATATACATACACACAGGCACACACATGCAGGCATGTGCACGTGCACACACACATACACATTTCTTTTTCAAAACAATAGAAAATATGAAAGTTGAAGTCACAGCCTTGCTCACAATCAGATCATTAGAAATTGCTATTGGTGTTTTTTTAATCTGCAATCCATAAATCCGATTGGCTTCCTTTAGGAGCAATGCGTATTAATGGAAGAATATGGGGGAGTTCACAGGCCAAAGAAAAGACGAGAGGACTAGACATGGAACAAGTGGGACTGTGGTGATTCCCAAAGGAAGATGATCCCTAGAACATTTATCCCTGAAACAGTTTACCTGGCTGCTGTTTTGAATTGAATGACCTCTGATCATTTCTCCTGTCATGGAATAATTTTGTTAAAGATCCCAAGACTTCCCAAGTAGCTATTCAGGAACCAGCTGGTGGCACAGCAGTAACACAATGCTCCACAACGCTAGACTCACACTAGAATGTCCTGGGTTTACATCCTGAGGGTTCCCCATATACATCAGTCGCACGCATGAGTCTGTAACCCCAGTAGACCAAGACTGGGGTGGATTGCAATATGTTTTGTGGTTGTGTGTGCCTTTCTCTCTCTCTCATTTTCCCTTGATTCTCTCTCTCTTTCTCTTTCTCACTATCTCTGTCCCTCATGGGAAAAATAAGTAAATGAATGCAAAAAAATAAATAAATAAAAATAAAAAAAGAAGAAGAGATTGCCCAGTTAGTATCAGGACTACATAGCCACCCATCATAGTTAACTCTATGTATCAACCTGGCTAGACTACCATAGCTAGTTTGGTCAAACACAGAAGCAGAGAAGAATGCAGGCAAGTGAAAAGAGAGGAAACAGAATTTCTCACTACCTTTGTTCATCCCTCCCATACCTGTAGCTGAGTGGATTGTGTCCTGTCCCCACTAGGCCCTGTCTCTTAAAGTTCTCACCACCTCCCAAAGCTGTTATACTGGAGAGCAAGTGTCCAGAACATGAACCTGTGGGGGACAAACCATTATCAAAACTGTAGTACCTATCCACCTAAAATTAGCTAATGGGTAAGATATGCTCTTTTATCTTATAAAAACTGCTTTCTCTGGTAGCTAGCATGTAAGAATCAATGTCCATGGGAATTTATTCCCAGTTTTAAATTTATAATCAACTCTTACAGGGAAAACTTTTCTGAATTTCTTAAACCACTCACTCAAACAAAACCACAGAAAACTCCACAACATCCAACATCCCAAAGGTCAGTTTACCTTGTAATTACTTGTACCTGAGTTTACTTTCTTACCTAGATTGTGAGCTCATTAAGGGTAAAACTGTTTCCTAGTGACCTTGAGGTTCTTGGACTAATGCTTGGCATATAAAAGTTTCCTTATAAATGTCTGATGGTAGAAGAAGGAAGCAGGGATAGGGTAAAACTTCTAATTCCCACTTTATTTTAATAAAGTATTTATTTCCTATACTATGTATCAGGAAAGGAAACTAGTTTATTTATTGTTAAAGGATGCATGCACTCATCAGAGAGAGAGAGAGAGATAATGAGAGAAGAAGAGGAGAAAGCACCCTCCCTGGGGGATGGTCACACCACAATATCTCTCCTTCTTTTCTGGATTTTAGGCATTCATACAAACACATTCAGCATGCTTTTTAAGTGGCTGGGTCCGGGACTTAGATCACAGGGTTGGCCATGTCGGATCTAGCTTTTTTAACCACCAAACCACAGAGCTAGTCTTTTTTCAGTTTATTTTAGTAAGTTCTACTTTTTTCTTTCTTTCTTTCCTTTTCTTTCTTTCTTTCTTTCTTTCCTTTTCTTCCTTTCTTTCCCTTTCTTTCTTCCTTTCTTCCTTTCTTTCTTTCTTCCTTTCTTTCTTTCTTTCTTTCTTTCTTTCTTTCTTTCTTTCTTTCTTTCTCTTTCTTTCTTCTTTCTTTCTTTTTTTTTTTTGGAAAGGAAGTTTTTGCTATAGGGTGTATGCACTCATTGGAGAGACAGAGAGACAGAGAGACAGAAAGCAAGAAATCATCCCCCAGGGGTATGGCCACGTCACAGTCTTACAGTCTTTTTTCCTCCATGTTCCTCTCCAGATCTTCAGCATACACACCTATGCACCTGGTGTGAGTTTAAGTTGCCAAGTCCGGGACTCGAACTGTATCGATCACGTGGGAGCCCAGCAACATAACCGTTTTGCCATCTACTGGTCCCTATATTTTAGTAAGTTCTTTTCAACTCAACAAAATGTATTGATCATTAACTATGTATTACATTGCCAACTATTTTTAAAAATTATTGTTTATTTAATATTATTATTATTTGTTTGCTATAGAGCATGAGCACTCACCAGAGAGAGACATGGGGGCAGGGACGGGAGTAAAAACGCAAGCTGCCAGGTCCCTATGGGAGTCGAGCACCTTAACCACCACACCACCTGCTGGCCCCTCATTGTCTACTGTTATGAACTAGGTATGCTAAAAAGAGCCACAAAACATTGGGTGGGGGGGAAACAAGAACTACCCATATAAATACTATGAGATTGCAGAGGTGTTCTAGGGGTGTGTGTGGGGAGGCATGGGTTACAGATATCTTTAATTAAGAGGCAATATTAAACCTAGATATTGAAGGATGAATGGATTTCTCCACATGGAGACATGGGAGAAAGGCATGCTTGACAAATGAAACACTGTGGACAAAGACATGCAAATAAAAGTTGGAATGTTCTGTGAAATTTTGATAATGGTAATAACAATGGCCAATATCTACCTATGGCCAGGCATTATGCTAACTGCTTGTGTGAACAATATCAAATATCAAATTTTCTTAGGTAGAAATTATTGTAATCATTATTATCATCATAATTCCCATTTTATATCTGAGGAAATCAGAGTTGAGTTAAAGTTAAATAGCGTGCCCAAATGCATAGAACAAGTAGGCAGTGGAGTTTGAATTTGCACCTTTACAGACACAAAACCCCACTCTGAACCAGTACAGTCTAATGCAGATGTGTTAAATAAGTTTGATTCTTCTGTGTGTGTTACTATTAGAAATAGAGAAAGTCAGGTGCCAGCTTCTCTCTCTCTTTAAATATCCCAGAAGAACCCACTTGTGCTAAATATGAGGAAGTTATTTAGAAATTTCTGGAGACTTCATAAAGAAAACATGGAGAGGGTCTACATTATATACGTTATAGGAAGTTACTTCAAAATCTTCTTCCTACTCGTCTTGAAAGACCCTTTGCCTATCATCACTGTCCATCAGCCTTTCTCTCTTACTCTCTCTGACTCTTGCTGTTCTTTTAATTAGACCAAATTTGCATGCCTCACTCATCTTTGTGCTCAGTAAAACAAACAACAAAAACTAAAAACAAAACTCTAAAATTAATTGTACCTACCTTCTTCAGAAGGCAGTTCACTAATTTGAGGAATGGATTCCATATTACATGCAGCATATTGCAGCAGTTTTTAAAACCGTATATACTCTTTCCCCAAATTTCTATAAATATCTTTCTTTATTTCATTACATAAAACATGTTTAGTACAGTTAAATGGACAAGGAGATTGAAAGTTGTGAAAATTAATCCTTTCATTTGTTGGTTTTGTCTCCCATCTGATGGAATATGCATTGATTTAGAAGCATAATCTGTCAGAAAGCATCTCCAGTAATAAATTATTTAATGGTTGTCCTGTTCCAAAATAGTACTATTAAAAGAGAACCACCAATGCATTTGCTTTACATAATTAGAGCTTGCAAGGTGAGATAATAAGTGTCAGTAATTAAAGTAAATTGAGACTTTTTCCTCAGAGGAGGAGAGCTTTCATCATACTTTTCGAAACATGTTAATCCCACTTACACTATTCCCCACTTCAAAGACTTGGGTCCTTGTTATGACATTCTCAGAGAGAGAGGGAGAGAGGAGGAGGGGAGAGCTGCCTGCTCCTCATTCCCCACTCTCAGCTCTCCTTTATTGCTGTGCTACAGGGAGTCACTAGAGACTAACTCACACCCCTCCTGTCTTGAGGTAGGCTGTTTCTATGGTTTTTCAGGCATTCATTAAGAGGTGATATTTTTTTCCTTTCCAAAATTACTTTATCCCTATCAATATAATAGTTTCATGCATTTGAGGGTGACAGTCAACCAAGTGATTCCCCAATGTGAGTAAATAATTTTACGTGGGTGAGAACCACAAGAGTACAAGAGTTCACTCCCTGACTTTTCTTTTCTTTTCTTCTCTTCTTTTCTTTTCTTTCTTTCTTTTTTTTTGGGAGAGAGAGAGATTTTTTACTATAGGGTGCATGTGCTTGCTAGAGAGATGGAGAGACAGACTTCTTCTATATTAAATTTTGAAGGGATCTTTTAGAGAAAATTCACCACAAATATATAAATTCCTTTATTCAAAAAAGAAATAGTAAGCAAGAAAATCAGAGAAGTAACACACACACACATTCAAACACATACACACATAGACACAGTAGCTCAAGTAAAACTTAGAGCGCAGACCAGTAAGTTACACAAGGTCGGCAGAATGGTTGCTAACACTTAAAGGGAAACTATGCTATACTGTGTATGCCAAATTTAGGCTAGTCCCCTAACTCACAACACCATCTAATGCCCACCATTCCTGGAAAGGTGATATTATCTGTTTTACACAAAGAGAGGATGGAATTCAACAAGATTAAGTGGCTTACCTGTCATTTCTTATCTAAGTATTTCCGGAGGCCATCCAGAGAAGTGCAGCACTGGAACAATCCTCAACAAGGCTAAGCCCACGTGGGTAGATGCTGGCTCAGGTTCCAAAGTTTCCCTGTGCATGCTGGGCATGCGTGTGTCAGTTTGGACCCTGGCTGGCTGAGGCTAGTGGTGGGATTGTGGCATGAAGACTGTGTTTGAGTTTCTTGTCGCCTTTTATTTATGTCTCCTTCTCATGGGATTATACATAAACTTTAAATAAATAAATCAATATTTCTGGCTTGATCAGAAATAAAATGAGAATTCTGATGGTCTAGAAAACTTCTTATTTTATCTGGGTTTAGCAAACACAGCAAATAATATGCTAAACTGTCAATCTAAAGCCATGTGAATTTCAAGGGAAATTAAATCTGTTTCTGATTTGGTTATACATTACTCATTGAAATACTATTTGGCAGAAAATGCTTGGTGTCCAGAAACCTTATGAACCATTTTTATCATCACTTTTATTTGATCCAGGAAGTTGCTTTCATGAGTAGTAAATAAATTTATATCTCAAAAGATAAAACCATGAAGTCTATCAATATGCTTATTATAATTTATACCACCAGTATTTCTAAACAGATTTGATAAACCTTATAATAAAAGCACTTTCAATAGAGGAGTAAAAAATAAAGGTTAAAACTAAGATTTAAAAAAAGATGAAGATGAAAGATAAAAGGAATTAGGTTGGAGAAAAACAAAATATATTAAATTTGTTCTGAGTTTCCTGACCATGAAGGCAAAGGGCCCACATACTGGTTTTACCCCGAAGCAAAGCCTGACATTTTGTTTTACCATCCTCCTGGATAGTTCCATACCACTGTATGAAAGCGATGACTAGCCAAAGAGACCAACCAGGAACGCACTGTAGAAAAATACTTCCCCAAATAAGCGAAAAGTTGAGCCTTCTTCCAAAGTACTTCCTAATAGAAATAACTTCATCTCTGTCTTTTAGAGTCCTGTGAGAAACTTGCTGGATTTTTTCTCCCACTATGAATTCTTAAATGAAAACTGAGTAACTTTAATAGTTACGTGGTATTAAAAAAATAAGTACCTATTTAATTTTTTTTGGTTACCCGTTTTCTTAAATGCTCATTCTTTTTTCATTTTTTAACAATAAATACTTCTCATTAACAGTTGCTTCCTTTTTGGGACCAGCTGTTGGCCTAATGGCTATGCTGCTGGACTCCCATGTAGTCGACCGCAGTTTGAGTCCCAGATCCGGTGGCTTAATCTCACGCTGGGCAAGTGTGCGTGTGCCCAAGATCCCGAGAAGAGAATGGAGGAGAAGGGATTGTGCGTGGCCATACCCCTGGCGGGGGGTGAGGGGGGGGGGGTGGGTGATTTCTCGCTTTTTGTCTCTCTGTCTCTCTCTGTCTTTCTGGCAAGTGCATGCGCCCTATAGCAAAAACTTCCCCCCCAAAAAAATTGCTTCCTTTTTCACTAGCTCTACTACTATAAGTTTTAAAATGAAAAGTAACCTTTATTTTGTTTTTAATTGCTAACTTAAAAAGTAAAATACCCCACTACAGAAAAGTCAGAAATGCCTACATAAAGTATAGGAAACATGCAAATGAATGAACATAACTCTCATAGTTTTATCTGCCTATAGATAACCATTAAAAATATCTTGGTGTGTTTCTCAAGCTTTGTGAGTGTGTGTGTAATAATATATAATATATATTATGTACCATAATTTTAAAAAAATTTTATTTACTAAAATGGAAACTGAATTGTGGATATTGAGACAAAAATAACCTGCAGAAATGCACTAATTTTTCTGTATTAAATATTGGTAGATTTTATTTGCTATGTGATATTCAGGACCTACAACTTAAGGAATTTGATGGATAAATTTTAAATTCATATCTTGATCAGAGGAAATAAAATGATGATTTGGATTAATTATCTATAGAGCAAAAACAGCTTTTGAAATTAAAGACATCTGAGATAAGTGGGTTAACCTATTTTGAATTTTTTCTCAGCTTTTCTATGGCTTTCACTGAGCTATCTTTAGCCCCCTGCTCTCTTTCCCTCTCTCCCACTTTAAATCTTCCTATAGCACTAACGTGATGTAAATTTCTATATATAGGGGCCAGCAGGTGGTGTAGTGTTAAGGTGTTGGACTCCCTCATGTTCGACCATGGTTTGCGTCCCATACCTGGCGGCTTGAAAATCATGCCAGGCATGTGTGCATGCATGTCCAAAATACCAGGAGAATGAAGGAGAAGGGATTACAGCATGAACACCCCCAGTGGGGGTGATTTCTCACTTTCCATCGCACTGTCTGTCTCTCTCCGGTGAGTACACACACCCTATTACAAAAACCTTAAAAAATTTTTTTGCTGTACATAACTTATTCAGTTGATTCATTATCTGTTTTTCCATTAATAGAACATAAATCCATGAGGGCTGTTGTGTTTTGATTTTGCTGTTGTTGACTTATGTGCCTAGAAAGAACAGGGCCCAAATGAAGTATTTTAACATATGAACCACTTCAGCATTGCCCTCATAATATTTGACATTATGGAAATTGCTTGAGGAAAAACTCACCCTTGACTCTCAGGGGTATCAATTTCATGCCATACATCCAATTAATTCTCCTCCCATTTATGTCAAGACATTATAATAGCCATAATATTTCTTTCGATTCTAATCAATTGCAAAGTCTTTTCCTGTTGAACTTAGGCATAGTTACATAATCTTGTTAAAATAGTTATCCAAATAATAAATTGATAAAGGGTTTGGGACTAGCAGATGGTGTACTGGTTACATTACTGGACTCCCATATGGCTGACCCCAGTTTGAATCTTTGACTTGGAGACTTGAAAGTCACACCAGGTGTGTGTGCATGCGTGCCCAAAAAATCCTGAGAGGAGAATGGAGGAGAAGGGATTGTGGTGTGGCCATCCCCCTTGGGGAGTGAGTTCTCATTTTCTGTCTCTCTGTCTCTCTGATGAGTGCATGTGCCCTATAGCAAAAATCTCTAAAAAATAAAAATAAAATAAGAAAAAGGGTTTATACCCATTTGTCAATGGTTCTAGAAGGTGGATACTTCAGGGGTTATCTTCCTGGTAATTGTAGGAATATTCATTTTTAAATATATTCTGTATTCAACAATTAATATAGTTATTAAACTTTTATCAAGTATCTATTAGGTTTATTACTCTGCCAAACATTTAAGATACCTATGTCAATGTGACATGTTTCTTACCTTCAACGTTAGGCAATGGAAGAAGTTAAGATAGTTTTATTGATCTATTCGTGCTTTTCAAAATAATTAGTTTATGTCAGCCACTTGTCAGGCACTGTTATAGGCTCTGGGAATATAAACATGCGGTAATGCAAACAAGTAATTATGCTATATTATAAATCTGATAACAAACACAAGGTTCTATAGGTCAACATTGGTGGATATTTGTGGGTATAATGATTCCTAAGTTTCTGACTTGGGATGAGGTAGATGTAAGATAAGGAATATAAGAAAAGGAGGAGGAGCTTGTTTTTGGTAACTATGGTCACTTTGATTTTAGAGGTATGAAACTGAGATGCTATGGATGTCTGGTAGACACATCTGGTAAGTGGTAAGATGGCTGGATTTAGTTCTCAGGAGAGGTGCTTGGATAAAGACATAAATCTACATGTTGTTAGCATTGAATTGGGTTTACAATGTAAGAAAAAGACAAAACATAGAATGAAAAGGAAAGAGGGGTGGGGACAAAATATATGCAACACCTAAGCAAGAATACCTACAGAAAGCAGAGAAGGAGCAATCAGTAACAGAATCAGAAAAAAGTTTTTTCCTAGAGGCCAAAGAAGAGAATGTCAAGAGGTCAGGTTGATTAATGCTTTAGAGAAGCTGAAAACTGGAAAAGTATCTTCAGATGTGGCGCTGATTTTTTTTTTTTTTTCTTAGAGCAGTTTCACTTCTATTTAGAGAAATGAAAAGGTTATTAAAAATAGTTTTTGTTTCATTTTGGAAAAGCAATGAACAAGACTCAATGCCTATCTTCAAAAATCTTATTCAATTCAATTCAATCGAATCATATTTACACTCAATATTGTTTACTTATATTCAATATCTAATAATGGATGTAGATAATAAAAATCCCAGGCAGTTAAAATCTAACTGCTATAGTGAGTCAGAACACAACACAACGAACGAATAGATGAAAGGTATGGGGGCCAGCGAACAAATAGATGAAAGGTATGGGGGCCAGCCATTGGTGTGGTGGGTAAGATGGCTTGATCCCACATGGCTGACAATGCAGTCTGAGTCCTAGACTCAGTAGCTTGAAAAATATGCCGTGTGTGTGTGTGTATGTGTGTGTATGCAAGTGTGTGTTTTGTGTGTATGCAAGTGTGTGTGTGTGTGTGTGTGTGTATGCCTAAAATCCAGGAGGAAGAAATGGAGGAGAAGGACTTGTAGCATGGCCATCCCTCATGGGGGCTGCTTTCTCACCCTCCCACCCCAGTCCATCCCATATGTGTCTCTCTCCATCAAGCCATGTGACCTCTAGCAAATTAAAAAAAAAAAAGAGAGAGAGAGAGGGAGAAAGAAAGGTGTGCAATGGGTTTCGGGTAGAGGACTGCAGATCTTCAGCCAAGGTGTGATAATGTAAGGTAAGATGGCTGAGCAAGTATTAGTCAGATGAAGACATTGTGGAAGGGAGAAGATCCTTTGAAATGAAGGAGCAGTATGAGCAAATTTTCAGAAGCACGCAAGTGTCGGGTATATGGGTAGCTGTCAGGAAGTCAGTATGGCTAGGGTGTAGAAAGTAAGGGTAAGATGAGGCAGGGTGAATACACATAGACCAAACACAAAATGTCTTGCAAACCCAGTTGAAGAGTTTTGGCCCTCCACCTGGGGAAAATAGAGCCTTTGAAGTGTTTAAAGCAAGAGAGTGACATTGTTAGACTTACATTTTAGAAAGATTACTAGTTAAATGCAGAGAGTAGATTGGGGTTTGGATTGAAGAGGTGGGGCAATCAGATGGGAGTCAAATAAACCAGTTAGTAGGCTGCAGCAATCATCTAGGAAAGAGCTGGTGGATGTGGGAACAAAGGCCATGACAATGAACATGTAGACAGTTGAACAGGTTCAAATCATTTTAGGGAAATGTATTGTTAATTGATTCAATGTGAAGGCTAGGGATGAAGAAGGTCAAGTCAGGCATGGCACTGTGAATTAATTGTGAAAAATTACGAGAGTTCTGTTTTGGACATTGATTTGGAGATATCAGTGATACAGGTCTAGGAAGCTGTTGGATACACAGTCTTGAAACTAAGGAGAGAAGATAAAGATTTGTAGAAGATAAAGATTTGAGAGTCAGGGGTGGAGAGCCAGCTGTGAGAGGTGGCAGCGCGAGGGGGACATAAGTAGAGCACAGACCCAAGTAGGTGGGCGGGGGGTGGGAGGGGAGTGGAGTTGGGTCAGTCAGTGGGGGTAGGGGGGACAGTGGGTCTGTGACAGACTGAACAGAGGGGCTGAGACCATGAGCACCGCTGACAAGCTATAGGGAAGAAACAGAAAAGTAGGAGAAAAGACAGTGCCATGGATGACATTGATCTTGATACCTTGGCTGCAGAAATAGGAGCTGGTGCTGCAAAGGAACAGGAATCTCAAAAATCGAAAGGGAAAATGAAAAAGGAGAAAAAAAAAGCAAATGAAGATGATATCCTAAAAGTACTGGAATAGTCTTTGGAAGCTCAAGGCATCAAAGATGACAGAGAAACTGCTGTAGTGAAGCCGAAAACAATGGAGAAGAATTCACCTCAAAACTAGATAATAAAAAAGTACAAAAGGGCAAAAAACAAAGTTTCGATGATAATGATAGTGAAGAAATTGAAGATAAAGATTCAAAATCAAAAATGACTGCAAAACCAAAGCTAGAAATATACTCACGGAGTGATGATGATGACCATTTTAATAAACTTCCTTAAAAAAGTTAAAGGGAAAGCTCAGAAATCAAATAAAAATTGAAATGGGTCAGAAGAGGATGAAGATAGCAAAAAAGTGAAAGAGAGCATTCCAGGGTAAATTCTTTAGGTGAGAGAGGTAAATTCTTTTTTTCTTTTTTTTGGAGAGGTTTTTGCTATAGGGCGCATCTGCTCGCCAGACAGACAGAGAGAGACAGAGAGATAGAAAGCGAGAAATCACCCCCCAGGGGGGATGGTCACGCCGCAATCCCTTCTCCTCCATTCTCCCCTTGGGATCTTGGGCACGCATGCACATGTGCCCGGCGTGAGTTTAAGCCACTGGGTCCGGGACTTGAACCGTGGTCGACTACGTGGGAGTCCAGCGACATAGCCATTATGCTAACTGCTGATCCCAGAGGTAAATTCTTCATATGAATTTTGCAGTCTAGAAAAGGACAGGGAGGAAAAAAAAAAGAAAAATAAACCAGGTCCTTGTGTAGAATGGCAATGAAGATGATGACTTTCTCTTTCAAAATTAAGACTCTGGCCCAGAGGAAGGCAGAAAAGACAGAGTGTGAGAGAAAAAAAAGAAAAGGTGAAGAAAAAGCAAAACTGTGAAAGCGTAAAGCAAAAGAAGAATTTGAAACAGGTAAAAAGGATCTGAGTAAACAAAAAGAATCCCAAAAGAAATGGAAGAGGAAGCCATAAAATCCAAGGTGACTCTTGATACTGGAGCAACCCCTGCCTCTGAAGAGAAAAGAGAGACTCCCACAGCTGCAGAAGATAACAAAGAAAACAAAAAGAAAGGAAAGAAAAAAAAAAAAAAAAGAAAGAAGCAATGGAAGAGAACAAGAAAGAGAAGAAGAAAAGACCTAGCAAAGCCACTGTAAAGCTATGCAAGGAGCTCTGGCTAAGCTTAAAGAAGAAACAGCAGGACAGAAGCGAGGAGAAAAGTGTATAAAATGACTGGAAGAATTAGAAGCCAAGAGTAGAGAAGCAGAATGATTGGAACAAGAAGAAAGAGGAAGGAAAAAGCAGAAAGAGAAAGAAAAGAGTGCTTGAAAAAAAATAGAAACTCTTAACTAAATCCCAGACAAAAGCCAGAGTGAAGCTTCCCTTAAACTTCTACAAACTCAGCGTGTTGAAGTGCCATCTAAAGACTCTGCCAAAGAAAAGGCCAATTTATGAAGACAAAAAGAAGGAAAAAATACCACAGCAGCTAGGAAATAAGGAAGTGTCTGAACCAGTGGAATTAAGTGCTACTGTAGTTGTAGAACAAGGAGTACCAGAAAAAGAAGAGGCCATTTCCTATTAAACCAGAAGAAGATACTGAGAATACTGGATTGGATGATTGGGAAGCTGTGGCCAGTGATGAAAGAGAAAAAAAAGAAAGAAAGACGATCATATAGAAGTAAAAGAAAACTCGAAGAGAAGGATGAAGATGAAGAAGAAAAAGAAGAGAGTGAAAAGGAAGAGGAAGAAGGAGAAAGTGAAGTGATGAGGAAGGTGGAAAAGTGTCAGATGAGAAAGATTCAGGGAAAACATTAGATAAAAAGCCAAGTAAAGAAATGAGCTCAGACTCTGCATATGACTCTGATGATGAGTCAACTAAAGTAGAAAGTGCTTATGACAAAGCAAAATGGAGGATTGAGAAATGGCAACTAGAATACAGTAATAGTGTAAATATAGAAAAACTAAGAGTCCCCGTCATTTGTGTACTTGAACATGTGCATACAAGGAAGACAAAAATTTTAGATAAACTTCATGAAACATGTACGAGATGGGGATGCAGGTGGTATTACACAGCACATTGGGTCACCAATGTTCCCCTTGAAGTTATTAATGAGCAGACTAAGATGATTAAAAATTTTGATACAGAGAATGTATGGATTATAGGAATGCTGATTATCGATACTCCTGGGCATGAGTCTTTCAGTAACCTAAGAAACAGGGGAAGCTCTCTTTGTGATATGGCCATTTTAGTTGTTGATATTATGCATGGTTTGGAGCCCCAGACAATTGAATCAATCAACCTTTTCAAATCTAAAAAATGCACCTTCTTTGTTGCACTTAATAAGATTGATAGGGTGTATGACTGGAAAAGAGTCCTGACTCTGATGTGGCTGCTGCTTTAGAAAAGCAGAAAAAGAATACAAAAGGTTAATTTAAGAAGCTAGCCAAAGGCTATCATTGTGGAATTTGCATAGCAAGGTTTGAATGCAGCTTTGTTTTACGAGAATGAAGATCCCTGCACTTTTGTGTCCTTGGTACCTACTCGTGATGGCATGGGAAGTCTGATCTATCTTCTTGTTAACTCGGACTATTTTGAGCAAGAGTCTTGTGCACTGCGAAGAGTTGAGAGTACAAGTGATGGAGATTAAAGCTCTCCCAGGAATGGGCACCACTACAGATGTCATATTGATCCATGGACATTTGAAGAAGGAGATAAAATCATCATTTCTGGAATAGAAGGGCCCTTTGTAACTCAGATTTGAGGTCTCTTGTTACCTCCACCTATGAAGGAGTTACGAGTTAAAAACCAGTATGAAAAGCATAAAGGAATTAAAACAGCTCAGGGGTTAAAGATCCTTGGGAAAGATCTGGAGAAAACGTTGGCTGGCTTACCCCTCTTGGTGGCTTATAAAGAAGATGAAATCCCTTTTCTTAAGGATGAACTGATCCACAAGTTAAAGCAGACACTAAATGCTATCAAATTGGAAGAAAAGGGAGTCTATGTGCAGGCATCCACTCTGGGCTCCTTGGAAGCTCTCCTTGAATTTCTGAAAATTTCAAAACTGCCCTACACAGGAATTAACATTGGCCCAGTCCATAAAAAAGATGTTATGAAGGCTTCAGTGATGTTGGAACATAACCCTCAGTATGCTGAAATTTAGGCCTTTGATGTGAGAATTGGACAGGATACACAAAAAATGGCTGATAAATTAAGAGTTAAAAATTTCAGGGCAGAAATTATCATTCATTCAATGCCTTTACAAAATATAGACAAGACTACAAGAAACAGAAACAAGAAGAATTTAAGTACATAGCTGTATTTCCCTGCAAGATGAAAATCCTCCCTCAGTATATTTTCAATTCTTAAGATCGGACAGTAATGGGCGTGACTGTGGAAACAGGCCAGGTGAAACAAGGGACACCTACATGCATCCCAAGCAAAAATTTGGTTTACATTGGGATAGTAACAAGTATTGAAATAAACCATAGACAAGTGGATGTTGCAAAAAAAAACAAAACAAAACAAGAGGTCCGTGTCAAAATAAAACCTAATCCTGGTGAATCTCCCAAAATGTGTGGAAGATATTTTGAAGCCACAGACATCCTGGTCAGTCTATCGACTGCTCCTGCCCAGGGAACCTGCCAGGACTGCTGAGGGGGCATGGACAATGGCTGGCTGCCAAGAGTCTGGCCTTGCTGAGTCTGCACAGTCCCGGCCCAGCCTCCTGTTGGAGGAAGGACTTGCCTTAGCTCAGTTCCCAGGTAGTTTCTCTGCCTGGGGCCACAGCCACTTGGGCCTCAGGAGTTGCTCTTCAGGTGGCAGCAGCACAGTACTGCCTCCAGCTGCCGTTGGGCCCAGAATTTCTCCCTGAGTTGCCAGTTGTTAGCAGGGAGATCTTTCCCTTCTCCTTCCGATTCCTGCACCTTGAAGCAATGTAAGAACCCCCTGTTTCTTGAGTGAGATGGTGGCTCCCACCTGCTCCCCAAATCCTTAATCCCTATCTCCCTGTTCCTTTTCCCAATTTCAGATGCTATTAAAGTCAAAAGACAAGCAAAGGAAAAAAAAAAAAAAAACAGTCAAAGACTGTTTCAGAGATGAAATGCAGAAGAGTGACTGGCAGCTTATTGTGGAGCTAAAGAAAGTATTTGAAATCATCTAATTTTTCCACACAGTGCAGGAATCGGAAGAAATGCAATATTATGTTGTAATATTGTCAACGAAAAAGAGACAAAAAATGGAACAGACATATCTGGACAGTGATAGACTTAAGTATGGAAGGAAAAAAAATAGTTGTAAAAAATATTTTCCATGAGAAACAAAGAAATGTACACTGGTTTGACAGTGGTCGATTACCTGTCCCCACCGCTCCAATGTGCCAGTTCACACACCCTCCTCCCCACCTTCTCTGCTTGACTGCTGTTTTAAAGTTTGCCCTTCCCAAATTTGGATTTTTATTACAGATATAAAACCTTTCTCAATTTTATACTGATTAGTACTGCAGTATTGGATTAACCAAGCAGATTTTGTGATTCTTGGGACGCTTTCTTGTAAGAAAGACTTCTTTATGTATGCCTTTTTTACCCATAGTAATTTTTTCCCATCATTCTTCTGCTATATGCCCTTAGGAGTTTTTTTTTTTTTTTTAAATAGTAAAATAGGCATTCTGATATTTCTGTTTTGTGTGAAATCATTATGTAAAGCATAGCTGGGTGCTTGTTACTGTTTGTATAGTCACAATAGTCGATTGTAATCATCACATTGTCACAGTTCTGAACTACCAATAAAGAAATCAGACACTGAAAAAAAAAGATTTGGGAGTCAGGAATATATATATATGTATATATATATATATATATATATATATATATATATATACATATATATATAACTTAAGATATGGAAGAGATCGAGATTGAGTTCACCCAGAGAGACTATCTGGAGTAAGAACAAAAGCCAGCAGAACAGAACCCTGAGCCTTAAAAGAATGAAAGAGATGAATAGAAAAAGCAGAACTCATCAAAGAGACTAAGAGGCAGCAGAAAGAGAGATTAAAGAAACAGGAAAAATATAGCATCACAGAATCCCAGAAGGCGGGACCAGCAGTTAGCGTAATGGCTATGTCGCTGGACTCCCACGTAGTCAACCATGGTTCACGTCCCAGACCCGGTGGCTTGAAACTCAGCCGGGCGCGTGTGCGTGAGTGCCCAAGATCCCGAGAGAACGAAGGAGAAGGGATTGCGGCGTGGCCATCCCCCCGGGGGGTGATTTCTCACTTTCTGTCTCTCTCTCTGTCTGGCAAGCACACGCACCCTATAGCAAAAACCTCTAAAAAAAAAAAAAAAAAAAAAAAAAAAAAAAGAATCCCAGAAGGCAAGGAAGAGAGTCTTTTAAGGAGAGTGAGTAAATAATAATACCACATGCTACAAATAAGAAAACAACTAAACAGAACTTGTTAATTCTCAATTGCTTTTTTCTAGGCCATGGTCCACTTCTGCCTCCATTATTTCTTGCCTAGTTTGAATGAGTAGATCTTTTTATTGTTTGAATTTAATTGCTTTTCTTTCTTTTTGAGAAATTTTTTCTATAGGGTGTGTGTGCTGGAGAGACAGAGAGACGAAAAGTGAGAACTTACCCCTCAGGGGCCATGCTGCAAGCCCTTCTTTCCCATTCTCTTCTAGTAATTTTGGACACATACGCACGTGTGCCTGGCAGGAGTTTCAAGCTGCCAGCTCTGGGACTCGAACCACACTTGGCCACATGGGAGTCCAGCCATCTGCTGACCCCTTCAACTTAATCTTTGTAACAAAAAATCATAGTAAGGCAACTGAAAACAGGGGCCAGACAATGGCATAGCAGTGATATATAATGTTCTGAGAAACTGATCCACTTGGGAAGGTTCCAGATTGCATCCAGGGACCTCACCGAGTACCCAAGGCAAGGACGTACACATGAAGCTGGGGAATGGAGCGGGCATCGCAATGCTGTTGGGGTTGCTGTTTCTCTGTCACTTTCTGTTTGCTTGCTCATGACATAAATAAATTTAAAAAAAGAGAGAGAGAAAAAAAGTTTTAGTCCTTACCACATGCCAAATAATTCATATTCTTAATTTACTTTAAATCACAAAACAATTCTTTTAAACTGTATTTTATGGATGATGAACTTGATTGGAAAGGTCAAGTAATTTCTCCATGACCTCATCTCTCAGAAGTGGTAACAGTAGGATTCAAACCTCAGCTTGATTTCAAAGCACCTGTTCTTTAGGGCATACTTTGAGTCCGCCAAAGAAAGTCTAAATAATGAAAGTGGAAAAGTAAACAAGAGTAAGTATCTGTTTGTCATTTTTGCTAAGTGAAGTTCAAAATGAACTTCACCAGTTGCCATTAAATGATTATTGCTAAGTACCCTTTTACATATAAGGCACTTCAAAAAGGTCATGGAAAAGTGGAATTAATGTAAGAGTTTATTTTAGTGTGAAATTTAAAAAAAATCCATGCATAGTTTTTTGTTGTTTGTTTTTAGAGGTGTTTGTCTCTGGTGAGCCCCCTTAGGACACATGGACTTACCAGAGAGAGAGACAGACATTCTCCTTCTGGGATCTTGGGCATGTATAAACATGTGCCTGGTATGAGTTTTTAAGCCACCAGGTCTGGGGTTTGAACCATGTTTGGTCATGTAGGAGTAAAGTAACATAACTGCTATCCCATCTGCTAGCCCACACCATGTATTTTTCATGAATGTTCTGGAGACTTCTTGTATCATGGGTTGAGTCATTAATAAAATATTTAAGTAAAAAAATTAATTTTTTTCTGATATATATATTTTATCACTTTAAATTTATATTTCAATTGTACCATCAAGCATTCTTAATTACTTTTATTCTAATAGCTTTGTATTTATTCTCACCCTAGTCAAAGATTATTATGAGTTGAGTTGATTTTCTCCTTTGCAAGTTAGAGCAAGGTAATAGGAAATAACAACCTTTTTTGTTTGTTTGCTTTCATCTTTTCAAGAACAGAAAGAACAACCTTATCTATATGTCATTAAATTCTTTTCTATCATTTATGTGGTTATTGGACAAGGAACTTGCTTATTTTTTTAAAGTTCAAATAGATCAAGAGCAAGCTGATCTTGTGGCCTAGTGGTTAAGGGAACTGGATCCCACATGATTGAGTAGCATGCGCATGCATGCCCCAAATACCAACAGATTGGAGGTGAAGGGATTGTGGCATGACCATGTCCCTTTGGGGGATCCCTCTCTCTTTTGTTCTCTGTCTCTCTCTCTGGCTAGTATACATGCCCTCTGATAAAAACAAACATCAAAAAAACAACTTACAAAAAAGAGAACCCCCGCCCACCCCCCAAATCAAATAGACCAGAAGCATTTCCAGTAATTCCAGGAGTATTTCTCAGCAACTTCAAAATCTATTTCTGAAAATTCAGAGAGCTTTATCCCTTCTCAGAAGGTCTACCTCTGTGTTTGTGGATCTACTTAGCATACATTTAAATATCTAATGATTGATCAAACTAGCAACCATTAAAGATAATATATATTCTGATGTCTTTCTTTAACAGATACAGCTTCATAATACTTAGAAGGGCAGGTCAGGATTCTGCCCCAGAATGAGGTGACTTATCTTCTTTCGACTCTGACTTCTAGTTCCATCCTGCACTACAGGTGCCTTAGAGGTAACTCTATCCTTTTTCTAAACTAAATGAACAAAAACACCTCTTGGTCTTAGGATTGCATACCCCATGGTGGTCTTCCTTTAGAAAGATAGACCTAGGAAGAGTTTCATCCAGGTCCTGGAAGAGAGCATGGTGTCCTAGGGGCAGAGAAGGCTGGGATCCTGGATACTCATAGAATAGTCTAGAAATAAGGGCACAAGCTCCAAGGTGACATGCTCTATTTTTGGGTAGAACCCTTGGCACTGAGTTCCAGAGTGAGGGCCTCTAAAGTGTGACCTCCAAAGCACAGGCCATACTTACCCAAGGTCTAAGAGTGATAGTGCTTTTCCATTTTGCATGGCCACAGTTGGGGCAGAGTAGCTCAAGCCAATCACATTGCTGGCCAAGGAAGTCAAATCAGGGGACAGCAGGTACTTTCTTTCAAATATTAATGATTAACTAAGAACATCTATCTTGGTATGAAGTTTCCAGAAAGATTTCCAGAAGGTCCCTGGAACTTCATCACTCTCCCCTCTTTACACTGACTTTTCTTACCCTTGGCTCACTCATCAAACTAATATTGAGATCATTTCCTAAATTATTTCTTCAGTTTGCACTTCTATGGCTGAAGTTAACCTGATCATTCAAGGTAGCATAATTTTTTAGTTTTGACTCCTGGTGCTTGCTCTTGAATCTCCTCTTTTCTTTTGGACTATACACTTGATTTTCTAAATAGTTTTGTAGTTTCATGATTTTCTCTAGACTTACACTTTAAAAGAAGATATTCTTTTTCCATTCTATTAATTAAATTTGCTACCATGGAAGAAGACATGTAAATATATTTAGAGAAAGACACGTAATGAATTATCTCCTATAATGTTTTTTAAAAAATATTATTGTGGGGCTGGCAGGTAGCATGGTGTTTAAGGTGCTGGATCCTATATGGCCAACTTGGCAGTTCAAGTCTCAGACCTGGCTGCTTGAAAAAACACACCAGGCTCAAATACATACACACCTAAAATCCAAGAGGAGAATGGAGGAGAAGGGATTACGGCAAGGACATCCCCCCCGGGGGTGGTTTCTTACTTCCCCTCTCTGTCTCTGTCTCTTTCTATGTCTCTGACTAGTGCCTAGGCCTTACAGAAAACATCTACAATAATAATAATAAATATTACTGTGAAGTATAAAAATAATATTTTATTTTCCCAATTTAACGACCTTTTATTACACTCATAGAGGAAAATAAATTAAGTTCCTATGTGCTATTTAAACTTCAGATATAATTTTGTGGCAAAAATTAATATTTAATATGACTTTTTATCAGAAAGGTAACTTAAAGAGAGTTAAAAAACAAACCTGAAAATATTTGCTTATGCAGCATAGGCTTTTCAACAGTTATTTTTAAAGACTGAGGAATTAGGCACCTGTCATTTTTTGCCAGCTGGTGTAGATGTTAAAAATTACTGTTCCTCTTCTGCCTGCTACTCTATTTTGCACCTGTTGCTATTTGAGTTATGGGTATTTCACACATGGTAATTTAATAAGGTTAGGTCCCATGACAGCATGCAAGATTTTATCCCATTGAGGGTTAACGCTGTTTTATAAGGTCTTGAGGGAAAAGTATTAAATATAAAGTTTGACTCTAAACATTTAGTACCTTGTAGATATCACATTTTGTTTAATGAAAAAAAATGTAAGGAATGTAGAATATGGGACATTTAGCCACATATCCCAAAACTAAAATGAGCCTTTTATAAATGAACTATTTGTGCCAGTCAACTTCTCTACATGGTGAAATTTGTAATTGAAAAAAATTTGTTTGATGTAACTACAGAAGATTAATATGCACTGAAAGCTTTACTGTTCAATATGGTAGTCATAAGTCACAAATGGAAATTTAAAGTCAAATTTAAATTAATTAAAATGTAATTAAAATTGTATTCCTCAGTTGCACTAGAGCGTTTCAACTATCCATAGCCACATGTGGCTGGAGAT
This sequence comes from Tupaia tana, assembly GCA_026018925.1. Lineage (NCBI taxonomy): Eukaryota > Metazoa > Chordata > Mammalia > Scandentia > Tupaiidae > Tupaia > Tupaia tana. The sequence continues at coordinate 32,392,980 of JAKSZU010000001.1, read as the reverse complement.
TATAATATAAGACAATGCAAATACAGATTTCCATTTTCACAGAAAGTTCTTAGAACAATGAATGCTCTGTGTTATTTCCAACTCCTGGTCCTAAGTAAACATGGCCTTAAAAACCATGAAGCCATAGTGCATTTTCTTTAAAAGAGTGATTTGAATGTCTCATGATTATCTCGGCTACAAACACATAGTTTGAGGTTGACATGTCAGTTACTCAAATGAGTGACCTTTGAGAGATAAACACTTTGCCCTAAATCTCCCAAAAATGTGTAGGCAGGCAGGTACTTGCAGAGATTTTCTAATCTCAAATATTATGATGATATTTTTAGAAAGGTGGGGACTAGTATTTGTCACTCATCTCTTAGAAACATTCAACTTAAAAACTTCTAGATTGTGTTCTAAAGAAAAAGTGAAAGTATTCAGAGATGGCAGAGTTTATCTCGTGAACGTTCCTGTCAACTAGACTTAGTATTTTTGACATGTGTTGAAAGATCAAACTGAGATTCAGAGATATGGACATGCAAAGTAGGGAGAATCATAGGAGGAAATAAATATTAATAAACAGGATTTTGAGTTCCTGAGCAGGAATACCATCTACAGAGACTTTTTTTTTTTTTTAAGTAACAGCTGAAAGGTCACTTTAATATTTATCTTTGAAGATATTCAGTGAGAAGGACCAAGGGCTTATTACAATTTTTGAATAGGCCAGATTGTTACTAGAAGTGAATATAGAAAGCTATGACCAAAACGATGTACACAAATTTGAAAGAACTGCTTTCATCTTAAATCGCTTGGATGGTTTATATAAAAACATTTTTTATCCTGTCTAGATTTTCTCAGTTCTCTATTTAACCTTTTCAATAAAGTAATAAAATAACCACATATTATTACTTTATTATCCAATTTGTTATTGTTATATAGATTGCAAATAATTTATTCCTTTAAAAGTTTATAAATCATTAGCATTCACACATTTAACAAAAGGATTGAGGTACTTAAAATTACACTCATTACATAAGAAAATAAAAACACAATGTGAGTTGAACATTCCAGACTGACCAAAATTGTTTATTGATTTTATTATTTTTAAGGATCTTGTTGACCCTTGACCCCTAGCAGATAATAAAGAATGGTACTTTGATTTGACAGGGTCAGTATTTTATTGTCTTTTGCAGCAGACAACTGGTTTGCTTGGCGTGAATACAATTCAGAGAAAAACTCAAGGTATATAAAAATCAGGGATTCTTCCAGTCTAGAACGGTCCAGATTATTTTGTTTTTCTGAATGATGGTAAATAGATCTGGACAGTCAATCATAGGTGTTCTTAAAATAAGGTTCCAGCCAGTCTTCCTAAACAATGCTTGTTCTGTAAAGGAAAAGGGAGAACTAATTAGATGATTGCCACTGTTTAGAAAGAAAATTCAGGAGGAAATTATGTGATGTGCAAAAGAAGAGAGAGCACAAAAGAACCAGCACAGACAAGGTAAGCCATTCCCTCCTGGTTTAAGAAACTGGTTGCAGGTGCCTGAATTTGGACTGTTATAACATGAATTTATAGGGCAGTAATTGTTAGAAAGTATGTTAGTTATTCAAAGAACTTAGGCCCCTGGTTATTCTCCAACTAAATTAACTAGTCTGTGCTTTGTTGTATCTCCACAGCATACCTAAAATGTAGTCAAAAAGATAGGTTTATAGACAGATGCAAAAACATACTAAGCTTTAGCTTCTACACTTATTTAAGAATGTTCTATTGTTAAATGACTCAAGGAGTTTTTTTTTCTGGTTAATATAAATAACTCTTAATTAGGAACCAATGTCAATTATATCTATAGCATATAAAGCAACACAGTTACCTTGTCAAAAGACTATTGAGAAAGCCTTATACAATAAAGAGAGAACAGGTGTATACCTTGAAAGCTCCATCTAGATGGACATGATGTGTTTGACAAAAGCTGTAAGGATAATAAAGACAGTTTAGAATTAGAATATAGTCAAACTTAATTTAAAAAAAGATTTAGCAAGCGAGCTCACTATTCTTAGCTGCAACAATAGAGTTTACTATCTTAAGCTCTGTACAGCCCACTATTCTTTTTTTTTTTTTGGAGAGGTTTTTGCTATAGGGTGCGTGCGCTCGCCAGACAGACAGAGAGAGACAGAGAGACAGAAAGCAGGAAATCACCCCCCAGGGGGGATGGCCATGCCGCAATCCCTTCTCCTCCATTCTCCTCTCGGGATCTTGGGCACGCACGCACACGTGCCCGGCGTGAGTTTAAGCCACCAGGTCCGGGACTCGAACCGCAGTCGACTACGTGGGAGTCCAGCGACATAGGCATTACGCTAACTGCTGGTCCCCAGCCCACTATTGTTAATACTGAGTTTACGACTTTACCCAGATTTTGTAAATTTAAATTGTTGTGTAGGTGGTACATTTACATGGTTTAAATTGTTTTTCTTTAAAGTATAAAAGTGTATATATCAAAAAGTGCTGTCTGCCCGCCACCTGGTTTCTTTCTTTATAGTTAAAATACTGGCATAGTCTATACACTGTTTATACTTGCTTTTCTCAATTAATAATTTATCTTGGATATATTACCATAACTATATTCAAGATTTCTTTCTTTTTTTTTTTTTTTTTTTTTTTTTTTTTTTAGTTATTTTTGCTATAGGGCACATGCGCCCATCAGAGAAACAGAAAGACAGAAATGAAGAAATTACCCCCTGGATGGATGGCCGCTCGGGTCTTTATTCTTTTTCAGGGCTACAGAAAATTGTACTGTGTAGATGTACCAGAGTTTATCTGATACATTGCACATTGATGAACACTAAAATGTTCAAATGTTTTGCTATTTTGAACAGCTCAGTAATGAGTACCAAGTAAATGATCATTTCACTTGAATGCAAGTGTATCTAGAGACTCAGTTTCTCAGAGGTTTACTAGAATTAATAGTATCACATAGTCACATAGAGGTTTTAAAGGTATATATTCCCACCAGTAATGTACGAGAGTGCCCGTTTCAATACTCTCTCCTCAACCCCAAGCCTGATCAAACATTTGATCTTTGGCAACCAGCTTATTGAAAAATGGTATTGCTGTGTAGTTTTAATTTTTTTTTAATTAGTGTGGTTTGGCATCTTTTATTTATTTTTATTCCTTTGCCTATGAGCTGTCTATTCATATACTCCCTAATTTTTCTGTTGGGTTTGTAATCTTTTATTAATTTGTAGTCATCGTTTTTTTTTTTTAATTAGAAAAATTAGATGTTTCTCATAGTGATTGCAGAAATATTTTTCTGGTTCATTATTTGTCTTTTGACTTTGCTTCTGGTGGCTTTTGCTATATAGATTTTAATTATGTAGTTGAATTTATCAAACATTTCAAGGTCTTTTGAGTTTTGTGCTACTGCTAGAAAGGCCAACTCCAAAGTTATAAAAATAATTCTTCTGTGGATTGTGTGTTTTTCTACGCTTTTAAAATTTTACATTTTACATTTAAATTTTTGGCCCATTTGAAATTTATCTGTTTATTTTTTAGATGATTATCTGATTGCCCAAAGAATATTCACTGAATGACACTTCTATGTAATGTATTTATGGTAATAATCAAATTGTTTACAGCAAAAAAGTTAAGTTTAATTAAGATGGTCAGTGAAGATTAGCTTGGCTGGATGCTTTCCCTCCTTCCCTCTCCATCCTTTTCTCCAATTTTCTTATCCTCTCCTTTCTTCTTTCCTGTCTTTTTCTTTTCTTTTCCTTATTCATGAGGCTTTGTATATCTATATTTACATCAAAGTTACCAGTATGGCTTTACTGAAATGTGGCTATATTTGTCCTCTTTGAGAGTAGATAAATTATTAAATTTTATTGGAAATTTTTTAATTTGCAAATTATATTATGCAACTTTATAGTGCATCTTATTTTATGTATTGTATTGCTTTTACATTCTCTGGATGAAGTTGCTATAAACTGGTAAAAAAAAATAAATAATTAGCTACTATGAAATGGTTTTCACTTATGCAGGAACAGTGGACAAAGAGAATTATTAATAAATTTTAGCACCACTCCTGCCATTAACAATTTGGCTTCCATGAAGTACTAAGTTTCTTTGTCCCTCAGTTTCCTCATTTTCTTTATTTTAAAATATTTATTTAACTTTATTTATCATTATTATTTTTTAATTTTAACTTAAAAAATTTTTTATATACATTCAATCATTTTCATAATTGCTTGCTATTACAAAAGGACTTTGAAATCTCTAATTTTAATATTGTACTAAAATTGGTTTTAACACAAGCAATCTGTCTCTAGCACAGGGAAATGATAAAGATCTCACAACAAACACATGGGAAAATACATATTTTAGTTGTAAAACAATGCACAGGGTTGCTTAAACACACTGGAATAGATCTTATGTATATAAGGAATCTTCCAAAACTGTATGGGAAACGTATATTATAAAAAAACCCTATGCATGGATTTCAAAAATTTTTTGCACTAAAATGAACTCATATTTTAATTCCATTTCCCATGAACTTTCTGAAGTCCCCTTGTATATTCAGATCCTTATAGACTATCTCTTTAGACTTATGTAGTTGATTGATAATAAATAACACGTATGTCTACGAGGAAGAAAGAAGAAAGAAGTTACGGAGTCTATCATCAACCTAATCAGCTAAGAGTCGCTATAACCACTGGAGCATGTGAGGTGGTACCTTCGTAGTTGATGCAGCCATTGGAGTCTTCTTGACCTGCCATCAGGGCTTCCACTTCTTCCTCTTTCATCTTTTCACCTGATAAAACAAAACTCTTCATTCAGAAAGTAAGCCACAAAATATGTGAAAAAGTTCACTGTAGGTCACCAGCCATTGAGCTTCTAGAGATTATAATTAAAGTCTTAGAGCACAGAAACTATGCCCTTCCTGCCACTCTATCACTTAGTAGTTTGTTACTAAATTGTTTCTGAATGAATAAATCAGATACACATTTTCCTTGGTCATCCATGCAATGTCCTATAAGAACTGCGATATTTAGCTGTACTTATTTACTACCAATACATATATACATTTTTTTTTTTCAGAGAGAGTTTTTGCTATAGGGTACATGTGCTTGCCAGAAAGAACAGGAGAGAGACAGAAAGTGAGAAATCATCTTCAGGGGTGCCTTCTCCTCCAGTATTCTCTTGGGATTGGGCACACACACACACACACACACACACACACACACAGAGTGTGAGTTTTAAGCCTCCAGGTCCAGGATTTGAACTGCAGTTGACTACATGGGAGTCCGGTGACATAACCATTATGCCACCTGCTGGTTCCACTTACTACCAATATTTTAAATGACCTTTTTCTCAAAACAAATGCACTGTCACTGAGGCCAATTGAAATGGTCATTAACTTTTGACTATTCTTTTTCATTTGACCATTGTAGACTTTGTAGGAGGCCATCTATTTTGGTCGTAATTTGGTTCTCCTAAGCCATGCTCTTTCCTAGACATTCTGCCCTATTAAGTTCATAAAATAAATTATTCTTACCCAGGGTGGCAAGAACATGGCGAAGTTCAGCGCCCATGACTGTACCATTGCCTTCCTTGTCAAAGACACGTAGCCCCTCAACAAAATCTTCATAGCTGCCCTGGTCCTTGTTGTTTGAAATAGCTTGCATCATGGGCAGAAATTGTTCAAACTCGATTTTCTTGGCATTCATCTCTGAAAGAAGTTGCAACTTGGAGTTATTAGTAACCACAAGATACCATCTGGGAGTCACAAATAAAGTTCATTCTAGATATGAAAATATTTACACAGCTTAAATTTCTCTTAAATTGTTAAAATAAAAATATATGGTAATTGATAATAGCCTGAACTCCAGAGTCCCAGCGCCTGAATTTTGTTCCCAATCCACATTCTCCACTATGAGACAGTGGGCAAGGTAATAACCTCTTTATCTCTCAGATTTTCATCAGTAAAATAGAGATACCTTCTAGTGTTGTTGTGAGAACTAAATACAATAATGCAAGCTTATTAGAACACTTATCATAGGGGCTGGACAGTGGTGTAGGAGTTAAAAACATGACACTATGAGGCTGACCGACACAGGAGTGTTCCAGAATCATTTCCAGAGACCTCCCTGAGTGTATTAGGCAGCACACAGCATGTGACCGTGATCCAGAGCTAGCTGAGGAAGCGGGTGGATCAAAGCATCACAATCTTTTGGGAGGTGCTACTGGTCTGTCACTCTCATTCATGGAAGAAATAAATAAGTGAACTTTAAAAAAAAGGAATACTTTGAACAAATGGACTGCTTTAAGAAGTGTTAGCTACTATTTTATCATATTGCCAATTTAATCTTTTCTCTAAATACTAGAGATGCAATATAAAAATATACTGAGATACAATAAAGCCATTAGCAACATGTAAATATAGTCAAATTTAGTTGAATTTTAATACATATTCCATACTCTAGCTTATGAGGAGTGTGTATGTCAAATATCTGTGATCTTCTGACTCCCTTGCAATTGAGAGGCAGAAGATAACAGGACTTTCTTTAGTATTGTCTGACAAGGTAAATGTCATTCACAGCAAAAACATAAAGTAGACTATGAAAGTGAATGCAACTGGATGAAACTATGTTTTAAAATCAAATCAAAATTTTCTTTTACTATTCCTCTCAGAATAAAAATGAAGTACATTGATATATATATATATATATATATATATACACACACACACACACATACACACGCATATGTATGTATATAAAGATATACATATACATACATACATACACACACATACATACATACATATATTTATTTGCTATAGGGTACATATGCTTGCCTGAGAGAGACAAAGAAAGATAGAGAGAGGAAAAGTGAAAAATCACCCCCTGCACACACAGGGGGATTGACACACAACAATCGCTTTTCCTCCATTCTCCTCCAGGGATTTTGGGCAAGTACACACATGCACCCTCCATGATTTTCAAGCTTCTGGGACTGGGATTCGAACTGTGGTCTGCCATATGAGAGTGCAGCGCCTTAACCATCATGCCACCTGCTGGCCACAGTACATTCAGTGATAATAAAAAGACTAAATTTGAGTGTTAAATAAATGAGCACTTACATAGTAATTCTATTGAAGATGGATGTCTGGTAAGTTAGGAAATGATATTTTCAAGTGAGGTTTGGCCTATGGCTCTGTCTCCTTTTAATCTCATGTTCTCAACTACTTTCTGCATGACTTAACTGGAAATTTTCCTCTGAGGAAAATGAAGATGAAAATTTCAAAAGAGTGACATAATATTTTTATATCAAATTCCACCCTTTTTTTTTTTTGGAGAGTTTTTTGCTATAGGGCACGTGGGCTCACCAGACAGACAGAGAGAGAGACAGAGAGACAGAAAGCGAGAAATCACCCCCCAGGGGGGATGGCCACGCCGCAATCCCTTCTCCTCCGTTCTCCTCCCGGGATCTTGGGCACGCATGCACATGTGCCCGGCGTGAGTTTTAAGCCACCGGGTCCGGGACGCGAACCGTGGTCAACTACATAGGAGTCCAGCAACATAGGCATTACGCTAACTGCTGGTCCCCACCGTTCTTTTTTTTTTTCAAATGAAGGAAAGTCTCCAAAATATTTTCTTTATCAAAGAAAAAAACGTTATTTCCCTCTGTCTTTTTTTCCTACTACATACACCCCAGATTTATCTGCTTAAAAAAACTTCACTGTTGGGGACCAGCAGTTAGTGTAATGGCTATGTCTCTGGATTCCCATGTAGTTGACCATGGTTCGAGTCCCGGACCCGGTGGCTTAAACTCACGCCGGGCGCGTGTGCATCTGTGCCCAAGATCCAGAGAGGAGAATGGAGGAGAAGGGATTGAGGCATGGCCATCCACCCTGGGGGTGATTTCTCGTTTTCTATCTCTCTGTCTCTCTCTGTCTGTCTTGCGAGCGCACGCGCCCTATAGCAAAAACCTACTCAAAAAAAAAAAAAAAAAAAAAAAAAAAAAAAAGAACTTCAGTGTTGTGTTTTTATTTGATTAGAGTAGAATTTTTCAATAGACTTTCTCATGAACCTTTGAATTAAAAATAACTTCCTTGGGGGACCAGCAGTTAGTGAAATGGCTATGTCGCTGGACTCCCACGTAGTTGACCGCAGTTTGAGTCCCAGACCTGGTGGCTTAAACTCACACCGGGTGCGTGTGCATGCGTGTCCAAGATCCCGAGAGGAGAATGGAGGAGAAGGGATGGCAGTGTGGTCATCCCCCCTGGGAGGGGTGATTTCTTGCTTTCTATCTCTCTGTCTCTCTCTGTCTGTCTGGCGAGCACACGTGCCCTATAGAAAAAAAAAAAAAAAAAAAAAAAAACTTTCCAAAAAAAGAAAAAAATAAAATAACTTCCTTGTTCCAGGCTAATGACTGAATTTTTGTACTTGAGTAAATAACTTCTGCAATTTTGCTGCTATGAATCTTACTGATTTTTGTCCCAGGTTTTACTTAGGGGATCTATCTGCTGGTTTTGGCTTAGGATTTTTAAGTTTTGTAGGGGAGTACAGAAAATACTCTTAGTAAGATGTCATTCTGTCTATTCTTAATTAAAATAGTTAAATTTACTTCTTGTTTTCTTATTTTTGCTTTTAAGTTGCCAGAGGGTGTGTGTACTCACCAGAAAGAGCCAAAGACACAGGGAAAGAGAGACAAAGGGGAGAGAGAGAGAGAGAAAGCAGCCCCACAATGGGCATGCTCATGCAGCAATCCTTTCTCTTCCATTTCTCTATTTTGCTGGAATTTTGGACTCTCTCTCTCTCTCTCTCACACACACACACACACACACACACACACACATGCTGGGCATGCTTTTCAAGCTGCTGAGGCCAGTATTTGAACTGTGGTCAGTTTGGGAGGGGTTTGGCTTCTCTTACCTACCTAGCTAAAATGCTGGTCTGCTGAATTTCTTTTTTTTTGCTACAGGGCACGTGCGCTTGTCAGACAGACAGAGAGAGACAGAGAGACAGAAAGCAAGAAATCACCGCCCCCCCCCCCCCCCAGGGGGGATGGCCACACTGCAATCCCTTCTCCTCCACTCTCCCTTCGGGATCTTGGGCACGCATGCACATGCACCTGGCGTGAGTTTTAAGCCACCGGGTCCGGGACACAAACCGCGGTCGACTACATAGGAGTCCAGCAACATAGCCATTATGCTAACTGCTGGTCCCCTAAATTTCTTTTAAGATAGTCACAGAAGCAGGGTGTCAAAAGACAGAATGAGAGCAAGGTCAGCATGCATTTTTTTTAGTTGCTTGAAAACATTGCAATTTTATATCCATAGCTTTTATCCAAGAGTAGTTATTGTCTTGAAGTGTGCTCAGACTTGTTTATAACTTATTAGTATGCCATTTTCACATGCCTGCGAATTCTCAAAGGAAAATTGACTTATTTGATGAGGGAAACAGCTAAGAGTCTCGATGGCCGGGAAGCATACTTACCACCATCAGGATGAACCAAGTCCTGTGATGTGGAACTCATTTCTCAATAAGTCTCTCTGTCTTTGTTCCTCTCTCTCTTCCCTCTCTCCCCACCTCATACTTTCTTTTTCACAGACACATACATACACACTTCCATACTCTGAAAAACTGATGTGGTTACCTTCATTGCTGGGGTTCCCCAGCACCTTCTTGACCTCTGCATTGGTGGGATTTGTGCCCAGAGCCCGAAGGACATCACCGACCTGGCTTAAGGTGATCTTGCTTTCACCTGTTCTGTCAAACAGGAGAAATGCCTCCTTGAAGTCTGCAAAAAGCAAGAAGCATTAAGCATGATTTTCCCCTCATTCTTAGTAATTAACCCTAACTCTGTCGAAGATACAGTTTAAATTTTTCTCTGTTTTACAACTTTTGCCAAACATTAAAGGTTTTATCTTTGAACTCTCTATTTTCCTGTCTCAAACAATCACTGGCAAACCCTTTTGGCATTTCTTGAGGGAGATATTTTAACAAAGTAGCTCTTTCAATTTCAAGTCATATGCTGTTATTAGTCAGACATATGACATTTCTGCTCCCGGTCATATTTATTCATCTTTTCTTCACTGCCTGGGAAACAGGACTGAGTTAAAAATTTCTGAGGCCTTGATAAATCTTAATAATTTCTAACATAATCAACAAGATTAATATAATTTCAAGAAAACTAATTTTCAATCCAGGTTGTGCTATGTGAGGTTAATCCAAACTTCTCAAATTATAGAGAAAAAAAACCTTGTCTTGAGGTACAAATTTCCTAGGCTCTCCCATTAACTAGTTTTCTCCAGGAATAATTGAATCTTTTTTCAGGAAAAATTTAGAAAAGTGATAAAAACCTACAAATTCTATAGAGTCATTTAACCACTTCAGTATAACCATTGTTCTAGTACAATTGAGTCAGAAGGAGAAATAGTTGTCTGGATCTATTGCTATGATAATCTTTTTACACTTTTTCTTTTTAAAGATAATACATATGGCAACATGTTGCTATATTAGCTTTAGAATTTAAGTATAAACTTTTAATTTAAATATTATGGACATACTGTTGCAAGAGATAATACAGAGAGACTTCTTATTTGAGAGGATTTTAAAAATCTCATGGAAAAATAGAGTTAAAATATAAGTTTATTTTGGTGATAAAAACAGTTGAAATTCATACTTTTTTTCATAATACACATTTTCCATGAACTTTTTAAAGAACCCTCCCCCCATAGATTCTGCCTAGTTTCCCCTAATAATAATGTTTTGCGAAATTATAATATATTATCACAGTGAGGATATTCACATTGATGACTACACCAATTTTATTCTTATTTTTCCAGTTTACTTGCATGTGTGTGTGAATGTGTGTGTAAAATACAAATTTTGAAGTGCTCTCTCTTCTTATCACAATTACTCTATTGATTTCATTCCCTAAATTTTTTAATTCTCACTGGATATCATGGTTACTTTGACAATCTATTACAGAAGCATATGCCAAAATGGTAGGAAGGGGTGCTACTGTGGAGTTGGAGCCAGTAATGCCATTTTAATTGAAACTTCTAAATTTAACTAAATAAAATTTTCTAGGAAGTTAAAAGCACTAATGGCAGCTTATTGGAGTTAATGCCTAAAACACTCAAACTATTTGTGGATGAATTGGAGAGTGAAAAAGCATTCTTTTTAGGCTATCAGTGATCTCAGATCAAAAGATGCTATCTAGAAAGAATACCCAGAGAAAAGCCCTATCTTACTGTCCCTCTTCCCCCTAATTTATAATGCACCTGACATTATAGTCACAGTTAACTGCAGATCATGTTACCTCTCTTTGCTAAAATTTTTCCATTAAATTCTATGCAATTTGACCATAACAGATCATTTTCCTAATCTACAAAACACTGTGGAATCATTAGTAAAATATTACTTGTCATCTTTCTAAGGGACATGTGAAACTGAACTATTCTTGTTACTGGCTCCAAGCTTTCATACACAGATCGCTCAGATGGCTCACTATTACCCTGGTCAGATGCTGATGCAGAAATAGGATTTTATGGGCTGTAATAGAATCGTTCTGACAGTAACCCTTTTGGTGACTTAAAGGCAGAGGCCAGAAGGATGCTACGCTTTTCCCGCCAGGTGTTTAACACAAGGCTTAATTCTTCTCTTGAAGAGTCTAGAACATGACTTGGCAAAATACTTGCTAGGAGCTGGCTGCCTCTTTTTGTAAATAAGATTTGGTTGGGTAGAGCCATGTCTATTCATTTATGGATGTCTGTGGTATTTTCACAGCTCATTGACAGAATGGAGTTGCCTTCCCTAAGTTTATACTGCCAGCAAAACCTAATGTATTTACCATTTGGCCCTTTAAGGAAGAGTGTGCTGACCTCTGATCTAGAATAACACTGTTCTAGAGCTGCTTAACAATGATGAAAATATGTTCTCTGTGCTGCCCAAAAAGATAGCTACTTGCTGTGGTTCTTGAGCACTAAAATATGACTAATGCAACTGAAGAAATGTATTTCTCATCTCTTTATAATTAAAGTTGAAATAGCTGCATGTGAGATAGCACAGGACTTCGACCTTTAGAATGCTATAGTTTTCTAGTATTTTTCCCCCTCAACCTTGTGAAATAGTCAATCAGAGCAGCTGTAAGCAAAAGTCTTTAATAATTGAATAAGGGAAAAAATGAAAGAAATTGAAAGTGTAAGATTTTCATTTACTTTAAAAAGTTTACAGTTGTTTTCCTGACACAGAAAAAAAAAAAAAAAAAAAAAAAAAACACTCCTTTATTACCAATGTTTACCAAACTGCTATAATCTAAAATCTCTTTCACATGTGGAATAATAGGTTTAATGCTTTTATCCATGCAAGGATTTTTCAGTCATCCATTGCTTGGTCCTAAAATAGATTAGTAGTCACAAAGACCATGTATATTAGGTGCTTGAGAAAACCGAGATGCAGTGACTGATAATGTAGCAGTATCACCAGTTTAAAAATGCTTGAAAAATCAAACAAGTCATAGCAGAATCACTGACTGTTTTCAGTAAGAAAAAAAAAGTTCTTGATTGCATCATTTCACATGATCTTGAGTTATGAGTCATACAATCATGTACATCTGTCCACATGAGGTCTTTAACCATGATGCAGATGCAAATGAGCCTGTACTTCAGCAAATATCCTTTTTCTTAATTGATGTCCAAATACGAGCTATTTGAAACAGACTGCATAATGTATTAAAGAATTTTAAGTAAAAGAACTCAATATTTAAATAGGTCTTTAGTAATCCCTTATAATTATAATTCTTTTTATTTTATATATCACAAAATATATACTATGTCTATATTATTATGACCAATATTCTAATTAACACAACACAATATAACTAGTATTTCTCCTCTCCCCTTCTAAACATGTATATCTGTCCTAGGTCATTTAGATCTGTAACACTTCTACTGCATAAAACATTCTTCCTTACACTTCCTATTGAAAAAAACAAGATCATATGGGATAAGAAGTCTGTTGGACACAAAGACCCACAGGGGAAAATAGTAAAGTGTTAGCAAAATTATTCAGATTCTCTTAAATCTTATGAGTTTGGAATGTCCTTGTTAGTAAACATTTTCATAAAAGAAATTTTCAATGCCTGTAAAATAATGACACATTTTAATGCTATCACTATTTCTTTGGGTCCTTGAGCAAGTCCTATGACTTCTCTGAGAGTCTGTTCACATTTCTAGAAGGTACTAGACCAGGAGCTAGCTAGTGTTCCTTCCACAGGTTTATGATAAATTACTCCTCCTCTGACTCTAAGTTCAGTTTTATCCTACAATTCACTATGGTGCCCATTGAATTTAGGCAGATTTGTGCCATTGAGTGGTTTTCTAATCATTTTTATTTTGCAAATTGAGCAATTTAAACTTGTGAAATTTCTCTTCAGGGATTTGGTTAGCAAATTAGCCATCCAAAATCTACACCATTTTCTGGGCATATACTTATGGTACTACTTATTGTATGAAATTGATTTTTATTTAGGAGTCAATGAATATAAGGACCTATTCTGTAGTGTTTATCTTTTGTTTGCTTAAGCTTATGATTACTGACTATATGCAAAGGTTTCAGGTTGAGCGAATTTATATTTAGAGTGATTGAGAGCAATTTATATTTAGAGTGACAACACCAGTGAGGATAATTAGGAAGAGCTAATTTCATCCCAAGGGAGTTGGTTTTCTCATATGCCACCCTTATGAGTGTGCACATATTAACAACTATAGCTTTTAAACTTACCATCCTGCTGTTCCTTAGAGAACTCGATCTGTTAGAAAAAAATTAACCACAAAGAATGTTTTAACCAAACAAAAATGTCCTGAATTTTAAATGGATCCAGCTCTTTCCCTGAGCCATCTTCAAAGTAAGCTCCAAAGGTCAGCCTACGTTTCAGAGTTCAGGCATAGCTTGGATACTAACAGGTTGAGCCACAAAGTAACATGCCTTGAAATTAAATGACATTTCAGAAACCAGGCAGCACTGTGCCTGCATCCGGAGTAGAGAAGTTCAATGCACTTACCAGCAATCTGGTCAGCACTGAAGGACTGCAGTGGCGAGAGAAAGGGAAAAAAAAGAAACAACTAGTACTCTTTCAAATGCATTGACAGAAGAATGAGTGCTCTCTGCTCTGAGATTTTTGGGAAGCCATATAGGTGTCATAGCATAAGAAGGTTGCCTTAAGGTACTTTTGAATCTAGGAAAATAAAAAGCTATTGAAAAAGATAATTAGGGAACATCTCTTTGTATCTTAATCAACACAATCAATGACTTAACAATGCTAAATCAGATACTTTCTGGAATAATATAATAATCTAGGATGTATTTTAAAGATATGCCTAATAAGATATATTGAGCTAAAATGCATAGATAAATACACTACACTAAAAAGAACTTATGTCTTTCTACTGTTTAACCAGCAATTTTTATATTAGCATGTAATAGTGCAATGGAAGCAGTTTACTTAACTATTGACACCATTGCATTGTATTTTAAGGTACAATATTTTGCTACAGTTGCAGGTTTTTTCCCTAAATCTAGATATTTTAAACCTTAATGTGATTTAGCAAAAGTTGGTGAAGCATAAAGTATACTTTGAGGTAGAAGATGTATTTTCCCACTTGACATAATTGATCGAATTAATCTCTTCTGTCCTCAATATATTTCATTGGAAACCAAAAGAAGACTCTAAAGATTTGTACTGAATATGTTCTCTGCTCAATTCTATTCCTTTCCTTCCGTCTCAATAAGTCCATACATGCTCTCTATACCCTCCTGTCAATGCTAAATAGTTTTCTTTATAGGACCCACCATGATGGAGCTGCTGGGCTGCAAAACAGCAGAGACGAAGATGACCAGTGAGCTGAGGGCTGCTGCAATCCCTGAGTGGGGTCCGCCTTCACTGAAGCTTGCTTTTATCACTAGGCAAACTGTGACCTCACAGCTAGCATCAGATTTCAGAGGAGAGTCGCCACTCCCCTTGAAGAGTTCCTTAGCTTTCTTAGGGCAAAGGGGAAGATCTGTACCCTGAGAGCTATTTTTAGGACACCAGGACCTAAGGGTGGATCTCTGTCTTGAGACCGAAGCCTGTCAGTACTTTTATGGTCTTTATTCCAGAGATGGTCTCTAGAAGTTTCTTTCGTTAAGAAGCGTACTTATTCAGTGGCGAAGGAGCTTAGAATTTCTCCAAGTGCTCAGGGTTCTCTTGGCAAACTTCTAGTCAGCAAATTTGGGTATAAATGGAACTTCTTGGGTAGGACTGGTTTGGGGTTTCATATGGCAACATCCTCCAGATCTCTGGCATTTATGGTAAAGTCCAGTGGACTTGAAAAGGCCACACCTGTTCTGCATGTTTCTTAGGGTATGCCCAAGTGACAATCTGGTCCAGTCTTGAAATCTCCAATTAAAACTATTATTATTATTATTTTAGAGAGATTTTTGCTATAGGATGTGTGCACTCACTGGAGAGACAGAGAGACAGAAAGTGAGAAATCACCCCCCAAGGGGATGACCATGTTGCAATCCCTCCTCCATTTTCCTCTTGGGATTCTGGGCAAGCATGCACACATACTTGGTGTGAGTTTTAAGCCCCCGGGTCCGGGACTCAAACCACAGTCAATTATGTGGGAGTCCAGGGATGTAACCGCTATGCCATCTGCTGGTCCCTAAAGACCATTATTTTATAAATTGCATTTTCAGAAGTATAATCTAAATTAGGAATGATTTTGATCTCCATTTTATTTATTTCTTTATTTTTGGCCATTTTCCCTTGACATTAGGCCTGAGTATTTTCTTTCTTCCCTGATAACTTATTTTTGTGTGTGTAAGTTTTTGCTATAGGGCATGTACACTTGCCAGAGAGAGAGAGAGAGAAATCACTCCCCTGCCTCCATGGGGGGGATGGCCACACCCAGTCCCTTTTCATCCACTGTCCTCTTAAGATTTTGAACATGCATGCCCATGCGCCTGGGGTGATTCTCAAGCTACTGGGTCTGGGACTTGAATTGCAAAATTGATCATGTGGGATCCAGTGCCTTAACCTCTATGCCACCTGCTGGTCTCCCTCTCTGATATTTTTATGTTGGCTGACTAGTCATATTTTTTTGAATTTCTGAAGTTCTTCCAGGCAGGAAAGCTGATAGGGCATTTTTGTGTTCTTTTTCTCATTGGATGCATATTCTTTTAACATGTTGCATAAGTTCTTCCTAGACCTGTGCATATTCTGCTTCTGCATTGTCAGACACTTTATTTCTCTACTAACCAAAAGAACACAAGTAAGGGCTTAGGGTATGCAAAATTCACTTCCATTTTAAAGCTATCCAAAGGATTGACTGGAGACAGGTTTTCACGGCAGCTTACCTGAAAATAGCAGTCAACTCTCTTTCTGGAACAGTACTAGGAAAAATGGTTCTAGAAAAGATCAGTCCTACAAAGCCTGTTAAAATTCAGACAAAATGTTTATCAGTTTTCTACGTGTGTAAAGCAGCTCACAGGCATAAAGTATGTTGGAGATGAATTGTAGCAAGTGTGCTTCAGAAACTATGTTAAAGAGGAATGATCACAAAAAGCATAAGGTCTCCTCTGCTAGAAAGATAGAAGCTTCATAGTTTGCCCCTAAGCCCTTCCAGAAGAAATCAACATTTAAATTCTATCACTCTGGGCCCAAAGTTTGTAAGTAGTGAAAAATTCTCATAGGATCTGGAGTCCCAAAATGAGAACTGAAAATACCAATTTTAAATTATTAGTACTCAAGTAAACATACCTTCATAAATAGACTGACATTTTGAAAGGTTATTGGGAAATAGAAGCTCATAGAAAAATTAAAAATGCTGTGAAATGAAAGGGAGAGACAAAGGGGGAAATTTTGCAGCCTTTGGTAATTGTGTAATTTGGAATCTCATGACTTTTGATGCAAAAAATAAAGCAATTAGCAGTGCATGTGTTCTTTATGCTCCTTTTTAGTTTTATAATTATATTTATTTAATTGTGCCATTAAATGTGAATTTCCCTATGATTATTTTTCAGAGATAGAAATACTTTTAGTAGATTTAATAACTATAAGTAATACAACATTTTTAATATATTTAATAACTATAAATAATACATCAACCAACAAAGTTGCCCTACTAGACATAATGATAATTTTCAAAACTCAAGTAGAAAATACACCCTTAAATACATATAAAATATGGTCAATTTGTAATAAAATATGTTGGGTGAACTGCAAAGTCAGTTTAAATTTGTATTTAGGTTATAAATGAGCTATTCCCAGTCACTTTAATATTATGTAAAGATTTGTTATTAGACTGGGAACAGTAAAGTTGTAGACATTTGTCAAACTATTTCACCATAGTCTTTTTCTGTATCTTTTTTCACAGAGAGTGAGAGATCAGATTTTTTTGCACCTACTAAGAGTTGAAATAAGCAATTGAGCATGACAACCACAGGAAAGGCCACAATGTAGTCTAGTCTAGAGAAAAAAAAAAAAAAAACACTACAGTGTAAAATTTATAAGACCTCGATTCTGTGTTCACAGAATAAATGGAAGATGCTATTTATTCTCTGATACACTTTTACAAAGGTCAAAATCTCTTCTTGTACCACTTCCTTGGTGTTATAATGATAAAGTAATCAGCCCTTTGAAAAAAGGCTATATGAACATCAATTGTCAGCTGACTTTAGCTTGTTTGCTATGTCATCAATTGATTTGTTTTAAAAAATGAACTTCAGTCTTTTCTATTTGGCATGCTCTCTCCTCTCTCCTTTTTAGAAATTAAATATTCTGTGGGCCAGCAGGTGGCATGGTGGTGAAGTGTGTTGGACTCCCATATGGCCCACTGCAGACTGACTCTCGGACCCGGTGGTTTGCTTTCTCACTTTCCCTCTCTTTCGCTTTCACTCTTTCCCTCTCTGATCAAATTAAACTAACTAACTAAATAAAGTTAAATAAAATAATTCTTTTAAAAAAGGAAATTAAATATTCTTCAAAGTTCTGATAAAATCTCCTCCTCATGGAAGAACTTTTTCCTTTCTATGTTCTAATTGGCTTCTTTCTCTCCCTGCAAGTTGTTTAATTTTTGTGACTATGAATTTCTGAGAGGCATCGCTTTCCCAAAAGCCATTTACCTTTGTTCATAATGTTGACCCTGGTGTGGGCCTGCCCTAACCCCTGCCTAATTCTTGGGTTTTGTTCCCCTCAGAACCTTGTAGAATGCCTTTCCTTCATTATTTGCTCAAGAGCTTTCATTAAACTCATTGGAACATACGTGCACTAAGCTTCTCCTTCAAATACAAGTTCCTTCTCTAGAATATTACATTATTTTAGAAAAGAGACTCTGTTCTCTCAAAGAGCTTACATTCTAGAGGAGGTACATGCATTCTACTTCAATACTGGGTCTCTAGCACCTACCACTGCCCAGCACATTATAGGCATAGTCATTGTGAATTATCGATATATGTACCTTTATATTTTCAACACCTTCTCTTAGATTTTATATGAATCCTAGGTACTATAATCCAGTATATAAACTGAACTTCTAATTTTCTAACACTCAATCTAATTTTTTTTTATTCTAGCCTTCATAGTTACCTTAGACTGTTAGTAAAATATCAGATACATTCCACATTTTTATGGCTCATGTGCTGTCATTTTATGTTGGATTTAGATAGTCATTTATAAGATACTGCCACTAAAATAATTCTTAACACAAGGATTACAGCTTCTTTTTTCACTTCAAGAAACATCCACCTGTCTAATGGCAGTCATGAGGTTTGGAAAACTTACTAAAGACAAGATAAAGTTTCTGTAGAGAGGGAATCGATTTATAAGAAAAATACTAAAATGCCATTAGTCAAACAGGCTCTGGAATTGATGTATGTTAAGTTTCAGTACGATGAAAAAAGAGCTATAGATAATGATATTGAACACTCTGGTGAAATGCCGTAGGAGGGAACAGAGACGACAGCCTTCCAAGAACTTCAGCATCATTGCAAAATATGATGACCACAGTGATGGTAAGGCTAAGTAAAGAAACTAATCTAACAGAGACAGTTTTCAGTCAAGAGGACATCTCTGTATATCCTCTGATTGAATGCCTTGCAGATACCTAAGGCTTGGGTGTATAGAAATACTGAGAAAAAATTCAGCTTAATTGTCACTCCAAACTCACAGAATTTCCAGGACCCTTGTAAAAGGCCAGCAGATGTATTATTTTTGGAACTCTTAGAGTTTTGTGCTTCAGAATGCCTCATTTAAGTCAAAGAAAGTAAATATTTTTCCTTTGCAGTGTCAATCTCAGCAATGGATATACTTAGGATGATTACTATACTATAATATAAACCAGCAAACTAAAGAGCAATGGGAATACAGTATCAGCCCAGGTTCTCTAATATAAATGAGAGGGTTAGACTGGATTAAGTTGTTCTGAAACTGAGATAAGGCACATAAATCAGTGCTCAGGAGGACTAGACCAGTCTACTGAATTCAGTCACAGAAGAGAAAAGATTGTTTTATTAAAATAATTCCCACCTAAAAGACCTAGCAGCAGTCTACATAAATTTGAATACAGACTTTAAACTGTGACCCAAGTCTACACTTTTTCAACTTTCTCATTAGCTTTATCATGGTTAATAATTGATAAAGAAATTTAAGATTTCTTCAGAGTTGTGCTTTTTCTCCTCTGTGCATTTGTTTGCATGTCATTTCTTAAAAATTCACATTATGTTTTTCATTCCTTCATCTTTTTGTTTTTAAAATGTAAGCATTAGAAAAATTCTTTGTGCATGCATTTTAATAAATTATAAGTATCTTCTTTTTCTATTTGTCAGGACTCAAAGTTCTTTTTGTGACAACAAGGATATATGAATGTTAGCTTTGCCTTAGGAAACTTTCTCCCAGTACTATGGAAAAGAGAACTAGACTGGGAATTGTGTTCTGGCTCTCTTGGACTAAATCCTACATCTTTTGGTTAAATAACTTCTTTTATATGGATTAGTTTCTTTCCTCAGTATAAGAGGTTACACTGTGTGAGCTCTAGGATTGTCTAGGGTTATACAATGTTGTGCTTTTTCCTTTTTTTGTTAGTAATACATACCCTACTTTTTTTTTTTTCTCCAAATAGAAAAGGTCAGGGTGCCTACATATTCAACAGATAATATTATTATGAAGTAGTTTGGATATAGAGGAGCTAAAATAAACTATAATTTCATATCATCATGTTCAAATCAACTGGATTTTTAATAAACAGGAGACAATAGACCATTGGGCACTTCCTAGGTGCAAAGTGCCTCACTCATCACAGCAGAAGGAAGACTATGACGTTGATATGATGTGGTTTTATCTTCAGGAAAACTTTTCTTCTCTGGTTTCAACTCCCTGTTACAAATTTATGACCAGTCTAGTCAGGATTTATCATCCATATAATTTGAATTTTAGCTAGTATAATGAAAGTCATTACTACTTGCAAATTGCATTATTTTTGCTCTCCAGATTATGCTCTGAGTTGAGAAGCAAACTGTAGAAGGTAATGTAGAAATAAACTCCAAAAGATCCTATTTTCATACAAAAAAGTATTTCTATCTGAAGAGAAGCAGAGGAAAGTGTAGAATCAGCAGACTAAATATAACCCTTTCCACCATGAGTCAGATGGTGCTTAATACTGGGTAATTATGGAACGACTTCTAAAGACAACTTGCCAGGGGGTTCATCTGCAGCACTGAAATGTTGAGAGCTAAATTTGGCCTTGTCACTTTGTGGTCTTCTCTTGCAAAATTTTCATTATCTTTAAAATGAAAAGTACCACTCACTATTAATTGGGGAACATATCTTTTCCAAATTTCATTTTATCTTGTGAAGATATTATTCAGTTACGTACAATTCAAAATATAATTCTAGAGAGGGCTGCAAAATGCCCTTAACATTTTCCCACTCCATTCCGCCTGTTCTCTTCTGAAAGTGGAAATAAGATAGGGATACGCAGTGACAGTCTCGACTTTTAAATTTTCTCCCATGGTTATAGCCACACTGCAAATGGAATAATATTATAATTGGCTGGCTACAGTTGGTTAAAAATTAATTTAAACTGTTGAAGAAAACAAACTTTTAAATTATGTAAATAAAATTTAGAAACAACTTGAGTCTCTCCCCCCCCCCCCCCGCCCCCCTTAGGGCATGCAGTTGCCAGAGAGAGACAGAGGAGGAAAGTGAGAAATCATCTCCCAGGGGGAATGGCCATGCCACAATCCCTTCTCCTCTATTCTCCTCTTAGAATTTTGGTTACGCATGCACAGAAGCCTAGTGTGGTTTTCAAGTTGCCAGGTTCAGGACTCAAACCTTGGTTGGCTATGTGAGAAACCAACCCTTTAACCACCATGCCAAATGCTGACTCAGAAGCCACTTGTGTTTTTACCCTTTTTTTTCTAATTAGAAATTGACTACACATGTTTTTGTTCCTCAAACTAGTGAAGGTTAAGATTTAACTTACACGCAGCATTGAATTTTTGCATATCACACCAAAAAATACTGCTTGGGACTTCCAGTTTAAATTATGCTATTATTGTAAACAAAACAAGATCTTGTACCCTTCTAAGAACAGTAGATTAATGGAAAAAACGCAAGGTCAGATTTAACTAAACAAAACCAAAAATATTTTTCAATTAATTTTGTTTCCTTAGACACGAAAGTAATTTTTTAATGTTCATTTTCCACTTCCAACTCTTTACAGGAAACTGGAACAAAGTGACTAAGAGTCTTTCTAGGTTGCTAATATTTCACTCTTCATCTATAAAAGAGAACACCGAACTTGTCAGCAACAGGTGCTGAGACAGCTGTGGAGAACAGAACATCAGTGAATTGCTAAGGTCAGTCTTAATGAACTTGCTCAGATGTGTGCCTGTCACTCCCTCTTCTGGCTACAGAAGACCTGTGCAGGGCCGTATAAGAATCACTGTCCCTCAGACCCTTAAGAGGGCTCCTTTAGAAAGGCTCCTTTGTCTACTCTCAGCAACTTCCTATTTGTAAACTGGAGATAGCATAGGATACCCTAAACACAGCTGATGTTAGATTTGGCCTGTTAAATTAAATCTTAGCTCTATCATTTAACCAGTTATTTAATCATGGGCTCAGCTCTTAATCACATTTAGGCTGTTTCTTTACTTACAAAACGAGAGTAAAAACAAGCTCAGTGTAATGTAAGGATTAAATATGGTACCATGGCATAGTGTTAATAATCAATGAATACTGGTTATTACTATTACAGAAAACTTTATAATTTTCAGAGCTTTTCATAAAATGATAAATTTTTCTCAGAAATTCTTCTAAGTGGAACTGGGTTTATATTAACTTATAAATGAGAACAGAAGAATTTATAGATTAACACAAACAATTTTATGCCTAGACCAAACATGTGAGTTGTCACAATGCATACAAAACTACCTGCCTCCATTGAATAAGTAAATAAATATTGTTGGGAATATGAAATTTCCACCTTTACTATTAAATTGAATGTTTAAATCTTCCCAAGCATTGTTCAATTGTTACTTTAAGATTTCTTATTTGATCGAGTTTTCTGTCAATGCATTCGGTATCATTACCACTTTTTGTATTACCGCCTGCAGTATCCAGTCAGGGATGACCTGATTGAGTGATGAATACAGTGAGAATTAAAATTTAAGCAATACAAAGAAAGACATGATTCAAAGTCCCATCACTTCATAGCAATCCTGACATATCAGTTAATGCATGCAACATGAAAAAAGCTCACACATTGAATTTTGTTTGTTTGTTTGTTTTCTAAAGGGCACATACACTTGCCAGAGAGAACAAAGAAATAGAGATAGAGAGGTAAAGTGAAGAAACACCTTCATGGGCCATGGTCATGCTGGAATGCTTTCTCCTTCTTTTCTCCTTTTGGGATTTTGGACACACACACACACACACACACAAGCCCAATGTATTTTTCTGTCTTTTTTTTTTTTTTTAAGAAAGCTTTCTGCTATAGGGCACGTGTACTCACCAGAGAGACAGAGACAGAAAGTGAGAAGTCACTCCCCCAATGGGGGTGACCACATTGCAATCCCTTCTCCTCTATTCTCCTCTAGAGATTTTGGGCACACACATGCACATGCGTGGTGTGAGTTTTAAGCCGCTGGGTCCGGTACTCGAACCACAGTCAGTTGACTACATGGGAGTCCAGCGATGTAACCATTATGCCATCTTCTGGTCCCCCAATGTGTTTTTTGAGTCACCAGTCTGGAACTCGAAATTCACAGATGGCCATGTGAGATCCGGCCACCTTAACCACCATGCCACTGGCTGGTCTCACACTGAGGATCTTTAAAAATCCAGGCAAATAGTCATCTTATTACTTATTTACTTCCATTATTTCACTTGGTTGCAGTTTGGGGTAATGTGCTAATTCTTGTGTTTGCATTTACTACCACATTTAGCCAGTTTTAATTCCTATAATTGCAATTCTGTTTCTTTCAGCCTGGACATTATTGCTGGGAGAATCCATTATTAGAAGCCAGATTGCTTAGAACCACCAATAACGGTAACTTTACAAGTTCACATATCAGCAGTACTTTGTTTTTGCTTTCTTTCTTTGGAGAGGTTTTTGCTATAGGGCATATGCACTCACCAGAAAGACAGAGAGAGACAGAGAAATAGAAAGACAGAAAGCGAGAAGTCACCCTCCGGGGGGGATGGCCACGCCGCAATCCCTTCTCCTCCATTCTCCTCTCGGGATCTTGGGCATGCACGCACGTGCGCCCGGCATGTGTTTAAGCTACCGGATCCGGGACTCAAACCGCGATCGACTACACGGGAGTCCGGCAACATAGCCATTATGCTAACTGCTGGTCCCAGCAGTACTTTGTTTTTGAAAAGGGTACTCAGAAAAATCAATGGGGAGAACACATCAGTTAAGCATTCCTTGTGAGAATAGCAAAGGTTTTATGTCAGTACAACTGAAGAAATATGTTAAACAAAGAACCAACAAATCAGGAAATCAGATTAGAAAGCACATTTAAGAAATCGATAAATCTAATATTGAAGATTGTTCAGAGTTTATAGGGAGTCCAATATATGGCTATGAAATGTGGTATGAGACGGAACATAAGTATTGGCTGGGAATAGTAGTAAGGAATTAAGTTTTACTATTGCTATGATTATATTACCACACAAAGATAGTTAAACTTTTACTGCTACTCACAGTCTGAAGGACAGCTAGGTTTCTAATCTTACACGATTTATGAAAAAAGTTTATAATCCAATTAAGCTTTGTTATTTATTGAGTTTTCAGAAAGTTAATGGACACATATAATAGCGCTATTAATTTCTTTAAAGTTCATTTTCTCTGCTTGAAAAACGTTTATAACTTATATGAGGCAATATATCCAGAAACATCATTAAGTGATTAAAAGCATCATAATATGAAATGTTTTAATGTACATTTTTAATTAGCCCTGTTACCTACAGGGATGAAATTAAAGCTTATAAAATTCTCAAGTTGCATCATAGTCTCTGGCTATGCTGGAGTACCTGTAAATCTGCATTGATTTCCTATTGAGGAATGCAAATCAATAAAGGCATTTAAACTCCTTTACAAAAATATGCTTGTTTTGACTCTCTTTTTTCTCTTTGCTTCAGTAATAGGGCCCTCTGAATGAAAGATAAAGGCTGATTTCTTTCTATTTCTTCAAAATCCCTTTAACTTCTCCTTTTTGATTTGTGTCCCTAATCAGAATCTGTGCACTTCTTGTTCTGCAATGAAATAATGTAGATGGAGCACGCACCCTCCTTACTGAGATACACTAGGGGTCATTTTCTGGTTTTGTGTCGCTATACTAGCTCATACTAGCGTTAATTTAGCATACAGATAGAAGGGATAAACCTGTTTTCAAGATTCAAAAAGCGTAATTTCTCTGCTGGCTACAAACAAATAATTGGATTATTTTTTTGGATAAAAAATAATGTTTTCCGTTTTCTTGAAGACCTCACATAGGTCAAAGTAAATTTTTTAAAAAATTTATTCTGACATAGTTCCTCAGGAAGGAAAATTAATGCATGTATTCTTTAATAGGAAACTTCATTTTCTTAAGTAAAGAAGACACTTTTTTCTTTCCTTTCCAGACGTTTATAACCCCAAATACAAAGAGATGATAGTGTCTTATAAATCACAATAAATCTAAAAAGGAATAGCTTTGACATTGCTTACGTTTCTAATGTTACTATAGGGTGGAGAGTTAAAGAATAGAGGCAATTAGAATTACTGTAGTGGCTGTAATCACACGTACTGTATAATGTAGCCAGTGTGTATTTATAACAATATATTAAATAGAATTGCTGGAAACGAAAAGTTTAGTTTCTTTTTCATGAACTGTATGCATGTAATCGTACAAAAACATTTTGAAGATCTGACATGCATTTCTCTTCTTAAATGGATATCATTAATAATAGTTTCTAACCAATAATATAGTCTAAGACCAAGTTTTTTCAAATGTGACTTCAGGTGTCTATAAACTATTTATAATATTTGACTCTAGCTTTGAAATATGTTTAAATTTAACTCAAATGTTATAAAAATTATGAAAATATCTATTTAACTTCATCATATGTTCTAAGAGTGATCTAATTCAATATTTATTTTGTGGATACTTTTAAAAATCATGATTATACTAAACACTTGATGAAATGCTTATTTACAGGAAAGTGTCACAGTTGTAAGTTAACAGTGTTAAGTTAGCAAAATTCAGATTTATTACGAATAGACTGACTTAAGTGAAAAGATCACCTCATAGGCACTTTGACCTCTGAGTTTTCCATAAAAGGCAGAGATCCTTAGATGAATATTTTCAAATGGTCATTTGGGCCAATCAGAGCCCAGTGAAGGAGAAGGTGCACACTTGATGGGTCACGTCACTGAGAGGTACAAGCACGTCCATTCTGTCATTTCCCCAAAAGCAGATCATCTTTTGGCAGTTAGGAACTTTGATCAAAGTGTCGACAAGAAACTCAATCACATTCTCCTTAGTTCAAGATCAGTATGCAAAAGAACAAGGACATAAGCTAAAAGCCATGCAACCGACAAGTTTCGCAATGTTTTTGGTTAATTTCATTTAGAAGCAACTCACACATTCTGAATTAAATATCGTATATAAATAAAAAAGATGACAGTTATAGTCACTGAAACACTTGAGTGCATAATTTTCTGCACAGAGATCTCATTTAGTGTTGTATCAAATTTTATTAAGCAAAGCTGGAGTGAGAATTAGCTTGAATTGCAAAAATCTTCTCTTTTTCAGATGACATAAAGCAGCTGTTAACTAAATGCATCCAGACAACTGGGTCATCAGCTGTTTTTAAACTCTGGAAACAAGTAGGGGCTTAAACTTTTCTTTTCCTGTCGTTTTAAGGTTCTCAATCTAGTTTCCACAGAGAGTGTATTCAAAAGACAAGAAAAACACTGGTTTAAATGTTTGTAAATGTAGCCTCTTTCCATATGCACTTCTCTAAATCGCACGTTTAACGATTTATGAAAAAGTGGAAACTAGAGAATGGAAAATAGAGCATATGAGACCATACTCATACTCTTACTGAAATTATATGCTGGACCTTATTTTTTTAAAAACCAGGAATTTCTTCTTCCATAATCTACCAGTTCACTGAGGAATGCTATTTCTCTCAATAAGAAATATACCACTTTGTAAGTTTCCAGAGTTCCCTACTGTTGAAAGATGTTTCAGTGACCAAACAATTCACCCATTTCATTACCTTAATGGCAGAGAGGTCAATTTTTTCCTCTTTGGGTGGAGCAGGTGCCGGGGCAGGGGCAGGGGCAGGGGCAGCAGCCGCAGGTTTCTTCACATCCTTCTTTGGTGCCATTTTGTTTAAAAGGATGAGTTAAAAAAAGAAGGAACCCCTCCAAAAGAACCTGTCAAAATGATTCTTGGAAGAGGAGTGGTGGCTTGGTTGATCCACAGCCCAGTGTCTTGAAGGTGGACCCAGAGTGTTAAATGGCATAAGGGCATGCATATATATTTCACTTAGTGCCTAACAGAAGCTTGACACATGCGGCTGGATTGGACAGTTCACTAGTCAAGGGGGATGGCATTCCGGTTCAGACTATAAATGGAGTCTAAAGGGGTCAGAGCTTCATCAATTTTTTTTTAACTCCCCTTCCTTTTTTTTTTTTTTTTTTTCCATCTCCATATATAAAGGAGTAAGAAGTATGAGAAAGTCAGCTCCAGATCCTATGATGACAGTAAAGTAGATTGACGGATAACTTTTTCTTGGTAGAATTACAGTTCTGCCCAAGTTGTAAATCTTTTCTGTTCCCCCATGCCCAAGAAACTTTACTGAAGATTCAGTTTCAACTTGGAATCTTGGCAGGGGCTGTTACCAACTTTCACCCAGCTCCATTGCTCATGCTCCTCCCTCCTTGCCATAATTTGCAAGAAAATGTTGGTCAGCAAAGAGATGGTGATGTTTAAAAATAAAAAGCAGACGTAAAAGGAAAGCCCAACAGGTCTTAAAGTGGTTTCCCTTCTAGGGCTCAATCTGGCTCTCTCTCTCATTGTAGTGAGCTCTGTGCTAGAAAGAAATCATTCAAACCTACTTTCTATCATTTAATTTTCTCTCTCTAATTTAAGGAAGAATATCCAATGAGGTGGAAATGGCAACAACATTTTCCTTTTTGCAAAACAACTTTTCTAGTAGTAAAACAGCTGTCAATTAAGTAGATATTTATCCATTTTACTTTTAAAATGGCATAAAGTCTAATCATTTATTTATCATCTAACTCTTTTATCCACACTAGGGAGACAAAATACATTTTTAAAGACATAAAGAGAGAAAAGGGCTTTATCAATCCTGTGCAAGTTTTGGTGAGGAACTTACGTTTTTCCTTTTCTGTCCTTGGCTTCCTTAGTTTGCAACACTAGACTCACAGGAAGAAGCAAAGGTAACAAAGGGGTACTAATAACTTCAAGTAGCAAATTCCGCCCAGAGATGGGGTTATAATTACTAATTAGGAATTGCTCAGTGCCACAAAGCAATGTGGTACCACTATCACTCCTGTTCTTTTATGTGATATTTAATTAATGTGTAGCTATTAATTAGAAAAAGAAAACAGCAGTTTGGAATTTTAAAAGAGCATATGTCTACATTATATATGCATGTATGTACATACATATATAATATACATATACATGCATATATAATGTACATACCTAATATACACACATACATATATAATGTACATGCATACATACATATATATAAAACGTATACATATGGTCTTTTAAAATCTCAAACTGCTGTTTTCTTTTTCTAATTAATAACTACCATTAATTATATATATATATGTATATTATATGTGTATATATGTATATAATATACATATATACATAAATATTTATACTACTGGGTCACTGAAAAAGTCTCGATGCATTTTTACTTAGAAAAACAGAAAAATATTTCAGAACTTTTCAGATGACCCAATATATGTATCATATTTTATATACATATTAGTGTGTATGCATATATACACACTCACTACAAAATACTTGTCCCTGGGCCTCCTCGGCACTACCGCAGTCTTCTGCAGGTCTGTACATTTCTGTCCTATGAGAGCATGTAGGAAAATCTGGGTCTGGAACATCTGATGAACAGGCCAGAGGATACTGCTGGTACTATCTCAAGTCCACATGCTTTGATCGATCCCTGTTCAGGTCCTAAGATGAACATGGGTGACCTATTCATTATAGTGGTGGCCTGATCATCTGGATTAGTTTACTTACATATGTTCAGAAAAAACTTAAGATTTTTTATTTAATATTTTTTATTATTATTGCCAGAGGATGTGTGTGCTTGCCAGAAAAAGAGAAAGAGAGAGAAGAGAGAGAGGGAAAAGAAAGCACCTTCCAGTAAGGCATGATCAGGCTGCAATCCCTTTCTTTCATTTCTCCCTCCCTTCAGAATTTTGGGCATGTACATACACACGCACACACACACACACCAAGCTGTGGGGATCAGGATTCGAACCCCAGTTGGTCATTTGGGCTTCAGCTTCTGACACATAACTCTTAACATTGCCCTATACTCTCTCCCTTGGAAAAGCTTTTTGAATGGCTCCCTCCACACATCAAGCCACACCAAAGACACAATCATTAATTAAATTTAGCTACCGATATTCATTTGTTACATACAAGACAGTCATGGAAGATTACATATTTCACCTGATGTTATTGTCTCATATTTAAATATTAGAGTTCAAAAAATACTATATTTTTAATAGAAACACTATTTTTGTAAGTAATAGAAATGTACCCGATTGGTTTTCTTTTCTTTTTCTTTTTTTTTTTTTTTTTGAGAGGTTTTTTCGCTATAGGGTGCGTGCGCTCGCCAGACAGACAGAGAGAGACATAGAGACAGAAAGCGAGAAATCACCCCCCAGAGGGGATGGTCACGCCACAATCCCTTCTCCTCCATTCTCCTCTCGGGATCTTGGGCATGCACGCACAGACGCCCAGCGTGAGTTTTAAGCCACCGGGTCCGGAACGCGAACCGCGGTCGACTATGTGGGAGTCCAGCGACATAGCCATTACGCTAACTGCTGGTTCCTCTTTTTTGATTACGAAAGTATAGATTCAGGTTTTCTGCAGGTACTGATTAATGTATATGCTCTTGCTTTAGCTTACAGCCTATATTAATATTTTGCTTCAGACACAGCAAACTCTAAAACCTTTGTTAGAAATAATAGGCAAAGGTACTTTATGTGCTCTAAGCAAAACCATTTTGGTCCTCATTGCATTCCGAAGATAAATCAAAACAATATAAAATATGTTAATTTGGGGCTGGCTCCATAGCCTACTGGTTAAGGGATTCAGGTCCCATATGGCCAACGGGGTTCAAATTCCGAATCTTACAGCTTGAGAAACATGCGGGCATGTGTGCATGTGTGCCCTAAATACCATCAGGGTGGAGAGATGGAGAAGGGATTATGGCATGACCATTCCCCATTGGGAGGGTGCTTTCTCCCTCTCTCTTTCTCTGTCTGGTGAGTGCACATGGCCTCTGGCAACCTCTTTAAAATTTAAACATATTCATTTGTTTCATTAATTCCTTCACCCAAAATATGTTTTGCTTTATTAATGTCACCAAAGGTCAATAATTTTGACCTTAAAATCTCAGATACACTGAATTTGAAATGAGAACATTTAATTCTATTTAATATGGAATGAAAAATGA
This sequence comes from Tupaia tana, assembly GCA_026018925.1. NCBI lineage: Eukaryota > Metazoa > Chordata > Mammalia > Scandentia > Tupaiidae > Tupaia > Tupaia tana. The sequence goes on along the minus strand of JAKSZU010000001.1, from coordinate 32,362,709 downwards.
AATTAAAGCACAAGTTTATTTTGGTGAAAAACAAACTTTTGAATACCATGCATTTTTTTTTTCAGAATACTTATTTTTCAGGAACTTAAAAAAAAAAAACAACTTTATTCATTTATTTATTCATTTTAATTTTGAGCAGAAATTGAGTGAGAGAGAGAGAGAGGAAAGTGAGAAAGCAAGCCACTATGTCTGGGACTCA